>JAEIGI010000015.1:1200000-2400000 GCA_018903615.1 Drosophila neocordata
GTTGGCTAATCATGATCGTAATGTGCTCATGATAATGATGATCAGTGATCATTACTAGCATCTGTGTTGTTGTTGTTGTTGTTCGTATCATTGTCGCGTCGCTGTCGCATTTTACAATTTTTTTTTTTTTTCGTTTTTTTTTTTTTTGCAATTACACTTGAGTAAATATCAACAACCGATGTGACTATGGCTACAATCGTATATAGCTCTGCTTATGGTGATGTGATGATGTGATGTCTCCAAGCCAAAAACCTAATGAGCAATGTTTTGTTTCTCGTCCCCTCCCACAGAATATGAGCTGGCTCAGACTCCGACTCCGATACCGACAATGAGACTAAAACTATACAACAACGAGTCAGCTTTCAGCTTTCGGTGTTTTGTGATAAATCTTGCAATTGACGCTGTTTTCTTTTTTTTTTTTTTTAGTTTTATGGCTCTGATGATAAGACATAAGTCAACCAATTTGAAACTGTGGGAAAAAAGTCCAAATAGTAAACAAAAAACAAAGATGAAATGTTCATCATCATGGTAAATCAAGGGCAAAGATATTTCTATTCTATATCCTAGACTATAAATGAGATCTCAAAAGGTAAATGCCCTAACAGACTATTTGCTTTTTATTATTATTTGAAAATATTCCACAGATTGTAGATAAAGTAATATATATTAATTGAAGTTAATATAAAAGTCTGTTAAGAAATGTGTCTTAACAATGATTTTCTAACGAAGAGACAAATCAAATATAAGAATACCATACCCATAGACAGCCTATCTATCTCCACCCTTCATATATACATACATACATACATATGTATATGTATATCTATATATATATATATATACATCTATCCATTTATGTATGTATTAACGTACACAGTGCCAGTTCTAGTTCCAGCTGCTTATCGTTTACGAGCGTTTCGTTTTGGGCGCGGTGGGTCTCACCGATATTCAATGAACGAATGTTACTGATGATGATGACGACAGTTATACAGATATATATATGTATGTATATATACATACAAATATACATACATATAGGTATGTATGTATATATGCGAAAGTGTGATTCATGGCACGGATACAGATACCAAAAAAAATAATACTAAAGTAAACTCACTGACCATGATGATAATGCAATAATATTTCTAACATTATTCCGTAGGATCTATACATACGTATGTATGTACATACGTAAATAACCACGGCAACTCACTCATGTTGTACGTCGCTATACAATTGATGAAATTAGCACAAACGATGAAAAGGCACGAGTTCTTTAACCATTGGAAAACCCCCAAAATAAACTACACCCAAAGATATGGGGGAATACGACAATACATATACATAAAGTTGGCTTATACTTATACGTACCTTATGTACATATATGTGTAAGGGTGCAGTTAGTCAATCTTATCACTAAAACAAACGATGGACGCGCGATTCATAGGCTTTTACTCTGAAACAAAAAGGTCTAGAATTACTCTTAAAAAATAAGCAAAAGATACATTTGGAAAACGCAAACTGTCAATGCAAAGTATTGAATAATGTTTTCAAGACATTCATTTTTAGCATCAGTCAGACACACACACATAAATTGCTCTTGGTTGTCGCCGTCGCAGGACAACAATATTTTCTTACCTGTTACACCTGCCCGGCGCGTGTGTTGATGATCATAATAAAGAGCATACAAAAATGATGGCTAGACCCTAACAATGCCAAAATCTGTTTCTATTCTATTGCCTAATATAGTCTGGCAGTCGTTTATCCGTTTAAAGTCAATTGGTTTCTAATGAGCTTAAGGTTTTAGTGTAAGGGTATTTACATAGCTGCTACTGAGCTGCTTGATTTTCACAGCAAAATGTGTGTGAAAGACAATATTTATATATCTATTAATAAATATATATATATATATATAAATTGAAATGTACTTTATCCTTCTATATATTCTATATAGTAACAACTAATGAAAAATAAAAAAAACGGGGGCCCGACTTTTCTATGTTTTTTTTTTTTTTGTTGTTATTCCACTTGTTGAACGTCATTTTTGCAGGGCAATTGCTTACTTATTATTATTATTATTATTGTTATTATTATTATAAGGCTGCTTTGGGTATTTTACCAAAAACAAAAAAAACAAAAACCAACAAAATTTAACCAAATAATCGACCATAATTTTACCCTTTATTAAGAAATTTCATTAATATTACCAATTGACAGCAAAATTAAAGAAAAATATTAAGTTTTTTAATCATTTTTGAAAGCCTTATTTCGGGTGAAGTATTTGTAATAAAATTTAATTAGCTATCGATTGGAAATACGAACTGTATATACCCTAAATACAGTTAACTACACTGAGTAATTGTAAACTGACTGACTCATACATACGCACATACATACACACACACACACACATACATACATACATATAAACAAACCTACAACCGGCAAAAGGCATTTGTTTAGCCGCAAAGTTTATTATTATTAAACATGCCGTTTCAATGGGTAATATACAATATACATACATACATACAAACACACATACATACATACGTATGTATAGTTAGTTAACTGTTGTTTTTGTTACTGTTGTTATTATTATTGTTATTGTTTCTGTGTGGCGTGTGGACAAAAAAGGAGAGAGTACAAAGTTTAAACAAAACAACAAATAATTCATGTTTTATGATACATTTTATGTTATAATAACTGTGCTTTTAAACAATCGGCAAAGAAATTTTAAGCTCGCAAGGATTAAAGATAATATTTAGCTGAAATGAAGTATATAAAAAACAATTAATTTAATTTTTAAGTAGTTGAATTTGAGTTTAGAGTTTTATTTACAATTTTAAATATTAATTATTAAGTTACTTTTTTGGCTAATGTATTATATAGTTAGCCCTACCAAATTTCGATTCATATATAGTACAATATAGTTTTCAATGTCAATGTTTTAATTGATTCTCTGTCCTTTTATTGGTTTAACAATAAATGTTAAAAATAATGTAATACATTTGTGTGAAATTGTCTAAAAGCCTAACCTGTCAAGTTAACAATTAAATCCATTTAAAACAATAACAACAAAATCATAATAATAATTATAAAATAAAAACAAAAAAAAAAACCTCATATGAAAGTGAATTTTACACATTGCTAATAAATATTAAATAGAAAACAAAAGGAAAGTTCAGTTGCCCTATAACGAAACGGTAATACTCTTTTTGTGCCAACATTGGCAACTCTGTTCCATTTGAAACACGCAGTTGGCTGGCTGTCAAAGTTGACACACAGCAGCGGAGGCAGGTGAATAGGGAGCAGAGAGCAGGGAGCAGACGCTGAGCGTGGGAGTTGAGTTATTGTTGTTGCCATTTGTTTTATGCAAAGTTAAATGCTTACTAAATGCTTGCAATTAAATGTTAATGTCGCGCCTTCTTCTTCTTCTTGTTATGCTGCTGCTGCTTCGTCTTCGGCTTCCCTCATTATCACTGAAACACACAAAAAAAAAAAAAAAAAGAAAACAAAGCGCAAAGCGAAATTGAAACTGAAATTGAAATTGAAACTGAAATCGGTTTTCTCAGCTGTTTTGCTTTTTAATTTAATTTTTATTTTGCTTTTTGCCTTCTGCCTTTCTATGGCAAAAATGCAATTGTTACCTGGAGCCATTTTTAATGTTTATTTAACACGCATTTGGCTTTAATGTTATATGTTGTTTAGCGCCTCTGCCGCTGCAGCTGACTCTGCTGCCTGCCACCCACGCGCAAGCGCAACAAGATACAGTGGAGCAAAATATAAAAAAGGAGACTATACTCAAACTGAACATATGTACATATGTAAATCTTAATTGTGCATCTTTAAATTGTTTAAATTAACAAACTAAAAGCAGAATTTAAGTACTTATAAGCACATATCTTACAAATAAGTACGTATGAATGTATGTATGTATGTATTTGTGTAGCTATAAATTATGTTTCGTTTTTGTTGGAGTTATTTTTGGTTAATCAATTATTTTGACCACTGTGCGAATATTTTTCAAGTTCATTATAAATAAAACGTAAATATTATTAAATTTATACAAACAGCACCGTTGCACGTGTCTGTGAGTCAATGTGTCTATGTGTGTGTGTATAGATTCGTTGGGGTGTATGTGTGTGTGTGTGTGTGCGTAGGGGCGCGCGTGTCCATGCGTGAGTGGTAGGTGTATGCGAGTCTTCAAGTAAAGTGGGGAGGTAAGTGTATTGAACTCTTGCTGCATTTTTTGCACCGCTTTTGTTTTTTTTTTTTTTTTTGTTTTATTTTATTTTATTTTTTGTCTTTGTTTTCTTTTTCCCCCATTTTGTTTATATGAGACTACGCTTGCGTTTTAATTTTTTGCTTCTTGTGTTTTGTTATTTACTTCCAATGCTTTTGTTATTACAATTGTTTAATTGATCAATTGATTGCTGATGCTGTTTCTTATTATAAAACTTAATCGAACACAGACATACATACATACATACATACATACATATGTATAAATGTACATACATACAGACATGCATGTGATGTCTTCAAAGGAGGGGAGATGGTTTAAGGAAACTCAATCTAATTTGCATATTTAAGCAGCTGACGTGTATGTAGAATACATGTATCATGTATGTATGTATGTTTGTACATATGTAAGTATGTGTACTACTACAACGGTGACCCGAAGCCAGAGCCGAAGGCGGTCGGTCAACTGTAACGGCATGACGCACCCAGGAAAAGGGACAATACGTGGATAACTTCTTTTACTTCCGTTTTTCTTTTTTTCTGCTTTTCGTTTTTGATGAGTTTCAGTAGCTTCAAGATCGATCTATCTCCATCTCTTTTGTTTGTATCTCTTGTTGTCTATCTCTTTCTGTTTTCTCTCTCTCTCACTAACCATACTATAAACAAAATGTTTTGGCATTAACCATGACAACGGGATTTATGTATAAAGACAAATACACATACACACAAATACACACAAAGTGGAAATCCAAAATTGCATCTGGTAATTTCAATTTAAATTTTAATTAAAAATATATAGAAACTAACAAGACAATTGGACAGCTCCAGGACATAAACTGCAAGGATTTCTTAATAGGAAATGAACATGTACAAGAATACTTGTGATAAAAAATATGTAAGCATATGGATATGTACCAACATGTACATGTGCCCACGCATAAGTTTATATAGACTATGTACATATGTACACACATACATACATACACATACTAAAGCAGCAGCAACTTCTGCTGCCATGTTGACGCCTCCTGAGAATGATGATTATATATGGGGTTGGGGGGTCATCTAAATATTGCTCTCTTGCTCTAACATACGCACTTACGCAAAGCAACATGCGTGCACATACACACACAAAAGTTAGATATATGTACATAAATATATACATATGTCTGTATATAGAGACAGTGTGAGAACACTGGTTTATCGAGGAGGGTTCAAAAGGGGGCGGGGGAGGCCGAGTAATCCTATTTGCGCCCAAAAATAAAACGAAAGAAAAATCCAACAAAGAAGCAGCAGCTTGTTTTCTGCTGCTGCTGCTGCTGTTCCTTCGGGCTTGGAGATTTACGTATCGTCGTGTCGTCCGTCGTTGTCGTCGTCTCGGTCTTCGTCGCCAGCCCCTCGTTACCTTTGTTGTTGTTGTCGTTGTTGATGTGCATTTTATCTAACCAATACCAAGGTAAAACAGCGCAGCCACCACCACCAGGCAGCAGCAGCAGCCGCAACACTCACACACACACACACTATCACAGTGGCAGCCATTTGCGCCACGCTCTTGCTCTGGCTCAGATAACTGTTCGCTCTCTCGCTCCTCTATAAATACAACTTCGTAGATTGCGTCTCGACTCAGTCGAGCTTCATCTGCCTCTGCCGTACGGTTGCGCTGCCGTTGCGCCTCATAACTCGTGTGCGCGTCAACGCAAAAGCATCTGCAGCGGCGCTAAATAAAAATAAATAAGTTACAAGAGAAATACCAAAACCAAACTTAACCATTTTTTTTTCCAACAATATAAAAACACTTCAAGTGCATTAATATACATACATATATATTATTTTATATATGAATATATTGGGAATATCTCTACAAAATATAAATATATATATTTTTTTTTTTGGAAAACAACCAAAGAAAAGTGCAAAAGAATTGAAAATTAAAAGAAGGCAACAAATATTAAACAACTTAAATTGCATTTCTTTTGATTGCCAGTGGTGAGAACAGTGACACCAAAATGATAAAAAAATTATACATCATCAACAACAACAACAAGAGCAACAATATCGAAAATTAACAACGAAAATCGAAAAATTAAGAAAAAATCAAATAAATTAACATAGAAATAAATTTTTGGGAATGCCGTCGCAACTATTAGAAATTTAAAAAAGGTAAATTTTAGTTATCTATTTTTGTGATATTTTTAAACCCACCCACCATCACCACTCCCCTGCAATCCCATTTACTTTTTTTTTTTGTTAAGTGACTAATTTGAATTTAGTGAGTGAAACTAAAAAAAATCGAAACAATAATTGAATCACATGGATTAACAAAGGATTATTAATCATTAGTCGAATTTCATATATACATATAAATGTATATAGGTCACGATTTTCAATTAGAAAATGAAGAGGTTAAAAACTGTTGAAAACCCCTTAAAAAAAAGTAGCCAAAAAGTCAACAAGGTCAGGTCAAAGTTTTGACCGTTGTCAGCAAGGGGATGAAATTGTTAGGGGAAGATAGAAACGGAACAAAAACCTTTATCAAATTTGACCCTTTTTATGCCCTAAATGGTTTATTTGGGTTAATGGTTAACGTGATCTAACAGTAAGTTTCATTCATAGGTTTGTGCATTTATTCACACTTTAGAAGGGGAAGGGCAAACGGTGGGGGTTGCGGCACGTTATGAATCATTAATATTAGCGAAATTGAAATCAGCCAACCAAAAACAGCCAAAACACGAAATTGATGGTCATTTTTTTTTGACTGGTTATCGAAGAATGCGTTAAAAGTTTACCAAAGTTCTTATATATATATATATTTTTTTTTTTGAAAGGTATATTTTAGCTGCTCATTGGGGGATTTGCAAAAGATAAGAATTCTTTTTTTTACAACTCTTTTGCACTCGTTCTCTCTCTCTCTATCACTGATAACGGATTGATAAGAAATCGATACGTATATAATACTTGTGTGTATATATGTTTGTATGTAGGTTGATATTTTCAGCTGCAATTGCAAGCAAAGAGTGGAAAATACGTAGGTGGTGGCTAATGGGCAGGGGGGAATGAAAACAAAATATTAAATTTGTCGTCTTATAAAATATGCATTAGATCGTATTTTCATATATTTCATTTCATAGTTGTTTACTTTATAGCTTCGTGTCATTTAACATTCATTTGAAGATCATTTATTTATATTTTCGACTTCTTTGTTGTTTTTTTTTGTTAATTGTTTATTAAAAGAAAAGAAAACAAACAAAAAAATAAACTAAATTTCAGAAAACAAAATCTATTGGAATCTATCTTTATCTAAATATAGTTATATAACATCAAACTTATTTTTTACTAAATTTTTGAGGTTTTCTTTAGCTAATAAGATTTTACGCAATTAACAAATAAGCACTGAATCAGTGTTCCTATGCAGAAACTGCCAATTACAGTTATCGCTCTGTCCTTGTCTTTATTGTTGCCTAACTTGAGATTTCTGCATATGCCTTATCCCATATATTCTCTTTCTCTTTCTATCCCTTTCTGTTAGTCGATAAACTCGATCTCATTTGTAACAACAAGAACAAGACCAAGAACAACGAAAATGCTAGCAACAACAACAACAGCAACATCAGTAGCAGCAGCAACAGCAGCAGCATCAACAGAAATGGAACGTCAGCGCAGAGATTCCACAACCTCAGAATCCTCATTGGAACATCTTGATCTTGGCCGCACACCAAAGAAATTAAGCAGCGCCAGCGGAACGCTGCAGCCAACCTCAACGCCACATAATGTATCAACAACAGCAACAACAACGACATCGCGTAAACGTAAATTGCGACAGCATCATCATAATCAGCATGGCTTGCTCTCACTGTCCGAAGATGATGAAGACGTAGAGGAGGAGTCATCATCTGCTGCAGCATCAACAGCAGTTATAGTGCAGCAGCAGCGCCCACGCCATAAACAGCGACGCAACGGTGCTGTTGCCGCCACTGCCAGCGCCAGCATTGTGATGGATAGCGCTGCCGATGCCAATTCACTGCGCAAGAAATTTCGATTGAATCGCAGCAACAGCAGCAGTCTCTTAAATGGAGATTTATCCGAATCGGGCTTTGTTGATGGCAGCACACACAGTGGCTATCTAATGGGCAATGGAAATGGTAGCGCTGCTCACTCATCAAGTTCTGCCGCTGCTGCTGCTGTCGCCGCAGCCGCCAGTGCATCTGCTGTCAGTCATAGTCACAGCAGCAGTAGCAGCAGCAACAACAGTCACAGCAGCTCTGGCTCCTCATCGCCACAAGGTATTTGCATGTCATCGTCCAGTGCTGGCGGCGATGAACATATGAAATATTTATGTCCCATCTGTGAAGTTGTCTCGGCCACGCCCCATGAGTTTACCAATCACATCCGATGTCATAATTATGCCAATGGCGATACCGAAAATTTCACCTGTCGCATTTGCTCCAAGGTAAGGCAAAAACAGTTATCAAAATACATATATATAATTAAAAAAAAAAAAAACACAAAAAGAGAGTTAAACATTTATTGTTTAAATTATTTAAATTTTTCACTAAAATATTTTCATATTAATATATATATTAATCAGTTAAAGGGTTTACTTTAATTAACTTTTTTTTAGTTTATTAGAATTCGTGAATGTTTTTTTTTTTTTTGTATTAAAATATGTTTTTCAATTCGTTATATAGTAAAATAAATATATATAGAGATATTTGATCTAGAAAATTCATTTTTTCAATTAAAATTTATTTATTAAAATGAATCTTTAAAAGTGTCAAATTTTCTTTGTTTATCAATTTTCCTATTGCCTAACATTTATTGTAATCTTTTTTTTTTTTGTTTTTATTTTGCTTTTTTAGGTACTATCCTCAGCTTCATCCTTGGATAGGCATGTCCTAGTCCATACAGGTGAACGTCCCTTTAATTGTCGCTACTGTAAGCTGACTTTCACCACAAATGGTAATATGCATCGTCATATGCGTACGCATAAGCAACATCAGACGATTGTATCTGGTGGCGGGGGTGGCAGCGGTGGTTCTTCATCCCTGACGGCACAGCAGAGACGTCAGCAACAACAACAGCAGCAACAGCAGCAGCAGCAGCAACAACAACAACAGCAGCAACACCTAAATCAACAACAACCACAGCAGCAGCAACAACAAAACCGAAAGCAACAACAGCAACATTCATTGGTTGCTGATGGGAACTCTGGCAGCTATGAGAGTGATGCCAGTTGCTCCTCAGATTTATCAAGTAATCAAAGCCAAAGCAGTCATAGCCACAGCCAAAGTAGCAATAACAACAACAACAACATTAAAACCACTAACAATAATCAGCAGAAAAGGATTAAAGAAGAGCAAGCTGATTTGGAGGATGAGGAGCAAGAAGTAACTGAAACAATGGAAGAGATGCCATTAATAAAGCAAAAACGTCGTCTAAAGACTACCATAAATAACAATATAATAGACGATGATGAGGTTAGAAGGGAGAAGCGGGAGAATGTCGATGATGCTGATGAGGATGAGAATGATGATGAGGAGGATCGCCGTACAGAAGTGGAAGTTTCTATTACTAGTACACCAGATGTGGCCGCTTTGTTAGCGGGTGCCTCCAGACCAGGATCGCCTTCACCCTCGCTAGTCAGTTGTCCCGTCTGCAATTTGGCCGAATTCGAAACCCTGCCCAGTTTATGCCAACATTTGGATCAACATCATTCCGACATTTTGGCCAAATGTCGTGAATGCGATGTAATCTTTTCCAGTCATAAGCAATTGCAAAAGCATTGCTGTCGGGGCTCATCCTCCACGGGTTTACCACCTCTGCTAAGAGCGAGTAGCTCACCATTGCATCCGGACCAAGAAGAGGATGAAGAGGATGATGAAAATAATCGTCATGATAAGACGCAGAAGAGAGTGGCCACAAATCATGATCGCGATGATGATGACGATGATGACGAAGAAGCACAAGTTGAAAAGGAAGCCGAAGCAGAAGCCAAACAGCGTGACGATTTCTTCCATCACCTGTATCTAAAGAGTAAACCGGAAGCCATGTCCGAGGATAACAACGAGTCGCCACCTTCACCGATTAAGCATGAACCCAATGATAGCAAAGATTTGGCTGATATACAAAGTATCCTCAATATGACCAGTTCGAGTTGTACATCCAGTTTTCTACGCAATTTTGAGCAATCGGTTAATACGCCCTGCTCATCAAGTCAATACAGTTTAGATGGACGGGATCAGGAGGAGGAGGCTCAAGATGTATTCACCTCCGAATTTCGTCGCATGAAATTGCGCGGCGAATTTCCCTGCAAACTCTGTACAACGGTTTTCCCCAACTTGCGTGCCCTGAAGGGGCACAATCGTGTTCATTTGGGTGAAGTGGGACCAGCAGGGCCCTTCCGCTGTAACATGTGCCCGTATGCAGTGTGCGATAAGGCCGCCCTGGTACGTCATATGCGTACCCACAATGGAGATCGTCCTTATGAATGTGCCGTGTGCAATTATGCCTTCACGACAAAGGCCAATTGTGAACGACATTTGAGGAATCGTCATGGCAAAACCAGTCGGGATGATGTTAAACGAGCCATTGTCTATCATCCGGCCGAGGATGCCAGCTGCGGTGAGGGTGAGGGTAAAATCCGTTTGGGTGAGGCGGACGAGAGTTACCGTTCGGCATCGCCACCGCCATTGGAAATAGGTGCTCCCTCCCAATTGAAGCATATGTTGATGAGTGAACCAATGCAAACAACACAGCAACAGCAGCAGCAACAGCCACCGCTTAAAATTCAAGTTAAGAGCTTGGATCAATTGGTGGAGAAGACGACACCCTTAAAGACCGCACCATCGCCATCAATAAGCGCTATGGATCTTTCCATGGATGTGCTAGATCTCAGCAAGAAGCCATCTGCTGCTACTAACGTGGCATTACCAGTGCCTTCGCCAGTTGCTACTGATTTGGTTGAACAGCAGCAACGTCAACAGCAGCAACAACAACAACAGCAGCAGCAGCAACTACAACTTTTGGCCCAACAACAATTGTTTAGCCAAAATGATGCTGCATCACAATATATGCAGCAATTTTTCCGCAATCTGATGTTCCAACAATCCTCCGGATTTCCCTTCTTTGGCTTTATGACTCCACCACAGCCACCGCCGCCACCATCCAGCTCAACAGCTGCAGCAACAGCAGCAGAGAAGTTGCCTCCCCCATCACCGCAGCAGCAACAAATGAGCCCCTCTAGCAATCGGTTGGCTCTGACACCATTATCCCTGTCCGCTGGTCCAGTTAAAATGGTCATTAAGAATGGTGTCCTAATGCCCAAGCAAAAGCAACGTCGCTATCGCACTGAACGTCCCTTTGCTTGTGAACATTGTTCGGCCAGATTTACATTGCGCTCGAATATGGAGCGGCATGTTAAGCAGCAGCATCCACAATTCTATGCCCAGCGTCAAAGGAGTGGACATCATGTGATGCGTGGTCGGGGAGCAGCAGCGGCTGCCCAAGCCGCGGCAGCAGCAGCTGCAGCAGCCCAAGCGGCAGCATTAACAGCCACGCCACATCATCACCAGCAGCAACAACAGCAACATCATCATCATCATCATAGCCATCAGGGACATGGTCAAGGTTTAGTAGCACCCATTTCGGATCAAGTAAAATATGCCATATTGGCGCAGCAATTGAAGGCTCACAAGAATACGGACTTGCTTCAGCAGGCTCTTGCCCATGGATCAAGCAGTGTGGCAGCTTCTGCTCATTTAATGAACCTTAATTATACTTTGTCAAATGGTAATGGCAGTGCCAATGGTCATTCTTTAGCCATAGACGATGATGAACCAAAGCTAATTATAGACGAGGATGAGGCTGAAAATGAACCTGAACCGGACGATGATTTTGAAGATGATGAGGATGAAGAGGAAGAGGATGAGGAAGAAGAAGCAGCAGCTCTTAATATGGATATGGAGAAAGCATCAGAGGAAGAGCAACAGTCACGAAAATCTAACAAAGATTTACCGGAAACCATAGAGAACTTGGTCAACAATGAGGCAGCCAAAAAGGTAGCTGAAACTATTTTGGAGCAGGCCATTAAAGCAGGTAAACCAATATCCATACCAGAAGTTGAGCCAGCTTCGGCTCCAGCAGCAGTTGCTGCTTCTCTGCCCCATCAGCCGCCATCTTCAATGAAATCGATGATTGCTCAAGTTGAATCCGTGGCCAAGTCCCTGAAAGACGTGGCCAGTTCACCATTTAACAAAGATGAATCTCCATTGTCGGACTTGGTGCCTGTATCCAAGTTGGTGGATAATGCAACCAGTAATCAATCAATGCAAAGTTTCACCAGCTATTTTCGTCCCAGCGATGTGGCCAATCATATGGAACAAAGCGATGAGGAGGGTCTCGTTGCCTCTGGCAGTGCCAGCGAGAGCAATAATTCCGGTACCGAAGATGTTACCAGCAGCAGTAGCAGTGGCCAAGAGCCAAAGAAAAAGTCTGCTTACAGTCTAGCCCCCAATCGTGTCTCCTGTCCCTACTGTCAGCGCATGTTCCCCTGGAGCAGCTCACTAAGACGACACATTCTAACCCATACGGGACAGAAACCCTTCAAATGCTCTCATTGCCCTCTTCTCTTTACCACCAAAAGCAATTGTGACCGTCATTTGTTAAGGAAACATGGTAATGTCGAATCGGCCATGTCCGTATATGTCCCCACCGAGGATGTTAGTGAGCCGATACCAGTACCAAAATCAGTGGAAGAGATTGAATTGGAGGAGCAACGAAAGCGACAAGAAGCCGAAAAAGAAAAGGCTGAACTTGAACGGGAACGAGAACGCGAAAGGGAATTGGAACGAGAGCTAGAGCGAGAGAGGGAACAAGAGCGTGAGCGTGAACGTGAGCGCGAATTGGAACTGGAGCGAGAGCAACAGCTGATGCAACAATTAGCTGCCGCTGCTCAACTAACTCAGCAAATGGCTGTGGCAGCCTCATCATCGGTAGCAGCCGCTGCAGCTGCATCAGCGAGTAGCGAATTGGCCAATGGCGATTTGCCTTTCAAGTGCCATCTGTGTGAATGCTCCTTTAGCGAGCGTTTACAATGCTTGGATCACATCAAGCAAATGC
Organism: Drosophila neocordata; assembly: GCA_018903615.1. Lineage (NCBI taxonomy): Eukaryota > Metazoa > Arthropoda > Insecta > Diptera > Drosophilidae > Drosophila > Drosophila neocordata. The sequence continues at coordinate 1,213,357 of JAEIGI010000015.1, forward strand.
ATGCCCATGAATTTGCCCTGCTTTTGGCCAAGGGAGCCATTGAAACAGAAGAACCCACTCTTAGCGCTAATCCAACAGCAGCACCCCAATCCGATGACGAATCATTGGGCATTGGCAATGGCCGTTCTGGTTCTGGTAAATATCCCGATTATAGCAATCGCAAAGTCATATGTGCCTTTTGTGTTCGTCGTTTCTGGTCCACCGAAGATTTGCGTCGTCATATGCGCACCCATTCGGGTGAGCGTCCATTTCAGTGCGAGATTTGCCTAAGAAAATTCACCTTAAAGCACAGCATGTTGCGGCACATGAAGAAGCATAGTGGACGATCCCATAATGCTGGTGAAATGCAAGGTGGATCTGATTGTTCGGATGATGAGCAAATTATGATGACTGCAACAACAACATCCACACCGCCACCCACTCCCCTGCCTAATAATAACAACAACTGTCATACAAATAATAATAATAATAATACCAACAACAACAATAATAACAATAACAAATTAGGTTTACGTCTCCCAAAACTACATGAGCTACTAGACAAGGCCAATGAGTGGCGAGCAAGTCGCTTGGGCGAACACAAAGAGAATCTAGGTGAATCGGCGACGACACCGGCAACTGCAGCTGGAGCTGTGGCTGGTTCAACTGATCTCATTGGCAATCTGTTGGGCATAAGCGATCAGGGCATATTGAATAAGTTGCTCTCGTCAGCGGATGAGGCAGCCAAGTTGCTGGGAGTGGACAAGTAAAAGGACATTTCATTGCTCTTCATACATATGTATCTGTATACCAAAGCATAGTTTTTCTTTTTTCGTTTATTTTCTAAGAAATTTGATTTAAACACGTTTGTTTTTTTTTTGCGGTGTAACCGACTAGCAAGTAGCGTGTAGCGAGTAACGAGAGCAAAAATTTAGTTAACATACAAATAAAAATGTCAACTTATTAATCAAAATTAGCAAACAATTTGAATCTATATATAAGACAATTTTTTTTCTACTTTTTTTACCTATTATATATAAGGATTATATTTTAAACAATATATACATACAAATATATTTACATATATAAATATACATACATACAACGAGAGCACATTTAGTTTTACCACAAAACACGAAAAGACTTGAGTTAAATTGAAAGAAAATGAAACGGAAATGGAAGAATTGTACATTAAATGAGGCCTTGAAACCGCATTGTGGCTTAAATTTTTAGATATAAGCTAAACATAATATATATAGACATATATATATCGATCTATGTGTATGCCTGATAGTCGAAAAAAGTAGTTTTAGCATTTTTTTTTTTGTTTTTTAATGAAAAATTTTACAATTAAAATAAACTTAGTCAATTTTTTACAGCAATAACCAAAGCATTTTTTCAAATATAATAAAATAAAATAGCGAAAAACGTATACCCGCCCTTTCCTCTTTCCCCAAAACACAAATACATATGTTAAATTTTATATATTTCATATATATGGATATGTATGCATATATATTTACTCTATACCATCTATTTATAATGTGGAACAAAACAAAAATGACAAAGTAAAAAAAAAAAAATTAACAAATTATTGAACAAATTACATTATATATACTTCTACTTAGCGTTTATTTTAATTGTACTTAATATATATATAAATATATATAAAAAAAAACCAACAATTGTAAAACAAAAAGCAACAAAAAAACTGCAAAAAAAAGAAAACTGAAAATAAAAACAAAAAACAACAAAACGGCCAAGACACTCACTGTTGTCAAAAGCCAAATTGTACGGATGCCTAAAAAAAAAAGTGTTTATTGTGTTTTTGTTGAAAAAAAAATATTAATAGCTGTGTTTGTATTAAGTCTTTAAAATTGACTGTTATTTTACCAAATTAAATTTGGCGCAAAACGGTATTTTTTTAAATTATCTGTCAAGCGGTTTTTCTCTACTGGAATCACTTCTAAACCTTTTCAACACTGTCTTGGCAAGCAACTGTTAACCGCAAAATGTTAAATTATATCTGGCAACTCTAGTATTTTGTATACTGCGTGGCGTTGTTGTTTGTTTACCGACTTTGTTTTATTTTACTGTTTTAATTTCGTTGCAAGACTTTTCTTTTAATGTCAAATTAAATCAAATTGAAAACTAAATCTAAAGTGTATAACCACTCGGGGGCTAAGGAGTGAGAGGCAAAGGGCAGAAACAGAATAATTGATGAAATTGATGAGAACGTGACACCTGAGTTAGATAGAGTTGTCACCACATTAAGAGAAACAGCTGATACAACTTTAAAACGTTTCAGTTGAAATAAAGGCACCAGCGGCAACAGCAGCAAAAGCATTCCGTCCGTCACCTCTTTACTACCTTTAGCCAAAACAAAATTGTGAATCATGTCTAGCGAAGCCTCAACTCCGGTTCTAAAAGGTTGCATTAAGCTGCCATTATCGGAACATGAGCTGCTAGAAGTGACAGCCAAGGCCAAGGATTATGCGATAATGCATGGTGCAGCTATGAGATCGAAAACTAATTTTAGTCCAGATACTTTGAATGTAAGTGCCTCCGAAAAAACTATTAATCCTTGGAATTGCTTAATTTTACTCTTTTGTTGCAGTTTGCACCTTTTCTTCTGGTTCCCTCATCGTTTCCACGCAAAGAATTTGAAAAGGCAGTGGCCCTGCAACCGATTATCAATCGTTTGATGCATAACGTGGCCCACGATGAAGAATTCATTACCACCACATTGGCGGAGACGATAAAAGTCGATGAATTTACAGCAAATCTGTTTAATATCTATCGCAAAGTTTTGGCCCATGGCTTTACCCAGGTGAGAGAGAATATTATCAAATAGAAAGGCGAAAAATAGAAGGCGAAAGAGAAGGAGATGATGCTTTAATGATGAACACCATTTGCCTTCACTTAAACGCACACAAAGCCAACGCCTTAACCCAATGTCATGTCCATCAATCCATTCATACATCCATCCATTCATCCATCAATCCATCTCATATACCCTTCAGCGGCCCATTCTGATATCTAATCTCTAGCATCAGGCGCGCATTTAGGTTCAGGAATCGATCATAATTTAATTTATAATCAAGCATTTTACATAGGTATTTAGTTTAATATAATTAAATATTTTTTTTTTTTTATAAATTGCTTAATATATATTTCCTTAATCTTATCGTGGCAAATAACTCTTCATAAATCGCTTTCGTTGTGTGATTTATGTTAGAAGGATGCTAAAGCAGAGCGACAAAGTAACCTTATCTTTCCGTTATATGAACCATGAGTCTATATATACACACACATATATATATATATATATATATATATATATATATATATATATATATGTATATATATATTTCTATTCAGGGTTACAAGTGGTTACCAGCTGATTTAATAATACTTAAAAACAGAAATCAAATGAATAATTTGAAATCAATGTTGTTGTTGTTGTTGTCGCCGCTCTCTCGATCTCTTTCTTTCTTTGTCAACTGATTCCATTTCCTTTTTTTTTTTTTTTTGCAAACAATAAAATATTGAAATGCATATAAATCTATACAACAAAATACAACAACAATTTATCGAACATAAAAGCGCGTTTCGTTGGGCATGCTGCGTAGTGATCTTATGCTGGAATCGGACTGTCCAGAGCTATCAATCAAGGTCTTACAACAAGAACGACAACAACAACATAATATAGATGCAGCAGCTGATGGGGATAAGGATGCAATAAAGGAGAAGGAGGCAACGGCGGAAGTGCAGGCGGAAGAAAGTTTTAATCAAGCAACCAAGACCAACAAACTGAAAATCAAAAAATGCAAGGAACGTCAAGCAAATGGCATACAATCGGCATATTGCTGCTGGAAACAAGTCGAGATCAATACAATAGCTTCAGGTTTTGGCCATTTGGGACCAGCAAGTAAAACGATACAAAGGTGCTGTCCCCTCTCTCTCTCTGTCTCTCCCTCACAGATACATACACACATACTTTCTATTCAATCTTCCTTTTTTTCCCCCTTCAATCATATCCTTCGCCCCTCCACCTACACCTACAAGAAACCATTTTTTGCCTTCTTTAACAAGCCTAACACACACATACATATATATATATATATATACCTATATGTAGATGTAATAATAACGGATATATGGAAAGATTCATTTTTTCAGTGGTGACTGTTAATCTATCATTTATACTAAATATTAAAAATATTGTTAACTTATTTAATTAAACAATATAATGTAGAATTCCAATTATTTGGAGAGAATCGATGAAATAATCGATGTTGCCAGATTTTGAAAAACGAAACGTGAAACGGAACTCATAATAATTGGAATTCTACTATATTAAATAACTATCATTATACCTAATGAATGGAATCGAGATCCCTTAAACTCAATTAGATAATGTTTTTATTTGAAAAGTAAAGAATCATCCGTAAGATCATCTCTATATATTTATATATATATTTATATTCTACAAATGAAATTAAATGGATTTATAAATAAACTCTTAGGAAATTGAAAGCTTTTGTAATATTGAAACACAGTTATTTTTGAAGCTTTATGTGCGCCTGTGTGTGTGTGTGTGTTTAGTTTATTCGTATGTATGTATTTATATATTTATATGTATGTATGTATATAAATATATGGTAAAGCTCCCCTTAAATAAAAGTAGTAAAATTTTATGTTTTAGCCTTGCTCTGTGATATGTTTTCAATTATCTATATACATGTAAATACATACAATATATATTTATATATATACTTATTTATATAGAGGTATATAAGTTAAAAATGTTTCGTCATGTAGATTTTGATTACTTTTGCTTTAATTATGCCGCTCGTCGATTGCTGCTACTCTATGCCTGAACGCCAGCTCGTCTGCCCCACCAAACCGCCCGTCCGCCTGCCCGTCTGCCTACCTGCCTGCCTGCCTGTCATCCCGCTAACCATCAACATACAACTATTTAATTACAAACATTTATTTCTCACTTTACTTTCTCAAAAAAACAATGTGCCACATTTTGTATCCCCTCCTGTCTACCTCTTTAGCTTTATGACTATCTATTATATTTCCTCTTGTCCCAAACACATGTTTCTATGCCAGATAAGAAACTCTTTTTGAAAAGGAAAAGATCGAGATTATTATTACAAGTTGTGAAATGCTCGCTTATCGCTCTGCCAACATTCAGCTTTAATATGATTCATATAATTTTATAACTTGCACATATTTAAATTCATATCTGAAAACTAAATCTGTATTGAAATTATTGCTCTTTGGACTAAATGAAATTGTTGAAAAGTTTTATAGGGATGTTAGTTTGTTTCATTCCATAATTTCATTGCCAAATTGTCATACAAGTTCATTGCTTTCTCAATTTCACCATCAAATTTGCTGTCTATCTCTTTCTCTCTCTCTCTTTCTCTATCTGTCTCCCTATTAACGCCTTTGGATGGGTGTAAGAGAAGAACAATTTAAATCTTTAGTATTCTTTTTGTTTTTAAACAATTTAATTTTTTCATTTTTTTGTTCTTTTGTTGTTTTATATTTAATTAAGTTTAAGGGTGCTTAACTGGTAAACAAAAAGCAGCTATATAGATATATATATATAAAAAAAAAAATAGATAATGTATAATGATCCATAATTATTGCAGGCTTATAGCATCGGTCTATTACGTTCTGACTATTTGGCTCACATGTACGAGGGCTGTGCAATAAAGCAGGTTGAAATCAACACGATTGCCTCCAGTTTCGGTGGCATTGCTACACACTTGGTGCCTCTGCAGAAGTATTAAGCCCTCTCTTCTTTCTCTCTTTTTTCTCTACCACACACACACATCATTGCACAATCCCATTAATTGCTCTGTCGTTCTCTCTCTCTCTCTCTCTCTCATATGACCATGTATTGCACTTATGCACTCTTCTCATTAGTTAAATAGCGTTAAAATTATACAAAGAAAACCTCTCACCGACTAAAGGGTTCCAAATCCATACTTTTGCATGTCTCTCTCCTCCCACCTCTATTTTGGTTATGGACTTATGCCTCTCCCACGCACACACACACACACATATGCACATATGCAGTCTTACACACACCTACCATTCCTTTCTTTTCACCCCGAAATTGTCTTACCACCTTAAAACGTAACCCCTCATGTTTTTTTTTTTGTTTTTAAATTCTTTTGTAAAACTAATTCCCCCCACCCCTTTAACAAAACTATGTTGTTGTATGTTTGTTGTTTTTTAACTGTTATCATATGTTTAAATGCGACTCTAATCTAAACATTTTCTTCCGTTGCCGTTTTCCTTAAAATCCTTTAGCTTTGTGCTCAGTGAACTCGGACATGCGGATAAATTAAAGAACGTAAGTAATACATACATACATATATTGTCTGTATGTGTGTTGCTAATCTAATTCGAAATCCTTTTTTGCAGATGCCTAAAAACAATGCCCTAGCTGGTCTTTGCGATGGCATGGTCAAGGCATGGGATATATATGCAAAACCGGAAGCCGTTATCCTATTCATTATTGAGGATGTATCCTATAATATTTGTGATCAGCGTTTCCACGAGTTTTACATAAGGGAGACATATCCGCATATTAAGGTCTTGCGTCGCACTCTAACCGAAGTTCACTGTGAGGGTAAATTGGGTCTACGGAAAGAGTTGCTATTGTGAGTAGTTTGAAAAACTAGATAAAGATTTATATTACACAGTGATCGCTATGGCGATCAACATTTCATTATTAAAACTCTACTATAAAGTTTGGTGACCCCGATGCATGGTTATATATAATTATTTCTTTCTCTTTCACTGTCGTTTTTACTCATATTTAGAGGTCCCCATGAGGTGGCTGTTATCTATTTTCGTGCTGGCTACGAGCCTGGTCATTATCATTCACAAGGAGAATGGGATGCCCGTTATTTGATGGAAACATCTTTGGCCATTAAATGTCCTTCAATTCATTATCATTTGGCTGGCACCAAAAAAGTGCAACAGGCACTGGCTCAACCGGCAGTATTGGAGCGGTTTATCAATGATCCCGAAGAGATTAAGGCTGTGGGTAAAATTTTCACCGGCCTGTATTCACTCGATGATAACGATGCCGGCAATGCCAATTATGAGATGGCCCTGCGAACACCAGAGAAATTTGTATTGAAACCACAACGAGAGGGTGGCGGCAATAATGTGTACGGTGTGGATATACCAGATGCTCTTAAGGTAGATAAAAAAAACGAGTCAAGTAAATGGAATTAATTATATCCCTTTATTTTGATTTCAGCGCATGTCACGAGTGGAACGCTCAGCATGGATTCTGATGGACTTGATTCATCCACCCTTGACTAAGGGTTATATGGTGCGTCCGGGTGGAGTAATGCCCCCACCTATAGTGGATATGGTATCGGAATTGGGTATATTCGGTGTTGTTATTGGCGATGCCGACAATATTGTGCACAATTATCAGGCGGGTCACATGCTGCGCACCAAACTATCGACAGCCAACGAAGGTGGGGTTGCCGCTGGCCTGGGTGCTCTAGATAGCCCCTACCTGATTGATAGCGACAATGAAGATTGAATGACTGGGAGGGAATCAATCTAAACGGCATTCCAGTGTTGCCTAAATTGTAAAAAAAAAAAAAGAATAACCAAAACAAATCAAATGTATCCAAAATGCTTTATATTTTTTTAAACCCAATTAACAGTTTGTACACAAATTTTTTGTAATGCAATAATAAATGTAAATACCAAAGTATTAAAGACATTTAGTCTCACATTAAATAAGCTTTTAAATTTATTTAGCCTAATATATAACTAGCACCAATCTATAATTATGTACAATGAAGAAACAATTTGTTAAACTTATTAACAATTTTAACTTAACTATTGCACAACTTTGCGGAAAGTGGCATCCATAACACGATCCACCAGGTTATCAATAGGATGAACAATCAGTGGTATGCTGGCTAAGCCAATTAAAGTGGGCAATGTTTTGAGCACACCCACTGGAGCTTTACTTAGCAGCATTTTACTGCCCCAAGTGATTCTGCAGAATGGATAATTTTATTATGAGAATGACATAATCACTTTATATCGTCCACTTTACCTATTGATAACGAGTCCTGGTATAATCACAGATGCCATCATTTGCCAGGTAAAAACATCGGCTGCCACCATAGCGACCTCTCGATGACTAGAACCAGACATCTGTTGGCGCAACGATTTGTCGAATGTATCTGTACACACATAACCAATGGCCATGCCATAGGAAGCAGCTACCAGGGACCTGGGCACCAGAGGCCGAAAGGCCTCGCCTATCTCATTACTGTAACCTGAACAGAATAAGATGCAGATTAGATCATCACCCTACCATTACATATTATTATTATAGATATTTACCCATATAACGTAAAAATGTATCGCGGTATATATCCACTTCTTTGGCCGGAAATTGCTGAATAGATGCCGCCTCATCTATGGGTAGCGTTGTTTGTTTTTGTCTTTCATCCATGGTTAAAATTTAAACATAAAACAACACAATCACAATTAGGGGGAATTGACTTTAATTTGTCAAGTGTCAGCTGTCCAGAAACAACTTGTGCTGCCAGAGTACAGCAGTTAAATATTCAAACTTGACAAAAATATTTTAGCTTCATTGATAATTCCAGCAAAACCAGAAACACTTTGATTCGCGCATATTCTTAACGTTTGTTTTAAGTAATAAGGATTACAAAAAAAAAAAAAAAACTAATATAATTGAAGCCATAAGTCATGTGGAAAATTTTAAATTGCACCGCTTTCGAGATCTAGCTAAATTTAATTTATATTTAAACTCTGGCAACACTAAATATAGCTAAGCGCCAGTGTTGTCCCCAACTTTATTTGTATCAGCACTGTTACTACGAACTGATTTTAACTGGGTGTGGGTGTAAGGAGTAAGCTGTGGGTGTATAATACACTTGCGCCCAACGCCAGGAGGCCAGAGGGTCAAACAATACAACAAAGCACACACAGGCCGGCAACGGAAACAGTAAGAACAAAATGAAGCAGAAACCAAATAATTCTCTTTGTAAGTACGACAATAAAAGTACGGTTATTCATATTGAATACAAATCAAAAGTTTTCTTGTTTGTCCTTTCCATCAGCTATTTTTGCTGAGGATATCCTCAAGGACTACGCAGCATTCATAGAAGGGCACGATGAACAAATGGATTTCCTTAAGAACGGTATCATCAGAAGCGATGAGACTGTGACGGCGACAACTGTTGCACTGACATTGGTGGCCCCGCCAGTCGAAATGAACTACGGCAATGCCAATTTCATGATCTCTGAAAATAATGCCGAGGCAACCGAGATGTTAGCCAATAAGCCACTAACGACTCTTGCTAATCTCTGTAATCAGTGTAATGACTTGACTAGGATTTTAAAACAGTATCAATTGGCTTTCTCTTTTGACGATTTCCAAATTGATGAAGGAGGAAGAGCGGGTATGGGTACAGGCACAAGTACAGGAATCGAACGCACTTTGCACCGAATGAGCTCAAGCATTGACTTCTACTGTCAAGTCTTTTTTGTGCTTAAACGATCCATTGTTATACTGCAGAATCTTTGGAGTCAGATAAGTGCATCTGCTTCGTTGTCTACGGATATTGGTGAAGTTCATATATTTGTAAGTGAAATTCTGGGTGTAGGATAAAGGGGATACTTCATAAATATGACCTGTAATTAATCGAGCTTCCTTATTCTTATTTAGACTGTATTCGGTTCAATCTGTGAGCTGCTGGAACAAATTGTCATTTTTAATGAGATTTCCGTACAATCGAACATGTCTGAAAAGTGGATATTCTATAAAAAATGGTTAAGAACCTTAAGCAAAAATAAGAACAACGAATCTTTCGGATTATGTACAAACTTGGAGCTTAATGGCCTTTATGCTTCCCTTGATGATTTAGAGACTGTGATTTCAGGCAATATATTTCGGGTTGGTAATGCCAATGGATTGTATTTTATTAACCTTTAATCTTATATATATATTTTTTGTAGATCTTGTTGGATAGTCTGCTGGATCTGAAGAAACAATTTAATCTAAAAGATGTCAACCATCTTACGCAACATTCCAATGCTTATACACGCAAAATGCAACTTGAGATTGAATCGCATCAATCATCCAATGAATATAGACATATTGAGGATCCCAAAGAGGTGATTCGATTGACTGCATTTGTAGCCGTTCTTTATCAGTTGGGTATACAAATTGATGGAAAATTGATAAAGCATGTCCTGGAACTGCTTTCCAAATGCCATCGTTTACCCATAAATCAAAACGTTCACTGGTCGCCAAATGTATTCCTTATGCAGCATGCCAAGTCATTAGTAAGGACGCCTGCTAAAGCACCAACATTGTCCACGTCTACAGTGTCAATTGAAAAGATTAACCTAAGCGATCAGCGAACCTGCCGACAGCTGAGCTCACAGATTGCATTGTGGTCAATAAATATGCAAAGGGTTTTCACTGTCGGGATTTTCGGTCATCTGAAAAGTTTCTCGCAATTAATTCTAAGCGGACAAACCTATGCCGATCAAGTGGCAGGACAAATTGAGGGACTAATTAATCGGCGTGTGGCCCTAATGATGCCATTGACAAAAATGGATTTTAATACTATATTCAAGCTCATGCAATATTTAAAAATTATTCAGCACACATTTGCCTCAAATCAAATCAATTTTATACGATTCCTTAGTACCCTTGCCCAATGGCAAAAGCAAAAAGTCCTCCATCTGCTTCTCTCCACAAAGAAGAAAATAGTCGATTTAAAGTTATTGCAACGAAAGATGAATATTCTGTCTTCAATGAAGTTAACTGAAAAATCCATACGTGCCCATCCCATAAGGAGGCGTTTGACAGCTGTTAATCTAGCGTTAAGTGAATTCCTGGAGAAGGATCGTACCTTGCCGGCCGACAAGCAAAAGCTCTTTAAATCCATAGCTCATCGGGTCAACATTCTGGGTGATATTCATCGTAACATTTTGGGGCAATTTGATTCAATTAGCTTAATGTACAATTATCGGCTTATCAGCACTTCGATACTCAAAGAGTATGCCCAGCAGCAACGCAATCCGTATGCCTTACAGGTAAATAATTATTAATATATATGTATGAATTCCACTAACTATAGAACATTATTGTAGAACATTATTGCAGCAAGCAATCAATTGGACAAATCCCTTAAAGTATTCACATGCGGCGGAGATAGCTTAAAGCAAAACGCCAACGATTTGGTCATCGAGTTCCTTAGCACACATTTTGAATTCTTTTTACGTGTCGAGGCCTTGTCTCATCTCTTTCTGGACCAGGATCAGCCATTTCAACAAAACATTATGGATTATCGAAACTGTACGAATGTATCCGCCATTGAAATGGATGGAAAATATAACATTTTGCGAGGTACGATCAGCATCAAAATGAAAATTTAAATTTTATATAGTTTGGCGGATTGGTCACTCAGTTTTGGGGTGATCTCTTAAATTTCTAAAATCTTGCCATCTAAATCGATTTTTGTTAACATTACTTTTTTTAATTTTTAATGATTTGACACCATTGTTTGCTAATATTCATGGTTTACTTAAGTGCAAAGGTACTTATTGGTCAAAACGAATCTCTATTATATGTTTGTTCGCGTGTGCAATGGAAATTAATCGATTTTATACCCTCAAATTAAGGTTGACAGTTTTGTGGGCCCATTAAGCCACATCAGGCACTCCCCCATTGTCCGGCCCTGCACACACAAAACAAAGAAAAAAAAAAAATTTGTATTTACTTTGGAATACATGAACAATTACCAACAACAGTTCTATTGTCTTTTAGATAACCTTGAAAACTATTTCACTGCAACGTTCTACAATTTGACAACTATCGCACCTCATGATTGGAAATCGTATGAAAAGATGCGTCATTTTGCCTTTAACCTTCTACAGCTACGACCAGTCGATGATTATCTACCCAATCAGACTATTGATCAAGTAAACAATATCAAATCTTTGCTGGCTCCCTTTTAGAACCTCTCTTATCTAATCAAAATCAATTTGTATTTTCCATTATTCATATTAGGGTATAGATGTACTACAGATTATGCGAAATATACACACATTTGCCTCATCGTATGCCTACAATATGAATCTGCAACTATTTGTTGAAACTGATAGTAAGGGCAAACATTTGGATATTGTCGGTACACGACATGTAGCGAATTCTGTACAAACTCATGGCACTGGCATTATAAACACTACCGTCAATTTCATCTATCAGTTTTTGCGTCAAAAGTTCTATACGTTTTCAACGTTTCTGCACGATGAGCACATAAAGTCACGTCTTCTAAAGGAGTTCCGGCATCATGCCGAACAGAAGCATAATAATCAGCCATATCAATCATATCCATATGAGAGAGCCGAAAGTTTTATTAAGAAAATTAAGAGGCTTGGCTTTTCCAGTAATGGTGAAACATATATGGATTTATTCCGTAAAGTCATTACCCAAGTGGGTGAGTTGGTATAATTAACATCCATAACATAAGTATATGCATATATATATATATATATTCATATTCTCATTCACATAGGTAATGCTGTGGGCTATGTACGACTCTTGCAGGCTGGTAGCAAAAATGCCAACTATAGAAGTCGCTCCTACATGTCCAGGACGTACAATAATTTGATTTCTAGTGAAAATGTCAAAAGTTTACAACTGCCCGAAGCAACGGAAAACTCTATTAAAGAGTATGAAAAAAGTGTTGGTCACATGATGGAGTGCTATTCCGACTGTACAAATTATTTTAAGGTAAAACTATAAAATAAAAAGAATAATTGTAGTTTTGAGTGTATTGGAACGATTGCTTTATGCTATAATTCTCAGCTTATGTGCTATAATTTTACTCATTATACATATTGGTTTTCACTTTTTCAGCTACTAATGCAAGGATTTCAACCGTTTCTCTGCAATCCACACAATCATCATTTGAAAACATTCTTTTTAATAACACCGGCTCTGATAATGAACTACATTGACAGTCGAGTGAAAGAGAAAATGAAAATCTATAAAAAGGATCAACCAAAATGTTCTCTATTTGAAGATGGCTTTGCCATTGGCTTAGTTTACATATTAAATATGTTGAATCAACTGAGCGATTTCCATGAACTTGGCTGGAACCAGACAACTAGCAAACAATTGAATGCCGAACGTCTCAAATTGCGGCAAATGCTAGAGACACAAAAGACAACGGAAGCCACATCCTCATCCAATAACATTCAGGAAGAGAAATTACTTCAGACGGTGGCGATAACCGAAAGACATGTTAATGCTTATGAACAGGAATACAATTTATTATATGCTACTTTAAGTAGCGCTGAAATATTCTTTCAATAAAAACTGTTGTTATTAATTGTTGCTTAAACTATTTTCTGAAAATATATTCTGGAAAAATAAACACAATTTCTATTTTATTTATTTAATTTTATTTTGAACTCTTTTATTAAGACGAAAATATAAGTCTGATCAATCTTGGTGTACAATATATGTAAACGTAGAGGTTAGGTAAGGGGTAACTAACGTTAGAAAGCGTTTTATACTTATGTCAGAACACATAAATTTTGTTTAACCATAGACAAATTTGTTTTAATAATAGGCAATGGGCGTCGGTACCACCCACAAACCGTCGAGGAGACCGCGGGAGCACAAATTTCATAAATAATGTATTGTATATTTGTTTGTTTACATATTAGTTTTCCTCACACATTATTGCTAGCCATCATTATTATTATTATTATATTTGTTGGCGATACTGCGCGCGCGCATCCTCTCGTCGTTCTCTCTTAATCTTGGAATCTGTGAGACATTTTATTCTTTTGCTTTTTTAATTTAATACAAACTTGCATTTAACTAAGATACTTTCAAACTCCCCCAATTTTTGGTTGTCTAAAATTTCTTAAGACAAAAAGAAGACACCCCTTGTGAATATGGAAACATGGTGTCTATTGAAAATATTGTTTGTATTGTATTTCATAATATTACAGTTATTGGTAAAAAAAAATCTTGGAGAAAATGCGAACGGTTTTCGTCTCTCAACAGTTGATTGATTATATTCCCTTCAACTCTCTCTTCACTTCTCTCAAACACACATCATCATCATTAATTGTCCGAAATTTAAAGGGAACCACTGTTGGACACTGCAATCTTCTTTGAGGTCTTGCCGGATTGAGAACCATAAGATTCGATCTTCTTGACCACATCGAGGCCCTCAACAACTTCACCAAAGACAACATGCTTGTTATCCAACCAGGCAGTCTTTACAGTGCAAATAAAGAACTGGGATCCATTGGTGTTGGGACCAGCGTTGGCCATCGACAGAATACCGGGTCCGGTATGCTTTAGCTGGAAGTTCTCATCTTGGAACTTGTTGCCGTAGATGGACTTGCCACCAGTGCCATTGTGGTTGGTGAAGTCACCGCCTTGGCACATGAAGTTTGGGATGACGCGATGGAAAATGGAGCCCTTGTAGCCAAAGCCCTTCTCGCCGGTGCACAAGGCGCGGAAATTTTCGGCAGTTTTGGGAACAACATCAGAGCGCAGCTGGAAATTTGAAATTGGATTTGAAACGTGACAATTATTGATTAGTTGTGTGTCTCTCTATATACACATTTAAATATATGTATATACATACATATCGATGTATGTATATATGAACAATGCTAAATCAATGATGTATATATGTATGCATATATTTTAAAATTTTACGCATATATTTATGTATTATATGTACAGATGTGAGTAAATTCATACTATTCTTTCACATGTGGCATGCATACATATGTATGTATATTACTAATACTTATGTATCTACATACATATGCCGGGCAATGACTGCGCAAAGCTGCTAAAAATAAGCTAATGCAAAAAGTAAAATTGAAGCATTTTTAAATAGAAAATGCACGTATGCGCCATCAAATTACATCATCAACAGAATTAATCTTGAGTTCATTCGTCAAACTGGTTTAACTAAATTCTTCTACACACACACGCATACACATTCATCCAGCATGTATACATACATGCAAATAGAGGTTATGTGTGCCTCTGTATTGATTGAAATTCATATGTATGTGTTCAGAAATGCCGGCAAACTTTCCATTCAATACGTTTGTATGTATGTGTGTATGCATGTACTGATGTACATATACTTATGAGTGTATTATACACACACGCATTCCATTTTGGGAACCGTAATTAATTTACAGTTGCATACATATGTATGTACAGTCCATGACCTTAACACTATCAAAAAAATTTTTCATAATACCGCATGTAAGATATCTGATAAATTATTCAAGACATTATTAAAATAAATTGCACATTTAAACTATAAATTGCTACTAAGAATGTACAAGTGGGAATACATACATACACACATCCAACCTCATCGCGAATCGGAGGTATGAAAGAAATTTACTTCCACATACGCGCACACGCACACACATACACATAGATACTTATGAAGCAATGTGCATATGTATGTGGTCTCATAGAACTTTTGATAATCGTGATGAAAATGTGGAAAATTGTATGTAAAATGCACAATCACGTGTTTTGTAAATTTCCTCCCATTTCTGATATCTTACACATACACACATATTTATTAATGTATATGTAGTACTATTGTATGTATGTATCTATATGCACTCACACCCCAGCACAATTGTGAAAAAATTACATTTTTTTTAGTTTGCACAAATGTTTTAAGTAAAATATATAAAACTAATTGAGAGCACTTACCTCCATGGTGATCCTACCGAGGGGCTCGCCATCGGCGGTCATATCGAAGAAAACTCTTGGTAAATTACTCATTTTCGACGCTCTCGAATATTCGCGAACAAACTGAATTCCAAATTGCAACTGACCTCTGTTCCCACTTTTAGCTGACGAAGCTAGGTTTCTGGCGGACTCTGCTAAATGAAATGCCGCTGACGAATGCCGCAAGTTACGAATCAGGGTTGCACCGAAAAAAACCATCGTGTACGACAGCGATAATGCTACTACACGAGGTTTTACCAAATCGTTTCATATTCCGCTACATCTTCAATTGTGTTATGTCACATTTAGGGCAGCTATAAACATAATATGTACATAAATATCGTCGTCTATGTAAAATTATGATATTTTATTTTCACTATTTATTAATTTTATTATAATTAAAATATCATTTTGACATAAATATTAAATTTTTATAAAAATTTGAAACATTTAAAAATTTTTAATATATATTTTTTTATTTTTTTTGTAGTGCTTTTTAAAGGTAAATACCTAAACTAATAGTACACCTATTTATTTTGATTAAAATTCGAATTTCTTTCTTAATTTATTGCTTTTGAATAATATAATTTGCAGATTAATACTGTATATTAAATACTATGTTGTAATTAAATCTAATGAGCTTATATCTCTTTGTAAATCGGAATCGAAATATAAGATTAGGATTAATAATATATATATTTACAACATAGTAGTTATTTCAGAAAATGTTGTTTAATTAGCCCCAATAGAAATGTTCAAAAAATTTTTCTTTAATTAGATAGTTTCTTTTTTAAGTTAATACTGATTTTCAAAATTTTATTTCCCCACGTTTTAATAATTTATGTTAAAACATTTTAAAAATGATTAACACCTTAAATATATGTGCTGGAACAGTTGGAAAAATAATAGTTGTAAAAAATTATCGATAACAACAATGTTTACTTATTCACCCCTGTGGAAACTGGCGGTTTCAAAAATTCTATTTAAAGACTCTAAAGAGAGCAATCTTAATTAAACTTCTATATGCAAAATCTGACATATAATAAGATAGGGAATTTCAATCATTCACCTAAAATGGTATTCTTTTTGACAATATTTAGATATTTTTAAGAATGTGTTAATATTAGCGATAAAGCAATTGCTTAACCAAATATGGCACTAAATTTCTCTTTTTAATTATATTTGAAATGAACCCGAAACAAAAAAAAGTCTGGCAACATCATTTCTCAAGCATTTTCATAACCAACACTGTTTTTTTTTATACGTGCGTTCTGCTAAATATTACAAATTTTTACCGCCATTTCATCATCACTCATCTGTGCGTTATGGAACACTGTAATTAGTACTTTTCGAATTGCCATTGGAAACCGAATCACAACAAATGTTTGAGTTTTAGTTATTAAGATTATTATTTTGTTTTGTTTGGTTTTTTTTTCGTAGTCGTTTTAACGTCTCCCCAAATTTATAGTAGTCAAAATTTACAGTAAACACGGTTACCTAAATATCGGATGGATAGCGCTAGGTAAAACAAAAAAAAATTAAGTGACTTGAATCACTTAAACAATAATTTTGAGTATTTTTGGATTTAACAACATTAACGAATTGTCATAGCCAAGCCATGGAAAAGCTGCAGGCAGCGACAGCAGAACTTGAATTACCAACAGACGAGGAAACCTCATCGACATCGATCAGCAACACTGCGATATGTGCCCGCTCCAATTTTAGTTCCTCCAGTGCTATTAATTTAAAATCTAGGTTCCACCTGGATGGTCAGCGCATATTACCACCATTGGTAAGTACTGAGATGTGGGTATGTCGTTTTCACTGAGGCATAACGGTTACCCCTCTACTTCCACCTCTACCACTCTGTTCCAGATGACAGCCAGCAAAGTTAGCGAAATGCAGATGGCCAGGCAACTGGCTATGCAAATAGAAACCAGATTGATGGCAGCTGCCAAAGCAGATGGCACGGACGACGACAACAGCAGCATGGAGGGTCGGCGTAATTTTCCAAAATTAGAACAGACCAAAACCTACATATACGACAGTACACAAAGGCGTCCCCAATCACTGGCAATAAATGGAGGAAACTCTAATGTACCTATTATCTGTGTTAATCCTCCCACTCCACTGCAGCATCAGGAGCAAGAAAAGCAACATATCCTGAAGGAGCAATCCTCAGAGCCTATTTTGTCATCGCCCAAACGCAAGGTGAACAAAATAACCAATCGAATCTTGCATTTCGAGCGTAATGGTTTGGGAAGGATATCTAAAGATACATCAACTCCAGCCACAATTGTATGGCAAGGTCAGGATAAGCGTATCTTAAGATCTAGCACAAGTCCCTCCCTCGCCAATGACCAGCTAGAAAAACAATTGGATCAATTAGAGGTAAATACATTGCAGCGTTCCCGCTCTTTTACCTTGGATGAACCCTCTCAAGTGCTAGTGGAGCATATGCAGCGTCATGCGGCAACAAACATGTCCCATTCCACCATAGCTAATTTCCAACGCGATACAATTGAATCAACCGCGAAAAAGGTTCAGCGTTCCAGCACCAATCGTAATTCCTACCGCCAGTTGCCAAATAGTTCACCCTCGCCCACTTCTCGTCAGCATCAGCTAGAGGTTCTTTTACAACAGGCGCTCAGCGAAGGCGGTGTCACTAACCATAGCCATCTACATCAAGCCAAGCACAAGATGATCAATGACATTAAATCGGCCCATCGAGATCGTTTCCAAAAATTGGTACAGTATCAGCAAAAGGAACAGCATCGCATGCAACAAGAATTCGATCGTCAGCAAAAGTTTCTCATCGACGAGATTTGCGCAGAGATAAATGTTTCGGCATATGCCCAATCGCCGCAACCTAACCAAGTGTCCGAGTTCACTAGTACCGGTGATTTAATGGGATCATCCAGTGCCCCTGCCGCTTCAAATTCGCCAACAAATACGACAGCTCTGTCATCATCAACAACAACGCCACGCAGTTACGCTGATCACGATGATTTCCTCTCTATGGAGAACAGTTGCCACTTACCTACGCCAAGCCAAAGTCTTTCGGCGCGTAAACGTCTCTTTGCCGTGGAGTCGCATCAAAACTCCAATTATGATTCCGAGCCGCATTCATTGCCCATGGGAAGTGCTCCAAGTACACCCAGATCATTACCATTGCGTAATAGTAGTATAAGTAATAGTAATCGTAGACCATTATCAGGTCCCGGTCAAATTCAGAATCAATCTCCGCTGAGACGTCAGGTTAAAAAAATGCAGACTCGTGCGGAATCAACACCTAAAATTACTAAGAAATCGCCTACAAATGCCGCTGCAATCCGAAAGACCTCTTCTCCAATTCGTCGGCCACAACAGCAGCAAACGCAACGGACAACAGTGTCTAAGCCACGCAAGGTCTCCTCACCCAATCGTTCGACTGTAAGTATTCAATCCTATTCCTACCTGTACAAATTGTTTGGAACTCAAATTTGTTAATCAATTAGATTGTGAAATATGCCCAAAAACATATTTATTAAGCCAACTATTATATCCTTTCATATATAACTATATTTTTGGGTGAATGTGATTACCAATTTTCTATATATTTCATCTCTATATATATCTTTCTCTCCTTCTTTCTCTCTATCTCTGCCATCAAGCAGCGTTTTACGAACAAGAAGCATTAAAAATGAAACGACTAAAAATAAGTGCCTTAGAAAAAAGCAATTTCAGGAACAATAAAAACAAAAAAAAAAAAAAAAAAAAGAAAATGAATATAGATGAAGAAGCACAATCAACTAACGTCCCGATTTGATTTGATTAACCCAAACCACAAGGCCGATATTTGCTCTCTATTCTTCTCTCTTCTCTTTTTATTATCTATTGATCTCATTCTGTATCTGTATCTCTCTTGTCTCTAATATTGCTAAACCATCTGTAACAGCAGGTGAAGGAAAATAGTTATCATGATAAAGATAATGATCTTGAGCATGTGGCCGCTTCTCGCATTACTGCTGCTGTTAAAGGCTTCCTAGTGCGTCGCCTTTTTCGCACTGAGCAAGTTCAACGTATTGTCCAGACTATCAGAGATACTTTGATATTTGTACTCAATCTTCATTTGGAGACCTACGGCAGTAGTTTGGAGCAAGAGGAGCCGGCCAATATACGTCTGAAGGCCCGATTGTTACAACAGGTATGAGCGATTACAAATCTCTCTATATATATAAATTCTTATTATTAATTTCTTTTTCAGCTCTGTTCGGCCAGTCGTACCTTGCATTTGATCTTCTTTCAGACAAGTGTCAAAGAGAGAATGGAAATTATAGCAAGAGATCGGAAACGTATTAAAACTAAATTAATGGCCATGCATTTGAAGCGTAGACACTAGACGAGGGCATTTTTTTAAGTTTATAAATTTGAAACGATTTGAAATTGTTTGCTAAATGAACCTATAGCATGATATATTCTGCTCAAAAACTTTCAATGATGTTATTTCTGGTCTATTAATTTCTTCAAAATCTTTTCAAACCAATTGAAAAGTGTTAGAATAACGTTCTAAATGAATCCAAGTGGAAACTATGCCAAATATGAAACGATTCTTAAACGACAAAAGGCTCGTTTTTAGTTTTATTATCATTCAGTTTAAATAGTATTCCCTTTTTTGGTTCCATTAATGTTTTTTTCTTGTTTTTACATTTCATTAACATCAGTCGCTAACAATTTAAGTGTATTTGCGGAATTTTCATCAAAGTTGCTACTTTATTTATTTACTTAATTATTATGTGTCTACATCTAACAGATGGTTGGGTCTCTCGCCTGTTACATATACATAGTAGTGGACAAACTCACTTGAATTCTGTATCAAATTTTTTCCAATAACAAATATATGCCGTCATCTAGTTCACTCTAATTCTGACACATTAGCAGTGGCGGACAAAGTTCCAGTCATGCCTCCTTTAATAATAAACATTTTAACATATACATATTGCATCTAGTTTTATTGTAGTTAATACTGTATTTAGATATCTTTTTCCTACAGTGCGGCTACATTCAAAGATTTCCTGTGTGAACTTAAGACAAAAGGAGGAATGATATTAAACTTAAGTGTAGGACTACATCGATGGCATCCCTTGATTTTTTTTTGCCCAAGAAGGAAAAAAATCAAAGCATTTCCTAATTGTGCGTGTACTCTAATTTAATTTATAAAATTCAGGTTCTGTTAATGAAATATCCATTATATGATATCCGTAAATCCATGTTGAGCTGGTTATTGTTTGCCTACATCTGCGAAATTAAAAAGAGACAGTATTTGAATTGATTGCAGTTGGAATAATGGCAAATTGAAATTGAAATAAATAAGTTTAATTTAATTACAGATACTATTTGATGTTGGTTTCCATTTGTTGGTATGCTTTTCTAAGTCTAGGGTGAATAAGGATAAAATTATCTTTATTTTATTTATTATTTTGTTTAAAATTAAACAGCTCTGCGAAATAAAAAAAACCCAATAAGAAAATTGTTACTATATAAGAGAAGATATGTTAGTTAATATAGCTTGAAATGATCTTTTATTGGTTTGAGGTACTTGTGACTTCTATTGCTGGTGTATATTTAATAAGTCCAAAAAGAATACGGGCAATTTCCATTAGATCTTCGAAATAGAAGAAAAACAGTATTTAGTAAGAAAATGTTTAAGATATAAGTACATAAAAGAAGCATTGTTGCAGTTTGTTGTATTAAATAAAGTTAATTTACTTGATTGGTAAATTTTTTCTAAGTGCAGGATGAAAGGTAATAATTTCGCGAAGCTCTGGGAATCAAAAGAATAACATTAATAAAATGGAAAAAAAAAAACACAATTAAGGCATTTAAGGGGCAACACAATTAGGACAATTTGCAACAGCTTTCTGAAGTAGATGGAAAAACAGTAATTAGTTTAGGGGAAAAAATAATATTAACAGTAAAGTTAGTATGTAAGAAACATTGATTAAAGTTGACTTCTGCTAGTTTAATTTACTGACCTGTTGTAAATAAAGTTGATTTTTGCTGTTGGTTGTGTTTTTTTTTAAGTCCAGGAAGAATGGGGAATATTTGGATCCATATTAATATATGGAATATTTTTTACACTATAGAGACTGGTATTTCACTTGTACAGCGGTCTTTATACAAGCGCTGAAAACAGCTCAAGCCACTGTTAAGTTGCCAAACTGTTATTTAAAGTCTGTTAAGTTGCCAGACTCTGTTATGACTCATTTTGGAGTAATTTTAAATTTTAGTTTAAGCCACTGTTAAGTTAACATAACGGTGTACTGTTAATTCACATTTAACATAACAGCATATTGTAATTTCAAAATTAACATTAAGCGATACTGTAAATTCAAATTTAAATAATGCATGCTGCTAATGTCAATTGGTTCTGTTCAAACTGGAAAATTTGGTTACAACTGAAAAAGAGCGTAAAGTTTTAAATTTGAATTTTTTTTATTTTGAACTTTTCAAATTTGAATTTTCAGCCGCCACTAAGACTACCTGTAAGACTTACCGTATGATGTTATAAAAATAGTTGTAAGAGATCGAAATAGCTCTTAACTTTGACCTTTATTGTCTTTTCCAACATTCAGCTGTGCTAATAAATTGAAAAAGCTTAGTTTGCCGCCAATTCAAAAGCTTTTCTTGTTTGCACTTGTAGCTTTAAGCTGTATTAAAATTCCACTCGTCGAGATGATGACGTCCAAAATATACCCATTACAAATAATATTCAAATTAATTTGTTTTCAACTTTCAATCGAAAAAATAGCTGGCATCGATCACATTATGATGTTACGAACGATATTTCGGTAGCAAACACAAAATGTTGAAAATAGGCGAGTTGTCTTGAGTATATTTAACTTTTTATTTTTTATTGCCTAAATACATATGCAACTTTGCGAGGATCTTTATATACCCTTTTACCCAACAAACTACAGGGTTTAGAAAGCTTTATGATATTTGCCCAAAACATCAGAAACTTTTACTGCGGACGGACGTGAGCTGAAAGAAGAGCAAAAAAAATCGTGAATTTATTTTTATAATTATATTATTTTAAATGAAATTGCACTTTCGGTATTGAGAGCAAAACAGATTATTAAACGGAAAACAAGTTCATTTTTATCTTTCGTAATATCCAAAAAGTGAACAAGCAAATATAAAAATAAATGTAACATTTTGTTGAAAAATCGAAGGCCAAATGAAACTACGAAAAGAAAGAGAAGAAATTGTGTTCACTTCATAATTCAATTGATATTTTACCGATAATACATATATAAGAATATATACATACACATAATATACATATATACATATGTATGTTAATTTCAACACGCCACAAGGTTTGAGTGCGTGTGCCCAAGTGTGAGAAAGTGCTTGCTAGTTTGTTTGTATGTGTTGTGTCGCAATGTAAGAAGGAGATGAAGGAAAAGTAAACGCCGCCAAGCTTTTTTTTTTGTTTTTTTTTTGCTTGTTTATACTAACAACACTAAGAACAAGTAGAAGAGGAAGATGTCATATACTGAACTGGAGTCAGGATATCAGGACTTGCGAACGCAAACCAATACAGCTGCTGCTCACCATCATCAACACCAACAACAACAGCAGCAACAACAACAACAACATCACCAACTGAATCAGCAATCAGCAACTGCTGGCCATCATCGAGTCGGCTTCTATTTGGGTCACGATGGCAATGTATGCGCTTTAATTTTGTCTTATTAACTTTTCTTTTTTTTGTATGGGGCGTTGCATCTTTGATTATTTTTTTGTTTGTTGAATTTGACCCTGACTTTTGAGTTGCAAGCAGCAGCTGCTTCTTCTTCTTCTTCTTAAACAGCTGTTTTGAGGGGTGGCAAATGCTAGAGCTGGTTCAATGTCAATGCCGAAAGCTTTTACTCTCATGCTATTTATCGCTCTCTTTCTTCTCTCTTTTTTTTGGCTATGTGTATGTGTATTTCTCTTTCGATAGGTAAACCAAATCAACATAAACTTAACTAAAACAAAAACAAAACTACCACAAAAAAGAAAAGAAAAATGGGCAATAGTTTTGATAAATTTGGTGATAGTATTGCCAGCAACAATGGCAATAACAATTTACGTTGTCGCGCCTGGAACCGGCGTCGACGACACCATCATCATCCAACCAGAGCAGCAACCCACACAGTCTCAGTAGCGTCGGGTTCAGCTGCTGAACCGCTAGCAGAGGCAGCAGCAATATCATCAGCAGCTGCACAAGTTCCGGCGATGTCTCCAGTTCCAGTTACGGGTCGGCTGACCCATGTCAGTTCCACACCCAACTTGGGCGGTGCGTGTTGTGGGTGTAAAAATTGCGGAGAAGTGAAAATTGCAAACCAAACGCAGAGAAGAATATTCCCATAATCTGATCGGTTACATAAACCGGTTTAGGAAAAATGAAGGTTTTCATAAATAACGAATCGTTTTGAATAATATTCCAAATCTCTTTATAATATAATGTTGTAAAAAAGAAAGAACCGTAATGAAACCGAAAAAGAATTTTGGTCCCCGTTTAAGTTTAAAAAGCATCTTTATTAGAGCATCCGCTATGGTTTGCTACTTAATTATTTTTCTTGCCTTTAGTTTCAACTTTATTAGCTTATTTGGTAAACTTTGATAATAATTCCTTTTTTAGTATAACTCCTTGTAAACTTGAGTTTTATAAATTCTACAGAAAAAGACTACTTCTAACAAACCATTTAGCGATTATCTAGTTTTAGAACTTGAACTGATACATATATAAACGCTTTTCAAAAACTAGCATTATCGGTCTCAGTAGCTTAACATTTAATATATATTCTTTAGTTATATCCTGTACCCGTGGGATAAGACACGTCTGTCTGTATGAACACAGAGTTCTTAGATCAGAATTTACAGCCATCAGATTACTCATCTAGTATCTACATTATCAAGTTCTAAACATTAAACAGACATCTGCTCAACATTGGGACATAATATCAAATTAATGTCGAGCCTTTACGTGGTACAGGGTATATTCGAGTCGGCTTAACGACGACTAAGTGAATGATATAAAAATATTTAATTAATCAAACGGTAAAATGTAGAACCGATTAGTTTTTCTTCAACTTTTGGTTTGCGTCCTTCTTAACATATTTTCGTTATCTTTATTTGATCGTTATCACCTTTTTCTTTCATTCTTTTTCTCGACAACCAGAGACAGATATCAATGAGCTGGAGCCGCGCTCATCATCATTTTCCTATGGGGTGAATCTCTATACATACAATATATATTTTTCTGCTTGTTATTGATTAATTTTTCTTATTTAAAAGTTTGCTTATTCCAGCTGCTGTTTCGGTTTCTTTTCTCAAAGTTCCTGTTCGATTTTAATTGTTTACTTTTTTATTTTTATTTCGTTTGAATTGTTTGTTCAGATTGGCCAAATTCTAATTAATTTCTGTTTTTCTTTTCCTTGAGCTGCATTATTTTTTGCCGTTATTTGTTTGCATTATAAATTAACTGTTTGTTTGATTTTATATAGAGGAGAACAATATAGGCATAACCTCCGATAGGCTGATAAGTTAAATTTGTAGTTAACGGAGAAAAATCCAATTATTAAGTGATCAGCCTAGGCTTATGCAACAAATATTTGAACACAGTCAGACGAAATATTGTTGTCTTTTGGGGATTTTATATTACAATACAATGGCTTTTTTCTCCTATATACATATTCATATATACATAAATATTGTAGAAAATATACTAAAGTATGGTAATTTATTTCCGTTAAAAGAGTAAACGTTTTGTTACAACAAAGAGATGTTCATACATAACGTCATAATTAACAGCTTGTTTTACTGTCAAACAAACAAAAATTATTTCTGTAGCCACAATGTGTTTGATCGATGGTTCTTCCGCAAATCTTATCTGACACCTTTAAGTGCTTATCACTGCCCCTGTTTATAAGCTTTATGTGTATTTACATATAGATACATACATACATACATACATAGAGTACCGATCTTTTGATGCAGGGAAGTAGTCATAGCGAAGTGTAGCCCTTTATAAGAGTCTTCTCATTACTTCAGACTAAACTATTAAAACGACTTTAAATACGCGAGATTTTCTTTAGTTTTAACACCTCCGGTGGCACTAGACACAAAAACGAGCACAGTCCGATTGCAATCACTTTACCCAGTAATGTAAAATTTTGACATTTTTGATGTTCACAGAGTAAAATTGGTGATTTAGATAAGAGTTTTGAGCAGCGACTGTTCTTAATCATTTAGTTTCGGTTAAGCCGTGTTGTCAATAATCGAATCACTTACTGATAACAAGAGTGGAAACAATTGTGTACAAAGCCCAGCAAGCAATCGGCCCATAACAATGAGAATACACTAAGGCGCCGCTGTCAACGTCAGTGTGTCAGAGCGAGAGTGGGAGCGAGAGTGAGAGCTAGCGAGCGAGATAGAGTGAGGAAGAGAGGGTGGCAATTATTATCATAATGATCACCAGAGTCAGACCATTTGGCGCACGCTCTCCGAACTCCCAACCGATCCGCTCCCGATATCGATATCGTCGTCAGTTGTCGTCGGTTCACAGTACAGATCGCGACCCCCATAGCCACTTGACGCGTAATTGTTCGCAAAATAATTAAAAGTACAATAATACCTCTATATGTATATGATATATACATAGGTTAAATTATAACAAAACACAAAAAAAAAGAAAGAAAAACGTATACGGAATATAACGTATACGTAATTTTGTAAAAAAATAGTGCACTTAGTATGGAATGGACGTGGTTCAAAGACTGGTGGCGCTTGAAAAAGCTTCGCTCGCGTCATCAGCGTCATAAAATGAAGTTAGAGGCTGCAGCTGCTGCTTCCAATACTTCCTTATCGAACTCTCCTACCACTATCGATCAAATTGAGGATAATGATCCTAAAACAACAAATCGACGCAGACACGGTAGAGCACGCGATCGCTTAAGACAAAATCGAAATCGCCAATTACAGCTTCAGAGACGTAGCCAGAGTGCAGGCGTGCAAACATTAAGAGACGATCGTTTGGAGGGTAATGAGAATAACCAAAAAAGTAATATCGTTGACGATGACGATGATGGTGAATATGGGCCCTTCAATGTCAGTGATTATGAGGATTATGATCGTAATGCCACCGATGATGATTTTTGTTACTGTGACTTGTGTATGAATGTATGTACTTACATATAGTTTTTAGTGGTTATTACAGAAATACATATCTAACGAATGCAGGGCAGGTGATAATGAGTTAATCAAGCAACAAGGTTAATAACTACCAAAATAATATTGCTAATTGAAATATTCAATGAAAACTTGAGTGTAGGTGGCAATGAGATGACTTGGGTTTTAAAAAGTTACGAAACACTTCTTTAACGAATGTAACTTTAGTATAATCGGATCAATAAATCACTGTGGGTAACTGAATTCCGGAATCAATCTAGTCGAAACAACATTCTTTTGTCTTTTCTGTAGAATTTCCTTATTTAAATGCCTATATATCTAGTATATCCTTTCTTTCTTCCACTACTATTTTTCTCGAACAATAATTTCTATAGAATTTCTTTACGTGACATTAAAACAAAATTAAAATTACAACAAAAGAAAACAATAAAAAAAGTAGGGCGAGACTCAATTCGGTTAATGGATGCGGCTATACCTTAAGCTTAATACTCCAATTTCTGGGTCTGTTTAGTTTTGTTTATTGCAAAGATGCTGCGACGCACTCGTCCATTGATTAATGCTTCATTGCGTACACGTTTCTTACCTACTTCCAAGGGCGACACCGACTTTGGCGATAGCAATGACGGCATGGATTCGGATACAAGCACCTCGTCCAGCAACAGCAAGCAGGTGGTTGTGGGCATCTGTGCCATGGCCAAGAAAACGCAATCTAAACCAATGAAGGAGATATTAACACGTCTGGGTGAATTCGAATTTATCAAATTGGTAACATTTGAGGAGAATGTCATATTGCGTGAATCGGTACAGAATTGGCCAACCTGCGACTGTTTGGTGTCATTTCACTCAAAAGGTTTTCCTCTTGAAAAGGCCATTGAGTATGCTCAGCTAAGGAATCCATTTGTATTAAACAACTTGCATATGCAATATGACATACAGGATAGACGTCGAGTGTATGCTATATTGGAGAAGGAAGGCATTGAGATACCAAGATATGCGGTATTAGATCGTGATTCTCCCGATCCCAAACGTAAGTTTAATTAGTTTATAAACTTGTAAATCACTTTGTTAATTTATGGTTTTTCTTTTTTTTTCTTTTGAAAGATCATGAACTCATCGAATCTGAGGATCATGTAGAAGTTAATGGCATCACTTTCAATAAGCCATTTGTGGAGAAACCTGTATCGGCCGAGGATCATAATATATACATCTATTATCCTACATCGGCAGGCGGTGGTAGTCAGCGGCTATTTCGTAAAATTGGCAGTAGAAGCAGTGTATATTCGCCAGAGTCGAGGGTACGCAAAACTGGCTCCTTCATTTACGAGGACTTTATGCCCACCGATGGTATGCAAGCTTAATCTCTCACTATATCTCTCTCGCCGTAATTCGATCTCTTGCTCTCTGTGCACTGCTTTAGGAGCTTATATACTTATATATATATATATATATTTATAATACACCATTCCCCAAGCATATCAATTAACCGTATCATAAGCACATCATTGTATTGCGTCTCGCTCGCCGCTCATATATACAAAACCAAAAAACAAAAAAACAAAAACCGTCGTGCAAAAACCGCCGTGTAAAACGGGCCGCCAGTCGAACGCACTGAATTACCCAGCATCATTCCTTTACAACTTAGTATATTTTTCAGGCACCGATGTCAAGGTCTATACGGTGGGGCCCGACTATGCCCATGCCGAGGCTCGCAAGAGTCCAGCCTTGGATGGCAAAGTGGAGCGCGATAGCGAGGGGAAAGAGATACGCTATCCGGTCATACTCAATCATTCGGAGAAGCTCATATCGCGCAAGGTGTGTCTGGCCTTTAAGCAAACCGTATGCGGTTTCGATCTCTTGAGGGCCAATGGCAAGAGTTATGTGTGCGATGTGAATGGTTTTAGTTTTGTGAAGAACTCGAACAAGTACTACGATGATTGCGCCAAAATATTGGGCAATATGATATTGCGCGAATTGACACCCACATTGCATATACCATGGTCGGTGCCCTTCCAGCTAGATGATCCGCCCATTGTGCCCACCACATTTGGCAAAATGATGGAGTTACGTTGTGTTGTGGCTGTTATACGTCACGGTGATCGTACACCTAAACAGAAAATGAAGGTTGAAGTGAGGCATCCCAAGTAAGTAACAACATTTAAAGGAATGGCAACCTGAATATCCACTTTAATGTCTATTCAATCAATTTGTTTACAAATTATTTCTAGATTCTTTGAAATCTTTGCAAAATATGATGGCTATAAGCTTGGTCACGTCAAGCTGAAGCGACCCAAACAACTCCAGGAGATTTTGGATATAGCACGTTTCTTGTTAACCGAAATACATACCAAATCCCATGCTGAAATTGAGGAAAAGGAGAGTAAATTGGAGCAGCTAAAGAATGTACTTGAAATGTATGGCCATTTTTCTGGCATTAATCGTAAAGTTCAAATGAAATATCAGCCAAAGGGACGACCACGTGGCTCCAGCTCAGATGATAGTAAGTATCTAGTTATATTATTTCGTTACGGTTGATTTTAGTGATAGCTGTTATGTTATGTGTAACTGATCTGGTTAGATTAACGGTTATATATAACATGATATCTATGGTTTGCCTTGAGATACTTAACCAGATTAAAGCCAATCTTGCAGCGGAATCACCGGCAGAGCCGTCCCTAGTGCTCATATTAAAATGGGGAGGTGAATTGACGCCAGCTGGACGCATACAAGCCGAAGAACTAGGTCGCATATTCCGTTGCATGTATCCGGGTGGACAAGGACGTTCAGATTACTCAGGCACCCAGGGTTTGGGTCTATTACGGTGGGTTGGACCGTCTATATAATTTATGGATTTGTATATATTCTCTTTTTATAGATTGCATTCAACATTTCGGCATGATTTAAAGATATATGCCTCAGATGAGGGACGGGTGCAAATGACAGCAGCTGCCTTTGCAAAGGGTCTGTTAGCTTTGGAGGGCGAGTTGACCCCCATTCTGGTGCAGATGGTAAAGAGTGCGAATACAAATGGTTTGCTGGATAATGATTGCGATTCCAGCAAGTATCAGAATCTGTAAGATTAAATCAACTCTTAAGAAGAATTAGAATCACATTGTTTTTTGGTATTTTATATTTTAGCGCTAAGGGGCGTCTCCATGAACTAATGCAGCATGATCGCGAGTTCACCAAAGAGGACCGAGAAATGATTAATCCCTGTAATAGTAAATCCATAACCCAGGCTCTTGATTTTGTTAAAAATCCTGTGGATTGTTGTCACCATGTGCATATGCTTATACGGGAACTTCTACATATTATCAGCATTAAAAAAGACGACCCAAAGACCAAAGATGCTATTCTATATCATGGCGAGACGTGGGATCTCATGCGCTGTCGCTGGGAGAAAATCGAAAAAGATTTCAGCACAAAGTCAAAGTTATTTGATATATCCAAAATTCCTGATATCTACGATTGCATTAAATATGATCTGCAGCATAATCAGCATACATTGCAATACGATCAGGCCGAAGAATTGTATATATATGCCAAGAACTTGGCCGATATTGTTATACCACAGGAATATGGCTTGACTCCACAGGAAAAGCTGGCAATTGGTCAAGGCATCTGTTCGCCATTGTTGCGTAAAATCAAAGGCGATCTGCAGCGCAATATTGATGAGATCGAAGATGAGTTTATGAATCGTTTGAATCCTCATTATAGCCACGGAGTGGCCAGTCCACAACGACACGTGCGTACGCGTTTATATTTTACTAGCGAATCGCATGTGCATTCATTGCTAACAGTCCTACGATATGGCGGTTTACT
Organism: Drosophila neocordata; assembly: GCA_018903615.1. Lineage (NCBI taxonomy): Eukaryota > Metazoa > Arthropoda > Insecta > Diptera > Drosophilidae > Drosophila > Drosophila neocordata. The sequence continues at coordinate 1,244,228 of JAEIGI010000015.1, forward strand.
TAATGTGGTAACCGATGAGCAATGGCGTCGGGCCATGGACTATATCTCTATGGTGTCAGAGTTGAATTATATGTCACAGATTGTAATTATGTTATACGAGGATCCAACCAAGGATCCAACATCCGAAGAACGATTCCATGTGGAGCTTCACTTTAGTCCAGGTGTAAATTGTTGTGTGCAAAAGAATTTGCCACCGGGTCCTGGTTTCCGGCCTCATTCTCATGGCGATAATGCCTGCAATGTTAGTTTGCAATCGGATGAATCTAATCCTTCCCGTATTGAGGAGGAAAATGACTGCAATTCAGGTGAAGAACAGCAGGGCAGGAAGAGAGGGGTGAGTGATGTTAAAGATAAGTTTGTCCTTTATATATATATAAGAAATTTATACATTTCCAGGTCACCGGTCAGTCAAATCGGTCTTCAACGAATAGCGGTCCTGCGTTTGGCTTCAATCGTCTGGAATTACGCTCTAAACACTACAAATCGAAACCCATTCCCATTGGTGCCCATCACACTGTTAGCGGTCACGAGGCCATGGATTTAGCCAAACGTTTGAATGAGGAATTGGCATCTCAGCATCAAATGTCCCAGCAGCAACAGCTAAGACCCATTAGCCCAGATATGCGTGCTGTTAGTCCGGACTGTGAGCCACGTTCCCGTAGCTTTGAGCAGCGTCCCACGACAGGCAATTGTGGAAAGGAGGCGGGTATGTATGTGCAGGGGCGAAGCTTTTTACCTAATTATCTTGCTCCCTCCCTTGCTCCCACACTGTGTGTGTTTATTTTTGTTAGTGAGTGTGTGCGTGGGTGTGTGTGTGCGTGCGTACATGCGTACATGCGCGTGCGTGCGTGCGTGTATTTGTGGGATGACCCTTCAAAAAGCTCAGCAATTGCTTGCTCACCTTTCACCTATTTTATAGAGGTTGAAGGGTTCGCCTTACTTTACATTTTCTTTATTTTATTTAATATCTATTTTGCGTTGATTTGACATTGTTTATTTGTTTGTCGGATTGTTGGTTCGTTTCTTCCTGCGCTTATCTAACAATAAAAGCATTGACTATGTAAATGTAATGGATGAAATAATTTGTAGGTCAAAGAGTCTTAAAAGTCTTATTACTACTAATTGATATAAACTAGAGCATAGAACTGATGAAAGCTAATAAAAAACGATCGCTAAATATACATAGATGATGAGATACTAATACGATTTCAATAAGTATTACGAAATACTCAAAGTTGATCCAACCGTGTACCGTTGCGTATAACAGTTGCGCGCAATATACATACACAATCATACTGTTTCCATAGAAATTACTTTTAGTTACAAAATTCAATTTTTCTATTATTCTATTATTTCTGAAAGTTAACGAAATTTTTCATTTTGCATCCAAATACAACAATTATCAAATATTTTGGATATATGTGGGCGTGTCATTTTGTGTGTGTGTGTGTGTGTGAGACTTTTTTGTTACTACCAAACTGGCTAACCATCCTAAACCTTGAGGACTGACTTTTAACCTATTAACCTTTACCAAAATGAAATTGAATAATCTAGAAATCTTTGAAACCCTTTCAAAAATTAATCTAAAATTAGCCTCCGCCCAGCTTTATAGATTGTTTTTTTTTTATATATATTTACTATACATAAATCTATCTTTTTTTTTTCCAATTCTGATTGATGATATACATAGTTTTGTATATGCTACAGATTTTATATTATATAGAACTGAAAACGAATCTCTTAACTATATCATTCTATAATATATCTTTGTCTATTGAATCTCAACTGTGCCCAACATTTTTGGTTTTCTTTTTTTCTCTCACTTTTTCCATAATTTTTTGAATTTGTTTATATACATACATACAATTCCAATATATGTATATTGATATTCATATATACATACATCTGTATATATGTATATTAATGTATATATAATGAAATATGATTCGATTCTCATACAACTTTTTAATCGCGAGAAAAACTTAAAATCGATAAGCATCTGGCCGCGGAATCCCGTGTACTTGGCAATGCTGGTCCTCACCAATGATGTCAATCAATTAATCAATCATTTATTCAAGTCCGTACTGCAGTTGAGTGCCAGAGAATGTTTATCTTACCGTTTCAATTAATGGAAAATTAAAACATTGCTGGGTTTCAGCTGCAGATGATATTTACACACTAAGTTCTTCTGACTTCTTCCCCCCTCCTATCTATGTACTGCTATCCATCGTGTCTATGTTGCCGTCTCTGTCTACCTCTTTGCTGAATCTTATAGCCTATATTGTCCTCTCTTCCTCTCTCTCTCTTTCTGTCGCTTTCGCTTTGTCACTGTCTAGTGCATGCCAAAATAAAAGTGTTTGAAAATGTTTGTTGGTTTTTGAGACGTTTTATTGTTTGTGTCTCTGTTCGTTGTTGTTGCTAAATGATGGTTTGTTTGTTTGTTTGTTGATTGTTGCGCGCTGACCTTGAGACTAGCTTGGACCGTGATTTCTAACCATCTTACACATACTTACATGGTTACTTACCTTTGCTCACTATTTACTAAATCTTTACAAACATACCAAACGAAACTAACCCAAATTATATACAGATTTAGCTAACGCTGCTTTCGCAGTTGCTATATGCATGTGACAGCCCTGATGACTGTTTGAAACCACCTGTTGGGGTTGCCAGAAGGTTTTGAAAACGATGGCAATGTTTAGTAAAAATGTCCGTTATATATTTATTCATTGATTTTCCGAAAATATACGAATTAAGCAATATCCGTTAATAAAATTCATGAAAAAGAATAATAAATAGTAGTATAACAGGAGTCTGAGTAATTAAAAACGCTTTTGAATTTCTTTACCTTGCCAAATTCCAATTATCTTTATATAATCATACTTACTTTTTTCATATTTCAAGAATTCCGAAAGTTTAGTTTTTTTTTTTTTTTTTTGGATTACTGCTTAAGGAAGAGTTTAGATTCTTTTAATGTTTTCGGATCTCCGAAACCTTTTTTTTTTGTTGTTTTTTAGTTATTCTTGTGGTTCCCTATTTTTGTTGTTGTCTATTCGTTAATTTTCAATTGGTTAAATTTTAAATAAACATACATATATTTTTTTGGCTAATGAGTTTTTTGTTTGTTATACCAAACAACAACAACAACACACAACGTAACGAATCAACGTACACTCTACATGAAATCTACCCCAACTTGATAACGATGACTGAAAATGTAACCAATCAATCGGATTCCTTATATCACATCATGATACTCTCATTGTTTTTTTTTGTTTACTAACAACTAGCCACATTCAATGAGATAACCAGTGCTCGTATGGGCGTGGGCGTGCCCAATCCTTCGGCACTTCATATTCGTGTAACCGATAAGTTGTCCTTCTTCAAAATTGACTCATCCACAAATGAATTGCCACTCTCCGATATTGATTTCTCTTTGAATCCGGGCACACCCCAGGTTGGTCCCATGGAGCACAAGCGTTTGCATGTGCTGACCATGAGACGCATGGAAAGTTGCGATGAGGATGCGGATCCGGCAGATGTTACAAATACGGATTTTAAACATTTGCCACAAATATCACCACTGGCAACCAATGAGCGGCCATTAAGTTGCAATTGCAGTTCCTCATTACCTCTGCAAGCGCATTCGCATTCGAAAAGCCTTATAGATCTTGGGTCCAGCGATACAATGGTGGTGCCCCATAGTCCACCACCGATAACCGCCGTTAATAATAATAATAATAATAATAATGGTGGTGGTGGTGGAACAAATTCCAGTTTTGAAGATGACTTTCAGCTATCAACATCTGCTCCAGCCATATTGTTAAGTGCGGAATTTGGTCAGCGTTTGGCCAGTACCACCACCAACACTTCCACCAATGGCTTAGCGGCACCACCTTTCAATAATATTAATAATTCGCCCACTGCTTCAACATTAAAGTTGTGTAAAGATTTAGATGAACGTCGACCACAACAGTTGAAGGGCAAGGCCACTAGTCATTCATGTGATCAGTTATCGTTATCTAACTGCTCATCTGCTCCTGTGATGCAGGAGAATCCTTTTCGGTTTACTGTTACGCCATCTAGTGGCTGTTTTGTAAGCACTTTTGAACCAATAGCTGAGCATATTACAACGACCACGCCCTTACCTCAAACGGTTTATAATTTGCCCACATTATTGGTAACAGAAACAATTAGCACCACGCAACCGTCAACACCAACACCACAAATCACAAATGATACAATGCCAACAAAAACAACAACAACAACAGCCGCAACAATGTCTTTTAATCAATCTTTTACTAACCAATTCAAATCGATTGATCCTTCCTCTACTGACGCACCACCACAAACAACACAATCACCACCACAATCGCCACCACCACCAAACACAAACACACTGATTGACCCACAAACAAAATTCAATACAAATACAAATACAATTACAAATACAAATACAACAACCGTCAACCGAACAACCTTCCCCTCTTGTTATAACACCACCCCAACCACCACCATCGCAACCACAACAGATAGCAACATATCGGTCTCGGTATCGGCATCGGCCTCGGCCTCCGCATCGGTATCATCCGCTAACTCTTCGTCCACATCGTCGTCGCGTCGCCAAAGACACAGTATTGCCGGCCAGATGTCCTATATGAAAATGTTGGGTTTCGGTGGTTTTAGCAAAAAGATGGCCACCAGTGCTAATAGCCTTTTCAGTACGGCAGTTATAAGCGGCAGCTCATCAGCGCCAAATCTACGCGATATGATACCGGTATCATCGTCCGGTGAGTACAATAAAATAAAACCATTAAAATTTAAGTGGTTTAGGTTAAATCTATCCATACAATACATACGTGAGAATCATTGTCGATTTAAGCGCATATTTAAAAACATAAAAAAAGAAGGGTTTTTTTTTTATAAAAGTCATCATTGATAACTGTAAAAGGTTTACATATACATACATACAAATTCTTCGTGATGATCAAAGTGTTACCAAGTGCTGCAATGCTCCTTGAAACTTTGAAAGGGAATGTTCCACAACATTTACAGTTACATTTACAATAGATATTTAATACGAGTTTTAACAGTGCATTTGCTTTCTCTATCCCATCCCTTCCTATGTTTTTTTTTTCTCTTTTTTTTTTTTTGTGGCTTTTTTTGTTTTATTTTCCTTCAAAGGTTTCGGCGATGTTCCACCCATACGACCATTGGAAACTTTACACAATGCATTGTCATTGCGTAAATTGGATAGCTTCCTGCAGGATATGATACTTGCACAAATATTTAAAACACCAACTGGTTCACCGCCACGCATCCTGCATGATCAGCAGCCACCCATTATGGAAGTGTCATCAATGACATTGAATCAAGCTCAATCAACAGCCGCTCCAACAGAAGCTCCATTACTATTACGAGATACACCCAATGTGACTTTCAATCGTGATGGCAGCGAAGCAAGTTCAGTTGGGGAGCCAATGGATACATCCAATAACCGGAATTTGGCATCTGCTACGGATGATATGGATGAATTGTGTACGGCAAGCAGTACAACAGTCAGACGTCGTTTGGCAGCCAATAAACAGCGTAAGTTGAGGAATACAACATTGCTTCAATGATGTCCATTAGAATATCCTAAAGTACTACCATGTTGCATGCCCCAGCATTTATATTTCCACTATATATAATTGTGTCTACCCTTACATTTCAAAAGATCTTTTTTGGCATTTATTTAAAAGAAAAAAAAACAAAATTTGTTTGTTCTCATTTGATAATTATATGTCCTATGGATTATAAAATTTAACTTTTCAAAATTTTGAGGTTATATAGAAATTATGTTAATAAAATCTCAAGTAATGTAGAAAAGAATTGAAGAACGTTTTTATTTATTTCCTTTAATATAATGTTGATATATATTAATTTATTTAAAGAACTTGTATAGTGAAAACTTGTAAATTTATTAGATAAATAGAAGATATCTACGTTCTATGGCCAAAGACACTTTTTTAAAGGCTAAAGTTTAGGCTTTTGGTATAACTGTATAAGTCTCAAAATCAGAAAAGTTATTTTTGAAAAATTTGTAAACAATTAAATTTGTATTGTACATTTCTCATACTTTCGAATATATTTTCTAGTTTTATTTCATTTTTGTATTTAAATTCTTATTCATATTTTAATTTATTTTTTAATTTTTCCAGTGGATTGAATTGCACATAACCAGCTAAAATATTGCAATATATGAATATATGTATATACTCTACACTTTATATATATATATATATATGTATCTTATGTATGCTTATAACATATAAAATTTTTTTTGAATTGATTTCAAATTTGTTTTTAATTTAGTTATAAAAATCTGAATTTTCAATTATTTTCAATATTATGCATCATTATTTATAATGAGGAAGAAGAAGAGCATATGCTATGAATTTCTCTGCTATTTCTATCTGTCTCTTTTTATCTCTCACTGCATTTTTGTTTTCTCTTTTTCGTTTCGTTTGGTTTAAGCTTAAATGCTTTCTCTCTCTTTTGATCTCTCTATCTCTTACACACGAGCTTGCTCAATCAATGTGTAAATGAGCTTGTCTCTTTCATGCACAAAATATCCTTAACGGTACTTAACTTTAAATAAATCAAAAAACCAAAACCAACTTCATCCAAAAACCAAAAAAAAAAAAAAAACCTCCCAAAGTTTGGCAACAGCCGCAGGATAGCCTACAGGCAGCTCAAGAGGAAGATGATATGCAACACCAGGAGGAGGAACAAAAAAAGGACACGAGCAGGTGAGCAATATATTCGTTTCTGTCACTTTCTAACTTATTAATTCTGGACATATCTGTGATCTGTAGCTTGCAGGTTAACCTGGCTGAAATGGAAGTGGATGCAACCAACTTTGAGCCTATGAATGAGGATACATTACTTAGTGAAGCGGATGTGGAAGAGGGAGCTACTGGCCTATACTTGCTTAGCGTTGGACAGGTCCTAAGCTTTGGTCAGGGTCAAGGTCAGAGCAGTGGCAGCACTTGCCTAACACCTGTAAGCCAGGGCATGGACTTGGATCTTAGTATGGTGGCCAACAAGGGATCCATGACACTATCAGTGGATGTATGTGGTTCAAGACATCTAAGTGGCAATCTATTTACATATTGTTCATATGTTCTAGGGTTTCGATGATGAGGAGGAGGCAACACTATCGGCTGCCACAACACCTTCATTGCCAGCCGATAATGATTTACCTAAATTGGAAATGTGCTATTGTTGCCCCACACATGCCCATGAGAAGGCACCGCCCGATGTGGCCAGTGATGATCCCAAATTTGGTTTCGCTTTACCGGTAAATGTAATCCAAGCCTCACCGGAGCACAAACACGAGCTGACACGTCCGAGTGTTCGACGTATCCATGATCCTGTATCGCCACGCATGCAACAGCAGATTAGTCTGTTTGAAGATAACGGAGCAATGGGCGGCACCAATGCCGCTTTGCATGCTTCTATCAATTTGCCTGCTGGAGCCGGCGGGCAACAGTTACGGCAGGATGCTCGGCTACGCAAGTTCGAGAATCTAACTCAATCTACTTCAAATTCAAATTTTCCTTTCGAGAGCAACACACTGAAGCGAGCACCATTGGAGGCAAATGAAGATGTCTCCCATACGCAAAGCTGCGTTAATTTAAAATCTTCTAGTGGTGCATTTGGTTTTGGTTCACCTCAGCGTCAACCCGATAGGGTGAGAGAGAAGGAAAGGGAGAGAGAGAGGCAACCTGTTGGTCGTTTACCAAATGCCTTATCCGCATGCTCTTCTTTAGAGGCACAGCCTCGTCCTGGAGCCTTAATAGTCAAGGAGCGTTTCATTGAGCCACCCAAACGAAGTATTGTACGTGGATATCATGGCAAAACTCAGTCCATGGATGCAGATTTCCTATTTAACGAATTTTTACTATTACCGGCAATAGCACCGGCACATTTGTCCATAGATCGTGATGACTCTACTGATACAAATGCCGATATAGATGATGCTCCAGTTAACGATGATCCAAAATAGAATCTTTTTCTCTCTACCACTATCTCTTATTCGCTCTTGACCTATAACTAAGATCTTTATTATTATTGATTATAAACAATTAAATCCATACCCAGGGCTTGCAAACGTTGCAAACGTTTGACATTTTGGTTATAATTATTATTTAATGAACAATAAGTGCTAATTTGTTTAACTATTTATATCGATATACATACTGCTAGAAGAATTATAATATAAACTTTGTCAAAAATCTCTGATGGGAATGGACAAACATTGCTGATAGTTAAATCAAAATCAATCTGCTCAATCAGTCCCAACAAATGTAAATCATTTATTTTGTTTGTTTGTTTTTTTTTTTTGCTTCTATCAGTTACGTAACGGTATTTCGGTATATAGATATATATATATACCTGTTGCGGCATATAAATCGATGTAGCCGTTAATCGGTTGTGACCATTTTTTTTTTCCTCTCAATTTGATAGATATTGAATTTTTGTATGTATGAAGATTTCTTCATAACGGTTACGTAACGGTTGCATTCCCTGAAACTAATCTAATTCTTGTTGATGTTGTTGGGCCAAGCAAATAAAATTACCAGGCAAATAAAAAGTACTTTAAATTGTTTATTATTTAGGAAAAAAATATTATCAGTTGGTAAGTAAAATAATTGAAAAAGATTCCGTTTCTATTAACGGAAACGAAAGATTGAAGTTAAGATCCTCAAAACGCCTTCGTATGGAAATTAAGATCCTTAAAACGCCTAAGCAATTACAATCCTTGAAATGTCTACGTATTGAAATTAAGATCCTTAAAAAGCAAATGCATTGAATAGTCTGAGAACTCTTGCCTCAATTAGAGCCATGCAAAGTTAAGGTTTATTACCCGGAAAAAAGGATAAAATAAATTTTGATACAATTTTTGAGAAATTTTTCATCTAACATATATTTTGACGTCGGGTTAACTTACACTGATTCGACGCTGTTTCAAAAAAGGATATGTCCAATGTCTCTAGCCTAGAGATTGCCAATTTCCCTAGTAAAAAACTTCATTAAAACTTTTTAAGCCTACGTAATAACAATGCAAACCCGTTTTTATACCCTTGCAAAACGGGTATATTAATCGTCGATTTTAAGTTTGCAACGCATAGAAGGGCTATATAAAGTATGCATATATACTTATATATTCTTGATCAGCACGGTGAGCTGAGTTCATTTAGCTCTGTCCGTCTATCTGGATCAACGTGATCTCCTCCGAGACTACATAACTGAAATTGCAGCTAGGCTTCGTTTTGCTGCAGGCATTCTACCTATATCTCGAATCCTGCCGATCGGATGACTATACCATATAGCTTCCATAGCAACGAACGATCAATAAGCTTTAAGCTTAATAACTGTTGTTGTTTTTTCATCAGATATCACAAAAACCGGCGTTTTTGTGTACTTCTCTGTATATCCACCAAGTTTTATCAAAATGGTTTGGCTATATCTTATAGTTCCCATAGGAACGATCGCTTATGAATATGGATTTCGAGCAATAACTTGATTGTTTTAAAAGCGATTAACACAAAATTTGGTATTAGTAAGTTTTATATACTTTTTTACAAATCTACCAAGTTTTATCAGAATAGGTTTACTATATCATACAGTTCCCATAGAAACGATTGGTCAAGAATATAGTTTAAGATAAATAACTTGGTTACTTTAAGAGGGATTTTTACGAAATTTGAAGTTTGTATATACCAAATATATAGACATGAGTTTAACTAGAATCAGCTATAGCTTCCATAGGAACAATCGGACCAAATAATTGTTTTTTGAAAAACTTTTTTTTAAGCCTCGGATATTTAACAAGATTTATCTACTTTCTAGTGATTATGGTAAATTATATTTAGAAGAAAGGAACAGTTTGTAAGGGTATTCAAACTTCTTTATATCATAAAAAATTAGTTTAACAAATCAAGTTCTTTATGCAAGTTGATAGCAGTAATTCCAAGAATTAAATAAAGTTAAAGTTTCTTTAAATCAAACGATATTCCTAACAAATTGAATGCTTGTTAAGTTGAGGTTACTTCAAGGACTTTATAATTAATTTGTTTAAGCCAATTTCGATTGTCAATTTAAATTGTTTGCTTTTTGAAAATTTCTTTTATATCCTTTAAAAGGTAATTATTAAATACTTAGATAGGCTTTCAAGTTTCAAGTTCAAGTCTATTTGACAATTCTACGTCTTGCTGTCGAGGCTTCATACCATAAATAGTTAAAGATAGTTCTCATGATGATAAGATTAGATGAAATGGGTTGCAGATTTACCATATTTTACTCATTTTCCTTCCCTTTTTCCATTAATAAAATAATCGCTAAATAATTATTGGTTATTTTTTTCATACAAAGCCCTTTATTATTGTTAAAATTTCAATTTTTCTCAATTTATTTTACAATTTTTATGTATATAGAATCATTTGTTGTTGGTTTTTTTTTTGGGTTGTGATTTCGTATTTTTTTTGTTTTTAATTTTTTTTTTATTACGGATTTTTCTTTTCTGTATGCAATTTTTGGGTTTTCCATTTTTATGGAATTTTTCATTTGGGGTTTCTAAAGTTTTTTTTTTTCGTACATCATAACGGTACAGGAATTGAAATATTTAATAATAAATTTGCTATAAATAGGTTTTTGGGATTCTTATCAATTATAAATTGCTAAATGAGCAACAGAAAACAGATAAAACTAATAAAAGAAAACCAATAAGAAACAAAAAAAAAAAAGAAAAAATAATTTCAGATCAGATTATACTAAGTACGATACATAAGTATATATGTATGTATGTATACAAAATAACAATTTGTAAATCTAAGAAACATTCTTAAAATTCATATCTCAAATACATATATAATATTGTTTCACTTTCTTTTCTTTTCCGTTCTTATCTTTTCTTTTGTTTTTTTTTTAATTTTCTTTAAGTAATTGTTTCATTTTGTTTACATTTTGCATACCCTTGCAAAGAGGAATGTGTTCAGGCTTATTAAGGTTATTAAAACCTGATCCTAATACCTAATCAGCAAGTAAATTTTGAGAAATCGGACCACTACTTTATTGTTAAAATTTATATTTATTTTTAATATGGAAGCTAAATATTTGGGTAATCTAAAAGTAGTTCAACTGTAGGTAATAATACAAGTTAGATTTTTCTATATATATATATCGGTTTCTTGCATTTCAATTTAGAGTTTAGTGTGTCATTTTTTTTATATTTATATATCTTGTTAAAAAAAATTTCTTTTTTTTTTTTTTTAATTTTATATTAATGCGAAAAGGTATTAAAATATTGGTCAGAATTGGTCTGCTTTTCAGTTCGTCTAGTTTTAACAAGTCCATCTTTTCCATACATTATCTGTTAATCGTCAGTTTTAAAGCTATCGTGCTGAATTATCTCACAGTCTTCATTCTGCAGCACATTTGTATATATATTTATATAGTATATAGTAGATCGGTTAACAAAAAACAAATAAATAAATAAATAAATTCCTAATAATCTTGCCCAATTTAATCAATAAAAAAACTATTTATGTAGTATAAAAAAAACAAAAACTTCTATTCTTATATTAAAATAAAAGAAATTTAATTCTGAAAAAGTTATTTTTTATATGCAAGGGTATACAAATATCGGCACAGCCGAAAATTCTAACGGCCCTCTGGTCTAGTTTATCTTTCTACAATACAGTTTTAGAGCCATTTGTCAATTGTTTCTTATTTTGGTTTTGTTGAATTTGTTTTATTTTTTTTTTTTTTAAGTTTTTTAGGTAGTTTTTTTTTCTTTCTTAGTTTTTAGTTTGGTTTGCTTTGGTTTGGTTTAATGGTAAAATACTCTAATTTAGCAAATTGTAGGCACCCTAAATATTAAAGCTTTTCGCAAAACACGGTTCCTCGATAAGACAATAACAATATACATAATAATTTGTTTTTTTTTTATGGTTTTGTCTAGAGTTTCAATTTTGTTTTGTTTTGTTTTTTTTTAATTTAAATATACAAATATAGTAAATTCAAAATAAACTATTTATTTGATTTAGCCACTGAATTGGGGTTTGGTTTTTTTTTTTGTTTTTATATATTTTTAATTAATCTTAGTTTAGTTGTTTTCATTAAATTAGTTTAGTTCATTACGCATTTAGCATTTGATTTCTTAAAGAAATTTTCTAAGTTTTTTTTTTTTTTTGTTTTAATTTTTTTCTTTTTTTATTATTGTTGTTTAGTTTAAAGGTTTCATTTAGATTTTTTTTTTTTTTTTTTTTTTTTTTTAAATTTAATTTAATTTAATTCATGCATCGCACTCTAGTTTAAACATTAACTTAAACAAAAAAAAAAAAAAAAAACATTTACTGCCCTAAATTTTTTTTTTTTATATATTATTTATTTTCTTTTTTTTTATTTTTTTTTTGCTTTTATTAATAATTACAAATAATTTTTGTTGTGTTTGTTTCTTGGTTTTTCTTTTTTTTATTCATCTTAATAAATTGGTCTTTGCTTCGGCTTTTCATTTTCCTTTTTCTTTTTTTTTTTTTTTAGCTACATGTACTATAATACATAGGTATAAAGTCAAATATGATCTTATTAGTGTTTCTTTTTTTGGTATTTTTGTATATATTATAGTATATATATATGTATATACGTGTACATATATGTATCTATATAGAAGTATGTAGGTTCTAGTTAAAGGGTCTTCTCTTCATTTTGCTATTTAAACCTTTTCTTTTTGTTTTTTTATTTTTTATATAGATTGCATACTTATGTGTAAATATACCAAAATTTCTTATAATTTTTTTTTTTTCTGTTCTAGGTTTCAATTTTGTAATTGGTTTAGTTAAGTTTTGGTTTGGTTTGGTTTTTAGGTTGCAATTTGTTTTCTTTTGTTTTTTTTTCCCGGTTTTTTAGTTGGTTGTTTTTTTTTTTCTCTGGATTTTTCTGTGATGAACTCAAGTCCGTTTTCGTGTATGCTTTTTTTTTGTCTGTTCTCGGTTTCGTTTTTCTTTTTTTTTTTTTTTGGTTTTTTAGTTTTGGAAACTCAATCTATGCAACACTCTGTGATTTTTGTAGTAACCCATGTGCTTTACGTTTCGCTGAAGGAAAGAATATATTTTTGTATATATATATATATATATATGTATATATATATCTAATAGATGTATGTATGGAATACATGGTACACATTGATAAAAAAAACATTGGTACAAACATTTCAAATACATACAAATACAAGTTATCGCAATAGAATACGACAAAAAAAAAACAGAAACATATACAGAGATACAGATACAGATACATATACAGTTACAGATACAGATACAATACACCATAATGGATGGACAGTAAATACATACATAACATACATATACTGTTTTAAGGTATCCGATTTTGACCTATATAATAAATGTTTCGGACAAGAACCCCTTAGACACAGTGACTCAAAATTGTTTTGCACTAAATGAAAAACTTTAAATTTAGTTTAATGAAAGTTTTTTAAAAGCAAAATTATTAAACTGATTGGTCTATAAAGATAATTTAAGGATATTGCATATTATTGATTATATCAAACATAAGCAACTTCTCAATTTTATATATTTATCTTTTGGTTTAAAAACTAATTTCCCTTGGGCATAAAATATTTTATTGTTTTTATTATTAATATAAAATTGAATTTCCGTTTTTTTGTTTTTTTTAATAAATTTTTAATGCTTTGCAAAACTAATTTGAACCACTGTGCCTTGCTAACGAAAAATTGTTACTTTATTCTCATACATTTCTTCGTCTTACTCTTTGTCTTTCTCTCATTCTTTGCTTTGCTTTTGTTTTTATTTTTATGTTTTTTTTTTTTTTTTTTTGGTTTTCTTGTATAATAAAGACCTGTCTTTTTTTTTTTTTGTTTGTTTTTTTTTTTAATTTCGGTCCCTTCAATAGCGAAGTCCTTTTTTGTTAAAGGTGTGTGTGTGTGTGTTTGTAAGTGGTTGGTGTGTGTGTGTGTGTGTGTTAGGGAAACCAGTTTTAATGGGGAATTTATTTTGGTTTTTTTATGTTTATTGTTGTTATTTTTTTTTTGTAATAGAGTTGAAACCCAAATAGATTTATTTCGCTTGTTCATTAAATTTTAAAGCTGGGCCTATTCCATACCTTTTGTCCTGTTAGTCATGTTCGTCCTTTATAGATTTCGTTTAGTTGTTTTCCTGTTTTGTAAATGTTTGTTCTCTTTTTTTCTTCTTTTTTTTGGATTTTTACCATTTATTTTTTGTTTTGTTTTTGTTTTTTTTTTTTTGTTTTATTATTGTGATAAAGCTATTTTGACAGCAGTCTTGAACGTTCATTTTAATTTAAATATTCAACATTATAAATAGGTTAGGTATACACATAATTTGTAGTTAAAGTTTTTTCTTCTCTACTTTTCGTTTCCATTCATTTCATTTCATTTCATTTCGTTTTGTTTTTCTTTTAGAGATTTTTCAGTTATTTACGAGTATTTTTCTCCAAATCAGTTAAAGTTCTTTTTGTTAGGGGATGGCAGGGAAAGAGGAGGAGGGGGGGAAGGCTTTGGTATGAATTCGTTACAATTGTTATTGTAAAATTTTTGGACTTACTGAAATTGAGAATATATAATTTTAGTATCTCATCATCTATGTATATGTGTAATATGTATATATAAACATTTTTTTTTTTATTTATTTTTGCTTTTTTTATTTTAAACATTTTCATTACGGCAAGGGGGAGAGGGTAGATTTTGAAAGCCTAGCCAAGTGCTTACTGGGCCAAGGTGGTATATATATATATATGATCTTGGAGGGGATTAGGATACTAGAGTTACTATTTTTTTTCCCGTTTTCTCTTTGCGATCTGTTGAGAACGTCTATGCCATATCTATGTGTTGCTTATGCTCTATTTATATGTTTTCTATAGGTTTTCTTTTGTTTTTGGTATTTGGTTTTTCTTCTTAATATTTTCTATATAGCTACAGTAAAAGAGTAGTATATAGTTGATATTTTGATCCTTTTCTAGCCCTGGTTCTTTCTGTATGCAATTCATTAGTTTGTTTTTTTTTTTTTTTTTTGCTTCTGTCTGTTGAGTTGGGGGGAGGGTAGAGGAGTGGGGAATCTTGGCATATGTTTTGAAATAAAACAATAAAATATTATTACAATTAAAAGAAAAACTAAAATAGAATTGTTTTCGATGCTTATTTAATTAACACTAAGTAGTTTAGTACTTCCTTCTCATATCCTTTTCATACCTTTTTAGAATCATTTAGGAAATTGTTTTAACTTATTTAGTAGCTGGGCCACTCTGCTAAGGACTACTTTACATTATGTTTTCCTTTAGGTTCTTATGGTTGCTGCTTTTTCTTTGTTTTCTTCTTTTATTTTTTTTACACACATTTTCATCTTTTTTGTGTGTGTCTTGGTTTTTCTTTCTTTTCACTTAGGTTTAATCAAATAATCTATTTTTTTAATATATACAAAATTTCATTTAAAATTGTTCATGTTTTATTTTTTTTTTGTTATAAATTTCTATGGTTTTTCTCTCTCTTTCAAAAGCTAGTCAGATTCTTAATTGAGTTTAATTCATTTATAAAATTTCTTGTTGCAAATTTATCGCTAAGTTTTTAGTTTAAGCCAGGAGCTAAATATATATATATATATATATATCTATATATATATATATTTTGTGTGTAGGTATAATTTGTTTAAACAACAGTTTAATTCATTTATAAATCGGGTTCTCTTCTAGTCATTCATATTAAAAGAATTTGAATACAACCAAACACTCAAAAGAAACAAAAAAAAAAAAAATAAACTAAAACTAAATAAAGATCACTTACTCCCACACACACACACACACACAAAATATTGATTTGGTGGTAAGATGTAGACAGAATTATTGCATGCACTGTGTGTAAGTGTATCTAATGTGTAGTTATAAGAAATTCGATCGATTGGCTAAATAAAACTTCATTTGATTGGTCTTTGTAAGAATCTTGAACCATATGCCAAGATGTAGGCAACACTTTTTCTTTATAACTCAGAAATGCTTGAGAGAGAGTTTTTTAGACCTTTTATTTAAAGACATATTGTTTCTATTTAAAAAAAAAAACATTGCCCGTTTAATTAATTAGTTACGAATATCAATATCAATTTGTTTTTTAATATTTCAATTGAATTATTTTGGAATTCTTTGTTTATATTTTTATTGATGCTCTTTAACTTTCGATTGTTCTCATCTTTCTGTAACATATATAAAGATTATAAATATATTCCAGAACAGATATACAAGTTCATATAGAACTTGTTTATCTGTCTAGGCTCATTTAGGTCTTTGTGTAATCAAATAATTGGCCAAACAGACACATGCAATATCCTATTTCAAAGAGAGAGAGAGATTTGAAAGATTTGCCAAGGATCAATCGATAAACTAAATTAATTACTTATAAATTTGCAATAGAATAAAATTACTCAACTAAAAGCTAACAATTGACGCCTCCTAAAAATTGTTAATTTGTTAATTATATTTCTTTAATGTTTAATCAATTTTTGTGTCTGTATTTCAACTTAATAATGTATAAATGTATGTATGTATGTATTTATGTCATGTATGTATGTATGCATGTCTCTTTGTATATGTATATATATATATTTAGTATATAGTTCAGATTAAAAAAAATGTTGGGTGCTTCAATAGAATGATTGGTTGTTTGTTATCCTTTCCTCTTTCCTAAACGCCTATTCGTCACATTCGTTTTGCTAATAGTTCTAGTATACATCTTAATATTATAAAAAAAAAAAAAAAGAAATACAATGGTTGTATATAGATAAACATTTATATACATATATATATATATATATATATATATATATATATATAGATGCATCTAGTGATACATATATATGTATGTATGTATATGTGCATACATATATGTATGTATGCATGAATGCTAACATTTGACTTTTTCCTCATTTCGAAGAGGCTTATTTACAAAAGGCCGATTTCGAAATTAGACTTGTAGAATTACTAATATTACTATTATGACTATTACTTGTATTATCATTATTATTATTATTAATATTAGTATTATAAATATTACTATTAGTACTACTATTATTGCATACACGTTCTCTCTTTCTAGTAAACTTATTTCCAGTGATCCTAGAGGCAATTGTATTAACCCCCGGCACACTTGTCGTCACAGTAACCGTCGTCGTTATGGTGGTTATGCTATATGTTGTTGTTGTTGTCGCAACTGGTATCAAAGATGGTAGCAGTGCTATGGCCGATACCGGAATCGGAACTGAAGCTGAGCTCGAGGCTGCCATCCATTCAGTGGATGTGAATGGATATGCAGCACTCATTGTTGGCATTAAAGAGTTTTGTTGGTCCGGTGAACTATTGCTATTCGTATTGGTCGACGATTCAGCATCTTCGGGTATGGCAGAGGGTATTAACATCAATTCGCTTAGACGATGATGTAACTGATGCATTTCCATTTCCAATTGCGACGACGATTGCAATGGCGACGATAGTGACGGCAATGGCCTCAGGGTGGTCTCAATCAGTTTTGGAGACTTGGACTTGAATTTGGGTATAGGCATTGACGTAGTTATAGCTGTAGATGCGAATGTAGATGCAGATACGAATGCGGATGTGGTTGTTGTTGTGGTTGCGGATGTTGATGCTGATACTGATGCTGATGTTGATGCATATACTCTGGCTGGCTTCATAGTTAGCATCTCGATGTTGATCACGGAATTAGAGCGCTCTCTTTCTGATATTCAGCTGCCGTATTTGTTGGATGATGTGTAGCTATTAACTGCAGATCCATTTGATGGCATGTGAGTATCAGGCACTAAATGTGGTGTTCTACTAGATATAGGTGGCAATATAGGGCTGGTTGGCCAATGGTAAGTAGTTGCAGCGGCGTTATTGGGTGAGGGAACACTTCTATGCAAAAAGCCCAGTTTTTTTTTTTTTTTTTTTTTTTTAGTTTATTGTTAATTTTTTTATTATTTTTTTTTTTTTTTTTGTGTTATCGTTGTCGTCAGCGTTGTCGTTGTTATCAAAGGATATGGGATAAAAGTTGGAATATTTTTGTTGGGTTTTGTTTTTGTTTATTGTGTAAAGGAGGGAAATAATTTCTGTTAAGAATTTTCAACACTTTGCAACGTTTAAACGGAATTAAATTTGGCAATATACAAATTAGAAGCAGTATGTAGGTATTGACGAAATATCGAAATATTATATAGGAAAAAAAAAAAACGTTTTTTGTTTTGTTTTTCAACTTATATTCGTTTTCGAAAACATATTTAAAGTTAAGAACTCATTGAACTGAAATCAATTCAAAACTAAATACAATTATCGAATATTCTATAAACCATTGAAAAAAGCTAACTTTGCTAAAAAAGGACAAAGTTAAATAATCCTGTAACCCAAAATTGGGTAAAAAATCATTTGAAAATGAATTGAGCATTGAGAATTAAATTTTTTTTGGACAATGACAACTTAATAAATCAACTGAATACAACAAATATATGTATATATATATAGACAATCACATTATTCAATATACATTTATATATATATATATATATATAATTATATATATAGATATGTACATGGAACATGAAAAGCAGCTGAAAACTAATCAATCTACTTTGAATTACAAATAGAAATTGATCCTCAAATGTTATAGTTTTCAAAAAGAATGATTCATTAGTTTAATTTAATATTTTTATTAATAGCAATTAGCTAAGGCTAAACTTTCGATTAAACGGATATAGATATATAGCTTAACTTTCGACTGATATGAATATATTTCTTCTTCTAATTTTATATAATAAATTTTACTCAGAGTCAAAAGTTATAGTTTTTTTTTGCAAATAGATAATTTTTAGATCTCTAAATAGTTTAAGATATATTCGAGATCGAGAAAAATAAAAATTTGTTTTATTTCTGATTTGATTGATTAGTTTTCAGTGATCCCTAAAACACATATGTTTCACTTTTTGAAACTTCCGGGAACACATGGACAAAAACAATAATTTGACAAACATAAATTGAAACAATGAAATAGAAACAAATACTTTGTTGTTGTGTGACAGAAACGAAACGAATATTCGATGAAGTCAATGGATTTTGTTAAGGATAATAATGTCTGAGCAAATTGATGGACAGCGGGGGGAGGGTTGGTTGTTTGGTGGATATTTTGCAGGTTGATTTGCCGTGTAACTTAGACTCACCTTGAATGGGGGAACAGCATTGGGGCTGCATTGAACATCGATTGGGGCGTTGGCTGTTGAATTGGGGCAGCAGCCGCAGTATCTGGATGTAAAAAATTTCGTCGTTGTTCAATACGTTCCTGATGTTGGCTCAAACAACGAGATAATATATCTGGAAGGCTTTCCATGTGCTCCTAAATAAAAGATTAAGCATTAAGTATGATAGATTAAGACTTTCTTATTAGACACTCACTTGTATGCTCTGCATTTTATCCTCTAAATTTGTTAGACGTTCCTCGATGGCATCTTGACGGCTAGACATATCCGATATTATCTCATAGACTGTATTTTGTGTCTGTGTAATATTGAAAATATATATATATGTTAATATTGGGAGGAAATTAAATAATAATATTTATTTTATATATATATATTATATACTACCTTGGCCATATCAGTTATTGTATTTGCATTGTCCATTAGTTTGCGTTGATCCATTTTAACTTTTCGCAACCTACAAGTGGGCAGTGGGAGAAGAATCAACATTTTGTACAGATAACAGAAAATTAGGCAACTTCATTTCGATATTAACGACGATTTGATTGTATTAATTTTCACACACAATTATTTTGAATTCTTTCTTTTTCTTTCTTTCTTTCGTTTTTTGTTTGAGTTTTGCGTTTTGATTTTTGTTATTTAAAGAGAGTATTAAACATGCCTGTGGCCAAGAAGAAGTTAGGTGTGGATGCAACCAGCAAGAGGGAGGGTAGGAGAAGGAATATTAAGGAGACAATGTTTCAAATGATCGACACACATTTAATACGAGATCTGTTAGAGAAGCCAATAGTGCTTAGTGCTTTTAAGTTGTCTATAGAAACTCATTTCTTACAACATATTCCACAAATCAAAAAAGAAAAACAACAAAAAAGGACCTCCAAGTGAGCAGAAATGTCAAAGTGATGAGTACGCACCACAGGAAACCCTTATAGACTACAACAAGGATGCTGTGCAGTGGTAGATATTGAAGTTTTGGCTTCTTGATTCTTATTTTTTAAAACTCCTGCGGTTTTCCTATTGAGCTTAACTTTCAGTTACGAAAGAACATTCAAATTAACAAACAAAAGTTGTGACTATTCTCTTTCTCTCTCTCAAGAGATAAAGCCTTCATTTTTACATATATATAGATAAGTTTTGAAAAATTTTATAATGCTATTCTAACAGAACTCGTATTTTATAGTCAATATAAAAGAATTTGTAAATTTTAGTAATTTGAACTTATTGAAGATAAAAGTCAATTTCTGATTTATCGAATATGCTGCTGCTTATCGAATATAACAAATAAGTATACAAATTACACAACAGAAACATTGATTTCTATATTATTAAAGGAACAAGGATATTATTTTTTTTTTTTTGTTTGTTTTGGTTCAATTGTTGGATAACAGTTTCTGAAAAGAGGTCGAGTGCCATTGTTAAGTTTCGTTTGGTTTTTAATTGACATTAATTTTTGCAGAATTTTCGTATTTGAAAATATCCAAATCTATATCTACATATACTAGAGATAATATGATAAGAATACAAAAGATTCTTAACACAAATCTTAAAAGATCATTGAAAATTTTTAATTAGTATGCAATTGATATATAGTTATATATATTTATATATATTAAGCATAACTAACTAGGCTAAAAGCAAAGCTCAATAATTGGACCTATATGATCATTTTCTTTTCCATTTTTTTTTTTTGTGTTTAAGATATTTTTAAATACGAAATTCTACAAATATTAATGCTGCATGCTAGGTATTTAAGATATATATATATATATATATTTTCTTTTTTTCGATATCTCTTTTTGTCATTTTGCATAACGTAAAAACAGGGCTTTACAACCTATTTACAGGCTAGTAAAACGAGTTCAATCATTCATTTCATATACTGCATTTGGATTATAATATATTTTAAGTTAATTTGTTAATTAGTTGAGATGTAAATTTTTAATTAATTTTTATGCTGTTTTTTTTTATGTACAATTTGTTTTTTTCTTCTTATTTTTTTTTCGTTGCATACTTATGAGCGCACTTTCTATTCTATGTGAAAAATTGCAAACGAATTCTGTTTTCTTTAATTATAAGAAATGATGAAAAATTTAAACAAAAAGGTGATACTAACTGTGTACAGTTTTCATATAATTTGTGTCACAAACTAAATAAGTCTAATCATATTACAAATAGATACAATCCACCTTCTTACAAAAGCATCAGTTTCGAAATATTTAAGCGTCACTTTAGGTCAGTCTAATATTGCATATATATAGAGGAGTAAAGCATATTTTACGATTATATATAACCTAAAGAAAGATATTTTTGAAGACATAACTTTAGATTCTGATATGTAACTAAATATTGAATTATTTTGAAATTGAATAATTCAGCAGAACAGAGGGTACTGGAAAATTTATAACATTGGAATTAAGGTTTTTGAAGGCATCTTCTTGATCTAACTACATTTATTTGACTTTTATAGCGAAAAAAGCTAATTTGGCTAGATTTCATTTACAATTTCTTTATTTTATATAAAATTTAAATCGATTTTCGATTGAACAGAATTGGTCGCCTAGAAAATTGAAAAACATTTAATAAACTTTATATTATAAAGTGATTTGATATGATAGATTTCTTATGAACCTTAAATGAAATCTTGCTGGATCATGAAGTAGATGAACTTGAAACAAGAGGTTCAAAAATTGGACTTTACTAGGACCCAGGATGAACCTTTCAAAATAAATCAAAAATCATATAAGCCTATGGCGATCTTCAACTCTTAATCCCAACTCATAAACAAGTGAATGAATTCATAACCTTACCTCACTTATCGATTAACGATAGATTGACATTTGACAACTAATCATTGGTGGGCAACTGTACTCGTTTGTAAGGTAGCTTGTAACTAACTTTTAGATAACTATGCCACGTGGTAAATGTGTGTATCTGTATATG
The DNA here is from genome assembly GCA_018903615.1 of Drosophila neocordata. Lineage (NCBI taxonomy): Eukaryota > Metazoa > Arthropoda > Insecta > Diptera > Drosophilidae > Drosophila > Drosophila neocordata. The sequence goes on from JAEIGI010000015.1 coordinate 1,266,493, forward strand.
TTTGTATTATTTCAATTGTGATTGAATTGAATGTTTGCAATGATGACAGACAAATGATGACTAATGGCGTAACAGAACAGGTAACAGAGAACAGAACAGATAACAGTACAGTGAACAAAACAGAAGCAAAGAGGAAATGAAAATGACTTTTGTTTTGAGAGTTGTTACACAAAGCAATTTCCGCTAGAACTCTTCCCTATTATCATAGCTTGTGTTTTAGTCAATCGATCCAGTAATTTGCCATCTTTTTTTTGATTGTTTTTATTTTGTTGTTGATAGATTAATTAAAGGCAAGTTGATTGTACGCAGTTGCTGTTGTTTTGTTTTTATTGATGGTTTTATTTTTTTGTTTGGTTGTTTTTTTTTTTTTTTTTTTTTTTTTTTGGTTCTAGTGATATTTGGATTTGTATAGATCTCTAAAAAAATACTCACGCATATATAGCTAGAAGGAACTTTCTTTGGTGGGTTCTTACACGGCCGGGATTAACCCGTTTTACTAGTCTTGTATGTTTGTAAATGAGCCAAGTTTCACGAAGAACATTCGCCGCAGCATTTTTCAGCTAAATGTTGTTGGTGGTACGTGTAAGAAGAAATGAATACAAAGGTTATTAGAATGCATTTGTGACGTTTATGTAGGTAAATATATATACACATATGTATATATGAATACATATATACATATTTGTATATATATCTATCTACTACTACTAATACTAGTACAGTCTGTCCATCTTATTATCTTCTACTACATTATGTCAATTAAAGCACTCGTCGAAATTTCATTACTAACGAGTGTTTTGAACACACCTCACAAAACAAACGAGTATTTCTAGTCAGTGTAAATGAGTTCTAATTATATTCTGTAATCTGTGTACAGTTCAGTCATAAAATTTCCTATTATCTGTATATAAGTATTGTGTTTTTTTTTTTTTATTGTTTCTAATTTAATTGGTTTTTTCTTTTTGTTTTCTAAAGGTTTTTTGGTTTTGGCGACGATATATTTATACCCTTTTGGTTAACTGCGTGTCCATCATGAAGTTGTGCACATGCTTCTCGGCACGAGTCAGCTCCAATTTGCGGGATACAACAGCCACGAGTAGCGCCGTGCAGCCAGCACCCTGTAAAAATGAGGTAAAGTGTATATGAATGAGGCAAGTGTATACTGTACAGTAGTTAATCGTTGAGAGCATTTGTTCTCAGAATTTGAACGATCTGGTGGAGTTAGTTGATTATTTGAAAATGACAGTTCAGATTGAGTTTACGAGTTGTTTTTTTTTAAGAAGAAGAAGAAGAGATAGTCCAGAATTTGTTAAACAATTTTGCATTTAGTTAGGTTATGTTAGGGTATTTAAAATCGGTCATTCCTTTTTGTTTTTTTTTCTTATATATTTTTTTTTGGGTTGGGTGGGGTTTGCCTCTCGTTCACATTATAAATGAATGATTACCTGACTTAATATGGTGGAATGTATTGATGATTGATTGAATGAGGGAATGTTTGGGTGAATAGTAGTTTATTTAATTGTTAGGTTAAGGTTTGGGTAATCGGATAAGTGGATGGGTATGAGAAAAAGAGTTAGTTTAATTATTTAAGTTTCCTTATTTGGCAATGTAGTATATATATGTAATATGTATATTATTTATGGATTTATTAGGATTACATTCTTAATTCGTATCGTAATTTAGAGCTTGAAATGGTTTTATTGGTCATATTGTCTAAAATGTATTAAAAGGTATTAAAAGAGATTTAAAGAATAGTAGTAATAGTAGAAGTAGTAGAAGTTACAATGAGTAATAGCAGGGGGAGTGGGGGAGGTATAAGTCTGATATAGAGGCAGTAACAATTACACATATTACGCAACGTTTAGCTAGGAGAACAGAAGAGTAGTTAAAAATAAAAAAAAAAAAAACACAATCCAAATTTTTTTTCATAATAGTTTGTATAGATTTCAACTGATTTATGTTAAACATTAGGACTACGACATGAAAAAAAAAACTTATTTAGTTATATCATAAATAGGTAGCAGAAGTAGAGTTGTAAGATGTTAAAAGGAATTAAAGAGGATAGATAGATAAAGGCAATAATAAAGCTGAAGAAGTTTAAAACTATGTCAGAGGCGGCAGACAGAGAGAGAGAGAGAGCTCGTAGAACGATAAAAAAAAGCGTAGTAGTCTTAAGGAGAGAGAGATTTATGGAAATAAATAAAGAGAGTGAGAGTAAGAGTGGGAGACACAGTGTATTAGAAGGGCCAGCCAGCAGAAGATAACAGTTACATGTCTGTGTCACAGTGTCCTCGGTACGTCTTTTTTTTCATTTTATTTAGTTTTGTTTTTGTAATGCATATATTTGATGAATATTGCTTGAAACATTAAGAACAGAACAGAGTAACTGCATTGTTACTTATGAAGTCAGAAGAATGTTTAATAACATATCGTTAACATTTGCTCTTGCACTGCATGGAGCTGCAAACATACATATGTGAATGCATATCCATAGACAGAGACAAACTAATGAGCAAAATAAGTCAAAAGAGGGAGAGCAAGAGAGAGAGAGTCTGAACTCTATTCTCTTTGATTGAGTAAATGGAATTGTTTTTGCCTACGCTGTGACTGTTTTTTTTTTTTAATTATTTATTCTGTTCTTTTATTTTGTTTTTATACGAAACGATCGAAACGATGGTGATGCAAATGCAAATGCATGTTCATTTTATGAGAAGACAATCTATGTATGTATATATGTATATATATTTTGATATTAATATTTACATTTAACTAGCAACATTACGATTTGAGTGGTTTTCAAATGGTTTTTAAATTTAATTATTTGTACTGTTGTTTTTTTTTTTTTTTTTTGGGGTTCAGTTATTGTTTTTTTGGGAACAGGGGGGGAGCGGGGGGACATATTTGTATGCAATTATGTAATTATTTACACGCGATATAATGATATAATTTGAACAGATTTGATTTTGCTTGTTGATTTTCATTTAACAGTTAGGGTGTGCAATATATATTTATTTTTTTGTTTTTTTTTTTTTTTTTTTTTGGTTTTTGTTATTTTTATTATTTTTATGTTGTTATTGTAAAAACTCACCATTATTCCTGTACTGACAGCGATACCACGTCCACAGTACGTATTCGGAACAATATCACCGAAACCAACACTCAAAAATGTTATCGCTATCAGCCACATTGCATTCAAAAGATTCGCATGTTCTTCATCATGAAATCTGTATATATATGTTCGCGTTTAGTCGGGGATTGTCGGGGGGAGGGGGCATTAGTTTGTTCACATAATTTGAATTTATTTTATGTGTTTTTTTTTTTTTTTTTTTTTTTGGGGTCAAATTTTGTATTGTTTTCGTATTTGGTTTATATTTTTTTTTATATGAAAGGGAAAGAGAGATAGAGAAAAATATCGTATTGTTTGGCTTAATGTACAAATAAAGTATAACAAATTCTTTGAGAAAGAACACAAAGTCATTATACAATGTATATATATAAGTAAATATATAATTGTTTAAAGTGTTAGGTTTTTTCAAAACATAAAAATCAAACAAAATGCAAAAGGGACAAAAAACAAAAACATAAAAAACAAAATAAAAATAGATAATAAAAGAGTTAAAATGGGGGAAACAAAAATACCAAAAGCAGAGTTAAATAAACAAAATAATGATAAAAATAAAATAATAAATAAAACGAGAATTGAACAAACTTAAATTGCAGGAATTAAAACCGGTGAGGACACATTACAGTGGAATGTGGAAAGTCATAGGTACATAAGTATTTATTACGATTATCGATTATATGTTAGAATTACTAGATATTATTACTATTAATATCGATATAATCGTTAGTAAATATGTGTAGAATGGAAGAGGACATAAACATTGATTGAATACATTGGGTCGTTACAATTTTTGGGACTTTGCAAATCAAATATGTATCGTTTTGCAGTGAATATTGAGAATTTCTTTAGGTACACACACACACACATAGGCATATACACTATACAGGAACAAATACACACACACACACACAGACACATGTCCGTATCTTTCTATTTAAGTTTTGTACATTTGAAACAATCTGAAACAAAATCGGACATAAAACTGAAGCAAGAGTGCAACTTTAATGGGAAACTAAATGGATCCATCCATTGTCAATGCATTGAGAAATAACAAAATTAACAATTTGTTCTTTGTCATGCTATAAAACATATATAGATAGATCTAGTTTGAGATCTCTTATGTATGTAATCTTAATCTGATTTCAATTACATGCGAACCTTATAGAATCAGTAACAGAACAGATTTTAATTGTTATATGAGCAGGATAACTCAGATGATAGTTTTCAGTTTGAGTCAAGTTTTTCAGTAGTTAAAAATATGTGATAATCGATAAGCAAAGTGGAACGAATCGGGATTGAAACACCTAAGTACATACGTAGGATGTGTTTTTGACAGTTTCTTCTTTTAGAGGTTGCTATGTTTTCTTTGTCATTTGCTTCCTAACCTAAAAACCTAGATTATATATGATTTTTTTGGTATAGTTATAGTTAGTTCCTTTTAAACTAACACATAAGTAAACCAATATACCAAGTATATTGGAAAAGAAACTAACTATGTACTTGTTGATACTGATCAGAAATTTGAAAATCATATTTGTTTACCATATTTTATTCCATTTGTCTTCTTTTTGAATCTAAGATATTTGTTTATATATGTATAATTTGCTCTAAATATGGCTATATAAACTTTTCTGAAGATTTCCGTATATTTCTAAAGTAAATTTAACTTTATTCTAAATATACTTATAGAAAGGAATAGGAATTTTTCTAAATCCTGCATTATCTTTCAATTTCAAACGTACATCATTTAAAATCTCAGGCTTTAGATTGCAGGCAATGGCAAGGGACCCGATATATGTATATTGGTCCCTTTCTTGCACGAATAAATTTGAATGTTTACTTTCGTTTTACATGTTTCCATTTGCATTTTTTTCGTCAAATGTGCAGATTGTTTTGAATTGCGACAAAAGTTTGTTGATTTGCAATTATTTTTTGGTCAGTGTGAAGCAATTCACATTTACATTCAAAGCATACACATACAGGGGCTCTCTTTGTGCCGAATTCTGTTTTATACACACACACTCACACACACACACACCTGTCTGAGTGTATACTTATCTATATATATATATATACAAATATATAACTATTATATATAAGTATTCAAATTAAATGCATAGATTTATATTACAGCTTTTACACACAAGAAAAAAAAAAGTAAACTGTTATTGTAGTGGGTGGTTAGGGCGGTTGTGGATTGGATGGATGTAGGTGGTACGTTATGGTGTGGTGAATTGTGATGAATTTCGGTGGTGGATTGTGGTGGAGGGTGAGACGTGGTAGAGTTGTGTGATGATTTACAACGGATTGTTAAAGATGTGTAAAATGTTTCTGAATGCATGGAATGAACTAACACGCGCAATGCCCTAAATGATTCAAAAAAGAGAGCGAGAGAGAGAGAGACAGATAGAAAGTAAAAAAGGGACACATATTGTGTGTGAAACAGAGAGACAGAGAGAGAGAGAGAGAGAGAGAAATAGGCAGAAAGAAAAGGAGAGCCAGTTATATTAGTAACTCAAAAATTAAGTTTTTGAATTTGAATTTCGTTCTTTCTTTCTTTCTTGTTTGTTTTATATCAGTTTTTAAGTTTGTTTTTTTGTTTTTGGGGGTTAATTCAAACCAACCAACGGGCCGAAATATCATCCAGATACACACGCACACACATACGAGTATGTATATACATACACCTGAAATAATGTGTCTGATATTGTGTCTGTTAACGGATCAGATTTGGCATATAATACCTAGAAGGATGCATGTTGTTGTTGTTGTTGTTCTCGTTGTATAACTGTACTGTTTATCGGTTCGTTGTTGTTTTTTTTTTTTGGTATTTATAATTTGGTATTGGTATTTTCTTGTATTTTGTTATTGTTGTGGTAAGTAAGTAAGTTTTATTGTTTTTTTTTCTGTTTTTTGGTTTTGTTTTTGGGGGAGTTGAGGGGTATGCATATGGGGGGAAATACTTACCACCATGCCGCAGGTGAGCGTTATACCACGTCCACAGTATGTATTTGGCACTATATCGCCATAGCCGACACACAGAAATGTGATGGCCGTTAGCCACATGGAGTTAAGCAAATTCGCGTGCTCCTCATCGTGGAATCTTTTTTCGATATTTGATATTGTGTCAGATTCAGTTTTCGATAACGATTGCATTGCAATTCATTCGATTCAAATCATTTCGTTTCATTATATATAAGTATATAAATATATATATATATATATATATATATTTTGGTTTTTTTGGTTTCAATTTTATTTTGCGTTTCCGTTTTTCGAGGAATCGGTTAAGGTAATCGGTTATCGTTCGTATATACATATATATATGCATATGTAAATATGAATATATTATAATATATGTATGCGTTTTCGTATGCGTAATTTAAGTTGATTATTGTTGTTGTTTATAATTTTTATTAAAAAATTATTTTAAATAGTTATTTAATTTATTTATAGTTGTTGTTGCAAATTTGGTGGTTACAGAAGTAGGGTGAGAAGTGGAGTAAACAAATAAACAGATGTGAAATTATGTGAACAATATTGATATATTTTTTGTTGTTGTTGTTGTTGTTTCTTTTTATCTCACGAAAAAAAAAAAACACGAACAATTGCAATTTTGTATAATTTATTTATTAACTTTATATATAAAACAAAAAAAAAAAAAAACAACAAAAGATAATTATAAAATCGAAAGCAAAACAAATTAAAGGAAAAAAAAAAGGAAAAACCAAATTGAAAATTGATTGAAACCAATAGAAAACAGAGAAAATTCCTGAATAAGATAATAAAGGTTTATATATGTATATATATACATATATATATATATGTGCATACATACATATAAACATATACATACATACATATAGCAACAGAGAGAGAGAGAGAGAGAGAAAGAGAGAGTGACAGAGCGAGGGAGTTATATATAATATATATATAAAGAGAGGGAGAGAGAGAAATAGAGAATAGGACGAAGTACATAAAGTTTACAATGACATGTATAATATTGAACAATAATTAATTAGATATATATATGTAATACTGGCTATAAATATATATATATATATATATGTTGTAAGTAAGATGTTATTCCGTTCATACTTATTTGTCTTGCTCTGCACTAGCTGTGATTCCTTAACGAGAGATAAATGTATGAGAGAGATGAGAGATGCCCTAAGAAAGAACCGTTGGATTGTTAAAGCTGTTTGATGTCGATCACTGTCGGTAGATGAAATAACTATGCATATATGTATGTGCACACACACACACCCATATTGACTACAAGGCACTCACCCATAAGCACATATATATATGTATATACATACATGTACATAAGTAAGTAAGTATACAACACAAGAAGCCAAAAAGCCGCTTACAAACACTTTAACTTACTCTGGCCACTCTTAAATTAGTAGCTATGTATGCTAGGAGCAGCAACTAGGAAAATTTAAATGGCTGGTTAAGAGGAAGGCAGCTAGGGTAAATGCTGGGGCCTGTAACGGGCGGAATGAGTGGGGTGGCGCCTTAAGCTGAGAAGCAGTATGAACAAATCAAAATGAATAACTATTTATGTCTGTGTGTGTGTTTGAATGTATGTAAGTGAGTGTTTGAGCTTTATACGGATTCTGTTTATATATATTTATATATATATATATATATATATATATATATATAGCTATATGTGTATGTATGTATGTATATATGGTCGACTAAAATATGTTAATACCCACTACTCAGTTGCGCATGCCTTAAGCTGATTAATTTTATATATGTATGTATTTAATATATATCAAATCTTACGATATTATGGAAAACAACTGTCATCCCCTGTACATTTGAATTTACTACCAATTTTTAATTGAATTTCTATTCATTTAGAAGTTTAATGAACATTTGTTAATGTTATTTTATAGTATTATATTTAATGAGATTCACATAAATATGATCAAAAATTTTATTATCTTTAAATTTAAAGATTTGTAGTTTTATATGGAGTCTCATAACAGGCAGCTTTCCTATGCGTACCAGAGAGTCCTGTAACAGACAGTTATCTTATGCTTACAATAAGTGAATGAAACAGCTGAATGGCAAGCGTTGCCGTACTATTTATCAGGAGACTTGAGACCAATTCAATTGACACTTTGAAGAAGTCTTAGGCAAACTCTTTGCTCGTTTTAAATTTCATTTATAGATTTAAATTAAAATATTTAACTGCGGAAATGCATTAAATTTTTGATGTCCTTTAATTATAATTACTGCTAAAGAATGGAAATTCTAAATTGGTGCTCAATACGAATGAGTTATACTAATAAAATTTCTTTATTTTATTTACCAAACCTTTCATTCTACATAAAAATGTGTAAGTATACTTGTTAACAGTTATAGGTATATCCAGAAATTCACAGGGTGTTTAAAATCTGTTTGTATTATTATTATATGTATGTCTATGGGCTTCTAGTTTTATGTTTGTTCTAATTTAGAATATAATATTTAAACTAAATTCTGGCATAATTCTACAATACTCATATCTTAAAAGAATAACAGTTAAATGAGAAAGAAGAAGAAAGTGTATGAAACTATCTATAAATATCGAACAAGGAAACGTAAAAGATCTGAAGAAGTTATCTATCTATTTTATATGGAACGGCAGCATAGTAAGTGTATTTCAAGTGTCGGATACCTTTAATTCTCAAAATACAGAAATATCGCAAGATATGTAGAATAAAAATATAAAAAAAAACCAACAAAAAAGAATGTATAGAATAGAATACCAAAAAAAAAAAAAAAAAAATAACAAACAAAAAAAATCAGGACAAAGAAATTAACATAAACATTATACTTATGTACATACTTACATACATACATACAAACATATACATAGGTACATACATATATTAAATATGATGCTGGGCTTAGGTGGACACACATACAAGTACATATATATATATATATATTTATATATATATATAGATAGATATATAGATAGATGGATTGTATTTACTGTTTATTGGATAATCATACTTAGTCTGCATACATACACATACACATACACACACACACACACATACACATATATATGTATCTCAAGAAAAATGACGACGTTGAGCCAAGCATGCACACATACGTAAATATACATACACACACACACACACACACTCTTATTTTTATTATTTTTATTATGGATGACAGCCTTTCTCAGTGCTGCAAAGAGGATGAATAACTGTGTGTTAGTGTGTGTGTGTGTATGTGTGTGAATGGTTGATGAAGGAGGCTCTCTAGCTGTCGGTTATTTGCGGGAATTTATGAGACTTCAAAAGAGAGAAAGAGTGGGGAAAAAAAACAAAATTAACGTAAAAAATAAAGAAAAACAACAAATACGAGGAGTGTTTCATAAGTATGTTATCGTTATAGGTTAGAAAATTAAAAAAAAAACTAACTAATCTTCTCTCTTATATACATATTTATTGTATGTATTCGCAAATGAGCCTTTGTTCTATCTAAATACATTTAATATACATTGCCTTTAGATTATTCAATACCTACTATGATGTATGTATGATTATTATATTCCAAAGGAGTTCCATCATATGGTAATTGAATAATTGTTAAAAATTTGAGTATATTATTTATATATGTGTATATACCTATATACACTTGTGTGGTAAATAGCATATTTATTTTTTAAATTACAATCTGGTTACTTCTTGAACAGCCTTCGTATACATGTGTTTAGCATCTATTAGATATCGTAGTGTCGTCTGCCTGTCTGCGTATATGTATATATATGAGTGTGTGTGTGTGTGTGTCTATGTATGTTTCTATTTCAGAATTGCAACGAGTGATTTAAAAGCCGTTATTACGTAATCAACACCTCAACACATGCTTTTACAATTGCATTATATGGAAGTGGGATGTACAGCCTCATCATCATCATCATCAACAATACAAACATCACTTAAGCATTTCACACTGATTAAATTGTATTTAGCTATTTAACACTTTTACCTTTCAAATATGCAATTAAAACGAAACACCGATTTACTTAAGTGTCCTGGCAACAGGAAAAATCCGATAAATGACATTCCCTGTAGCCAATGCAATGCATTCTAATCCATTTGCTTTCAAAACAAATATGGAAACGAATATACTCTTCTTTTGCCAATAAACGTCATCAATTGTCCTATTATATATAGCTTAAAGATCTTTGATTTAGATATATATTTAATTTTTTCCAAATCAGAAGCTACAATTGAAATGTATTGAAGCTGTTGCTCAAAAAGCTCTGCTTAAATAACATATGTGCATATGTAGATAGTAATAAGCTTTATCAAAGCTTTGATCATTGTCTAGTTAAACATGAAAGAGTAAAGAAACGATAATGATAAATATCTACATATGTACATATGTGTCTGTCTTTACATATGTATATATGTACATACATATATAAATGATATATTAGTATCATATCTATATATGTATAAATGAAATCTTGATAAGCATTTAAAGCCCAGACTATTAAATTATGTCTGTGTGACCGTTTGTTAGTATAAATACGTTGATCTGAGAATCTTAGTTCAATGTACTAGTTGCTCTTGTAGTCTCTGAGATCTACGTGTTCGGCTGATGTTAATGCTAATCAAGAATTTATATACTTTATGGGGTCAGAAATGCCTCCTTCTCCGTCTTACATACGTTTTAGTGTATTTTAATATAACCTTTTACTCAATGTATACAGAGTATAAAAACGTTACTAATAATGGATTTGCTTTTATTGTGATCAAGCATGAGAGCAAAAACTATAATCGATATACATAGTTATATATATACTTAAATACATAGATAAGTACATATGCATTAGGGACAACAACAACTGCATCTTTTTTTTTGTATTTTCCAATCAAGGAAACACTTTAATTGGATTTCTTAAGTCATATTAATCACTTGACTTAAATAATATGCTGAATCAATGTATACAATGAATACTTTGATGCATTAATTAATGTTTCATTAAGGCAATATTAATGCTTAATTATACATAAAGGCATGACATCAATGCTTACATCAATACATAATTATAGTTAAAAGTCGTTTCAATAGGAAAAGTTTGTATTTTGTTGTATTCATTGTGAGCCACACTGATTGTTTCTGTTTGGTTGGTTTGATATTCCCTTTCTCTTTGTCAATTAATTGAATTGATACATAATGTAAAATGATGGATTTATTGAAAAACTGATGAATTGTAATTAATATGGAATAGCATTGCAGGCGCAGTTCAATCCACATTTCAATTCGTAATAAATAAATGTTTGATTTGATTTATTTTACTTAGTTTTGTATTCGTTTTTGATTTACAACTGTCTTACACACAAGAATAACAATGTAATATGTAATATGTAAGATGTAATATGTAAAATGTCAATTGAATATATTAAATATGTTTCGAAACAAAGATTTTACAAAGGAAAAATCGACAACGGAAAAGTTTCTAAGAAAAACATATAGCAAAAAAAAAACATTAAGTGAGATAAAGAAAAAACAATATATGTACTAGTCAAAGGACAGTTAGAGCAAAGAGAGAGAGAGAGAGAGAGCAATAAGAGAGATTTATAGAGATAAAAATAGAGAAAGAGATAGCTTTAGTTAGAAAGAGTGATAGTAAGAGATAGATAGGAAAAAGAAGCATTTGATTTTAAGTTGAACATTTATTTTACTTTGATTTAAATTTGATTTTGATTTTGTGCCCTCAAAATAGTAAAAGGATATGGTCCTTAGAGTATTTAATTAAAGTGAGGCAGGGCAATAGAGTTGGGCGATTGTCTGATAGATAAAAGGCTAATGAATTGAAAAGAGATTCAGTTTCTTTTTAAAGGCTAGCAATAAGAACTAGAAATTTCAACTGCTACAAAGAGACTCAAATTTTTTAACAGTGGGTTTTATAGTCCTTCAACATCAATTAGATGTAAAGTAACACTTGAAAAGAATTACAAGATAACTTAATATCTTTATTCTAAGCTAAATAATAATTTGACAACTTTATGTTTGATTTTAACAAAAAAGATTGGGAATCCTTGCTTTCTTTTAATATATTGCACTTTTCTCGGTTTCTAAATAAAATTAGGCTCTCGTTAGTTGAAAAATTAAAACTACTTTTAAATAATTTTTTCATTTTTTATGCTTTTGCCTATAGCCTAAAATTTAGAATCCTTAAGACTTCTAATCACTTCTTTCTACATATGAAGATCTAACCAATTTTGAAAAATTTTTAAAACTGGGCAAATATGCAAATATGATTTCATTTATTTTTAATTTGTTTATTTAAAAAACGATTCGATTTTCATTAATTATTACAAAATGATTTGAAAAGCTCTATTCTGAAACAATTTACTTTTAATGGAAATGGAATTATGTTCACTACATACAAACATATGTACATACATACATACATTTAGTTAATTGCATAACATATTGATTGTAGTTTGCGAAACACACACGCACACACACACCCACACACACAGAAAACACACGCACATACACATGCATTCACAACGATAAAGCCAAACGAAAGAGAGAGAGAAGAATTTTTAAAAACGGTTAAATTAAATGAATTAATATGGAGTAACGAAACAATGGAAATGGAACAAAGGCTCAAGTATATCGAATATGAAATATTTGTCAAATATATATGTATATAAAATTGAAAGGCATGCAGCATTATCCTTGTATAATTAAAGTTGTACGAGTGTGTCTGTGTGTGTGTTTGCGTTTGTGTGTGAATGAGAAAGAAGGATAGAAAATGGAAAGGATTTGTGGATAGTGCAACTACATGTAAGTTAAAAAGTTTGCACTTTTTTTAACAGTTAAAGGACATCATGAAATTATGAGAATATATATATGTGTGTGTGTGTATGTAAATGTGTGAGTGTATATTCCAAGCTTTTGTGCCGTGATGTGACTCGCTCGGTTAATCGGGTTCATCATCTCAATTTCACACGGTAATTCTCATCAATTTTTTATTTGGACAATGTAACATTTATTGTTGCGGGTGGACAGGAGAGTAAAGAGGGTTTGGGAAGAGGGGTAAGTTTAATGACAATACATAATTATTTAGCACATACATTGACATGTACATACATAGATGGATCTCAACAAAGTTAATATAAAGTATTCATACAGCCATGTATATAAATATATATATATATACATCCACATATACATATGTATACAATGTATACATATATATAAATATATATACATACACGTATATATATATATGTACAAGTTACGTGAAAAAGGATTAGTGGCATACAACAATTGAGTCATTAGATCGAAAACGGAAATGGAATTGGAATATCAACTCAAAGATTATTAACAAAAATATTTGGAAAACGAATAAATAAAAACAAGAAACGAACCAAAAAGCATTGTACATAAATATATAAAAGAAAAACAATATATATATATATACCAAAAGGTATGGCAGAATATATGTATATACATATATATATATATACATATACAAATATAATATTCAAGACTTCATGATAGATACTATATTGGAATATAGTATGTATCCATATATATATATATATAGATGTATATACATATATATTAATGCCAAAAGTATTTTATATGATATTAAACAAGTAAATGGCCATTACCTTTCACATTGCCGCAATGTCCAAGAGGCAATAATCCAAAGAGAGACCATAAAGACCAATAGAACCGTACCCGGGCATATTGTCATTAAAGTTTTTAAAACAAATCTGAAAATGATAATAGTTTAATATATTAATTTAAACAATTTTCTTTGACATTAATTTTGTTTTTAAGTTGCTTAGAGGCTTGTATAACCTGCGGTTAAACAAAATCATAAATTCAAACAAAATTGTTGTCATAATGAAATACATTTAAGGGCTCTAGCTTTTAGAATGAATATTTAAAAGGAGTTTTTTTAAATTATTCAATCATTTATTTTGCATATTATAAGAAAATATATCGACAATTTATTCAATTTTTAAATAAAATGAGCAAATTTAATAGTAAAAAACAGATTTCATTTGTAAAATATTGTTTATAAAAACTTAATTTACAATTTTTATTGCTCAATTTATTTCAATCAACTTTAAAATATATTTTAAATCTCTCAGATTGTAATTTATCCGTATACTTGATAAGTCTTGCTAATGAGTCATATTAAATGTTGCCTACTTTTAGGCTTCAATGAAGAAAAAAAAAACGCTAATTGATGCTACAACTTGATTAATGTGCTGGGAAACACCTAACAACGTGGTATATATGGCAACCAATGGATTTGATTTCACATTGAAAGAGATTACATTCAATATGACAAAGTATTTATATGCTAATGACAAAAAAAAAACACGCTTTCTTTTTAAATCTAGCACATACGAGTTCATGTTGAAACATCTGTCGGATTTGTGTTTAATGACAAGGATAATTGTTTTAGAATAACTAAGGTGGTTTTTCTTTTATTTGAATGTAAAGTGCTTGTACATACCTTGTGTTAAAATTAATCCTATTGAGAGCGCCAATGCTTCGTGATGATGCGTCTGTGAATAGCTTTGAATGTAACAGCATTACACGGCAGATTAAATATAATCGAAGGAACATAGGTAATGATAAAGCTACGTCATATGGCACCAATTCGGTGCCAATTGTTTTGTTCTTATTGGCCAATTTCGTCGTCCACTGGAAATAGTATTCACCAGGAATTGGATGTATAGCGCATATAAAAAGTTCTAATCCTATTTGACTAATTCGTTGCCATGTCATTGCGATCCTCCAATCGTCCGCGCAGTTATCTATCATGAATAACTGATAGAAACAAATGTTCAACGCGAAACGCAAATACATAAAATTATAGTTAAATGATATTTGAAGACAGTACATCATCAGACATCCGAGAAAAGCAAAAAACACACGGAATATATAGAATGGAAGGAAGAAAGAAAGAGAAGACACAATTATTTATTTATTATAATTGAGAATTTATTGATTTGGTATTTGCGACTAAAAACAAAATCGAATTACACTCAAATATACGAGCATGAATTATTTGACAAGTAACAACGGCAATGGAAGTGTGTGTATGTGTGTGTGTGTAGCTCACTCTAGAAGTGTACATCTGTGTTTTTTTTTTTGAGGGAAGGGGTAGGGTCACTGTGTGTGTGTGTGTGTGTGTGTATGTGTGTTTAGAGTTTGTCTCTGCTGTTTCCGTTAATAATGTTAGAGGGCTGGCATATATATGTATGTATGTGTGTATATATGTATGTGTATGTGATGTGTTGTATAAGTTGGTGTGTGGTTTGTTTGTCTATGTATGTGTGTGTGTGTGTGTGTGTACTTACTAGAAAGCGGCGTGCGTGTTTTCGTTTAATTAGCACATATTCATTATGTCCTATTTACTTAATTTTTTTCTGAATTTTGGTTTATTATTTTTCGCATTTTGTGGTTTACCTTTTTTTTCTTCTTCTTGTTTTTATGTATGTTTTCATTCAATAGGCTTAAATCAATTTTATTAAATTTCCAACAATCAAATTTTCACAAAGATAAAAATGCATATATAATTATCTACATACATACATATCTATGTATATATGTATGTATATATGTATGTATGTATGCTCTTAATATATTCTAAACGCATTCCCCGAATCCAGAGTTGCTTTTTGCGTGTTACTAACATTTAGAGAAATGCAAAAAAAACACAAAACAAACAAAACTAGATTTAGTCTAAGAACAACTAAGCTAGTCACAAATGTTTCTTTCATTATCTACTGCTCCATAATGTAGATAAATGTACATGTAGATAAGTACAACATTTACAGAGAAGGCTAACGGCACGCACAATGAAACGCTTCACAGGGTGATAAGTACAAAAAAGGTACACTATACAATGTATGTTAAATACATAGACAAATTAACATATATATACATATATATATATGCATATACATATACATAGGCATGTACATATGTATGTATTAAGGTTGCCAAAAACAATTTCATTTTCATGTATAATGGAAAATATAAATTTTATACAAATATTCATAAACGAAATTATGGTACAAGGTTTGAGGGTCCGGCAACCTTGTTATAATACATACACACATATATATATATATATATACATTTGTATGTATGTATATGTAGAATACATTCGAGAGGGCAGTGCTCAAAATTTAGATGCTACTTTGTTTGTTATTTGTTGTTGTTGCTGCTGCTGCTGTTTTTGTTGTTGTTGTTAGTGTTTTGTACTTAGTTATTCTGTATATGAGCCATTCGCAAGTTAAGCCGATTACTTTATATTTTCTTTTATTTAAAATCGAATCAATGTTGAGTTTGAGTTGAGTTAAGTAACAATTGAAAAAGATTGTATAACCAACGGACATGACTGTATATGTTACATACTTATATATATATACATATATATATATATTGTATGCTACTCCCACTTGAAGCTTTCATGCAAAGTCCTGTATTTAACGTTTCATTTTTAGTTCCGTTTGTTTCTCTACACATACTTGCATTCCCATTTCCATTCTCCAAATCATTTGTCTAGATGATAATGGCTGATGGGGTAAAGGAGCGAAGGGTCAGAGGATAGAGGGTGGTAGTTGATGCTTAGGTTTGTACAGAATCGACTTAGCAATGAGAATGCTCATATGTATATATGTATGTATGTATGTATGTATGCATGTGTGCAGTTATGTCTGATGTATGTTTGTATGTGAAGAATGTTTGTTGTGTGTATTACAACATGTGAATATGGTGAATTGAGTGGTGGAGGTGGTGGTAGTGGTGGTGGTTAAGGCGGCATTTTTTTTCAGGTGGTTTTCACAGTGCAAACTAAAGCCACTTTATTAGTTGTTTATTTTAAAT
Organism: Drosophila neocordata; assembly: GCA_018903615.1. NCBI lineage: Eukaryota > Metazoa > Arthropoda > Insecta > Diptera > Drosophilidae > Drosophila > Drosophila neocordata. The sequence goes on from JAEIGI010000015.1 coordinate 1,283,516, forward strand.
ATTATTATATTTTTGTTATTGTTTGTTTGCTTGTGTATTTTGTTTTTGCTTGCTTTTTTTGTTACTTAGTTTGTTTTTTTTTTAATAGTTTTCGAGTTTGCTTTGGAATATACAAAATATATATATGTATATATATATAAATAGTATCTAGGTATATCTACATATATATATAGTAGTATATATATATATATATAGTAGCACTGTAGCAGTAAGCACAGACGCGTTTTCAACTACATTATTGTAATTACATATGTATGTATATATGTATGTATGTATGTACGTATGTATGTATGCATGATGTAATTATTGATAATTGATAACTGACATCCACTGGAATGCATTATAAGCTTTAATATATGCATTTCTCAACTATATGCTATATGTATATAGTATATATAGAAGGTATATTTATATATATATACATATATATATACAATATTGACTCTATATATACTAAATCATAAATTGAATTTGAATGATAATTGTTGTTGTTGTTGTTGTAATTGCTGTTGCTGTTTGTTGTTTGCTACTCTATGGATGAGTTTTGAGTTTGATTTGATTTGATTAGTTTAATATATTATTATTTTTTTTTTGATTTGTTTTTTTTGTTTGTTTGTTTGTTTGTTTGTACATACGACTATATTGGATTTACTCACAAATTAAGTTAGGTTGTACATATACATATTATATAGGTATTACTTACTGAATTCTGCAAAGCATAATAATGGAAGGTAATTACAATATTAAACATTTTCGTTTTAACTAATTTGTTTTTTTTTTTTTGTTTTTTATTTGTTTTGGTTAATTTATGTTTTGTTAAACATCAACATTAAAGAAAACAGAAGGGGGGAACATTTAATCGGAATAACATATATATGTATATATACATACATACATATATATATATATATATATATATATGCATATGTATGTATATATATATATATATATATATATATATATATATATATATATATATATAAGGAGAGAGAACAAAATGTGAAGAATACGAGAATATATGAGCGGCGACAACGCTGAAAACTGATAACTGATATTGACTGAGTTCAATTGATTTGATTTGATTTGATTTGATTTGATTTGATTTGATTTGGCGAGGATGGAATGCAGGTGAGAGATTTGGAGCTGTGATTATATTGGATAACTAACTATCCAATTTTGTTCATTGATAACAAATTAACGTATTATCGAATTGGGATTTATCGATTGATTAATTGTTTGATCGATTGTTTGTTTGTTTGTCTTAATTGATTGATTGATTGTGGTTAATATTCCAATTGAACCGATCACTAATTATACACACACACACACAGGACTTTACTTGTTACCATTTGCAGAGTTGTCACGTCTTCGCGTTGGTAATTCAATTTGATTCATTCAATCATTGATCTGAGGAGAATTGATTTGTTTAGATTGTTTTTTGGCTTATAAAGTGGTTTTAGTTCTTGTTTTTTTTTTATTTTTGCTTTTGTTTTGTTATTGTTGTTGTTCATTTGTTTAGTATTATGTTTTGTATGTATTCTTTTTTTTATTTTTTTTTTTTGTTGTATGTATTTAAGTTAAACAGTTACTTATTTCAACTCCCATGCTCTACATTGTTTACTCTATATAAATCCGAATCGCGCAACTCATACTACACATGCGATATATGTATGTATATAAATATATATATATATAAACGAGTATATATAAATAAATAGATATATATTTTGTTTTTTTTTTTTTTTAAAACACACACACACTAAGTATGTGTGCTTGTGTGTGTGTAGATATGTATGTAGATAACTTTTACCAACACAAAGAGAAGAAATATAATTGAAGAATAGAGAAGGCAAATAAATTAGAGTAAGAGAGTGCTGTACATGCAAACTGGATACTGAGATACTATGTAGAACTGAAGGCGGATATTGGGTTAAATAACTAAATGATCAAATCTATATATATATAGAATAAAAACTAAAATCCTTTCATTGTATATATATATCTCTAAAACTGATTTCAGCTCAACTTAAGTCGCGATTGAAAAACTCTGTCCAAAATTGTTTGGCGACAAAACTAAAATTTGTATACGCGTTTTTTCTTGATATAACATTGAATATAAAACTAAACAATCATGCCAAAGTCTTTATATCCTTGCAAATTCTTTCTAAGACAAGGAAAGACAATCAATAATCGGACTAGTAGATCCAAATTTTCTGTACAACTTCTTACACAAGTGATTCTCGTACAAAATTTGAGTTTAGTTTGCTTTGATTTGAACAGACAGACAAGGCTAATTATAGATTTTTAGACTCTGCTCTTGCAAGGATATAGAAACTGGCAATATCTGTCTTATTGTTCCGTTTGGTGGTGTATGCATGTTTTATATAGTATTACTCAATTAGCGAAACGGCGTTAAAATAAGGCTTAGCTCAGACGTCAAATTGCGTAACTCGATATTTTTTCCAAATTTCAATAAGCAACGGCCAAAAAGTTTGGTGAGAAACTGTGTCAGGTTGAGAGTGGTTCAGTGGTTTCGTGAGTGAGGTTATGAATTTGATGGTTAGTAACGGTTTTTATGTACAATGTTGTTTCTTTTACAAGAAACTGTTCCTTGAAATGGTTTCATTTCAGCCATAGTGGGATAGAGAGAGAGAGAGAGAGATAGGGAGAGGTACAAATGGTGCAAGTTTAAATTTGTCGCGGACCAGAACGGAACGAAACGATACGGAACGGAAAGGAACGGAACGGAGATTTGGCTGCGGCACGTTTGATATTATGAATGATAATGAATTTGAAGTAAATGGAGTGATGCTTGAAGACAATGAATGGAGGTTGGAACGAAAGTGAAACTGAAAACACACAAAGAACGACGGCAACGAAACACGCTAACTGTTAACGGTTCATGCGAGAATAATATACTATACTCGCTTCCGATTTACATCAAAAAACTATGAAAATTTATTTAAAATACAAAAAGAAAGAAAAAACAGAAATAAAAAATATCTCAATAACTAAAACTAATAAAAACAAAACAAAAACAAAATTTATAACTAAAAACTAGACAAAAATTGAAACAATTTGAACAACAGCCAACAACGGCGATGAGAATGGACACTAAATAGTAGAACATAGGGCAAGTAGGGCGTTCGCATTACCATAGGAATTAAGGATATACAGGATATACAATGGACAATCATGATATTCAGGTTCAATAGGAATAGGTTTTTTTTTTTTTATTTTTTTGGGAAAAGGGGGGGGGTCCTAAAGGCATTGGGATAACAGTGAGCGTGACGACGGCAACGTTAACAAATAACGATGACGACCATCGAAATAAACACATCTGGAAAAGAAGATACAATTTGCACTCACTCTCACCTGCACTTCCAAAGCATGGTAAGCTACTATAAGTCCTAAAAGAATCACAGTCGAAACAGATATTAAGGTTTTTAACGCTGTCGAGTAAAACGATGCCTGAAATTAAATTAATAAGAAAAGAGATCATTTAGGGATTAGTTTCCTAAATATATTTAAAACAATTCGATCAATTTTATATTTTTAATCATATTTTCAGTTGATAAAACAGTTTTATATTATTTTGAATCATACTTTTTTTAGTTCTTATAATAGTTTAGTGATTCCTTCAATATAATATTTCTTATTTTAATTGGCTTAATTAATAAATTTGTAAAAAGTTCCATCAGTTTTTTTAAATTTTTTCTACTCTTTCTTAACTCCTAAGCAAGGGTATATAAATATAATAATTCTCTTGCTTGATGATTTTATAGCTTAATTTTATCCAAATTCTTGATTATTTCATATATCTGACGGTAACTTGTCGTATACGCAATAATGAAATTACGTATACGCCGAGTGCTCTTATGTTTCTATAGCAGTTTCTTTTTTCTTTCTTTCATTTTTTTTATTAAATTTACTAAGCCATCTGTACTCAAATATAAAGGGCCAACATGTCGTATACGTGTTAGATACATTACGCATACGTCATGTTGCACGATAGCAGTCCTTAAGAGGATCAATAAATAATTCTTTGAAGGATTCAAGATGCAAAAAATGAAAGAAAATTGATAAATATATAATAGTTAACCTTCTATCATACTTTTATCCTATTCTAATTGCAATTAATATGAATTATTTTCTTCAATTATTATATAAATTGAACTTACCTTTGTGTATACACCAGCACTGCTCAATTCGTTTTCAATGACCATCACGATGATGCCAAACATGCCCATTACTAGGGCATAGTCACTAATACGTTTACGCTTTTCGAATAAAGCTTTTCTTTTGCCTAGACGATAGCCCACATTGGGTTTGTGTTTGGCCGAATTTGTTGATGGTTTTCTGGACGTATTACCGCCAGTAAGAGCACGTTCTTCCATATACCTAGTTAAGGTGATACAAATACAGATACAAATTGGTTATGACTATACTGCTTAAATTAAGTTAAGCCTTACAGTGATTCGTCACCGTATTCCCACATACTTTCGTTCCATTCCAATCCACTTTCAGTTCGTTGCTAGCTTTTAATCTAATCTAAGTTGGGCACACTACATGACAGTATATGTGTGTGTGTGTGTGTGGTGGCAGGGGGGGTAGGGCTATAGTTACTTTAGTAGCTATGATGCTTTGTATAGGGGATGAAGTAAAAAAGGGGAAGGGAGGTCGATAGAAGGTTAGCTTGTTACAGGTATACACAGAGTGATAGAGATACCTGGAATACCTACTATACAATCCTGTTTGTTTTTGTTTCTTTCTCTTTTCTAGATATATCTCGACTACATATCAAATTGTGTGAATGACATGTTTGTTATTTGCCTTGGTGCCTAGTGCCTGGTGGCTGGTAGCTGGTGGCTAGTGACTGGTGCCTTGTCCCTTTTATCCCTAAATGTGGCATATCGATTTGCATCTAATGTAAGAGATGCTCACATACATATTGATAAGCAAAAGATGGCCAATAAAAGATGCTGACAAATGAAAAAAAAAAACTGTCAACTGAAATGCTATAGTTGTTGTTGTTATTGTTGTTCTTACTCTTGTTGGATGGCCCCATTTTTGTCATGTCCTGCAAATATCCATAAAATGCTGAACTATGCCAAATTGAACTTTATTACAAATTTATTACACAGATTTATGCGAACAGGACACTAGAGTCCAATATTGGTTTGATTTCCAATTGAAACTCGAATTGACAATGGCCTGTAGAATACATTTAGTTGCTTTAAAAAAAAGTCATTTCCAAGGACCTTAAGAATAGATGGATTGATAATCCATCTACTGCCACTGACAGCTAATTACCAAGTTTATATTTATACACTGCACACACACACTAATTTATATATATACCTATATATGTGGGTATATATATTTAGAGTTCTAAGCTATCAATCAGTTTATGCTTCCTGATTTAATTGAATTTGAATGGATGGGAATGAAAGGAAATTAGACGCTGGGTAAGGTAATGAAGACATACACATGTTGGCTTAACTAATTAGGAATTGCGGATCCAATGTGATGGTGATACATACATTTCATACCTAGGGTAGTCTGAGTGGATACCCACTAGTGCTTCGGCTGCTTCTTCGTTGCATCCAGATGAGATCTGTTCCCGGTTCGCAATGGAAGGTGTTTTCATCGAGCCAGGAATTGAGAGTGTCGACGCTGGTTTGCGGAGCTAAAATAGAATATATAAACGTATTATCTAAAAATGGCTAATTCATTGAAATATATTATAGCATTTCAAAATTATAGTATAAATTGTAAGTGTATCTGCTGTGTCAGTGTACATACATTTACATATACATATACATTCTATGTGCCTAGAGAAATATTTAAATTAAAATCAACATTAAACTACACAGCTAAATGTAAATTAGTGCACATTTCTATATACTCAACATTTGATGCTTAGCTAAGTCCTTCACACACAGACACACACACACACACAGACAAATCCCTTTTAACCCTGTCAATATAATTATGCACCGCTTTAACCACATTGTAAAAGGCAAAACAAACCCCTTTGGGAATACCCTTTAGAGAGTAATGTCAACATAAATGTTTGGAAATGTTTTTACCAAATTATAACTAAAAGTTTGCCTGCTTAATTTTTACAATTATAGCTGTTATCTTATCCTTATATATCCTTTTTCTAATATTCAATTTATATTTCATTCTATATCATTTGATTCATTTGCTAATCGAACAGTCTTGCTTGGTAAGAATGTTTAGTTTAGTCTTAGGTTTCTATATAATATATATAATGTCTGTTATATATGTATTATATAAAATATTCTTTACTGCAGGATAATAAATGACAAATTATATAGTCAAATCAAGCAAATCGGAGAGAGAACTTTAAAAGGACTTAAAGCAAAAATGAGAAGAAACTTTAAATCATATTTAAAACAAATTTTCTTTGAATCGGTGACTATAATAAACTATATATATCTAAAACAAATATCAAACTGAATATTAAAGCAAACTCAACTAAGGTAAAGATATATCTTTAAATTATTTGTTTAGTTAATAAAGTTTGAATTCAAAATTTGTTTCATTTGTATATTTTACTATATGTTTAGTAAAATCTCTAGAATTAAGATAAAAAAAGATTGACTAATCTGTGACTATATTCTTCTTCTACTATAATCAAAATATGTATGTATATATATATGTTAAATATATATTTGTATCTTTCACTTGAATTATATAAATACATACATACATATATGTAATAATAACAATTGAAAATTTGTATGTCCTTTAATTCAGATTGTAATCAGTTTTGCTTTTATTTTTTTTTTTGGTCTCAAACAGATACCCGCCCCATTTTGCCTATATATCCTTCCGTAGCCTACTTCCGATGTCGTCTTTTCATAAAAAATGCCTAGTTAGCAAGTCTCCTCCTTAATCTTTACATCATTCACTGCTTATGTTCTGTGTGAGATGGAGATTGGTTTATATGGTAAATAGAATTGCCTTAAAAAGTGACGCCTGTCGTTCTCACTCTACCAAATATATATATATCTATATATGTATATAAACATATATATACTTATGTATATGAGATGTTCTTATTGCTGTTGCCATAGCTATGGCCTGGTCTCCATACAGGCAAAAAGCTGTCAATCAGACAAGGACTAACAAAAAGCTTTGCCCTTCTTCTATGTGACTGGGAATAGAGAGATTAAGTAGCAGCAGCAAACTAAGCCAAAGATGCCAAAGATGTGAAACCTTCTGATAGTGTCCAATAAAACAACAAAAAGCAAGAAATTCTTTGCTTAGCACATTACCTAAACATGTTCTATCTTAACTTTGGGCCAAAAGTATCTCTTAACAATAAATAAATTACAACTAAATTTTAATAGGAAAAATTTATTAAAGTTTCTTAAGTCAGTTTATTTATGTAATACTTAAGTAGTTGAAGTGAAGAAGCATTATCCTTTGAGTAAATAATTATTTAAACAGAAGTTTATTGGCTAAATATTTAAATTTATATATAAGTTTAAGTTAAAAATGTTAATATCCTTTATGGGGTTTAAAATTCATCAATGAACCGAAAGGAAAGCCAACTTTAGATTTATAAAGGTTAAAAAAAGGACACCAAACTATTAAATATATTAAATAATGTCTAAGAAATTGTAGGAATTTAAGAGATTATAATTTGTTTCAATAAAAGCATTTCTTCAGTCTCAAAATCCTTTTAGTAACATCTTCGATAGAATTTGCTTTACTTTATCGAGTTAAATGTGAATCTCTTGAGTAAGTTTAACTCAAACTGAATCCAATGCATTAGTTAAATGAATATATCATGGTTAAAGGAAGGACAAGAATATCGATGGCTATTATATGATTGCTTTTTGCCTTGCACCTGGTCCAAAACTAAGACTAAAATACTTTTAGACATTTGTTGTGGTGTTGAGTCGTCACATCATGTGTAATAATTTTCAATCGATTATTGTTAATCGTTCTTCTTTAATATTAAATGTGAAAGCAATTTTAGTTAGTTTTACTTAATACTCGTGCAGCAGGTGAGCTGACTAAAGTTAATCTAAATGTAAGTTAATTGAATTTCTAGGCAACTTGTTAAAGATTGTAAATGTGTATGGCTAGAAAATGTACTACTATACACATATGCATGTATGTATATGTGTGTGTGCCTGTATATATATATATATATATATATAAATCACAAATGAGCATTAATTATTCTGCCTCTCTACCACTTAAATATGTTTGTTTGTACTTGTTTGTTGCGTGCTTTTAGCAACGGACACACACGCACTCGGATATAAAACCGAGTGAGATAGATACACACTTAGAAAGAGAGAAACATACCCACACACATGTATAGAGAGCGAGAGGGAGTTAGGGAGTTAAGGAAATGTGGCAGAGATAGAGCGCGGGTCACATTAGGGACACACGCAATGTGCTTGGACACACACACAAGAGACCAACGTCAACATCAACATCAACGCCTACATCTGCAATAAGGCCCCCAAAAACTGAGGTGGCAACAAAGGTTCTGCCCCTGTCAATAGAGCCCACAAACACATTCAAAATTTTGGCATTTACCTTTAGCTGTGTATCAGTCCCATCTGTCCGTTAAGTCCACTCAGTTGTTCATCCGTATACCGCCCTCAACATAAAACCAAACAAAAAAAAAAATACAAAAAACAGATACATTGCGCATATTCTAGAACAAACTAATATCTATCATATTAATTGGATTTGTTAATTAGCTCAAATCAAAACAAAAATTTATTGCTAAATATTATTTAATCAAGAGATCCAGAGTTTAGTTAGATCCTTTTCTTATATTTCTTCCCAAGTTACACTTGAATAGATACTCCTAGAATTTCCCTTAGGATCATTTGTTCAAGTGCCTATGAAATCTATTCAGATTTTATATCATTTCTTATATTCTTTTTGTCTATAACTAACTATTATAAGTATCAAAGGACTATTATGCGAATTTGCTTGGCTACATGCTCACCTCAATAGCATACTCATTGGTATAATGTTTTATGAACATGAGCACGGAAATATATATATATATATATATACACACGCCCACCCACCCTTACACGCACACACATACACGCACACACACACATAGTGTATAGTGAAAAGGAAATTGGTGGAAATTATCGAGTTTCCTATACAAAACGCGTCCAACACGCAAAACAACAAAACAATGAAGACGACTACTAACAGTCGACTACTTGAAAGGGGCCCAGTTGAAACCGTTGATGATTGGGGGTAATAATGATGCGAAAGTAAGGGGAGTAAGTTGGGTGGGAGTAAGAGTGAAAATTGTCGTCCTAACAATAATAATTAGACCTAAATTCGAGCCACCCTTATAATCCGTGTGTGCACATGATTTCGCATTTGGTTTCATTTTCATTTGTTACCTAATAAATTTGCCGTTATTTCCGTTATATAAAGGTTTACCCTTAGTTGCCCTAGTCACGGTCTCGCTTCCTGTGAACCCCATAGGATAAAAGGCTAAAAATCATTGAAAATAATGAAAACTACCTATAACTAGTTAGTATATACTTAGTATAAAGGAAAGTATAAGGTAAAGGTAAAGTTTTACTTTGAATTGTTGAAAGACATAGACAACAAAACGGTTAAGATATATATTCTAAGTGGAATTGAAAACTTTTGTATATATTTATATAGATTTAGCAGCAAAAACTGTAAAATGAGATTTTCGAGAACTTTTATACTATAATTAGTTAGGTCTTTTCATATATTTTATGTTTTCTTTCATTCATTCATTTACTCTATATAGAAAAACAAATTCTTTACTTTTATTAAGGAGCTAGAATTTTTTCGTAAAAATGTTATACCCCAAAGTTTTGCACTCTTAAAAAGAAAAAGTTGTAATCCATTGTCAAATTCCATAAAATATAAAAAGTATTGCCTACTTTTTAGGGTTTACGATTAAACTTCTCTCTGCTTAAGTAAAAGCTTTGAAAATTAAGTTAAAAAATGATTTGAAAATATAGAAATTATTGTTTATATTTATCAATGACAAATGTGATATGTTAGGAATTGAAACAAATTTTTCTAACTATATATTGGATGGATTTTGAGTTGTGTTAACAATTTAAACCAATTTATTTTTCTAAATTTCTATTGGGAGTGTTTAATGTGAATAAATTTACCTATTAATTTGGTTGGAAAATTCCAACTAAACTGATCGTTTCTCTATTATATATTAAATATTTTTTATATTTATTATTTGTATCATATTATTAATTATATATATATACATATATAGTATTATATATAAATATTATATTTTGAATTTGTGTATCATTTCCTATAACAAAATTCAATTTTTTTAATATTCTCACTTTATAAATCTTTGGTTAACGAAACTTTGTAGAATTTTATGTAAAATTTTGAACGAACTATGAAATTATAAAATCTTTTCAAAAAATTTTATACTATTTCAAATATTTTATAGTCAATTTTATATGCAAAATATATAGATCCAAAGGAGCTTTCAATTTCATATGCTCTTTAAAAGTAAATCGTGTCTTAGTTTTTAGCTAAGATGCTTAGATAAACGATATAAAAACTATTCTTTAGCAATAATTTTTACTTCTAAAAGAATCAGAAGCGTTATGGATATATATACATTATCTTTTTATACCTAATATTGCGTTTAAAACTTTCTACTATGACTTTAAGTTTATGGGTTTTTTAATTGGTTTAGAATATTTAAAAATACGTTAAATGTTTTTTAAAAGTTTTTATAAGTTTCGAATAAAAAAACATCTAGTTAAAAATTGAATCTTTCTTCTTAATCTATTCTTTAACTGGCAAATTTAATTGCCATAAAACTGAATTTAATTGAATGCCAATTAATTGAATTAAATATATAATAAATATAAAAGTTTAAATGCCTATTACACATTTTCTTAAGAGCAAATCCAAAAACCATTAAAGTGATTTTGAATTTTTAATAATATTTATAAATAAATCAATAACAAAACCTTTAATCTGTAGATTAACTAACACCTGATATTATTTACTAATGCCTATCATATAGAAATCTAAACAAGTTTTCCAAATTGCTTAAACTAAGAAACAAATTCAATTCTCAAGGACATGGAACCACAATATCGTCTGTTGAATTACCATTTTAATCAAAAGTGCTGTCAAATTGATATTGTAAAATATTTCCATTTGTCGTTGATAGAGTGAAAAGAGTCAGTTTTTCAATTTTCCAATCATAGATGCAACACCTGTTCCGTTAAAAGTCATCTATTATTAGACAGCTGTGAATGTCTAAGTCAGCTGAGTCATCTAGGTATTTATTTGATTTTCTGTAACTATTTGTCAAAGCAATGACTCGAAGGTAAAAATAAATCATACACAAAACCAAAATGTCCTTGAAACAAATAAACCTTTTATTTCCAATAAAATTAAGTTACTAAAAAAAAAAAACAACAACAGGAATTTTCTCTAATCTAAAGAACAAACCAAAATCTTTTAATTCATTTCATTAATATTAAATTAAAAACCATTGAAGCACTTTCTAAGTAAATATGTAAGCCATCAATGGGGAGAAGGGGGAGTGGGGGTAGGGGCATAGCTCAGTAAAATGAATTTAATGATGCACCCCTATTTGGTGCAGAGTATCGTAATGTTTTGAGACCCAAATTGCCTTCAAGCTTTCTATACAAATGTATAATGAAAGTGTTTCGTTTGTTTCAAGCTTAATTAGGCGAATAAGTAATATTTCCCCTTCTGTATGTTTGCATATGTGTGTGTGTGTGTATGTGGTTTGTGTATGTATGTGTGTGTGTGTGTGTAAGAGTTCACAAACTTTGGTTTAGTAAATTAGTTCACCCTGAGTGCACATTTCGGTCACTTGGTTTCTTTTCAAACTTAAGCAAATATGTAATAAATGTTTTTCTACCTAATTTTACCCCATGAAAAAAAAATTGATTAAAAATATTTAAAGAATTTTAAAGTGAAATGGTTTTTTATAAATTTAAAGGGTGGTTAAATTAAGGGTAGTATATAGAGGGTATTAGATATTAGATCATCGAATTTCTATTGTTTCTATCACTTTATTTAATATCATTTTTGAAATTACTTTACTTGTATTGTATTTGAACCGATTTTGCATCGACTTGATGTTTTTACATCTATTATAAGTTTATTTATTTATTTTAAAAATTTTTTTCTATATAAGATAGTTCCTATCTTTGGTTATCAACTATCAAAGTTTGTAGAATAATTATAATCGTGGTTTATTTTTAAGGAAATGAAAATAGATTCAGTGTTCATTTAACTTTGATTTGTTAAAACTTTTTATAAACAAATATGGCTAAAATTTATTTATTGTTTTAGTTTAAAACTATATAATATTTTCTCTCCTTGAATTGGAACTGTTTTTCTAAAAATTGTATCTTTAATTGTTGTTTTTCTGTGTTTAATTTTTCAAAAATAAATAAAATTTCAAATTTCAAAACGGCAATTGAACTAATTGTAATTGAAGAAGTTTAAAAAAATAATTTTACCTTTCCGTAAATGCATTTAGAAAGAAGATCCCCATATAAATATGAAGCCTCGAATAATTATAGTTACTCATGAGTTAAAAAAAAACTATTAAAATTTAATTTTTATATTTTTGGCTTTATATACAAATGTATAATAAAAATTTCAAGCTAAACACACCAATTAGAGAAAATATTTTATAATAATTACAAAATTTACAAATTTTTTTTTCAAGAAAAATAGAAAAATAGTTAATGAACAATTACTTTACTTTAAAATTGTTTAACTGCATTTCTTGTCTTTTTTTAGTTACTCTCTACAAGGATCTTGGCATCAGAACTTATAGAGAGCTTATTTATTAACTTTCTTCTCACAATTGAAGGCTGGAAATTTATGTAAATAAAGCAAATACTCTTTCTAAAATGCCAACACTTTATGTAGTGTTTAAATGAGCTTAAATGAGTCAAGAAATGGCCGATATAAAGAAGTTTTATTTTTAAACGTTTTGGTAAGATAAGAAAAATTATTAAAAATTATTTTTTACTCTTTCTCAAAAAAAGAAAACTTCTTTACCCTTATTAAGCATTTTTAATTTTTTTTATAAAAATTTTATATCTTATAATTTTTCAGTCTTTAAGTAACTAAAGTTCACATAATCCATTGTGAAATTCCTTTAAATATAAAAAGCATTGCCTACTTTTTGGGGATTACGTATAAACTCTTCTTTTTTTGTACTAATTTGCATTAATCCAGAGTTAAGGACATTACTATATATATATATATCAACTATATATACTACAGTTGAAGATACTTCCTTACTTTCTATTATATATTCTTTACGCAAGGGTATAATTAAAACGTTTTGGTGAACGCACGAAACGGAATGCTCTGCTCTTTGCCCTCTAGGTGGACTACAAGTGCTGTCTAAGAAACTGTGAGTGCAGCGTGTGCCTTGCGGGTTAAGGGAATTTAATTGAGTTGGATTATGGCAAATGGCAGATGGGTATGAGGGTTTTAATTTGCTTTTGGTTTTAGTTACTCTCAAATTTGGGCTCACCGACTTATCATATAAAGATGTTTTTGTATCTTGTTTTTGTATTGTTGGATGCGATTCCATTTCGCATTGAGTTAGAGCGTGTTGAAGCGTCTCTTTCAAATGATACTTAGTAATGATGATAGCTTGACAATGACAAAGCAACATTCTTTAAGCAACCCTCCGTCGCGAATGTCTGAAATGGGCGGGGCGTGTCAGTTTATATTTTTTTCTTTATTTTTTTTTTTTTTTTCTTTTTTTATTTGGGGCGTGAGACGGTTACTCATTGCTAGCTTGAACTTTGCATGTTGCAAGTGGTTATGATCGAAAATCAATATATCTAACCCTACACACACACACACACACACACACTTATAGTAGTTACAGAGAACCATTTGCAGTGGGTAAGAAAAAGACAAGTCACTAAGACTCATGTGTGCAAGCGAAGGTTTAGTGTAATTTAGTCAATTACTAATTCACTTGCATTAGTTGCCTTTTTTGAATTTCAAATGCAAAGTTGCATTTGTTGCTTTTGCTATTGTTAATTTTGACATTATTTTGTCATGACACAATTTGGCAGGTTTTTATCAAATATTTATATGTTATAAACCGATATAAATAAAGAAGAGATATTTGCATGTGTCGACACGACCGAAAACCAATAATTATTAAATAGAACTAAAAGATGTTGCCCAGAAAAACAAAACCAACAAATAAACAAATGAAAAACAAATTTGGCCTTGACTGGAATGCTTTCACTTTGGCCAAGAACAAAAATAATGACACAAAAAGAAAAGGATGGCAATATATATATATATATATATATATAGATAGATAGATATAGGAATAGAAAGGGTTCTCGTAACTTGCTCGCATGCTAGCCAGTTCGCTCAATTATCTAGACAGACCGGACGGCGGTGTTCAACGTTGTTGCACAACAAATTGTGACCAATTTCGTTTCAATTACAATGATTTACTTCCACCATAATGACAAACGACATCCATTCGATCGACTTTGAATTGAATTGGACTTGAACGTAATGTAACAGAGCACTGCCATCCAAAGCAAACTAAACCAATCCATTCCAATTCCACCCAGTGTCAACCCCATCTAACTGACACCCTTTTTTTTTTGTTTTTGAGGGGGGGTACTATATGACATGGGGATATGGTTAGATGGGGTCAGGGCCATGTTCTTAGGTAGCCAATTTTATAGTTAGGGTTTTGGAGGTATTCAATATATATATATATATATACAGACATATGTAAACAGGTTGGCATATTGTTTGCTAAGAAAACAAAAGTGACTACAACTTTCGACTTTGTATCAAAATACCCTTTAAAAGAAAAAAGGTTATATATACATTTTAATACATAATGTTATTATTATGAGCAACTAATTGCTAAACAAATGAAATATCTATATAGAGTATTTGCCAAAGCTTCAGTCAAGTATACTCTCTAGTAAGCATTAGCAAACACACACGCACACACACATGGTTTGAAAGTTGTAAGTTGGACAAAACTTATTTGCCTAAGGCATATCAAAAAACGTTTAACCAAAGTGGCCAAAAAAAAAAACGCACTGCAAAATGTAAACGGAGAGAGAGAAAAAGAGGGAGGAAAAACACCTAAACCAAAAGAGAAAATTCTATTAGATTTGAGCCATTATTAAAGGTAAAATGGTTTGGCTCTAACCTGGTTTAGTTAGATTAAATTTTTAGGCACGTGTCATCTATATACATGTGTATATATATATAGGTATATGCTACCCCCCCTTTATATAGTTAAAGAAATAGTCATAGATATATGTAAAGCTAACCGGTATATATGTTTGTATATATAAATCGAAATCGATTTTAAACTGTTCAACTATTAAAATCAAATGCGACACTTGCCTGCTTTTTTCTTTCGAGTATATTGGTTTTAAACACAAGTTTGCAAAGTTTAAATGAAAATTTATTTGACAAACTATAAATTAGTTGGCAATGTGGATTAAGTAGCACTATATAAACATATATATATATATATATATATATATATATATATATAGTCACCTTTTATAACTGAATGAAAGGTTTGCAAAATAAAAGATAGAAGATTGTCTTTATGCTGACATTTTTAAACCTTTTTCAAAAATAAAACTCTGAGATTAAAGAAGATCTAATTAGCAAATATTCTCATATAAGTGATTATATCCCTTTTTTTATGATCTATCTAGAATACAATATAAAAGAAAGTTCCTTGCATCAGAGAGTAGATCATTGTTAGAATTGTTCTTTGTTGTAGTGAAACAAATTTAGTATTAATTTTTTAACTGATTTTGTATATATCAGTTATCAAATGCTTATAAATAGTTTTGAAAATATCTCAAAGAAATAAGTTTTCAAAAGTTCTTCTTATAAAGAACTAAAGAAATGAAATTTTGAAAACCTTAAATTATCATAAAATTATTTACCTTTTGCAAAGGATCTAAGAAAAGTTTCAACTAACTAAAAAACCGTTTTAAGCATTATATAGAAATCAGTTATTTATATTTCAAAGAACTTAGTCAGAATTATATATATATATATATAATCAAAATTATATAGAAATCAATAATTGATATTCTTAAGAACTTAACTTGAATGTTAACCACTAAGAATTATAATAATCCCATACAATATTTCTAGATTTGCAAAACATTTGAAGAAAATAGTTTGCCCTGAGCCTTGGATCAGAAATATTTATCTTAAAAAAAGTTAATCACAAGACAAAGTGTCCTTTTGTGTATGGAGAATCCTTTTTTTTTTTAAATTTGTTGATTAAATTCAATTATTTTGTGGCCACATGCAAAATCTAATGAAATTTTCTTTCTTAAAAGAAAAGATATATATATATATATCTATATAGTATGTTGATGCCTGGTTATATGGCTATTAGTTAATAGCTGGGCTTAAATAAACTGATGGCGACATGGTGACTCTCTATTATACATTATATTATATAGGTATATAGATTTTGTTTTGGTCTTTAGACTAGTTTTGCTTCATTGGCAAAATGATTTATGCTGCTGAGGCCTCAACCAATATGGCGTATGCGTAATAAGTGGGTACACAATTTTAAGATGAGCAAACGAAAACTTTTGTTGCCACGCCCACGCTCGCATAACTTTAAGTTGCGAACACAACAACAATAAGTAGAAGCAAAAAAAAAAGAAAACACCAGAAGAAAAAAAAAAAATTATGAACTCTTGTGGCAGACGTAGAAGAGCAACCAGCAACATGGCGTATACGCAACGTTGTCAGGCTCCAAAATCTCCCAAACCTAACCAGACCCTCCCCCCACTTCCACCACACACAAACACACACACACACACCAACTCCTGCTTGGTGCTGGTGTGCTGCTTCCTTGTTTGTTATTTTTGTTGTTGTTCTTGCTGAGCTCCCTCTTTGTTTTTGTGTGTGTCTCTGTGTGTGTTTGTGCGCTTATGTTTTTTCATTCTTCTTTTTTTCGCACATTTCTTTATGGTCTTCTCTTTTTTTTTTTGTTGTTTTTTTTTTTTGAGTTTTGCACGTTTACTGCTCACTGCTTTTGCCTGCCAACTGGTATGCGCTCCTCTTCACAATGTTATCTATCTACTTTGGCACGCGCCTTGCGCCTTTTTTTCTTTTTTTTTTGTCGCTTTTGCGTTTTGTTATATTTTTTATTCTTTCGTTTTTGTTCTTGTACTTTTTTTTTTTCATTTATTGTTGTCGTTGTTGTTGTTGTTGTTGTTGTTTTTATTGTTGTTTGTGTT
Organism: Drosophila neocordata; assembly: GCA_018903615.1. Taxonomy (NCBI): domain Eukaryota; kingdom Metazoa; phylum Arthropoda; class Insecta; order Diptera; family Drosophilidae; genus Drosophila; species Drosophila neocordata. The sequence continues at coordinate 1,300,864 of JAEIGI010000015.1, forward strand.
ATTACATCCTAAATCTTACATAATGCCCCATACTCCCGCACCCCCTTCTGTCCAACATCTGTTTCTGCTTATCAAAATTAACGAATTGCATAAGCGATATATAGCAGGAAGAAAGAGAGAGAGAGAGAGAAAAAGAGAAAGAAAGAAAGAAAGAGAGAGAGAGAGAGAAAGAGAGTTGGTATGAGTTGGTATGAGAATTGTTCATTTTTTTTTTTTCTTCTCTTTTTTTACTTATTTTTGAGTTCTTTTTTTTTCTGTTTTCAAGGGAAAGGGAAAGGAAAAGATACGGTTTAAGGATTGAGGAAAGGAAAGTGCTTGGATTTCTTATTGTTGTTGTTGTTGTTTTTTTTTTTTTTTTTTTTTTTTAAAGAGCTTCACCTCTGCGTGTGTCAGCCGCCAAAAACATGTGACTCGTCGCCGTGAAAGAAGATGAAGACGAGGACGAGAACGAGAACGATGATGAAGAGGATGAGGATGCTGAGGGCGGAAACCGGAACTTGTGCTTAATGCAACCGGCTTGGATATCCCCAAGAAAATATAGTAGAGCAGCAGGAGAAGTGAAAGAAGAATCTAGCTGATTGGGCAAAATCATTTATCAAAATTTTCTTTATCTTTTTCTTTTCTTTTTGATTTAGATTTAGATTTTGATATTGCTTGACTTTTTGCTTTTGGTTTTTGTTTTTCCAATTTATTTCATTATTATTATTTATTATTGTTGTTGTAATATTTGATTACTTTGTTTTGTGTATGCTTCGTTGTTGTTGTTGTTGTTGTTGTGTTTGTTGATAGATTTGCTGTTGTTGTTGTTGTTGTTGCTCTCGTCTTATTATTATCTTGCTGGCATTGTTTCGATATTCATTTTGTTCAATTCCGATTTCGTTTTCGATTTGAATGCTTTGATAACAATTTGAAAACATAGACACACATCCAAAACGGCATACACAACACACACACACACACTCGCACACACACACACACACACGCACGCACACACACCACACAGACACACACACGCACGCACTTGAAAAAAAACTTGAATTTAAATTTCGAAATAAAAGTTTCACTTTATATTTCAAAGTTTTGCTTGGAATATTTCTTTTGTATATGTTTATACATTTGCATATATAAGATATATATGTATGTCTATATATATATATATATAGATCTGGGGATATATATATATATTAAATGGAGCTTATAGCTTCACTTTGTTGTTGTTGTTTTATTTTTTTTTTATATATATATATTCCTCTATTTTTTTCTTTCTAGTTTTTTTTTGTTGTTGTTGGTTTTTTAATGGCTTGGCATTTCTGGGACTACGTCAGCCATGGGTGTAAACACAATACAGACTGAAACTGAACTAAACTGAACTGAAATCTTAACTGACGATTCCACATGGCGAGGACAACAATGACGAGGATGACGACGACAACGACAACGACGACGACGAGGACGACCAAGTTCGAATTAACTCGACCACAAATACGAGCACTAAACGGAGCAGCAATATGACGAGCAATGGCACGAAGTACAAGCACAAAACCAAAAACCAATCGAGACAAGAGGCAGGACCTCAGGACCAGGCAATGGCACGGCCACGTACCAGTTGACGTACGTCCTTTGATAAATGAAAGTGAACATATAGCACACCCTGACTAAACGGCAATCAAGAAACACAAAAAAAAAATAAAGAAAAAAACTAAACAAAATTACACCCAAAAGTCAAATTTATTGACAGCTTCAGCAACTAAAATATATTTCAATATCTCTGCATGAATATAATTTGAATATAATATAATTATATATATATATATATATATATAAATAAATATATTTGTTTATTTGGGAAATATAATGAATTGGCAATGTCATGTGTGTTTAATTTGGCGCCCTAGGCAAAAGAGAGAGAGAGAGAGAGAGATAGAGAGAGAGAGAGAAAGATACATAGCTCATGCATATGGGATAGAGCGAGAGCAAGTACGTAAGGGCAGTTAGTCTTTTGTTACTTTTTTGTTAGCGTTAGCGTCGGCGTTGACGTTAGCGTCGGCGCTACTCGTCGACTGATTTCTTATCGACTCATGTCTCAGGTTCACTCTCTTTCGCTCTCTCTCTCTCTCTCTCTTTTAGTCAATCACCCACTCACACTCTCTCGCTTCACTTTTCCACTCGCATTCAGCACGCACAGACCCTATTTATGTGTGTGTGTGTGTGTGTGTGGGTGTGTGTGTGGGTGTGGGTGTGTGTGTGGACTATGTAGTGTTCGACCAACTCCAGAAACTTGCCTGGATCTATTCCAGGCAGATAGTTCAATAGCGTGTCACGCATTTGGTGTGAACTTTGAGCTTTTCCCTTTCACTTTCATTCTACAATTTTAGTTTCATTTCCCTTTTCTTTTTTTTTTTTGGTTTCATTTTGATTGGTTTTTCTTCTTTATACTTTTATTTGCCATTCCTCTCTCGCTTTTGTTGATTTGGGTGCCATCATTCGCATTATCACAGACAGACAGAAAACTTGGCCATATCGCTCGTAATATACCCTTGGCACGCAATTTGAAAATCAAAATTGAACTTTACAATTTAATCCTTTTGCCGGTCAACTGGCAAATCACACGACCACCAGCAAAACATTCGCAATAACAATAACAACAACAACAACAAGAGCAGCAGCAGCAGAAGGAATAAACGACAAAAAAAAAAAAAAGAAAACACCAAAAATTTACAACAACATTGAAGGGGACTAGCAACAATAAAAGAAGAGAGAGAAAGAGAGAGAGAGAGAGAGAGAGAGAGAGAAAGTAAAAGATTCGCCTTCGGTTGGTCCTGCGCAATAGAAAAACTCCGATTCCATTTGTGATTCCAATTGCGTTTCTGATTCCGTTTGTGTTACTGATACCCATTTGCGTAAGGTGTTGGCTGCTCTCTTAGGCATTACTCCCACATTGCCCACACCCTAAAAGAATCCTTCTCTCCCCCCCACCCCATACCATCACTTTTCTTATGGCGGGGGGGGATGCTGAATTTAAACTGAATATTGTAACTATGCGAATCCATTGCTATCGATAGGTTGTCCTAGTCACGTTGTTCAGTTGCATATATGTAATACAGTCACACATGTGTGTAGCATCTTATATAAATGGATATCTAGATATATATATATATATATATTCATTTGTTGTAAATGTCAGAAAAATGCGCGTTTTTTTTGCGCTGATGAGCTCAAAAATAGAATTGGGTTATAGTAGCACACAAAAACCAAGAGAGTAAGGAAATTGATAGGAGCAGAAGGAGCCAATAGGAAAAACCAGAAGAAAAACAAAGAAAGGACCTGCTGCTGCTGCTGCTGCTGCTGCTCGTGACAAATAAACAAATGAAAGGAAGAAAAAGTCGAAGAGCAAATAAATGGTTGATCATAATGATGCGAAGAATGTACTTACAGCCTAAAAGTAGGCAGTGAAAAAGTGCAAACATTTATCTTTCACAAAATACACAAACAAAAATAACCGAACCACCCTCCCACCCATTATTGTAAGCAAGTCGACTTTGAAATACCCTGTAATAAGTAGAAATGTAATTGTAAATTAACTTTGAACTGTCTATAAAATGAATTGAGGCTATCTGTCTGCCTATAAACAGCTCGGCATTAACAATTGACTCGGCTAATGTTTAACTAAATCTAAATTGTAGATGAATTAAGATCATTTGAAATTAAGACTCAAGGGAATCGAAATATCAAGATATTTTTCTTTTTTATATAAATTTTCTTATTATTTGCTTTGTTTCTTGATTAGTTTCAAAACAAATAAAAAAACTTGAAATATTATACAAATTTTAGCTTAGTGTTATAAATTATATTATCTTAATCAAGTCAAGCTTCTTAATTGATAAATAATATATATAAATTTTAATATCTTTAACATTTACAAAAGATTCTTTAGTGAATTTAAATTTAGAAAACTAAATGAATCGATTTGATTGCTCCATTAAATGTAATTGTTGCTTAATTTGATGTCTAATTCCCCCAAATTGGATGATATTCAATTTTAGATACATTAATCTGCCATCAATTGCATGGACTCACTCAAACATGCACACTCAAGCATAAATATGTATGTATGTGTTTTAAGCCAATACAAGCCTTTACCCGATTTTCTTTTGCACAAGCTTAAGCTCAACATCTAGAGAGAACTATCAACATTGAAATCGACATCGACACTGACACCGACATCAACATGAAAATGAACATGAAAAGGACACATATATATATACCCATACACACACATACATACTATATGTATATGTATGTGTGTATAAATGTATGCATTTATGCATGTATATGGCACTCAAATCCTCATCCATCCAACCATCGTATAGATGAATAAAGGGATGTGCAATCGTCGACCCAGATATCAAATGGAAATGTCAACGCAAACGACAGATAGTCAAAATGTTGTCACGTTGAATTTTGAATAATTCATTGGAATGAAAACTTTATGCATTTGTCAGCCATTTGGCATTCTACCTTCTTCATTCTTATCCCTTTTTAAAAACGTCTTACCATTTATTTGGTTTTCTATCTTTTTCTATTTTCCTTGCCTCTTGCTTGTCCTTACCCTTATAAGAATTTCTATTGGCAGTTTGGCCATAAATTAAACTAAACATAAATATAAGACATATATATATATATATATTACCTATTTACATCTGCTTATTGGCTAACTAAGGGAGAACAAAAATTAAAGGTCAAGTAGCTAAATTTTATAAATTTACACAAATTAAAAAAAAAAAGAAAAAGAAAATATAAAAACAAAAATTATTTTCCAATATTTAAAAGACAATTTCATGTCAGCATACTACACAGTGTATTAAAAAAGTATTGACATATATGGAAAAACTAAATTTACAATTTCTTTTCTTTTTACTCTCTATAAATAGAGCATATTACTTAAACTAAACAACAATAAACTAAGGAACTAATTGAACAGATCCTTTTAATATAAAGCACTTGACGAATGAACCTTGGGATCATATAATATATATATATATATATATTCATCAGTTGAGATGAATTTAGCAATTGTTTAGATATTTCGCTATATATATATACATATATATATATGTATTTAATTTGTGTACAGTTCGATAATAATTGAATCGCATAGAATCTATATATATATCTATACGCTTACACATTTTTTTGTTGTTTTTTGTTCACCTGGTTAAACTGGCACAAAAGATCTATAGGATGTATGACCTTGGTGAATGATTTCGACACTTGCCTAGACAGGAAAGAGCATTTTTGTGTGCGACCTTTTGGCAAATGTTTTGGGTATATAAGAGGCACTATGTATGTAAGTTCTTGTCATATTTTATTGGTAGACACTTAGCAGAGACATCTTTTGTGTATATATATATATATTCTGAATGTATGCACTTAAATATATATATATATATGTATGTATGTACATCATATGCATGCATATACATATATGTACATCCGCTCAACAAAATTGTTGAGGAACTGCAACTGCAGTCGTGGAAAGCCATTATCATTAAATTTTTAAAACATTGCCCCGACTATTTTCGCCGCATAATGCCGAGGCAATAAGTTATTGGACTATTGAGGCCACCTGGCCACCAATCAATTGGCTTGGCCCTCTGCTCTATTGCAACCTACTTTAACACGCCCCAACAGTCAGGGTTGTAGAGCTTGGCAAGCGGACCAAGTACAAGACCATCACCGAAACAAAGAAAGGAAATGCGGGCATATGGATAGGGAGAAGAAAGTGTTACCCCCGCGAACAAACAAAAACAAACACAAAAAAAAAAAAAAAAACAAAAGAACAACGGGTTAAATATTTCAGAATGCCCATCGAGAATGTGGAATTATGGGAATGGGGAATGAGGAATGGGGAATGGGGAATGGAGAACAGGAGTGGGAATTGGTATAGGGCCATGAGCTTCTCACTATGGACTCAAAGTCAAATTGCAAGCAAACACCACAGGCGTATATAAAATTTATCATCATCTAAATATGGCATACTCGTCAGTTTGTATTTACTTATGGCCACAACACAAGACACATATGTATTCCCATGCATCTATAATTCATGGCCGATCTGGCTTAGGCTGTTCAACTCAAATAAAGACCCCCAAATACTCAAACAAAAGGCTCAAGGGACAACAAAAAAGAAACTAGCACAAATTTTGATAAAGGTGGTGACCAAGTATTTAACTTATTCTTCTAACCAAATGAGAATAAAACTCAAGCTATATTAATATTATTGGAAAAAGGAATTATATAGTAAACAAATTCAATGATCTATGATCAATTAACTTAAAGATATTCTAAGATATTCTCTTTCTTTCGCCTTCTCTAACTGGAAATCTTAATTGATTTTTAATCTTAATAATCACTTTACAGCAGAGATGTTTCGCTATTTTAAAAGTATTTTAGGATATATCAATCAATATATATATATATATATATATATATATATATATATATATATATATATAATTAAAGATTATTTTACTAATTGCCAGATTCTTGGTATTAGCAATATTTCAAAGCTATTGAGAATAGTTTACAAATCAAAATTTATATAAATTTGCAGCTGTTGCTATTTTGAACAAATAATTTTTAAATAATAGAAAAGCTGACTAATTGAAGAATATATACTATATATATATATATATATATATATATATATATATATATATATATATATATATATATATATATATGTATATGTATAAAGTAATATTTCCTAATGTGATTAAAAATAAACGATTTAGTATTGCATTGCTTGCATTGCTTAGTATAAATAACTACATAAAACCACAGACTAAAGAAATTTCAAATGAAATTCAAAAGATTTTCAATAGTTAAACTGTAAAACTAAAATAATTGCTGCAAGCATCAAAATAATTGCCGTAAGCATTTATTTTCTCACTCCTCTCATAACAAAACCAAAAAAAAAAACAACTTAGATCAGACAGATAAAAAGCGGAAGTGGCCGGATATCGCAATATTTATTTTACTTCCGCTATAGGCAATGCTTTTTTTAACTAACAATAAAGTTTACTTTATTATCTAATTGTATGATTTTGCATTGAAATTTTATATAAAAAAAAGAAACAAAGTATAGAAAAATTTATATTCTCTGTTAGAGGTAGAGAATTTTAATTAATTATAGATTATTAGAATGAAATCATTATACACAATGATAGCTAAGAAATGCCATTAATACTTGATTCTACATTTTCTGTTAAATAATATCTTATATGAGATCTAGTAAAAGTAAATTAACAACTATTAATATTAAGTATACGCAATGTGTTACGACTTTAATTGTTTCTTCTATTACTTTTTCAGAAACAATATAAAGTTTTGAGTTACTATTGTTATATATTATTTACATGGATACTAAAAAAATGGAAACGGAAAGAGGAGTAGTAGTAGAAAAAGTAGTATGTATTATTAGTAGTCAGTTAAATGCTTTATGCAAAAGCAATATAATTTAATACTGCAATTATAATTAATTAATTTAATTAATTAAATTTGAAATTTTTATATAAAGATTTATAAAGTTAGTAAGACAAAGTTATGTAGATCAAATTTAAAAATTTCTTTTTATTAAGTAAACAACTTTAGTGCTCCAAAAAGTATGCTATGAAATATATATTAACTGATTTATGGAAACAGTTGGAAATCGAACATTTAAAAATACTTTTCCGTTTATTTGCAAAAATGTATATGCCCTTCTTGCAAGGGTATTTAAAAGTAACAATATGAAATAAAGTGAACGTTGAAGCGTGATGCCATTTATTATAACAACAATAATAAAATGCCGTGGGGAATTTTGGTCTGCCTCGTTTAACACACACTTCGAAGTCAGTATTTATATAACCTTATTTTTGTTCCTTTCAGAATCGATTTTCATACAAATTTTCGATAGTAGCTGGGCCAAAACAGTAAATGTTGGAAAGGCAGCAGGGAAAACGGTAGGTGAAAAGTGTTTTTTTGGGTTTTCTTTTTGGTTAGTTAGCCCCAGGAAATTGTTAAGTAATTGACAAGCTTCAGACGGCAGTCTTATACCCACAAAATACTGTATGACCCTGACCGCAAACCAAACCAAACGAGAAAAAAAAATAAAGGAAACAATTTTACGAAAAAAAAAAAACAAAAATTTATAAGTAAGAACCTAGGCCTGGGACTGTTGAATGTCAAGGCGATCCACAATTCGTGCCATCTTTACCAAATGGGAGTACTTAATCATTTTTATGAAAATCTCCGATCCATAATAAATATGACGCTGACTATAATGACAATGGAATCGATTCGATATAAACAATGCATATACTCGTTTACATTGATGTGAATATATATATACAATATAAAATACAATATACATACATATACCATACATATATATCAAAGACCTCATGATTCTTTTTGCAGTTTTGGTAATATAGGAAAATGCCTTAGCCATTTGTTTGCTATGGCAGCAATAGAAATTTAGTTGGAGCAGCGCACAAACAATAATAATGAGATGATAGTTGTCTATATATATTGTACATGATATTCCACAATTATGATGATGATGATGTGTATATAGTATTATCTTCACACAATTGTGTTATTGTTGTTTTTATTGGAAACACCTTGAATTATATATAATTCCAATAAAAGATACTATGTCATCATACTGTTAAAATTACTAATTGGATTTTTCCAAATTTGTGAAATAGAAGAGTTTTACTTGATTGGTAGTGATTCCTTAAAGATTTCTTCAACTGACTTATCAAGCTTTATAATTAGTCAATAACAAATAAAAAATCATTTTCAATATGTAAATCTTGAATTGTAATTGTTTAGTATATCTATTTTATCTATTAAAAGTTAAAAATGAAAAAAGTTTTTCGTTTACGTAAAAATAAAATGAGAAAAGCTTTAAAATTTTTAAAAAAATTTTTAAGATCTTAAAGAGTTTTCATGTATATTAAAACAAGATTTGCTCTCAATTTTTAAGTATTTTAAATAAAGGATTATAAGAGATTTGTTTATAAAAACTATCAAATATTTAACTCCAGAAAACTTTAAATGATTTAAGAGACAACTAATAAGTTTTCTAGATCAAATACAATTACTTCTTTTTATTGGGTAAGTAACTTTAGCTCTTATTTAATTATTAAAAAAATTTTAAATCAATTTTTAAGCCTACCAAAAATTTCAATTTATATAGAACAAGTAAGAAACCCATAAATGAATTTTCATAATTGATATTTGTGAATATTAATTCGAGTTTAGATCAAAATATTGATTAAATTTTGTTGATTGTGTGTGAAAATTGTTTTATGGCTCATTAGAAGTCAAAGGGCATTGAAGGAGCTGATTCAACGCCGCATGAATAAGAATTCAACTAAATGAAAACGCCATGGGGCACATATATATACATATATATTTATTTTTTTGTATACTTTATGATTCAAAAATTAAACCAATTAATGGAAAATAGAAAATTTCAAAATTTTGTGTAATTTTGGAATACCCTTTAAATATTTAAAAGAGAGAAGAGCCTACCCCAAGCACATGTGACCTTTGTTGACATTGCAATAAATCAAAAGCTTTAAGATCTATTTAAATATATATATATATTTTTGCAAAATCTGTTAAACACAATTTTTGCATTTGAAAATGAAGTTTGAACTCTCCCTTGAATGACTCATTTTATCTATTGTAACGCCACCTAGCGGCTAATGTTATATACATCTCATTTTGATGCTCACTCATTCCTATGAATATAACAATATAACTAATTAAGCTAAAGAGCTATAAATATATATTTATATAGAAATCTGATAAAAATAGAGAAAATATATATATATGAGTAATTTGACTGTACTTAAGGGTGATGCCAGATGACGCATAGGACATTAAGGATATAACAGTAAGGGGGTAAATAAAGGTAAGTAAATTCTCAATCAATTGAAACGAATGAAATTGAAGTAAGTACAGTTATTAATTATTATTATTATTACAGGGTACATGTAAATCGATGCTCAGTTGTTAAATGGTATGAAAATGTTTTGTATTTTCTATTGTTTTTCTTTTTTTTTCTTTCATTTTTTCATTTTTTATTTTCCATTTTGTAGTTCTGCAAATGCTTTGGGTTGAAAATAACTTCGAATGGCTCAATGGGAGAAACCAGCGCGCGCATTGTTTATTTTTATAGCACCGACTGACTCTATATAGACCGAGAATACGAGAATGCGAGACACGTGGGTGCCGCCGCCAAACTGTCGAGCTGTCCAGCATGGTAAACTAAGTACGTCATAGTTACGAATATGGTCCTTACCAAGATGGGTCGCTCATTGGCGTAGGAGAGTTTGCGTGTATTTCGAAGTGTTTCCAGCCAGAGAGAGTTGCGGCGTGCTGCAGATGTGGAGCCACCCAGGCTGCTTGTACGCGTCATGGCATCTGGAAAAGGTATTGACGGTGGCGGCGGTAGCATCGGTGTGGGTGATGTTACTGATGTTGGCGGTGATACTGATACTGGTACCGTTACGGCTACTGCTACTGGTGCCGTTATGGCTGTAACGGATGATGTTGGCATTGCAATGCCCACGGATGGGCATTTCTGTAGAAGATTGCCCTGATTACATTCGTTCGCCATGCAAGAGGATGCCGGCGACATGCTCTAAACAAGACAAACTTCTACACAATCAACTTGTTTTAGTTTTGACGTCTTCTTTTCTATTTGTTTGTGTTTTGTTGTTTTAACTTTTTTTTTATATCAAAACTATATTATTTTCACTTTACGCACCAGCACTTGAAAAAAAAAAAAAAAAAAAAAAAAGGGAACAACAAGAAGGGGAAAGGAAAGACAAAACAATAAACCAAAAGAGAAATCATTTAGCGAATGAAGACGCCAAATAGTAGCGCAAAGGGGGAAAGAGCAAATGTATAGAGATTTTGATTTCATTCGATTCGATTTGATTTGGAAATTTTTAATGTATTTCTTTACTATTTTTTTTTTTTTTTTTTTGTTTTTTTGTCGATATTTAGCTGCGTAATTGTCCAAATCCAAAATGTTTACACATGCCGCAGCAGTGCAGATGAAATGGAATCATTTTGGGCAACAATTTTTTTTTTTTTTTGCTTTATTCTTTCAACATTTGTTGTTAACGAACCGACCGACCGACCGTGCAAATAGAGCAATTCCTTCTATCTCTTGACGACGACAACGACGACGCACAAATGGCTTGGCCCAACAAACGTTTTATTTATATTTCCAATACAGAAATGTGTTCCTTCTTTTCGGCACGCGTCGCCTCTGTACCGAACTAACAGATCGAATGCGAATCGTGGATCGTGGATCGTGAATCGTGAAACGCTGATCGGTGAGTGGAAATAAAATAGCAACAAAAACAACATTAGCAGCTGGGTGCTACTGCTACTGCTAGTGCTGCTGCTGTTGCTGAGAGAGACATCCGGCAAAAGTGAAAGGGGGAACACCTGATCGTTTCAAAACGGTATATGCCGAATCGAACCATTGCTACGCAAAACGACGTCATAGCTAAATGAGAATATTCTCTGCTTGATTGGACATGGGAATGCTTCCTGTCTTCTCTTTCTCTCTCTTACTAGCTCTCTCTCTATGTTTTGCATGCAAAATTTCTCCTTCTCTATCTTTTGCTTTTGCCTAATTTTTGCAAAAGAACAATATAGATAATTATGTATTTATATGTAGATATACATAAAGAATTGTTCCCAGGGGCCAGAGAATTTACATGAATATTATTTATGGCCAGGATAAAAACTGATCTATCTATATAATAACTTTATTCTTGGGAATATCCCAAAATATTCCTTGGAAAATTTTATGCAATTTTAAGCAATTTCTTGTTTATATGAAATCTTTACTTCGAAAAAGGGCATTTTTATTCGTTTTGAAATATATTTTCCTTTAATTTTCAGGGTACACATTTATTTTTTTTTTTTTTCATTTTTTGGAAATAAATTCAATAGTTAAGTGCTAAGAACACAATTTAATGTGCTCATTAACCAATATACTGGAAAATTTCGTTTATATATTATTCTTAAAATACATGAAACTTGAAATGTTTGTTTACCGTTACCAAAAATCTCTGACAATTTCAATTACTTTTTTTTTTTTTGAATGAGTTTTCCCGAGAATTACAAAAAAAATAAACACAAAGATCACAAGAAAGAAAGATTATTCCAAAATTTAGTAAACCTTTTGACAATCCATCTAAATCTTAATACTTTTAACTTGATCTATTTCTAGATCATAATTTTATATGCACCAAATCAAAAAATTTCAATTATTAGCCACTTTTTTCCCATACACAATTCAATTCCATAAAAATCTTCTTTATAAGAAAGATAAGCATCATTTTTTGTTGTTGTTTTTATATCTTAACTCTATAGATATAGGCTGTGAAAGATATATGTATGTATGTGCAGATACTATAGTATATAGCAGATATTAATGTTATTATCAATTCATTATTCAATCGGTGCAATAAACAGCAAGTCAAACTAATGTGCCAAAAGAATTTGTATAGCTTACATTAAACCTTACCTTCAGTTAATTCAAAATTTCACATAATAATAAGAAAAAATATATAATTATATATCTATGAAATACTTTATATATGTATCTACGAGTATTTGCGGGATTCTACAAATGTTTTTTGGTAAAGCAAATGGTAAATAAACGATTGCAGAATGGGGTGCACACAATTGGGTATTAACGAATTTCGAGCTACAAGCATCCAAAATGCTTAATTAGTTGGATTTGTTTTTTTTTTTTTTTTTGGTAAAAGGAATTGAACGTACGATATACAAGTATTTGAGTACTGCATATGTACTTGTAAGTACATGCAGTTGCAGGTGCTCTCTAAGACGTTTTTTATGTAACTTTTGTATGTATTTGTTGTTGGCTTGTTGCGATTTGATAAGCATTTAATACAACCAAAGGTGATTGTGTCCATTTTCTATTTGTTTTTTTGTTTGGTGAAATGTTAAAGTGAATTACAATCGCAATTGAGGATAAGGGGGGAGCAAACAGTTGGTATACGTACGAAATGAAGGCAAGGATGGGGATGCCATCAAAAAAATAAACTTTGTTTTTTTTTCGGAACTTGAACTAAGTTTATAATTATTAAAGAAATTAAAACATTTTTGTTTGTTTTTTGTTTGTTTTCTTTTGTTCGTTTTGTACATATACAAACATTTAACTATATATACTTATATATATATAAATATATAAAATAATTTAACCAAAATGCTAGACAGCAAAAACTGAGGGGGTTCTGGTAAGGGGGGTTTTTTTTTGTTTTTGTTTGTTGTGGAAGATTTTTTTTTTTTTGTTATTGTTTTAAATACCATTTTGGAGCATTGTAGCGTTTCGTTAGTGGCTTCTGTGAAGGCCCTTCTAAGTCGCAATTTTCGGCTTTCGGACAATGTGCGAGGCATTAGAAGAACGCCCTGAAGAGAATGTTGATGCGAGAGTGATTAGTACAGTTTAGTTAACTTAGTTTAATAATGTGCATGTATATATATATATATAAGGATATGGATAAGGATTTTTAAAATTAAAGCCACATCAAGAATAATACATACATATATAGGTAAATATAGTTATAGAAATTAGAGTATAATATATATATAGATATAGCATTATAGAGAATACAATCCATACTTTACATATACTTATAACTAGAGCTAAATCAATATATATATATAATCCATAGAAGAAATTTAAAAGTAATATAAAAGTATTTATAATTTTAATCCTTTTTAGACAGATAATGAAGATAATAATTAAAGTTTAGAAGCTAGGCTAGTATCTATACTAAAAAGCTCTCCACTAGATGGCGCTCTACTCAGTTATTAAATTTCAATTAAATTGTGCAAAATAGATACAATTAAAAACAAAAAAATTAAACTATTTTAAGCTTTTGCCTTGCCTTGCAAAATATTATATTAATAATTTAATTTCCTTAATTATTTCAAATTTCAATATTAATATTTATAAATTAAGATTTTAGAATACGTAAATTTTTGTGAAGCAAAACTTTCAAATAGCTTTGTATGAAAATAGAAAGCACTACATAAGATATCCTTATTCATACACATATCTACCGTTATACCTACATATACATACATATGTAAGTTACTTCTTATAAAAGGATGTCTAGATGGACGAATATGTGAAATAAAAGTTTCTAGTTTGACTGGTCGCGTTGCATAATTAAATGAAAAGCTCTTTAAACAAAAACAAAAACCTAGCAGCATAAACAAACTAAACGGAAAGCTGTTTGTATAATATAAATGGTGTGCGGGGGAAAAAAAAGCTTGTAAAATGATTAAGCTTTTTAACTTAAATTATATGTAAGGAGGGAGAAGGAGCATATCGAATTAATATTTCTATTAGGGGCAACTATATGAAAAAGCTTGTCAAATGCAACAAAGAGTTTTATTAAGGATTTCCTTAACACTGCCCTCGTTTCTAGTTTAATTTGCTGCCAACGGTTTTTACCGTTCATTTTCTCATTTTTTTTTTCTCTCTTCTTATTGTATTCCGAAATATGAAACGAAAAGCTTTGTTCATCCAAATATAAGCTGCCCTATGAATATGGGTTTGTCTCTGTCTCTGTCTCTGGACTTGAATAAAGCTCAGTTTTGCCTTCGAGTTTGGGGCAAAGTGTCTGGCAACCTAAAAGCAATTATCTATCTATCTATCTATCTATATATAAATATGTTTGTATGTATGTTTGTATGTATGTATGTATATATGTAAATGTTGTTGTAGCTGTTGCTATATTGTATCAACACGGGGGTTTAGGTACTCATACAAAAATATGAAAACGCGACGGCAAATGTCAAAGAGTGAAAACATTCATCAATCATGTTAAGGTCACTTTCCAGCCACATTGAAGACGACAAGGAGTAAAAAAAAAAGAAGGAAAATGGAAAATATATATATAGAATATAAAAACAATTTCTTGTTTCAATCGAAAACTTAGACGTTGGCGGCGGATATTGATATTAATTATAATTAAATTAAATAATCCCCACGGCATGCCAGCAGCAACAACAACGATAACAACAATTGAAAACTTTTACTATTCGCGTATCCTTTTTCCTTTTGTTATCCCTCTAATCCTTTTTCACTTTTAGTTCTTGTGGTTGCCCAGAATATTAACAATTTTTGGCCGGATTTCAAATTTATGCGAAACCCTTTATCTATCTCCCTCTCTCTCTCTCTCGCTTTCTCTGAATATAAGTTGAGTAGTAATTTGTTAATCTGCTTTAGTCTCATACTAACTAACGTGTAAACAGAAATAAAAAATTGTTGTTGTTGTAAAACACACAAAAACAAAAACAAAAAATCAGTATAATAACTGTATGAGCATATTGATTTTTACTAATTGGATTTCAACAACAGCCACAAGAAAATGAAAACAAAAACACAAAAAAAAAAAAAACAAAGCAGAAAACAAACAAAAATACAAAATTATGATGGTAAAATGTTTTATGGTTAACATGGAATAGAAGGCGACATATGGCCAATAATATATATGGTAATAACATTGAATAATTGGCTAATAATGAGATGAAAAAGTTTGTTTTTTTTTTTGTGTGTGGCAAACAAAAACTGAATCAAACTTACATTTAAGAACATTAACTAATTAAAAGAAACTTGCTGCTCAGTTAGGAAAACCTAACTAAATGCTATAACCAAGTTAACTAACTAACCGTCGATTTGGTTATTTGATTATGATTCAACTGTTAAGTTAGTTAACTCAATTTTGGTTAGGTATTCATTGGCAAGTCACTTATTAGTTGCCAAATGTATACAAAGAAATAAATTGGAATGGAAGTTCAGGGTTGTTCCCCTTTACGTAAATACAAAATCTTGAAATATTTATAGTTAAATTTTTTAATTAAAAATAATTTATTAGCTAATTTATATTTCAAACCAAATCGAAAGTAAGTAAAATTGATCTAAGTTTACTATTATTGTTATAGTTAATTTAAATAATATTAATTCTTTAATATTTGTATGTTATATTTTTAAGCCCTGGTCACTCTAAAGGCTTGAACTTTGAAATTATTCGAATAGAAAAACGAAAACATTTCGAGCTTAGTTAAATGATTTTTCGAGCAGCAGCAAAATAAAATAATGCAAAGGAATGACGGAACGAAACGAAACGGAACAGTTTGTAAATTAATATAGTTTTTAATGATACAATTGATTGGCAGGGCGTAAATTGCACGAACTGCAAGAATGTACTGTAAATATTCGAAATTATAAATTCTGAGTTATTTTCGGACATACATTGAATGGCAGAATAGCTTTTTCGACCATAACTAGGTGAAATGGGGTTAGGTAATCTAATAAAACAAAACAAAACAAAACTGTTCCAGAAATAAAAAATAAAGTTAAGTAATTTGTTGTCAATGACAAATGGTGAAAAAGTTTTTTTGTTTACGAAATATTTAACATATTTTGTATATAAAGTTACCGTTTAACACGAAAACTTTTTTTAAACTTTAAAATTGAAAGTTTGTTTGTTGGTTCTTATAACAAAATTTATAAAAAATTTGTTTTTAATTTTATATTATTGTTTATATTTGTTGCTATATATACTATACGTACGTTCGCCTATATAGAACTGTTCGTCCGATGCGATAGTAGTACAACTTAACATATGTAAATAATCAATATGATATATGCCTACTTGTTGCTAACTTATATAATACCTGTAAGTATTAATTATCTTATATTATCGATAAGATTGTGCAGAAAACAATCGATATTTTATATACATATGTACCTAATCAGTTATAACCTCACATATATTAGGATTTAGATAGGTATAAAAGGATTATTTGCTAACATCGAGTGCGCGAATAGTGCTACAAATATATAGATATAGATATACATATGTATATATTATATAGATATACATATACATATATATGTATACATAGACATAGGAATCTAGAATACAAGGTGTTACTGGAATAGGAAGACACGATTATTTACGATTTACATGTAAATAATTAGATAAGAATGAGAGTAATGGCGATTATTTAAATTACTGAGTTTATAGACCTCCCATGAATGAACCGACCACAAGAGGGTAGGAAAGATAGGGGAGGAGTGTGAATGCCGGAACAAGTTAACAAGGTGGCTATCGGGCTGGTTGATTTTGCTCTCACCTGTTTAAATGGCCGCATGCCGCCATTAATCCTTAGGGAATCGGCCGCAATGCCCGCAATTCCATCGGTGGTGCTTTCCCGCAGCTGCTTCAACGAGACATTTGGCACCGTATGCGAATGGGAGTGGCCAACACAGGAGCTATGTGTACCACAACAGATGGCCGTAGTGCTTGATTCCGGTTGCGAGCTTTGCCGTATTATGCGCGAACCGTTTGTGGGCGATGACGTGATTAACACTGGCGGCACTTGCTGCTGTTGCAAATGCTGTTGATGTTGATGTTGGAGCTGCAATTGTTGCTGCTGCTGTTGGTGGGGCAGCAGTTGGAACTGCTGTTGCTGTTGCTGCTGTTGGAGGGCTGAATTTGATATGCATATGGCCATCGAGCTGGTCAGGTTACCCTGTTGGAAGGCACTTTTCACACTATCGCGCGACGTTGACCTATCGATTTGGCCCGCCGTGGATATGGGGGTTGTGGAAGCGCGACGACTGCAATTGCGACATGCTCGACAGCGGCTGGGTACACTCGGCGGTATGCTAGACGATAAATTCTGATATGATGAGGTACCCAAATTTGGATGACTTCCTGGTCCCGGTCCCGGTCCCGGTCCCGGTCCGGACCCATGTCCGTGTCCATAGCCATGACCGTGTTCGTGCGGCTTTAGACTTAAATTCATAATTGATATGGTCGGTTGCGATTGCTTCGACTGATCCGGTTTTGCCATTATGGCTCCACCGGCCACACTAGCCGATGCCGATATTGTGGTGGTCGTTGATGTGTTTTGTGTAATTTCTTGGTCCTCTTCTTGATGTACTTCAATGTCAGGCACAATGGATGCCGTTGCGGATGCATTCCGCAATCCCTGTTCGATGTCCTCGTCATGACGCATACTCTCCTCGGAGCCCATGCGTGCCTGCTGCGATTGCTGCGGACTGGTTAGATATGTGGAAGTACGATCCTGTCGCATTAGGGTCGGTTTACCCCCGCCGCCGCCACCGCCACCGCCGCTGCCGCTACCTGAGGTGGAAGCCATTGAATTGTTCGCTGTTGGTCCATTGGCAGAACTATTCATCACCTGCCGCAGCAGGGCAGTTCTGCCCTTCGATGGGTTCGAAACTAACAGTGAGTCCGTCTCCTCCGAACTGACATAGCCCGAATTGGAGCTATCGTTAAGCTTTTGAATTGACATCTGCAATCAAAGCAAGAAAGGAAGTTACCTATTAAACAAAAATATAAAGAATCTAACGATATAAAACTTTATCTAACAATCAATTATAGTAATTAATCTCATTACATACCGGTTTAAAATCATTAAAAGAACCGTTATAACTATACAAGTTAAAAATGCAACCAGAAAACGCTTTGATCGATGCTATCTAATAAAGCTTCTGCGAAGCTTAGCCATAGCTTACAAAGCTCATTGGTTAACGGCTCATTGAATGTTACTATATTGATTAACTAGCGCCGCTAGCAAAAGAAAAACAAGAAATATTCTGTATTGAAAGTCGACATTCCAATTACTCTTACATTCACGAAGAACACGTGTTACATTCTTCTTTAGAAGTCAAATATCACAAATATTAGGATACAGAGCTTTAGGATCTTGATTAATACAAAAAATGTTATTGGTTCCAATATTAGGATGTTCTCACAGACAAGTATTCAGACACGTTCAATCAAACGGACATGCCTTGATTGACAGGAGTTTGATGCTTATCATGAATATAGGTATATGGTTTGCTATAATATACTTTATGGGGTAGGATACATTTGCTTCTGCGTGTTAGTTACAGGATACCAAATATTAATTTGAAATAACTTCGAAATCTAACGTTGAAAATCAATAATCTAGCTATAAATACAAACAAATGTTGTAAATTATGCAGGAAACTTGGGTTTTCTTTTTTTTTTTTTGGAGCGAGCAGCGACGAAGCTTCGTTATTGGTGTCCCAACATACCGAGTGAGACCTGGCTGGCTGTCCAGGAATGTGAAAAGTTTAACACCTGTTCGGAGCAGCTAACTAAAAGCACACCCATTCCCATTTTGGTAGTTTCTCAATCCCGTTTCCCTACCACTATAATAAAAATCCCCCCCAACACCATCATCATCGTCGTCGTCGTCGTCATCAATAACACCTTTTCACCGCCCTATACCTATCTACCTACTTACCTACCTACCTATGTCCCTACCTACCTACACACATACATACATACATACATTCGCATGTCGAGCGTGCCGCTAATAATAGTTGGCCCCGAGCTAGACAATCCGCCTCTGTTACTTTCCGTGTCTCTGTTTACATCGCTCTCGTCCTTGTCCGTGCTTGTGGCTATGACCGTGCCCAGGCCCAGGCCATGAATGGCATGTGCCACTGAATTACATTTTGGCTCCAAATTGGTTTGAAATTCGTTCAAATGCAATCACATTTCGGCTACACATACACGGAATAGTATATTCAATTCAATTCCTATGACCAATTTACAGGTTTTGGGTAAATCATTATCAATGGCCATAATGCAACCAAACAGCTACCTCTCATATTGATATTGATTGATTTCTCAGTTCTATTTCTGACGTATACTCAATATGAAAATGAGGCATCAAAGTAAAATAGGTAAACAGTGTCCCCAAATAATAAATATTATTACATAACAAAAATAAATTATATTTATTGGTTCTATTCATCAGTGGTGCACGCACGAATAGCTCCTACGTAACATTGCAAAAGACTAACTAATAAATAAAGCAACACAAAAGGTCCTTTTGCCAAAATAGAAAAGGAAAGTTACTGCTTTAGGAACTATATCTAGCTAGATACCCAATATAATCGAAATAACCTTTATTATATATAAACTTTTTTTTTTTGAAACATTAGACAGAAAAATAGTTCGACAAGATTATAGAATCTGCTAAGGAATATATAGATATATATATTTTATTACTTTAAAGGAAAAGTCTTAGTACATTTAAACCTTTTTAATTTCTGGTTTAAGAACTTTAAATCATTAGGTAATACTAAATAGATTTGTTAATCGACAACTCATATAGTTAATCTTTACCAGCTACTAAAAGCTCTCAATTGCTATTAAAAGCTTTTTACAACAGGCAGGAAGCTAAGTGAATAATTTAAATTTCCTGCATATTTATAACGGTACAAGTGACGACAATCCTATACAGAGAAAGATATTGTTTAGAAAAACTAGAAGATCTTTAACTAAAATATAAAGTTTTTGCAAGATATTTGAAATTATATTTAAATTACGAGATATTTGAAATTATATTTAAATTACATATAAAAGGATTTGTTTTATTGTTTTAATTTAGTCTTACAATTAATAAGGTAAAAAGAAGTTAAAGGTAAGAAAATGTATTCTCTAAATGAATAAATTAAAAATTCATCTCTGAAAAAACTATTTTGGTTAACAATATTCATATTCCTGCTTAGCCTCAGGTAAAATATATTTTGTTGCCAAAATTTTTAGCATTAGCCTTTAGCTCTCATCTTTTATTAAATAACAATTTCCAAATTTTATTGGTTTAAGAAAGAATGTTTGGTAATAGAATTCTTTTCATATTTATAGTATTCATTGATCCTATTCAATATTAAATATAAAGAAGGATAACATAATTCAAGGATATTATCCATATATAGATGTGCATATGTTTTTGTTTCACATATACACAAATCCTCCCATTGTCAATTCTATTTAACAGGTAATCCAAATTGATGATAATAATAATGATAAAGATGAGAAGAGAAACATGATTTGGAGTAGTTAGATAATGGGAAAATTATGTTCGGTAGATATTATTTGATTTGTTTTTCTCTCGTACATATATTCATAAATTGGATTGTCTGATGAATAAATTCATCGTAATAAATGGCACCAACTGTGCAGCTTGTTAACGGAATCCGAATTGACGCAAGTTCATGCCAAGCTTTGTCCTTTGGGGGCAAAAAAAAGGGATGAGACTGGTTGAGAAGCACTCGTAAGAAAGTTATATGCAAGATGCCTCAGGTGCTGATGTTGCTGCTGCTGGTGTTGGTCCTGAAGCTGGTACTGGTGCTGCTGACCCAGATGTAAGTACATAGCTGTCATTCAGCACTCAACGTTAAAACATGGCCCACACAGCTTGGCTAATAACAATAAAAGCAACAACAGCAAAGCGAAAAAGAAAAATAAATATAAAAGCAAGAAGAGCAAGGATTTCTGGCCAGGCCAATACTTGTTACCGAAGCGGATCAACTCTCTATCTATCTCGCTCTACTTTACCCACTTCATCCCGCAGCAATCCCTCTATTATACTATCTTTCTACCTTCTCTATCTTCATCACTGTTACTCGCACTCTCTCTCTCTCTCCCTCTCACTTTGTAAACAAGAAATACAGAAAAAACGAAAGAAAATTCTATTGTTTAATGGCCGATTCAGGTTTTTGCCTTGCCCATTCAAACCTGACACCGTTGTTTAATGGCCTCTCCCCTTTTTTCTTTCCTTTGTCCCCTCCCTCTTCCCACCACCACAACAGCCATCTTCATCACCATCACAGCCTATTATTCACAGGAGCGGACGTTCGCATGTACAGATAAAATTTTATTGCACAACTCAAAATCAGAGACCAGGCCAACAAGAATATAGTACATACATATAAACCCCATATCTATAGCTACTCCCTACATTGAGTTCATTGTGCCTACCAAGAATGTCCTGGAAACAGGAAAATCGTTAAATTTTCCTAAATAAACCAAAGTTATACCCAAGTCCATTCATTGTAGTCAATATTTAAAGCCAACTGGTTCAGGATTTGTTAAATAATATATATAGTAGAAAATAATTCTTAGATCTTTGGAATTCATCGAGTACTATACTAAATAAACAAATATTTCATTTGTTTATAAATAATGAAGAATTTTTTTAGATATAAGTGAAGCAAGACGTACTTTTGTTTCATGTATTTATTTCTATTTATCATTTTTGAATTACTTTAAGTAGTATCCCGATAGAGGACCAAACTTGGCTGTATAAAGTTAATTTGAAAGGGAATACCAAAGCAGTTGGAAGCCATTTTAAATATTTATTTCATTTATATCTTTTTAGTTGTTTTTTTTTTTAGCGTAAAAAAAAACATGTTGTTTTTCCAAGAAAAGACAAAATGAAGCAAAGATTTATTACTACTTTGTGACAGTTACTGTTGAGCGTTACCAGACAGCTGAACTACCGTTGTTCCATTATCGTTGTTCCTTTAACATGGTTACAACAATATGGAATGTCTAAAAAGTACTTTTATTAAAGTTGATCATTCATTTTTTATTAGCTTAAATGTACTTTTTCTTTTTCTTCAGTTAGTTAACTTTGCTTTAGGTTCTTAGTCCTCATACCAATTGATTTTCCTTTCTTTTTTGTTTTTTTGGTAAAATAAATGTATATTTTCCTTTCTAGTTGACTCTAACTGAAAGTCTGTGACAGTAGATAGACAATTGGTTCTCTGTCTAGCCATAGATACATATGGAAGACAACTGAGAAGGATCTGTCCAGTTGGCTGTCTAACTGACATTTTCGATTTGTATCCTTTTGTCCAATTGTATTTGATGGGCAGTCAGGCAGGCAGGCAAGCAAGTAAACCAAGTTAATGAGCCCCATCATCATGAATGTGCAACTTTACTTAGAATGTCGCAGAATAACATTGATTTTCTCTTATTTTCCTTTTTATTATTTCTTTTGTGCAATTACGTGAAATCACAAAAATACATTATTTTCAAGAGAAATTGACGTTGTTGTCAGCACCTGTCCATGACATAGCATACCAATCCATCTACCCATTACAAGACGTACATTTACATTGTATATATATATATATAGATATGTATGTGTATGTGTGTGTGTGTTGTTTATACATACATAATATACGAAATAGACATCAAACATTTGGGCAAGTAAAAACAATTATACATGCACATGAGCTATTTTAATGGGTAATTGCGAATGGCTAATGGGGATGTTATGGAGGAATTAAGTAGTATTGTAGGGGGGGTAGGGGAGGTAAAAGGGGAGTTATGGTAAGGGAATGGCATGTGTGCCCGGCATGGGAATGGCACTCACTAATTTCTTCTTTTTTTGCGTGCTGTGACTCACACTCGTAACTAAATAAAAGATTTTTGTTCTTTTTTTTTACACATACATTTGTATATATGTATGTATGTATATTTATTTATATACTTACAATTTTGTGTAAATAAAATAAGGCTAAAATGTAGCACGGAACGTAACTGACATATTGCCCATGCCACAAAACCGCTGTTTCCTTTTGAAAAGGGTAGAGAAATGTAGTGTAAATTGAATGAAAATGAAACCCTGAAAGCAGACACACAATGTCAATTGACAAACAAAGCTAGCCGACTAGGTAACCCACCGAACCGCCGAACCACTGAACTGTTGTCTATTGAGGCTGATTCAAATTGGGATTCAGTGTTTCGGTTGCGGGTTCATTGGTTAGACAGTGATGATGCGACAGACAGTCGGTTGGCATAGATATGGATAGGATGGGCGGGGCCATGATGGTCATGATGGACTTATGTAAATGGACTTATATACAAAATGTATAAATATTTAACATGCGATTCTTTTTACCTCGCATATTGTTAAAATGTATTTTTAAGTAGATACAACCGCAATGAAAACGAAAATCAATCAACGGAAAATGGACGCATCAAAAATTGACAGATGTGAAAATAATCGCCAACACATTCCACCTCCCATTTAACCATCGCCTCAGACCATAACGAGTGAAAAGGTTCTGCGGGCTTATAACCAATGAAGCGGAAAAGCGAAAACTTGTATACCAACAACAAAAAACAAATAAAATATTCACTTAAAGCAATTAAACAGAACTTCGACTATGTAATACCCTCTAAGAAGTGTTTCCATATATATTTTAAATTTATATAAAATATTCTATTAAATTAATATTAATTTATAGATTAAAATTTAAGCATATAGATAGATATTTTATATATATATATATACATATATATTGAATAGCTTTAAAACTGTAAGAATTCATTCTTATTCACAAATTGCTTATTATACTGTTGATCTTCTGTGGCTTTTCTTGATTAGGAATATATATTTATATATGTAACAGTCTAATATACCCAAATGATCTTTTTTTAAAATACACGGTATTTAGTAAAAGGAAAATTGAATGGAAAAACCTGATGCAGGCAGATAAAATGGTCCCAAAAAAAAAAAAGAAAGATATGGAAAAAAAATGAAACTTAAAATGTTTTTTGAGTTTACATTCTGATATAGATTTCTTTGTCCCTTATTCCTGATTATTTAATGTTCTCCAGGTGCGGACTTCCACAACAATGAGCAAGTAAAATTGTCGCCTTTTAAATACCCTGCATTACCATTGAAAAGTATGCGGAACGAAACGAATGAAACACAATATACATGATTAAGCGTTCCTTCTCACTATTTCAAAATCACCTATAAACTCAACTTTTATGAGTGTTTATAAAATCACACAAATTTCAATCGATTTCCCAATGGAATGTGCCAAAAATTTTGTACAAAACAGATTTCTAAAACATCCCCAACAATATTTATACTCTTAAGAAGAAGATTAATTGTTCGCATGACTAAGACACAAAGCTAGTAACAACGAATTTGGTATAAGATAAATTGAATCGTTTTTTCGAGTTATGTTTTTTTAACAACAAACTAGGACACAACAAAAAGCATTTCACTTAAACCAGTTTTTTAGAACAGTGGGTGAAAAAAGCGTTAACACGTGTACAATATATCAGAAGAGATAAGTTTAAACCAAAATTCAAAGTTTTATTTCTTCTCAACTATTGTAGAGCATCGGGTATTTCATTTTGTTTTGGAATTTTTAAAAAACTGTTGCAGAGAAATCTGGAATATATTACCACTCTTTGGATAACCATTCTAAACTTAATACTAAATAAAATAAAAAAAGGAAATTTTCCTAGTATTATCAAAAAACTAACCAAATAAACTTTAGTTTATAATACTTTTAAAATCAAAATTTGCAATCAATAGTTTTACAATTTAAGATTAGTTTCTATTAAATTATAAAAACCAAAAAATATCCTTTGATTTTTAAATTTCTACACCAAAAATAATCTTTAATTCACAATGAGTTGATATAATCTGGCTATAAAAGTAGTATAAACTTTTGGCACGTATGAAAAGGTGTTGAAATATTAATATTTTTATGAACGTGCTTTAAAATATTACGATTTTTTCAGTCATTTTTCATTTTTTCTCACAATTATTTAAGGATTAATGGCTTTACAGTGAGCAGTTATTTAGCTGTTTGTAGCATAATTTTAGGAGCTATAAATTACTTTAGCTATGAATAAATTAAGTCAAATTTAGCTAAGGCCTTTAAATTTAGTTTTAATTAAGGTAAAGTAAAATGTATTTAAGTTAGATTAACTGAAATTCTGAATTTAATTACAATTTAAATAAGTGGAATTTTATGTAATAATCTGACTATGCATTTATTATCTTTGTACAAGTTTAATTTAAAAGATCTATAAAATTGTCATATATGTGAATTTAAATAGAGTTATTTATTATTATATTGTTTATTTATTATTTTATAATTTATTTAAACTAACATTTGTTTTCGATTCAAATTGTTTCGTTTGTTACTGCTCGTATTGTTTACATTTTCCTGCTAATAACTAATTTGTTCTGTGTTGCCAGATCTCTCACTTTACTGGTTTATCAATTTCTGCTGTTAATTTATCTGTTGCTGTTATACATTGGTTCTGTTGCTGTTATTGTTTGTTATGGCTATGCCCCAGTCAATGTCTAATCAGTATGAAGATTAAGTTTATTGGTTTTCCTTGCTTTAATTAAATAACTAATAACTATTGAACACTTTACGAAAATAATATTAATAGAATAACTGAAATCCTAGCAAATACATTTAAATTTAGTAGATAATTGAACCAATTTAATAAAGGGTAGCTCAAGGTCGAAACACATTAAGACTGGCTAATGGAATTATTGTTTTTTTTTTTTTTTTTGAAATCTATACCCAAACGTGATGGTCATTATAAGGATATCGTATACGCAAATGGACAGATGGGTAAATAGACAGATAGGGAGAAATGAACAGAGACAGAGGCAAAACAGACGGCGGGAGATGGAGAATGGAGATGTGTTCGGTTAATTGGAGCGCATGATTGATTGCAGTTTCCATTAATTACACTCACGCTTATGTTCGTGCTTCGTGTTCATGCTCATGGCTGACACTCTTTCTGGTCATTAACCATGCCCCATTAAAAATTCAAAGATTATTTAATATATGCAGCAGTAAATAAATTACGATGCGAGTGCCTCGATTGGCATTCGCCCACATTCGCCCATTCACAACGCTACCAATACAACATCTACTTCAACTGTTGATACCCTTTCCCTCTGGAGACTTGAATGATTGTCATTTATTTAGTTTCACATTAACATTAAATTTTCCCAATGACTGCCTAATGAAGACATTAAACTTTCTCACTCTGTCTCTCTTCGTCTCATTATTCTCACATTCTTCTCACTCATTCAATAACGGGGAAAAAAAACAGAAAGAAACTCAATAGTAAAAAAGCAGAACGGATATTTCTGGCTCCGGTACCCGGGATTGAAAGTGTTGTATATTAAAACAACGGGAAAAAATAGAGAGAAAGACAGAGAGAGAGAGGAAGAGGGAGAAAAAAGAGCACGCCGGTGTCTATTTATGGCAAGTTCCTTCACCGCAAACATATATATTTTAAAATCAACACGATCGCATGGCATACGCATACAAGTGCATCATAATGGGACTATATCTGTAGACTGCCCACTGCCAGACACTGGAAACAGTGGCCGATACTCAGTGAAAGTAAAACGGAGAGGGGAAGCGAACAGTGTTAAAAGAAGAAGAACAGGCCAAAAGAGTATATGAACTATATATGTGCTTATACATATTTTATATGTGCATATTTACATATGAACAAACATATATATATATATATATATACATACATATGTGTGTATTATGTATGTATGAGAAAGCTCTGCCGCTTGGACGAGTCTGAAAATTTAAAATGAGTTTGCAAGAAATTTATGAAAACAACACGAAAAAAATGGCGAATGGCAAGCAAAGGTCACATTATAAGGTTAAACATATTGTCAGTAATGTCACATGTATACATATATATATATCCACAGGATCAACTTGGAATAAACTTGGAATAATGCTTTGTCAGAAGAAAAAAGCTTTTGAGCTACTCTTTTTTTTCAATTCCTTAATCTCTCTTAAATTTCAACACTAATTGCTTACATTTACAATAAAAAAATTTAATGAAAAACTTAAATTATAAGTATAAAAAATCTTGATCGAAACTTGGCCAAACATTTGAGTTTTATATATAAGTAAAGTCTATTGTCGAATGAAGTTTTTGGCAACAACATTTTGAAAGCCAGTCGGAGTAACTTATAACACTTAAAGTGGAAGATAAAAAATGATATTTTTGAGTTTTATATACTTTCTAACATATGTGGCAAGTTTTATCAGAATCGGTTCACTATATTATATAGCTCCTATAGGAACGATCGGCCAAAAAATTAGTTTTAGATGAAAATCTTGGTTATTTTAACAGCGATTCTCTCGAAATGTAAATTTGGTATATATAAAAATGTGTCTGTTGAGTTTCAACAGAATCGGCCGACTATATGATATAGTTCCTATAGGAACAATTGAACCAAAATAATTTTCGGCGTGGTCGAAGTTAGCCCATCTTTCCAATTTGACTTTAAGTTGAATCATATTTAGAATAAAGCCTATGGAACTCATTAAACTGATCAGTTTAAAAAAGATTTTTGCTAATTTCTATGATTAGATTATCCTAAGAGATAATCTCATTATTCTTGACTAAATTGTTGGTAATATGCAAATGCCAAAAACTGGGTTGCTCTTAATGCATCGTTATGCGATTTTAAGAATTTTTCCTACTTATTCAACTTGCTTTCCACAAAAGCCTAAGTCAAAACGGATCTGGTGCTCTGTTGGCCTGCTGCTACTGCTGCTGCTGTTGGTTTGTTTTTGTGGTCCCAATGGTAAGGACCCTTCAGCTGCCCTTTTTGCCCTCTTTTCTAGTGTGTGTCTGTATGTATGTATGTGTGTGTGTCTTTAAGCTGGTCCTAGCTTTTGATTGCATGGCACTTTAAGGGTCCGGACGCTGGTGATGGTGCTTCGACTTCCTGTTCTTGTGCTTGTTCTGCCTCTGATGCGGTTTCGCGGTTGCTGCCCTAATCTGCATACAAAGCGGATATATGGCCAGTGGCGGAAGTGGGTACGGTTGAGGGGTCGAGTTGAAGTAGCAAAAACCATATTTGACTTTTTTTTTTTTCCAGAATTGTGTGGATTGCTATTCGTATGAGTGTGTGTGTGTGTGTATGTTTATGTGTATGTAACATATGTATACATACACAACCCATTTAGTATTCACACACTAACATCAACTGAGTGTTTGTCGTGTGTATACTACATACACATATATGTGCATGTGGACACTTAAAAAATCCTGTTAGCAAGTCAACCCACCTACTTCAACTAACACTGTACCAGTAGCAGAGGCGTAACCCAAAACCCATAATAGTTAACTCATTCCAAAATTTTAACACATATTCAAAGTTCGAATGCCTGCCACCTATGCTCATATGATCTATCATATCTTGATATACATATAAAATATACCATTAAGGATAACTATTCTTATGTTTACGATTGAACTTTTATTATAGTAGAATACTGAAAATATTCTTTATCTCTTTATATGTACATATATCATATATGTTTCATCTTTGATTTTTGAAAGTTTCTTTTGAAATATAATTTCTTAAACTCTGTCTAAAATCAATTGAAGAAAGCATCTATTCGAAATGATCCATCTTTCATTATGTTTTCGAAAACAAACTTTTATGATGCTTGTTGTTTGATGGCTTAAAACATAGTTAATAGTTTAATTTAAGTGCCATTTGTTAGAAGCCAAGCTATAAACATTTAAGTCAGCACAGTCACATAAACTTTTTATGGACATTAAGTATTATTTGAAAAAAAGTATTTGATAAATAATGTTTTAAAAACATTTGGACAAATATCAAACTAAACTAAACTATCTTTAAGAGTTTCTCCTAGGAACTAGTCAGAACAGAAAGTTTAACTAAAAAAACTCATGCCTAAAACAAAGGCACAAATTTAAGCTTAGTTTTGTAGGAATCAAGTACAGTTACTCTCATCCATGAGAAATGTTTATGAATAAATAAAATATATTTCCTATGCAAAAAGTCATTAAATTATCACATAACCTGCAAAAATTTAATAATAAATTTACTATTGATCTACGTATGTATATATATATATATATATATATACATCTATATACATACATATATGTTTATTTTTTTTTTATGGATATACGCACTTTGTATATAATTTTCGGCTTATTGCAGCAATGTTCGTTGGTTCTGTTGTTCCCGTGGTTTCTGTGGTTGTTGCGCCTTCAGTAAATAGCCGCTGCAGCTGCTGCTTCTCGGTTGATGAAATTGACAATAATTTTTGGCACGCGCGCGTCACTGCGCAAGGAGACGGCGAAGGCGGAGCAGTATACAACACAACAAATGCTGATGCTCTTCCATATTGCCATTTATACATGTGCATGCGTGTGTGTGTATGTGTGTGTGTGTGCGTATGGTATCTTCATTTGTTTCTATGTATATGTATTTGTGTAAACTATGTGTATGTGTGTGTTTGTGTGTGTGTATGTGTGGGAAGATAGACACTGAGTTTGTCCAACAAGACAATGAACCGTTAAATGATAGAGACGAGCAAAAGAAGACAGCTTATGTATAAGTAAAATGCAACTGCTGCGGCTGCTGCTTCTGCCGCTGTTGCTGTTGCTGTTGCTTTTGATAATGTTTCTGCTCCTGTTGCTGCTGCTGATGCTGTTGCTGGTGCTGATGTTGATGCTGCTGCTGCTGCTGTTTCTGTTTCATCTCTTTCACTTTCCTTTTTCACACTTGTTTTAATTTTCTCTTTTTTTTTTTCGTTTTCAACCAAAAAAATATTCATATAGATTAACTAAAAAAAAAAAAAGTAACATAGCATCCAAAAATCAAACATTGTTTATATCTATATATATATATATATATACATATGTATATATGTACCGACATTCACGACAAACAGAGCGACTGCAGAAAACACACAGTGGGTCAATTTCAATGTTCCCTTTCTTTTGCTTTCAACTCCAATTGCAATTTGCATAAAATTTCATTTTCTATTTTTACCAATTGCTGAGTTCTGCCCCGAAGGCTTTAAATAAATATTCATTGCCTGGTTCATTGATATGTTTCGTATAGCATTTGGTCTAGAGCAAGTTCTAGAGTTATCTTATTATTCAGTTAGTTAATTGTTTAGTCTATTCTTTAAAGGTTCAAGCACTTTTATGTGCATGTGTGTTCGTGTGTGTGTGTTTACTATTGTTTTTTTTTTTTGTTGTTGCTGTTGTTGTTATTGTTGCTGTTGAAAGTTTTTAACTGCGCGACGGTCAAAGTATGCAGAACATTTCTTTTATTTTTTAATTTTTTTGAGTATGTGAATACACCACCATACACACACACACGCTCACGCACACACACACACAGACGCAGACACAGACACACACACAGCCAGGCACTAGTCAGAGGCAGTGGCAGAGGCAGCGGCAGAGTTACAGCAACTGAGACTGAGACTGTGACTGAGACTGAGACTGACATGAGGTGGTGAACGGTGAGTGCCGACGAGGACAGAGAGAGTCCGTCCGTGTTGCTTTCACGTTGATGTTTCCGTTAGTGTTGTTTGTGCGATACTGACTCAATTTGTTGCTCGGCACCGTGTATATACGTAGATGTAGTCGTTGCCATGCATTCCCTCGGTTTGGTCGGTCGATTGGTCGTTAGCTTGGTCGGATGGGTGGATGGGATGGCCTGGGTGGTCTTGGTTTTGGTTGTTTTAGGTGGTTGAGTCGTTTAGTCAAACCAGCGGCGTCCGCGACTCAAGTTGGAGGTCGAATCGGTACGCTTATGTTCTAACTGTTTATGTTTCCGTTTTGGCCCCTAAATGTCACCGTCCCTGCCCCTATCCGCCTTTGCACATACGCATTTTGACATGCATACGTACATACATACATACATATATACAAACAAACGCATAAAATGAAGCTTCGTGAAGTGCGAATGCGATTACATACACAGTATGTCGATAGTCGGGTGCCGGGAGTCGGGAGTCGGAGTCTTTCGTCAGGCTACTCGTTCGGTTGCCAGTAGAACAATACTCCCGTCCTATATACGTATATATATATATTTACCAAACAGGAGCGAAATCCCAAACATTAAAGGTCCATTGCATAGCCATTGGTTATAAATTGGTAGCTATGTGAAAACGTTTACATTTTAATTGTCGACTTTTAGGGGCAGCATACACGCAAATATATATATATAAATCATATGACTGGCTAAAATAACGTGTGAACAGGCATTACAAGTTTCCTTTAATTTAGTCACTGGTTCCCGCCATTCTACAGTGGCGTCACCGGCAATTGTTGTCTGCGCCATCTTTCTTTCTATGTGAAAGTTACTGAAAAGGAATGGGCATTGAATGGCTAAATGGATGAACCAAATTTTGAGGTTGAATGCTGTGATAGAAGATTTTATTTTTTTGCTTGGTAATGGTGCCCTTATGTTAGTGCCGGCTGTTATTACAGTAACCCATAAATAGTTTTTCTCACTTATTAACAAAAAAAAAAAAAGGGAAATATACGCATTTACAAGATACATTAACATTAACTTTCATTTTGAAATATTTCTGCCATAAATATGGCAAAAATAGGGATACTAAATCTATCCCCATGGGTCCATTAAACAATGTTAACAACAAAACCCAATGGTAGTGGCCGTTGCCATATTTCTCTCTCCAATTTTTGAGTGATTTAACCAAAAAAAAAGGTCAAGGTTTTGGCTTTTACAATTTACACTGCTACACCGCTTCGAGCTTTCAGCTAATAAATAAAATTCAACGAAAGCAAAATATTTCTTTATTCTGAATGAGAATAGAAAAAGAGAAATACTTTAAAGTTTTCATTCCTTTTATTCCCTTAAATGTTGACTTTCCCTTAGTTCTCTTTATGTGACCTAAATTGTTGGACTTTGAAATAGTTTCAAATATCAATTCTGGAAATTGGAGTAAGTGGGCAATTAATTTCTAGCACAAATGCTCAGTCATCTAATTTTGACTTTCATTTATATTGGAATTTATACAAAAGCTATTTATCCGTTACCCAAGCTAAACAATATGGTCAATTGACATATTCACCTTGGCCTTCGTCTATTCCTTGGAATTTTATGAGTTTTTGTTTGCTTTACCATTTTGTCACGTTTACAAAACAAATTAGCATATTTGGAATTGAATATTTTAAACTATTTCTTAAAAGTGTTCACAATGTTACCAATTTTTGGAATTAACATCGCTTAGATAACGGTAAAATAACTGGTTCTTAAATTTGCTTACGATCTTTACATTCCACTTGCTTACATTCATATTCCTCATGAGGATAAAGGATTCGTATCGATTTTTTTTACTTATACCAAATAAACAATATATAATTTAAACAATTATTAAAGTAAATTTATATTTATATTTTGCTTTATAAGAAAATGAAGCGTGTTTGTCATGGTCAAATGGAATATTTGTTTGGCTTACTTTTAAAAAGAAAAACTTTTAGGCAGGTCAAATTTGTTTAACAATTCATATGAAAAGTTTAAAAGATTTTTAAGTTAACCTTTCAAAATTTAAACACAATTAATAATCTTACCAAAAAATATAATTAATTATAAGAAAAATAGGTTAACAAAAATATAACCCAAAAGTTAAAAAGAGAAAATTTGTAAAACATAATAAAAGTGTTACATATTTAATATATGTTTCTCGATATAAGTTACTATATATACTACACAATATTATATCATAATATATATCACAATTTTGTTAATATTGTAAAACTTAATTAATAATATTAATATTGTAAAACTAAATTTTAATAAGTAATAATATAATTCCGATTAGACATTCTAAAAGTTATCAAAATTTTACTTAAAAAATAGTTTAAAATATAAACACAAAGTAATTTTTTTTTTACTTTTTGTTCTAAAATCTTTTATTAAATTAAAAAAAAATATATATAAAATAATTGTTTTTGAACAAATTAATTTAAATAATAAACATTTCGTCTGTTTCTCACACAAATCAATAATTTCATTGAGTCATACAGATCAAATATATATATATATCAAAATCATATATATGTTTGATATTGTCGACTGCAAATTTCTAATCACAATGTATATACCCAATTTGAAAGAATATAACAAAATAAAGAAAAGCACTAGAGGGAAACATGAAAAAAAGAAAAGAAGGAAACCTGACGATTCCCATATGAGTTTGTTGTTTGAGGTTGAACGAAGTTTTTTTTTACCTGTCCAAAACTTTATTATGTGAATGGTTCAATGGGGTGGCGGAGGTTGAGGTGGAGTGGAGTTGTGGTATGGAGACAATAAAAGCATACACAAAACTCTTTTATTCACATATATACATACACGCAAGTACTCACTCATATATTGATTTGTGTCAGGGCATGGGCACTGACAAGAAGGTACATACATACATACATACATACATACATATATATGTATTTCAACACCCGCCCACACTCCATGCCATACCCCCTCTCTCATGCTCTACCGCACATTGAATAGGCAATTGTTGTACATAATTCATAAGAGGCATTTTGGTAAATAGTTTCCCTTACTTTAACCTTTTTATACCCTTATCTAAGGTATTATCAAAAATATTTGAATGTCTGTAACGCATCTATAGTTAAGTTCAATTAAAGTTTTACTTTTTTCTTATAAATAAACAAAAGGATGTATGTCCTGTTATTTATTTATATAAGTACGAATTCCAAGACTTCTTTTTGTCAATTGAATCAGTCAAATCCAAGTAAGATTTATAAGGTTTACTTTTGAATAATTGTGTGACATTTTAAGGATCAGATCATTGTAACACTTTCTATAGTCAGTATAATAGGATAAGGACTTCCAGATAATAGATTTTCCGATATAAATAATAATACTTTTCATTTGATATACAGTTTATATGTATTTATCTATACTTTTGTTAGTATAATAAGTAAACAAGGGTATATAATATTCGGCATTATTTATATTAGTTTTGAATCTTGTAAAATAATATAAATTTCTATATGATATCGGGTCTATCACACTCCATCTCAGTATGTCTACTATACATTAATGATGGATGTCTTTATAGAAGCCACGAATAGCACAATTATAGGACGAATTCCAATTTGGAGGCCAAACGCGCTGTTATATTCCCCGCTACTAACCTATGAAAATGGGAGCACATTAATCAAAACCAATTAATACTCAACAAAAGAAAAGTCACCAAAAAAAAAAGGTCACCAATGGATGAGCTGGTGTCACAACCGCGGCTCCAAACTAGACAAAGGTAAAAAAAGGTGAGGCAGCTTTAACCCCAATCCATTTATTCAAAATTGAAATATGGGGACAAAACAGAAGGTTTCTATTTTTCTCTTCTAAAGAATGATTTACGAACTAGCTTCAGTAACTACGACAGAAAGATCTGATAATAATTTATCAATATAACACAAACATATACAGATATATTATACTAAAATTTAATATTCATGGTTCACCTATTAGCTAAGTTTTTGCATTAGATTATCCTTTCGTATGGCAAAGCATAGAAATTCTGTCATTTGATAAAAACCTTTCCCTAAGACTCTATATTCCTATGATATTTAACTAGTTCCGAAATCAAATTATTTAAATTCAGTTAGATGCCTTGTTTTGTATGTATTTTTAATTTTGAAACTGTTGTTAATGTGGAAAACAAAATTTCTTATTTATTTATTATTTGTTTATTGAATTAATATAGTTGCTGTGTTTGGATTAGATCAATATAAATATATATATGAGTAAATGTTTACAATTTGCGCACCTTTTTCTTTAATATTCCATCGAATGTGCCCACATCTCTTTTCTTTTTACTATTCTCTCTTTCACTCTGTTAAGATGCTGTTATGTTAATGTTAGTGTTAGAAAACATTCGATCACTTGTTATATTTGTTTCTGGTAAGCTACATTAGTATAAGTAAGTAGCTCGATCACCTGATTAAACTTACTATAATAATTTAACGGAAAATTAGGTTTTATATAACATATAGAATATGTATGTTATATATTTAGTAAATATATATATATATATGTTTATTATAGTCCTAATAACATAAACCGCCCCTGTCTATGACCTACAAAGCAGTTAATTCGTGGTTTGGCTCTTTTGAGCAACACGCCCATAACCTATTGCTTTACATTATGTGGCAAAGTTCACATACACATACATACATACATATGTACAACTGTCGCAGCACATGACATTTGAGAAAAACATTGCAACATTTGTTTTATTCAATATTAATTTAACCCGTAACTTATAAAGGAACTCTCTTTTAATCCTCTTATTAATGAGGAAATGAGCGTTAATTGGTGTCGCCGAAAAGTATGCTACAAGAATAGGCTATCCACCATGCGTATACTTCATATATGTTTATTTAACCCATCAGCAAACATTTGTTATCTCACCTTTTTTTTGAATATAGTAAAAGAAAATTTGTTATTCTTAAATATATTCTATGCTGTTGTTAGAATAATGGTAGATATATGGACTCTATACATAATGTGAAACATATAAACATGTGCGTGTTCCTTCAAAGCGCCAAACCCAAAATTAACTTTCATTTTTAGGTCACAAACAGGACCGGATTGTGCCTGGGAAAATAGATAAATAGTTGATAGATTATTCTATTCAAATAGTGAAATGTTCAAAAATAAAATAAATTATATTAATAATATACAGGAAATTTGCCCTTTACTCACTCACAATTCATAACCTTAAATTCACACGCATTTGTCATAAATACTTAATTAAAGTGCCTCCACCTGCCGCAATGCCAAGTGCATGCCATCTCACTCACTTACACATAAACACTTTAGCGCCTCTGTTGGCCAATGGGTCCATTTGTAAGCATTTTTTTGTTTTTTTTTTAGTAACAAACGTTTTTATACCCATAGGGTAAAAAAGGGGGTAAAGCCACAAAATTTTGCACGCAGACCCTCCAAATATTAACACAGATTAACAGTTCAAACACTTTTTTTTCCCACTTCCATCTCATTTATATTAAAATCATTATTAAAATTTCATGATTAAGACATAAGGAACGTAACGAGTTTATAACGAAAGTTTATGTATGATATCCTTATTATGAAGACCGACCTTGAACCGCAACTTTACACAATCCAAATTTGAATTGTTTTTGAAAAACTTTATATTTTTTGAATGCTTCTTGGAATCGTAAAATAAATCCGAAAAAGTAATTTTTTAAATCCATTTTAATGATGTAAAATTTTTAAAAATTGTGTGGTAATTGATATTAATATTATTCTAGGATTGATTCCAGATGTTATACTATTGGTAGCTAGGCAATTAGTTTTGTTTTTATAATAATAAGATAAGATTTTTCTTCATTTAGCATAAAAATTCTATTTTATGCTAACTTTTTCTAAAGATCATATCCTGGCAACAATATATTATCATGAATAAAGTAAAGCTATAGTGGACCCCTAATCTATATTTGAAATATATTAATCTCCATCCTGATATTCAGATTTGTATACTGTAATCCAAGTGGGAAATCATACTGATAAGATATTCCCAAGGATGCCATCTGACAATGCCTCCAGGGTATATATATAAAGCAAATATTTATATATATATATTTTAGCTTGAACGTAAAAGGATAAGTTGGCATAGTTTTTGTTGTTTTAATCTAACTTTCCAAAGTAATGTTCAGTAGACACGCCTTCTAGTGCTAGCTGTTAAAAGTTGTTTCTTAGTTGTTTGTGGGGAGTTTTAGATCGATTATCATAATTTACCATAATTATGAATTATGCGTAAAATGAATGTCAATAAACAATTATCCAATAGTTGGACAAACTATATATATATATATATATATTAGTTAAATTAATGTTAATTTCATTTCTTGCATTGGCAACTTGAACAATATTCATTAACATAATTATTATGTTTTCTGTTTTGTTTTTTTATAGATTTATTTATTTCTTATATATTTCTTACACATAACATTTAGTCAATATTTAATTGGACTTATAGATTATGGTGAATTAAACACAGAGCTTAAACTAAAAAAAAAATATTTTTCTTCTTTTGGTTTCTTTCATTTTTGCGAGTTAATCGAAAATATCAATAAATCTTATTGAGTTTTTGAGACTTAATACTTTCCAGTTATTTATTTATTTCAGTTAAATAACAAAACAATTAAAATAATATTAATAATTTTCTAGATCAAACTATTTTAATATTGGCATTAAAGTAAAAAATTAGTTGAATTATCTAACGATATCTTTTTTTTAATTGAAATACAATATGTAAGTGACATGAATCAAAATTTCAACATAATTACTCTTGAATTTCATTTTTTTCTTTTTTTTTTTTTTTTTTTTTTTTATATATATATTTAATATTATTTAACTATTTAATTTGTTCTTTGTGAAAACTTGAAAGAGTTTGCAGGAATCGCAATTGGTTGTCAGAAAA
Organism: Drosophila neocordata; assembly: GCA_018903615.1. Lineage (NCBI taxonomy): Eukaryota > Metazoa > Arthropoda > Insecta > Diptera > Drosophilidae > Drosophila > Drosophila neocordata. Next base: position 1,338,947 of record JAEIGI010000015.1, read on the forward strand.
TGTTCATAAAATATGAAGTAGTGGTCCGTTTCCGGTGGTTTCGTATGAAATTTAAGACACAGTTTCATTAGATGCATTATGATGGCCGATAGTGGGAAGAGGGAAGGGTAATGGAAACGCTTATAGGAGGGATTAATTAAGAAGGTACCATTTCTCTACACTTCATTTGTCAAGTGTATGTGTATAGTTTGATCTTGCTTATTATAGAAAATCAATCAAAGTCCAAGCTTAAAATGAGAACCATTAACAAATATTATTATTATTATTATTATTATTATTTTTTTTTTTTTTGTTGAGTCACATTGATGATATTTGTTTGATTTATGCCGTTTTGTCTTTTTTTTTTAGTTACTTTTACTACGGCTTTATCTTGCTTTGGCTTTGTTTTTTTATATATGTAAATGTCAAAGCCAGAATTGTCTTAGGTATACCATAGTCAATATAGTTTATATAGTAGCATATAGTATATACACATATGTACATATGTATATATGCATACATATGTCCAATTAAACATCCACAACCATTTTCTTGTGTATATCTGTATTACCGACTACGGAGCAGAATTCATCGAATGAGATCTTTCCATCCTCATCTTTGTCGGCAAAACAAATTGTCTTATCAACAATCTGTTGCAATTGTGTATCCTTTAGATTATTGCCCACCATCATTTTGAGCACCTGGAAGAGTTCACCATTCGAGATGTAGCCATCGTTATCCATGTCATAGATACGAAAAGCAAAACGTAGCTTTGACAGTTTATCACCGCGTACACTAAACTGTGAGACACCCTGTATAAACTCCTTGAAATCAACCTCACCATTACCATCGGCATCGAAAATATCAATCACACGCTGAACAAGAGGATTCTGTTGCAACTCTGGCAGCGACATAAACTCATCTATACTAAGTGCACCCGAATTGTCCAAATCCAATTTACGAAAACGTTTTCCCAATCGTCGAATTTCATCTGCATCGAAATTGGAGCACATGTCCATGGGTAGCGAAGTCTCATTACCCATTCTGAGGCGGTTTACTGATTGGCTCAAAAGTTTAACTTATTTGAATTTAATGGAAATCTGAACAAAGATATATATATATATATATAGCTATTGAATTAAAGTGTTATAAGTCGTAATCATAAGCACTTACCTGCCACAGGCAATCAAAAAATAAAATGATTGAAATCTACACAAATTTTTTGTATTTTTCAATAACAGCCTTCGATAGTATCGATTTTCCAATTTCTCATATATGTATATACGTTAGCTCTCGTTTAGTTTTTCATTCTCACTCTCGATAGAAACCTTGTCAATTGATATGGTTTATATCAATGGTCAGTAAACCGTAAACATAAATCTAACAGATTTGGCTCAGGTCGTTTAAGAATTTACCACAAGATAAGCAAAACCAACAGTTGAGTTTTAGTTAGGGCGGAATGCGAATTATGAGACTTGGTTTCTCTCTCTTTTTTGCCCTCTAGTTGTCTCTTTTTCTCTCCTTCTCTTTCTCTCTCTCTCTCTCTTAATCTTAGTAAATTTGTCTCTCTTTCCCACCACTTGGCTAGGCTGCAAATACGCGACTAATTTATTTGCGAGAAAACAACGCAAGCAGGTCAGGTACACAGGCACAGGCGCAAACATAGATGGCGCTGCAGTTGAAAAGTGTGACCATAGTTGGAAAAAAATTATCCTAATTGTATGCAACAAATATGGTAAGAATTGCAACAAGTGAAATAACGCTTTCCTTTCTATATACCCTGTACTCCTAGAGTAAAAGGGTATATTAACGTTAGACAATTGTTTACAAATTTTGAAATTAATTTGTTTTGGAAAAATTGAGCGTTCATTTAAAATACTAAATATGGCATTTATTTATATAGGAATATATTTATCATACAGAAATGCAACTCAAATATTTAATATTTATTAAAATAATCATTTTGAATGTTGAATAGTCATAGAAGCATATGAATTTAATGCCCAGAATTTCAAATTTTTGACATTGCTTCACCACTAAACAAACTTTTAGCCAGTCTAAATATTGAATCAATAAAAATTAATTATTTAATTTTGGTTTAAAATAATAAAACAATGGTTTAAAAATTTACAATTTTGAACAAGTAATGGCACATTACGACAATAACAAACAATTTTTCTATATAACTAAGCTTATATTAGAAATAAAATGAAATACTAACGACAACTAACTAAGATGTTATATACCAAAAATAAATTAAAAATCAAATGGCTTCATCGACCTCATGGTGCTCCAAGTGCTTCATATAAGCCAAAAAACATGTCCAACATAAACTACAGGCACTGATGAAGGGCACTCGATTCCGTTCGGGTATCAAGGAAAAGTTAATAGTTGCAACAAGCGGCCAAACAGCAAGAGCCATCTAAGGAACAAATTGTAAAGTAATTGTAATTAATATTATAAATATCAATGTACCAAATTTACCTTATAGGTGGGAATAAACTTCTTGCCCACCTCGGCTACTGCTTCCTGGACTGTTTTACACTCCAGCAGGCTCATAATAAAGTAGAAACAAGTCATGGCCGCTGGCGTATAAGATACAGATTCCACAGCCGCCTTAATAACTCCCGTACGTAAAGATGTTTGCGGCCACATGGCGCTTGAGATCTGCAAAAGGTAAAAAGGTTTGTCAATTCTCAATTAATTAAAACTTTGAGATGGACTTTACCTTAATCCATCCATAGAGTGTGGGAGCGACAAAAAGTCCACCGTACATGCTGAAACGCATCACTCGCCACCAATCATAGTTGTCTTGAACGGAAAAGAAGATAAGAAATTCTCCATCTAACACCATGTGATGGATTCAAACTCACCCCAGCTCTTGCCCTCGAATGTCTGTTGAATGAGTGAACTTGTTGGCCATATTAGACTATAAGATATCATGCCCCGGGCTATAGGATACTTGGTTATTAAGACTTTAAGATTCTGCCACATCACTAGTCTAAAATCGAATGATTTGTTAAAATGGTTATCTTAATACTAATTTAAATGTTATATGCCGACCGACCCAGACCAGGCAATGTTAACAACGAGTGTAACATAATATAACTTTTTTTTTAAAAGGCGCTTATTTGAAACGAATTTGTTATAATTTCTTTTGTTTAGGAGAAGGATGGAGACCTGGAATCTAAGGACTCAATGACAATTGGATAAAGCACAATAAAATAGCCATAATTTAAAATTTAACAAGTTTCATTTTTCTCTTTAAACGTTCCCTTCATTTCTTTTATTTTTGTATATAGACATAATTATATATGAAAAGGGAAAATATATTTAAAAGTTTTTTATATATTTATTGTCTTATATTCACTAAACTGCAACAAGTAAAATTTGTTACAAACATTCAAAATAAAAATCATAATTGGTCTAATACAAAACGAAACCCAAACGTTTTGGAGAATCCGTCCATTATTACCCTGACACTTAACCAATAATATAACAACAACAATTGCACTAGACTACTTATGTACACAGAGAGAATGGGTCTAAGATTCCGCCTTCTCATTCACTAATTCGTCCGTAGATTGATCCGTTAAATGATGGGTTTTCATATAGGCCAGGAATATAGTCCACATCAGACTGCAAATGCTCACAAAGACAACACGATTATGCTCGGGCACCAGAGCAAAGTTGATTGTCTGAAGAAATGGCCAGATGCAGATGCCCACCTGATACGAATTTAGGATGTAAACAAATGTTAGTAATGCGGGAAAAGGTAATTAAGAAGATGCCAAAGCAACAAATTATTAAATGATAGGTTTAAAACAAAAACTGCTTAGAAACTGACAGAAGGATATAAATAAATAGACATTTTGTTTTCTTAACAAGCTCGTAAAACTTTGTCATGTTATGTTATATACATATGATAAATTTTGGATAAGTTTTATTTTGGTCATAAATTATCCAAATATAGAGTGAAATGTTTATGTGTATATTCCCCTACCTTATATGTTGGTGCTACCTTCTCTTTGGCCTCATCAATGGCCTCGGCAAAGGTCTTAAATTCCAGAAGACTCATGCCCATAAAAAAGCTAACACAAGCAAAGGGTCCATAGGAGATTTGTTCTGTTATGGCCTAAAAATGAAATTGTTTATGTTTCAGGAATCCTTAACAAACAAACAAACAATTCCGAGTCCTCAATCATATCGTTTACTAACCTTTATTACACCTATGCGAAGATTAGTTTGGGGCCACATAGCACTACTGAGACGCACCCAGCCATAAAGAGTGGGGGCCACATACAAAGCACCAAAGAGACTGAAACGCAAAGCTCGTAACCAATCGTAGTTGCCTGAAGGATGAGTGAATGCATTGAGGAATTGGGCAATGGTTAAATGGTTAAATACATGCACTTACCAAAGTGTCGTCCTTCCAGCGTCTGTTGTATGAGGCTTCCTGTAGGCCACATAATTGCATAGGTTATAGCTCCCTTGGCCATGGGATGTAACTTGACCTTAACCGCCACATGACGCTGCCAATTGGCCATTGTCGATTGTAGCAATTTAACAGCTTGGGCAACCATAGTTAGCCGAAATGGGGAAAGCCGGGAAAATGTGTTGGGTGGGATGAAGGTGTTAGCTTAAAATTAAAACAGACACAATGAAGAAAACTGACAGAAATAGCACACATACATAAGTAAAATACCCAATTCCTATTCCCACACTGCACCAAGGTCAAGGTCTGCGGTCAAGGCACATCATAATCATTTAACTAAACTAAAAGATACTATTAATTTTAACTTGCGTTTCTTTCTTCCTTCCAGCAGTAGAGATAATGATGAACAGCAATCAAAAAAAAAGAGAAGCCGTGAAAATAATTCTGGTTTTTTCTATGGTGAAATCACGCACTTTCACTGCTCTATGTAAATATCACAAAAATTACAATTCAACTAAAACTGCAGAACAAATGAAAAATGCCGAAAATGCAATTAAGAGAATTCATTCATTTCTCTCAATCTCAATGCCAATTGGGACGAGCACCAACGATCATGATACGAATGGGCAGTGGGCAAATGTTGTATATGATTATGAAGACATTTTTGTCATGATCTTGACCCTGAACTAGAGAGAACGGTAAATTTGCTGCATTCAATAAAACAGATTCTTATTTCCGTATGGATCACTGTTTACAAAAACTAAATGAGCATACTGTCTTCATAGAAATAACAGTTTCTGAATATCGAAATTTCTATACCCTTTCCTTTTACTAGTTTATTATTAGTTTTATCTAAAGAAATGTAAACGAATGTTAAATAAGTACAATTATTACTTGTTTACACGAAAATTATTTCATATATGAAATAACATACGTGTGGACAAAGATTATACCATAATTTCTTTTAACAAGCGGAAGTTTTACGGGTAGTAAGGGAACAGTTTTATTTAATGACTAGGCAATATACATACTACATACATACCTAAGCTTTTTGGACAAAGCACGCAAGTCGGAGAAACTAGTTTACACAGAAACTGTTTTTTTTTTTTTTTTTTGCCTATATTACAAAAATTTGATCATATTTCAAATATCCACGGCAAGGGTATAGAAAGTGAGAGTAAGAGAGAAATAGAACGGAAATGTTTCTCACACATGTAGAAGCACTTGTTATACAATAAATGAGAGGAGAATATGTGTGAGACGGGAGGGGTGAGTAACTTAGTCGTCTCTGACGCCAGTCACAATAGATTACGTCGCTATGCCCAACACATGTGTTATGAGAGTGTAGAAAATTACGGAACTGGCGGATTGGCGGGGAATGCATGGTTCTAAATCAATTGGTCATGTCATGCGTATTATTCATACTTACAAGTCCCTATTGCAGTGGCAACAGGATGTAAATGTAGTCTTGTGCTTAAACTAACTTATTGGAATTAAAATTTGTACTATTCGTTACACCCTATGTGGAGCTGGAGGCATCCGCATCTCGTGCCTGCGTTGTTTTGCCTTGTATCTGACTAATAAAAAAAAAAAAAAAGATAGACGAGAATAATAATACTAAGCCACAACCAAACAATGCGAATGTCAGCTGTTAAAGCTCCCTGAACAGAGAGCTTTTACTCAATTTGAGGGTTTTTTTTTTATATCGTTGGCGGTTATTATTTGTAAAATTCATATCTGAATATCTGCTGAGCTTTAAGCAATTTTTATTTATTTCCGTTCAGATCCAAAATCCTGACCTGAGTCAGACTCAGCTCCCGGTGTCGATTCCTTGGGATTAACATCTTTTTCAGGTATATCCGATTTCGTCATCTCGTCGAATTGCTTAGTGAAAACAAAACTATGATATTCTTTGGCCAATTGAGCACATTTGAGTGGCTCATTGGGAAAATCGCGATAACATACGGACAAACGCTTCTCCATATCGGAAATGTCACCGCTGCATTCTTTTGCCCACTTGACTGGCTCTCCAAAGAGTTTGTTTACACGGTCCAGAGCTTTGTCGAATTGCGTCTCTTCAATTTCAATAGAGCGTTTCTCCCATGGAATAACTGCCACAGCTGGTGCAACCATTTGATTGGATGTAGATGAACATGAAGATAGTATTACATCCGCCTTAGGTATGGAACAAGAAGTAGGTGTACATTTGGCAGTGCCTGTATCTGATTCTGAAACCATTGATCCAGTGTTTTCTGGAACAGGACCCGTTGTGGCATTGGAAGATTTGCATTTCTCACAGTAAAGCTGCACTGATCCAGAGGAATGAGCTAAGTTTGTTGTATCTGTATTAGTCGATGCATTTGATTTAGCAGTTTTCTTAATGCGTTCAACAACATCGCGGCTAATTTGAAATGGCGCTGTATTGGCCATTTGGACGGTTTGCGGCTTGCTATTACTAGCACCCATAATTGGAAAACATGGAAAATCGTTTAACTCCCAAAATAAATTTTAGTTTTCGTTTAAATTTTTGGTGCCAATTGGAACTGACATAGAAATCCATTGTTACTCGTTTTTTTATATTATAAATTTTATACAAATTTTAACTCTGTTAATTAACATTTGAAACTGTCGATTGGCACAAAAACTATCGATAGTTCATATTCGCTTATAGGGGGAGATTTATCTCAAAATAGGGGGGACAACAATAACATAACACAAAAATTCTAAAGTGCATTGAATTCACATTTTAGTTGTAGTAATCTAATAGCAAAATTGTAGTACTTTTAATAATAGTACTTTTATTACTTTATAACGAAGAGACTGAGCATAGAGTCTGCGTTTGCCACAAAATAGCAAACCAATAAAAAACGTGAGAAAAAAACGGAAGAGCGAGCTCAAATCTAGAACTAAGGAGCCGGGATTCGTTTTTGACAGAAAAGGATTTACTAATAGTTGTATTTTTATAAGTGTGTGCGTGCGTATTCGCTGAATCTGAGCGTGAGAAAGTTAACGCATTGTGCATTAATTTTTCAAATCAAGTCAAGTGGGTGCAGAAGTGAACGGGGGGGATTGGCCGTGACCATTCCCCACTGCTACCCTTACACCTAACACCCCTATCCACTCGCTTTTAGTCGTCGCCAACAAAAGTCGCAATCTGGCTAAAATTTTGGTAGTTTAGTATTTGTGTCTTCAGCCTTTGTCTTGAGAGGGCAAAAGACAAATCGCGCATAACACACGGAAAATATATCAAAGGGAGTGCAGCCTGTGCAGCCCTTGAATACATTGATATGGATGTCCTGGAACTGTTGCGTGCGAGTGCCAACGGCTGCTACAACAAAATATTCTCAGATGCCTGGTGTCAATATGTTTCTCAGCAGATTACGTCGTCGGTAAGTTTAATTAATTCAAAATTCTAATTTCCCCAAGCTCAGTCGACACGTTTTATGAAGTAAAAAAAAGTAATGATATAAAGAGAAGGGGTGGGAGTAGGAACGCGCGCGCAAAAGCAGTTGCAATTGGTTTGTTGTTTAGGCTAATAATAGTAGTAAACCCCCCTTCCTCCACACAAGATTGTGCCTACTAATGTAAATACATGTATGTGCGTGAGCAAGTTGCTTTGTCGCTCGCTCTCTCTCTCTCCTCGCGCTCTCCGATAGATTAAAAACAGCTGCCTTTTACCTTGGCTATTGTTGTTGTTATAGTTATCTCTTTTTATCGTGCTGTTACACTTCCGTCAACAACAACAAGGAAGCAGAAGAAAATAAAAGTCATACATAGCGTCGACGTCCTAATACCCTTTATATGTTAGAACTAAATAATTATATTACAATTCATAACGAGACTTTATATTATGACAATATATTTTAATTATTTATTTTTTTAATTATTAATCTACAATTAATCTAGTATAAAAAAAACTTCAAAGCGATATACTGCTACTATAATCGATTAAAATTCGATAACAAAAATCGGAATCTTATTTAAAAAAGAGTTACAACATCAAAGAAACAGAAACATATTATAGTACTTTATGTACATATTTGTGTCACATTTTATTATACACTTTTCGAAAGGTCAATCAAATTCTGCGAAGTCGACTTTGATAAAAAATACTTTAAATTACAAAACTACACAACTTTCATTTATGCATATAAAGATTTGTACTATTTTATTTAATCTACCTACCAATAAATCCATATTGTTCTATCGGATTATTCTTTGTTCAAACAAAAAAAAAATAGATTATCTTTTGACAGTAGGATTGTCACAAATGGACTACAAAAACATTAAAAATGATTCACGTAATATATTATTAAAAAAAAATATGACTAATCTGTACAAATCTGACCGTTCGTCAAACTAAACGAAATTTAAAAAAAAAAAAAAAATAGCTACTGTAACGAATAAAAGTGGTCGTGTATCCATATAATGAAAATTTCCAAAACAATTGAATTGAATCCATTGTGTAGTAGAAGTTTAATAAATTATTAGATGATCGAGTTACCATAATGTAATTTGCATTAAATGGAATAAATTTAAAGTTTTAAAACAAAATCAATTCATTGAATTTCCATTTAATTAGCTTATCAGTGAAATCTTTCTTTTTTAGTTCCTGCGCTGTTTTTATTGCAATCATAATATATAAAATTTACTGATTTTTGGGGTAATGGGCAAATAAAACTGCGATATATATTCTGACTACTAAAAGAAGAACGATTGAAAACTAAATTTTATGAGGGCTCTTATCAAAACATTTACTGATAATGATAATGAAACACTGACCCCGAAGAGACTAAAAAGAGCTTAAGCATACGTACGTATCATGTGTATGTACATATGTATGTATGAATATATAAACATACATACATATGTATGTATGTTTGCAAGCCTCATGTTCATTGTTCATGTTATTTAGCTAATCATAAGCACGTGCATAGCCGTTACCGTTACCTAAATCAGTTTGCCATAATTCAATTAACCCCTTGGGGCCAAATCAATTGAAATGCCCAACCAGCCACTTGTGACTTTTTGGTTACTTAGACTTGACTTGTTTGTGAAGTCTACATATGTATATACAAATGTCTATATATATTTATGATTATAAATCGAATAAAATTAGCAAAGTATGACTGATTGTTCACACCCGCCTGGAGTTTCTTTTTTTTTGGTTTTTTCCTTTGGCCATTTGATGAAACTTATATATACATACATATAGATATGTGAAAAAACTAACTGTAACGTGTGATTGAAAGAACGTTCATACGTAAAATACTTCTCTTGAGTCAAGAGATCCAAATTGCACCACCGACCCTCATTTTGAATCCATCAAGAAAATGTACTATATGTTCGATCAGCGTTCTCTCACTGATTAGTCTCTTTCTATACCTCCTTTTTTCACGATCGTAAGACTGTAATTCAAACAAGGAATATATCATATTAAATCATTCTTTTCCAATCAGTCCTGTCTTTTCTTTCATTCCTCTGGTCTTAACAATATTTGACTGCTTGACTTACCAATCGCCCCCTTCTTACCATTTCATTAACTTTGTTAACTTTTTTTTAGATAGATTAACTAGGTTATCTTTCTGGTATTCATTAATTCAAGAATTTGATTTTAGCTGCGCAATATTTAGGCGGCTATAGAAACGTCTGTTCAATTAGATTTTTATCTTTTTATCATTTTTAGCTTGTGCAAATTTAATTATAAAATAATCCATAAATAAATTGGAATATATGAACAAAAAGAGAAGAAAATAATTGCCAATCATTGGCACAATAAGGCCAAATTATTATTTTGAATATTTTATTACATTCTAATTTCAAATTATTCCTCAACTTTATTTACAGTTATACCTGTATATCGCTTTGAGCTTTCTGACCGTGCTGTTTATAGCCTGGTTCATATACTTTAAGCGCCTGGCACGGTTGCGCTTGCGAGATGAAATCGCACGATCGTTGAACGCAGTCACTTCATATTCTGGAGGGGATCTGCGTGACCTGCGGTTTCGCAAGCGAGATAAAATGCTGTTCTATGGTCGTCGAATGCTGCGGAAGATGAAGAATGTTAGTGGACAGATGTACAGCAGCGGAAAGGGATACAAAAGGCGGGCAGTAATGCGGTTCGCTCGTCGCATTCTTCAGTTAAGGCGTGAAAATATGCCGCTGGAGATGAGGACAGTGGAGCCGCCGGCTGAGTATCTCGAGGAGACAATAGACGGCATTGATCGTGTGCCACCAGACGCTTTATATATGTTACAAAGCATACGTATTTTTGGACACTTTGAGAAGCCGGTGTTCATCAAATTGTGCAAGCACACCCAGGTGCTGGAACTAATGGCCGGTGACTATTTGTTTAAGATCACTGATCCTGATGATAGTGTGTATATTGTACAGTCGGGCTTGATCAATGTGTTCATCTCGAACGCTGATGGTAGTACACTGTCTCTTAAGACGGTGCGAAAGGGTGAATCGGTTACATCGTTGCTGAGCTTTATCGATGTATTATCCGGAAATCCCAGCTATTACAAAACAGTGACGGCCAAAGCCATGGAGAAATCAGTGGTCATACGACTGCCCATGCAAGTGAGTTTAAACATCTAGCCCTGTGTGTATTTCTAATTTGGTTCATCTTTTTCTCTTTCTTGTCTAACCAACAGGCCTTCGAGGAAGTGTTTCGCGAAAATCCGGATGTGATGATACGGGTTATTCAGGTCATTATGATCCGATTGCAGCGTGTCCTATTTACCGCACTTCGCAATTACCTTGGTCTCAATGCAGAGCTTGTCCAGAATCATATGCGTAATAAGAGTACTAATGTATCCGGTCATCTTAACACTCAATCGTCGCAATCGATGCGACAGCCGGCGGCAGCCACAACGGCAACATCCACTACTGGTATGGGAACACAATTGTCTGCTCCCGTTCCCTTACCAAGCAGTTCAATGTCCAATACTGGGCATCAGCGACAGTCCTCTGCGTCTATGCGTCATTCGCGGGAGGAGCACACTCTGTCAGATCCCAATCCAAACCCGAATTTGAATACTGGTCATGTTACATTGCCTGAAGTCCATGGCGATGCGCCCAACATCGATGTCTATCATCTACAACAACATGGTAACGCGTCGTCTGGCAATTTGTCAACTCGACGTAACTCGTTGGCTCCTTTGCCAGGATCCGTAACAGATGGCATAGCAGGTCCCATCATAGATACGCGTCTTATTCAATCATCGGCTGTGGAAAGCTTACGCAAGGAGCTTGGCCTGCCCGAGGAGGATGCACACATAATCGAGCCATTTGTTGAAGTCCGTGAAATGGAACCCAACGTTACCATAATAACAGAGGGCAATGCAGATGATGTTTGCATTTGGTTTGTAATGACAGGCTCCTTGGCGGTTTACCAGGGTGCTACGGATGCTCCACGCGCCTCCAAACAGGACAAACCAGACATGCTCATACATTTTGTGCATCCTGGTGAAATAGTTGGAGGCCTGGCCATGCTTACCGGTGAAGCCAGTGCCTATACAATTCGCTCCCGAAATAATAGCCGAGTAGCATATATACGACGTGCGGCCATTTATCAGTAAGTGGCGTCTATAATCTTAACATTACCTCCTAACGTAACTGACCTATCCTTTTACTTGCTGACTTACAGAATTATGCGACTGCGACCTCGCATTGTTTTGGATTTAGGCAATGGTGTGGTGCGTCGACTATCCCCATTGGTTCGTCAGTGTGACTATGCTCTGGACTGGATATTTCTGGAATCGGGTCGTGCTGTATACCGTCAAGACGAGAGTAGCGATAGTACATACATCGTTTTAAGTGGACGTATGCGCTCTGTGATTACAAATCCTGGTGGCAAAAAAGAGATAGTCGGTGAATACGGCAAAGGTGATCTGGTTGGTATTGTTGAAATGATCACCGAAACATCACGGACCACCACTGTCATGGCGGTACGCGATTCTGAGTTGGCCAAGTTGCCGGAAGGCCTATTCAATGCCATCAAATTACGTTATCCAATTGTTGTTACAAAGCTGATTAGTTTTCTTAGTCATCGATTTTTGGGCTCTATGCAGTCACGCGGCGGCAGTGGAACACCTGGAGTTCCGTTGGAAGCCAATCCTGTTACGCACAAATATTCAACAGTGGCTCTCGTACCCATCACAGATGAAGTGCCGCTAACGACGTTCACATATGAGCTATATCATTCACTATGTGCCATAGGTAAGTCACCTTAAAATATTTTCCAAAGGATTTGTCGCATTTCCTGTTTAAACGGCAATACACATTATATCACTTTTAGGTCCCGTTTTGCGTCTCACCTCAGAGGTGGTCCGCAAGCAGCTGGGCCTAAATATTTTTGAGGCCGCCAACGAGTATCGTTTGACCTCATGGCTGGCCCAGCAGGAAGATCGCAACATTATTACCCTCTATCAGTGTGACAGTTCGTTAAGTCCTTGGACTCATCGTTGTATGCGTCAGGCGGATGTTATCCTAATTGTTGGTCTTGGGGATCGTTCCCATTTGGTGGGAAAATTCGAGCGGGAAATAGATCGTCTAGCCATGCGGACACAAAAGGAGCTAGTTTTGCTTTACCCGGAGACAACAAATGGCAAACCGGCCAATACACTTAGTTGGCTAAATGCCCGACCCTGGGTCACTAAGCATCATCATGTGCTCTGCGTGAAACGCATATTTACGCGCAAAAGTCAATATCGCATTGTGAGTGCTAGCGGTTTATTTTATCTGTCTATATAAATCACGTGTATCCATTTCTCAATTTTAGAATGATCTCTACAGTCGTGTCTTGCTATCGGAGCCAAACATGCATTCCGATTTCTCACGTTTAGCTCGTTGGCTAACGGGCAATTCCATTGGACTGGTGCTAGGTGGTGGTGGTGCTCGCGGAGCTGCTCATATTGGTATGATGAAAGCCATACAAGAGGCAGGTATACCAATTGATATGGTTGGTGGCGTCAGCATCGGTGCTTTAATGGGTGCCCTATGGTGCTCTGAGAGGAATATTACCACAGTGACACAGAAGGCACGCCAGTGGTCCAAAGTAAGTGTGGATAAATTAAATGATAGTAATATAACTTGATTTATGCATTATTTTTCAATTTTAGAAAATGACAAAATGGTTCCTTCAATTGCTGGACCTAACCTATCCCATTACTTCAATGTTTTCGGGTCGTGAGTTCAACAAGACCATACATGATACATTTGGAGATGTGAGCATCGAGGATTTGTGGATACCCTATTTCACATTAACCACCGATATCACAGCTAGTTGCCATCGCATTCACACGAATGGTGAGTGTAGTTTTGCTAGTTGCTGTTGTTGCCATTTACATGCTATACTTTTTTTTCTACTATCCCTTTTTTTTGTAATACAATTATTGACTTTTGTATACCCTTGCAGAGGTTATGTCATCTTCTTAACAGAGCCACACACAATTTTTCAATTTTCTTCTTCGTATATTCTTTTTTAGTACAATTTATTGTATTGTCGATACGCGTATGTAGAACCTACATCAGTCATGGTCGCCCGTATATGATTTTCATATATGGAAAATGGCCTAATATTATTACATTTTTGATTAGAGGATTTATTAAAGTATTACTAGAGAATTTCAATGAAAGTAAAGATTAGGATTTTTCCGCTTTGATTCTCTGATTTCCCATATTTAATATGCCTTTACAGCAAATGCATTTAAACGATTTAAAATTAAGCGTTCATGCGACTGCAAGGGTATCACATTTTCGGCGAGCCGATGCTAATTTTTGAGTATATATTCGGTATTGATATTATGTTTGTTATGTGTTCTTGTTTCATGTTGTATTTTCATTATAATCGAGTTTCAGTTATATATTTCTTAATCTTTATTTTTTGTATTAGTGAAGGCATATATGCATGTTTGCCTGTGTTTTTAACTTGATTTAGAAGGCGATGCGGGTAACCGATTTGACTCGAAATTCGTTTAAAGACAAATTCATTATCGTCCTTAAAAATTGTGTAAATTAGTTAATCGATAATGTTTCTTAGACAAAATCATAGTTTGATGAAAGGTGTTGGGAATTATGTAACAGCTAATATTGTGTGCCTTATGTTTGAGTTTGTAGACCACTAAAAAAATGAAGGCTTATAACCGAGAGTAAATATTAACCATAAATATATATATATATATATATATATATATATATATAGTAGTGTTATATGCTTAAAATTAATGTTCTTGCTTTGCAATAGTTTTTTTTATTAGTTGCTTTCAGGAAAGTCAGAACGATCTATCAATACTATTGAGTCGATAACTTTTTTCAAATGATTAAAATATTGCATGTAACAGTTATTGTGGATTAATTTAATTTAAAGCTTGTTTTTTAAAAATATGCAATATTTTTATAGTTTAAGTAAATGTGATAGTAATATTTGGGCAACTTTTAGAATGACTGTAGTTAATTGATAATTGCTGTGCTTATATTCATGGCAATTTGTTGCCAACCAAAAACATTTTGATTCTTACATTTTTTTATACCCTTGCAGAGGGTATTGCAAATAAGATTAAAATGGAAATATCTTGACTAACATAAAGTAACACATTTAAAAGTTTTTTTTTTTTTAAATATCATAATAAAATTAAGAAAACTGTCCGCCCAAAAAAAAAGGGCGATAATGAAGAATATATTGTAATATATGAAAAATCGGCTGAGCATAATCGGTAACTTCGCACGTCTGATCTTCTTCCTAATAGCACTTTGTATTTCTTCTAACACGCCGCACACCACACACGCATACACAATACACACCTGTTGTGTCCTTTAGGTTAGTGACACAATTGCCGCCATTTGAACGAAAGAAAAATATAAAAAAAAAAACTTGCGAATCGTTTTTGTTTTTTAAAAACAAAGTAAAATTGAGTAACGTGCAATCATGTGCTGCTTGATGTCTTATTCCCTGCTAACCCTGTCATTTCTATTCGGTACCCTTATCCTTTCTTCCTAACCAACAAAATCTTACAACGAAAATGTCGCCCATCGCTTAAAGCTGTTTCTCTCTATCTCTCTCTTTCTCTTTTTTATCTTCCCAATGCAACAATTTTAACACACACGCACACACGAATTCAACTACTGGTCATGTCGTTTATATAAACAACAACAAATGTCGTTGCCAATTCCATCCATTTAATCAAAAAAAAAAAAAAAATGCAGGATCTCTGTGGCGTTATGTACGCTCGTCCATGTCGCTAAGCGGCTATATGCCACCACTCTGTGATCCAAAAGATGGACATCTTCTGCTGGATGGCGGCTATGTAAATAATTTGCCAGGTAAATAAATTTTTAGCAAAACCTTAACTAGAGATACGAATCTTACAAATCAAATTACCGTTAATTGTTTTTTGTGTTTTTTTTTTTTTTTTTTTTTTTTTTTTTTTGCAAAAATTCAGAGCTGGTTGGCGCAGAGTATTGGATATGTATCAAATAAGTCATGTGGATATACAATTTGTATATGTATACATTGTTATACATATATGCAAAGTGTATATAAGTCCTGCAAAGTTTGTTAGTTTCTCAAATCTATTTCAAACGTAACAATTAAAATACTGTTACATGTCTTCTTATCGCTTCTTGCCTTATGCTGTCTGTCTTTATCGCTTATCGATAACTGTGCGGTTCAAAGGGAATTCAATAGTTGAAACAGTTGGCATTGTTGCCTGTCTGTCTCCCACTCTATGTATCCCACTACTTCCTCTACCCTTACACCCCCAATACACCCCACCCCAAACACACTTACTTACACACAAACACACATACACATACACAAAGAGTGCACAAAGTTATTTACTTTATTTTTTTGGTTAATTGTTAAAATCCTTTAATATACATAGTTTCGATTGTTTTCATTTATGTAGTAAACATTTTAGTGGCTTTTTCCTTTGTATAAAATGTAAAGTGAATAACTAAACCATACTTTCATTGTAGCTATATATAAAACCCCAAAAAAAAAAAAAAAAATTATCAAAAGTAGAGAACCAAATTAAAACCGTTACTTTCAATCACAACAACGGCAATACATCTCTATCTCTATCTCTCTATGTATCTTTCTTTCTTTCTGACACTTGAATTCATCCTTTCCCACATACACTTTGTGTTTCAAAAAACAAAAAAAAACCGCAATCCGTATTACTCCTGTGTTGTTGTACCCGTTATATGTACATATATTATCATTAGGTCACCTGTGGCGCTATTGTCGCGCCAGCATGTCTATTGCCGGTGTCTTTCCGCCCTTCTGTGATTATCGGGATGGCCATTTACTACTTGATGGGTGCTATACGAATAACGTGCCAGGTAAAAACCTAAATCAAAATCTACTCCTCGAATTCGTAATTCCAAAGCTCTGCGCCAAAAACCTTAAACTCAATCAATTTTTAATTTTATATAAATAACATATATTATATACATTTAGTAAATACTTATAAGATATTACTTTAGCTTCTTGGATTTTCGCATGTGAGAGCATTCTCTTATATCCGTTTAATAAACTTGAGCTTTCACATGAATATTTAAGTGCATCCAATAGTCAAAATAAATTGTATTTAACCAACTGAAGTCCGCGCTTCCATTATAATGGGTCAAATCCCTGAAAAGGTCATAGAAAATCGGTTATGATGCATCATTCTAAGATACGGAACCCAAATGTTTGGTTCGTCCTGCTGCATCATTATTCCATGTCTGCCTTCTTAATATACCTTCAATAAAAGTCCATTGCTTCGAATGTTGCTTGGGTTTTGGTGATTTGTGATTATTGTAAGTTTTCCACACATTTTAAAGAAGCACCAAAATATAGTTTTGAAGGGTTCAGTGAGTTTCGCTTTTAGCTATTCCATAGCAATGATGGAATGATCCTTGATCTAATAAAAGAATATTATTTTAAACAAGATCCTGCTCAACCTTGCGAAATATCCAAGTAAGACTTAAATATATTTAGTTGATACATTAAACTAACTATCTTTCTTACTAAAACCAAATCATATTGCATGGTCCTCCCGGGCTGAAATCAATTGATTTACCTGGAATGGCAACATTCAACATTCAATTTAGCTGATGTGATGCACAATTTGGGAGCTGCCCATATAATTGCCATTGATGTTGGCTCCCAAGATGACACCGATCTAACCAATTATGGTGATGATCTCAGTGGCTGGTGGTTACTTTACAAAAAATGGAATCCATTCACATCACCTGTTAAGGTGCCCGACTTGCCGGACATACAATCCCGCCTGGCCTATGTTTCCTGTGTGAGACAACTTGAAGTAAGTCGTTAGATAACCAAAAATATGTAAATTTCAATCAGTTTCCAATTCTCATTACAATTTTTACACATTCATTCACCTTTTTTATTTTTATTAGGAGGTGAAAAATTCGGATTACTGTGAATATATACGTCCGCCCATTGATAGATACAAGACTTTAGCTTTTGGTAGTTTCGATGAGATACGTGATGTGGGATATGTTTTTGGTAAAAACTATTTCGAGAGCATGGCCAAGGCAGGGCGATTAGGACGCTTCAACCAGTGGTTCAACAAGGAGCCACCCAAACGTGGCAATCATGCCTCACTCAATGAGTATACCTTTATTGATATAGCTCAGATCGTGTGCAAGTTGCCCGAAACGCATGCTGTGATTACTGGAGAGATATTTAGCGAGGATGAGGACTGTGATGGTTACATATCCGAGCCAAGTACGCTAAATACGGTGAGTATTCTAAAAGACAACCTTATTTAATAATGTGTATTTTCTAATCGTTTCTTATACTGTTCCACAGGATCGTCGCATTCAGGTGCCACGGGCTGGAAACTCACTATCACTCTCTGAGGCTGAAATGGATTCCGATGTGGAAATTGATTTCAAAAACGATAGCAAATTGGATAAATCTACACAATCCTCACCGCCAGTGTCTAGTAAAGACGGTGAATCAGATGAACACAACAAAAAGAAAAGTCCGGCGGACGGTCTAAAACCATCTACGCCAAAGAAGCCATTGAGTGACCAGCCGCAGCATGACAATGAGACTGAACAGCAAACGCCGGTGATGAAAGATGGCACAAACACAATTACAACGCAGACAGCATCGACTTCCTCCGATGCAGTCTCAGAGTTAGCGAGCAACGAATCGGAGTTAGAAAAGGAGAACAAAAACAAGACAAATGTCAATACCAAAAAGTAACCAATAGATAATCATCTGGAGATGTGGGTCAATCCCTCACTTTAACCCAAATTCACCAGCCGAAGTAAAGAACTAGGATAAAATGAATTTTTGTTATTCGTTCAGATTTATATTTTAATATTGAATAAGACTTTAGTTTAACGTACAACTGTTCTCTCCCTGCCTTGTCCAATCCATGCCTCCCAATGACTCAGATAAATTAAATTTTTTTGTATATACATATATATATATATATTTATATATATAACTAGATATATATTTTTGCTGAAACAACCCTTGCCCCCTTATTCCTTCCTTTCCTACTGCACCAACAATCTGATCCCCTACCGCACTTAAATACACATGACATTTTGTAATTTTAGCTTTACAAATTGTTTGTTTTTAGAAACTTTTAATTTTCTTCTTTTTTTTTTGTAAAATAAACAATTGAAAGTACAATGGCAATAGTTTAGTGTGGGAATTTCTTACAGTTTTAAGCAACAAAACCGTTTCATAACCGAAACCGTAAATCGTGATAAATTCAATTTCATAAAAGCAACTCCAACCGATTGTCGTTAACTGATAAAACAATGTTTGATAAAATCGTAAAGAGTCCAAGCTTAGAACCTTTATTTAACCCGATATAAATATAGAATATTATTTCAGTGTATCGCGACAATATATATATGCCTCTAATGCTTTTCGATTACATATGCAATCTTCATCACGCATAGTGCTCCTAAGTAGTTTCTGATATTTTAAATATATCGGCTGTATATAAACTTCAAAATAGTGTTATTTTATGCCAAGAGTGTATTTTAGTGAGCCAAGGCGATTTGTGATGTTGTTGTTGATCTCTAACTGCAGAATTATACAGCTTTCGGGTTAATCTAGGTTTCTTTTCTTCTATATTTATTATAAAGATTGCTATAGAATTTTATTTGGAAGCTTTACAGGCCTTAACCGCAGTAAGGATTAAGATCTTTTCCTGGTTATTACGCTGAATCAAGTTTTAAAATGGTTTCTTTTTCGGACTTAATTCATACGTTACGTACCCAAACCATTGAGTCGAAGATTAGGTATGTTTATTTAATTGTTTTATTTCATATTTTTTTATTATTTATCCGTCAAGAGACAGTTCAGACAACTTTTAAAATATGGCGGTATTAAAAAAAAAGCCAGTTAAAGACGTAGTTTTTAAACATCTTGGAATCCTTTAAATTCAAGATTAAAATAAATGTTCCCTCCTTAAGTTGTCTGTTGATATATATGCACTACTATATCATACTGATTATACAAAGTGTGAGCCCAAAGTTGTCTGTACGTTATAGACAAAGACAAGCTTAATTTTCCATATCTAGCAATAGCTTAATAAGATGCTGAAAGGGGTAGAAGAGGTGAAAATAAACAAATTACTATTTTTAACGTTGCAGGCGGCTATCACGAAATAAAATGTAGATCGAATTAAGCACTTGTTTGAACACTTGTATATAATTCAATTTAAGTATAGCTAAGTCAGAAGTTTGTACATAAAAATATACTTAAATAAACAGAACTCACGACGAATTGTTAAAACAATAATTGAAAGTTTATTGCTTGTTAATGCAATTTGAAACCGAGACTCGCCAAGAACGAAACCCAAACTCAAAGTTGTTTTAATTACATAGGCTCCACATACACACACACAAACACATCATTGATTCCACAACAGCAAAATCCATTATTCGACGGGTAAATGTGAACGGCAACGGTCGAACAACCTTAACATTTCCCCAGCGCTATCATCTTCCATTCTCTGAATGCTTCCATCAAAATATTGAGAAAAAGCTTCTTATCTAAAGTAGGTTAAGTCCGAATCTAGCGACGACTAGTGGAAAATTATCATTAAATTCCACAACCTGTGGATAAAATGTGTTTGTCTATTTAGGAAATGTGAGCTCAAATTTCGTTATGGAATCGAAGTGCATGTATGATTATTATATATATTTATTAACCTCATATTAGAACTGGCCTATAAGCTTAACCAATAGCCGATTCGATAACATTAATTTTACCTTGTAAGCAAAAAGCATTTTTAATTAGTTTGACAGCATCTATTGTTAAGCTGTTTTTAGTTAACAAGAAAAGTAATCGGCTAAGTGGGTCGCTAATTTAAGGGCCAGCCATTAAAGTACTAGTCCACAATTCGACAAATAGGTCTTTTCGAACAGAAGACACCCAAGCTGCTATACGACATTCCCAGAGATTCCGGACAGTCCTTGCATAAATTTATAAAACTTTTAATCAGCTTCGGGTAAATGTGAAAAACTTTAGGGCGTTAGAAAAGAATTAAAAGCATATTGACCACGCTCAAAACTCATAAGAAACACAAATGGTACAATAAATTAAATTTGACAAAAAAAATTGCTTAGTTAATTTTTTTTTTTTTTTAGCAGGCTCGTTACCATATCATAATCTTGGAATTACATAATATAAATTTCTTATTTGTTTTCTTTTTGGGATTATTTAAAACTAATAACAAAATCTTCCATTTATGTATATAAATCACTGCATTCTTTTTGTGTCTTTCAAAATAATTATTAAAAAAAAACTAAAGTCTAAGTAATTCACAATTAGCTTTTTTTGTTTTTTAATATATGTGTATGTATATTTTTATATTAACTACATAATTTTCCGTTTAATTTTTTATATTATAATTTTTTTTTATTTTTTACATGCACAAACTCATGAGGCCAACTCGATTTTCCATCTTCGTTTTTCTAGTTAAATCTATATATGCATGTATATATATATATGTATATATATCGAGAGATAAAGACTTAAGACTTAAATATAGGCAGAACGCAACTAGAGAAATCGGCGCGAATTAACACATGTTCTCTCTCTCCAATTAAATATAATAGGTATGCATATATGTATGTGTATAGGTATATATAGTCGTATTTATAAGTCGTAAGTCAAATATAATCATATCATATATCTTTCTTTTTTTTTTTTGGAGATTCACAAACGGGAAGTGATCGATAGGCTATATTCAACATATGTATATGTATGTATATGTATATATATATATATATATATATTCATATACATACATATATCGCTTTAATTGCAAATTAGCTGAAAGGTTGACTACTTATATATATATATATATTAATATATATATATATATATGTATGTATTTGTGAAATCAGTGCTGCTGGAGTTAAATATTGGGAGGAGGAGACTAAATACAGACTGACTGTATTTTCATCATTCTCCCCTGATCAAACAGACAAATACACACAATGTTTCTAGCCTTGTCAATTAAAACAATAACTCACACACACATACAGATAGAAGGAATATGTTAAGAGGCGTCAGGAATGGAAGGGAGGGATAGGAGACGGTTTATGCAGATAATTACACAGCAAAGAGGGGATAATAATAATAATATTAAAAAAAAAACAATGTACTTAAAATATAAACAAGAAGGCAGTTTTGGATGTGATTGCGGAGCGCGTTTCGACTAGGCGGCGGGTGACGGGACAACTTCCTTATCTTCATCATCATCATTGACGTGCCTCTTCAATCATATCTGTGTCTCTTTTACTTAATTAGCCCCTCTCTGTCTTTCCGTATATCTGTTGCTTCAACACTCCTTTCACACTTTCTCTCTAATTCAATCTTTCACTGCGTTTTATATCTGACCAACCAGCTCCTGAATGCTGCGCAATAAATCTTCCATATTTCACAAGAGATCGCGATGGAACACCCAGGTGTGTTTCGTGTGAGCAAATTTATGGGACAGCCATTGGGATTCTAGCAGATTGAAACGATCCTGGCTCAAATACAGAGGCTTTCCTCGCCTAAAATAAATGCAATAAAGTGTAAAAATTTTGTTAATTAAAGTTTCTTTGATATTCTTATTAATAAACTTGAAGACTTTCACTTACTTTAGATCACGATCTTCCTCATCAAAGTCATCTAAATAAAGCGATCCCCAGAGACAGGCACGCCGTCCGCGAATGACAATAATATAAGTGGACGTTACCACCAGGAAAATACCAATGCCGCCGCCACAAGAAAGGGTGTGCTGGAAAACAAAATATTGAAAATGGAAATATTTAATGCTTTTAACTAAAAATAATGCTCAGCATCCAAGACTTGTATTACTTTTACACTATCCAACACTGAGCCGATTTTTACCAATAGGCAACAGGTAATTAAGTGACACATCAAGACTTACCCGCACAGCCTCACAGCAATCATTCTCAGCACAACAGTTTTGCTTGAGACAAACTATTGCCCCGCACAGCAGGCAAATAGAACTCTCCTTGGGCACCTTGTAGCAATTGAGGCAGGGACGCTCATGATAATACTGTTTATATAGGATTAAAGTGGAAAAAGAAAATTAGGATTTAATCTCGAATTAAAATTCTTTGTATAGGCTTACCGTAAATAGACGTTCATATTCCCGCGGCAGCTCTAGAAGTCGTGGCTGCTGCCACAATGAGTGCTGATTGACTAGCACCAATTCTCGCAATGTATCCGAGGGCGGCCGAACATCCATTAGCTGTTTGCACCAGAATTGTGGCAATGTTAGCTCAGTGCCTGGTATAAAGCACAGACCTTTTGAAGCATTAAAGCAATCCCAGTCCATTGAATCGGTGACCAACTCAAGATAATAAACAAGACGCACAAACTCCAATCCTGGCGCAGAGATTTCCGGCATGTCATGACGATACAAATGCTGGCGCAACAATGCCGCAATCCTTAGAAAGGGCAGGCATAAAGATTGTAATTGCAGTTCCATAGATTTTAAATTAACATCGGCTGTATCTGTGTCTGTAGCTGAGCTTCCTCCACCACTGCCCATACCACTGTAGGCGCTGGTAGCTGCTGCCGAACTGCTGGTGCTTGGTATGCTGTCCCTACGCAAATGGGACAAACGGTTTGTTTCGTTAAGCACCAAAGCCATGGCTCGTCCCAGCTGGCATGAGCTTTTGCTGCTTCCCAAACTGTTCCCATGAACTCGTCGTCCTGTACTTGTGCTTGCCGGCGGCGACTCAGATTGCTGCTGTTGATTATTTGGGCCATAGTTGGCCAGGATATGATCACACTCGAGATCAGTCAGGCTCACACACAATTGGACCACAATCTGATAGTAGAGCAAATTGTACATGACCTTGACCATACAGGTGAAGTAATCTAAAAAATTAAAATCATGATTTACATAGATTATTCAAGCAGTTCTACTTAAAGAGTAAGAAAATCTTACCCTGATCCAGATGAAGCGGAGCTAGCAGTATGAACTTTAACAACAGTGCTATAGGATCCGCCAGCAGACTAGGTATTAACTCCAGGCAATGGACAGGTAGCGGTTCTGTGTCGCTGACAGGTAAGCCGGCTAACGAGGCCCAACTACTCCACAGTGGCCACTCCACCAATACCCTAACGTGTACAGAAAGTACGTGAAGCAGCGGCACTACACAGTCACGCTTTGGTTTGTAACGTGTGGAGTTCGCAGAACAAAGAGAACCACCTCGCTGAATGATTTCCGCCTCCAGATTGGTTCGGGCTATCGATGTCACAAATATGAAGAGCTTGCGGAACGTTGTGGAGGCGCACTTCACCTTACGTTGGGCTATATTTGTCATCACCTCCATTGCATGACCCATGGCTTCAGTTAATTTAGTAGGTTGCTGCAGGGAAAATAAGGTGTTAACATTATTAAAGGTTACTTGTAATCTATAACGACTACTTGCCGGTATTTTTTCATTCTCTTTGATAAGATCTGTAAGATCGGCGACAAGTTGCTCGAAAGGTTGATTGCCTGACCGCACCAGATGCGTTGGCCTATCCAACTGTGGACTGAGTGGTAGCACTGAGTTGGACAGCTGCCTGCAAACCGGGCAATAGAACTCGCCCCGATCCTGTACTGGCTGACGCTGTGTGGTGTATAACGTCTTAAGGTATGCCTCCAAGCAACTTAGATGTACATGATGGCCGCAGGACTGTACATGGACACCATTGTCGTAGGACATGTTGTTAGATAAATACCAAGACTCATCACCGAATTTAAGGCTCAGCAGATCGGTCCTTCGCCCAAATTCGGTGGCCAGTCTTGTGGTGTGATTTAATCGCAACTCATCCTCCACACTCAAAGGCAGAGGCAGGCGCTCTGAAATACGCCGCCGGTGTCCCACAATGCCGCTAGATTCTACCAACACCACCAGGCCAATGGGATTTGTTTCAGTGCTGGGCGTGGTGCAGTTGCATATGATGCAGTCGTACTCTTTTTCCCGCGGCTGCTCTTCGTATACATCTTCCTCGTCTTCATCTTCAGCGCCGTATACCATATTCGTAGCGGCAGCAGCTGCCGATTGCATGAATTGTTTTTGCTTGTTGGCAAAATCCTGCATCATCTTTTGCTGGCGCTCTCGCGCCTTTTTACGACGCTCCTCTTTCTCCTTGGTCTCCCGTGCCTTGGCCTCGGCCTGTTTCTCGCGCTGATTAGGCCATAAACGAGCACGAATATCATCGATAGTTTGGGCACACAACTCGTCCTGTTTGGCTATTTTGCGTAACAGATTGCCAATAAAAAATGGACCATCACCAATCCTAGACGAGGACACGTGTATGTTGTAGTTTTTCCTCCGCATTTGACTTAAGTTGTCCCCAAACCTTCGCTCCGCTAGGGCTGTACTCTCTGCAACAGCGGCAGCACTTGTGCTCGCCTCATTACAGTCCACATCCATTGACTGATCGTCGATTAATGATTCTCCACTTTCGTCGCTCTCGCCATCACTTAGCGAGAAACTGTCCAGCGTTCCACTTAGTTGGGAATGCAATTTCAGCAGCAGTGACAATATGCTCTCGTCCATGTGTAGCTCATCTTTGTTGTTGCCCCCAATGGCCATGTCCACCGAACGCTTGCGAGCACCTCCGGCATCACCATAATTGTGGCGACGACCACCACTACCAATGAAGCTTCCTGCCCCGAGGACAATGTCCATGTTACTACTGCTGGGGACTGCAACGGGCTGGACACGTTGGAATGGGAGCAACATGCCACCACCGGTGGGCGTGGTAGGAGAGAACATTTCATTAGAGGCATTAGAGTTGGGTGCACTTCTAGTCGTACCAGCGACAGTTCCACCAGCATTAATGTTACTTGCTCCTGGGCCACTAGCATCCGCTCCTCCGCGAACCTCGTTATTTGTCTCGGCCAGCAAGAGATCTCGGCGAATAGCTACCTCCATGCCACTCTCGGGTAATGTGATCGGCTGCATCGGAAAATGAAAGTCGAGAGCAGCTGGGCTCATGTCCATGGCATTGTCGTCATCACGCAATAAATCGTCCTCGTTGCTATCCTGTCGGATGACTACTCCCGTTTCTGCAACTACAGACAGATCCCGTGGCAAAGCAACCTCCATACCCGGCACTCGCATGGGGACCAAAGCTTGAGTGACACCGCGCCGACTCACTGATCCACCATGACCACCTCTTCCTGTGGCCGCCGAACCACCGCTAGCCGCGTCATCCGTATCGGATTCAGACAACCCTATGGCATAGCGCATGGTTTGCTCCGTAGAATCTGTCTCCACGTCAAAGTCCAAATCAGCATAGAATGGATTGGAACGATAGTTCGAGGTAATCACCTGGGGATCTCGCGATTTAAGTGAGACCCGTTTAACTACGTGCCGTAGATTACAGCTAAGATTGTCTGTGGGATAGCACTGAAAGAGTTTGGGTGGCTCTTGCCTACCCGGGCCATAGGAATGATGGTAACCAGCTCCACCTACCATACCCGATTCTACCATAGCGGCGACAGTGGCAGCACCGGCTGCGGGACTTCCGTTGGTATCGCTACTTGTTTCTACAGAGATCTCGAGCAGAAAGACGGCGAGAGCCAATAGATGTTCAGAGACGTCACGGGTGTGGACAGCACGAAAGAATATTGAGAGAATCGTAGAATGAAATACGCGGGAATCGAGAATACGACAGGGATCACTAAAAGAGCTACCGGTGGGCAAAGATTGCGGTAGGCGAAATGGCGGCCATAGGTTCCCACTTGCTGGCATTTTGCTCTTTGATTTAACATAGTTTGTAAAACGATCGAGTGACGATTGAAAGTCACGACGGTGCACAGCACGTAGGAGAACATGCAAGGGATCATAGTATTTCTCCCACACTTCGTCAATGGGCGTAAAGAGGCCCTGTTCCAGATT
Organism: Drosophila neocordata; assembly: GCA_018903615.1. Lineage (NCBI taxonomy): Eukaryota > Metazoa > Arthropoda > Insecta > Diptera > Drosophilidae > Drosophila > Drosophila neocordata. The sequence continues at coordinate 1,365,777 of JAEIGI010000015.1, forward strand.
CTCCGATCCACTTGATGGAGCCTTATAGACGGATAGCTTTTTGAGAAACGTCTCAAAATTTTTGGTGTGCACATTGCCCGATCGCTCCGGCATCAGTTCTAGCAGCTGCGAGTGTGTCTTGTTTTCCGTGGCCAACAGAGCGCTAATCTCAATGATGCACTGTGTGGCCTCGTCATTACCAAGATTCGTGCGACTCGTGACTAAAGTAGCGAGGAATGTGAGAAAGCCCTCCAGCATGGAAGACTGCTCTGCTTTTTGGGGCTGTTTTAACGGGGCTGTCTCCAGCCACTGTCCCACATCAAAAAGCTCTATGGTGTTTTGCAAAAAGAAGTACTGTGGCAGGGTGGTGGCGCATATCTGTAAGAAGAAGAGATCCATGTCTGCCATCGAGTTGCAAAAATTGGCCTGAATATAGGTCATGGCCTGACCCTTAATTTGAAGGCCATTGCGAACCCATTTTCCAGCAAGAATTTCGTAGAAGAAGCTCTGTAACAAAAAAAGGAAAATATGTTTACAAAAAACCGTTAACGGTTAAAGTCAAATGTTTATCGATAACAGCGATATACATATGTATGTTGCTATCGCCTTATCGTCCGACTCAATTCCTTATGTTAAACAAGAAAAAAAAACACAAAGCCAACACATAAACAAAGCGTCTATGTGACCTGTGTCTATGAAAACTACAGTCATTCACAAAAGTATTTGTTGTACAGTCACAAAAATAGTGATATATATATATATAATTTAAATATAAACAGGATGGAACAGTTTACGATTGGGGTAAACCCAAAACAATATTGGAAATAAAAAAAAAACCCTAAGGAACAAAACACCCACAAATATCTCCTCTAAAATATTAAAAGATTTAAATTAATATTTTTAGAAACATACATATGTTTATACATATATGACTATAACAACGAGTGAATTTTATTTTTCAACAGAATGATGACATTGAGCATAAGGTTTGGACTTTAAAAACCGATCCCAACGTTTTCTAACATTGGTAATCCATGGAAAATCTGTGTACATATATTAATGTGTACGTATGTCATTTCTAAGAATGAGGTTTCCGGAGAAAATTACCTTTTAAAAGTATTTTTACGAAATGGTCAAAAATAATTAAGCGTAGTTTTTGCAAATAACACCAACAATTTGTTTAAATGCAAAATGAACAGTGTTTATATAAGCACTAATTAAAGTAGTATTTCGTTCATGTGCTTTGAAACGAATACTTTCGAGACTAGCTGTATATGTGTATGTATGTATGAATAATAAAAGAGAATTTTTAATCAACACCAATGTGATACGACGTCGACCCAAACCAAACCAAACCAAAGCCGAATTTGAGCTACAACTCTCTATTGTCGGTGTTGGTGTCGCATTTACGTTTTGAATTTCAACTGGTGCAGCTGCGTGTCTCGCTGTGTCTGCGTGTGTGGTTGTGTGAATCGACATTTAACTTCTTTTTCTTCTCTTGCCCACAACACAAACATCTACACTTGTACTATTTGCAATGTGCCATTATACCCAGCGTGCCACATTGCAGCAGCAGACCAGGCAAATAAGGGCTGCAAAATTGAGGATACCTTTTGTCTTACTACTAATAACATGCCTCATTCTAAGCCGGCCAGCACCAACATCTGCTGTTATTGAGGATGTTTTGGATGTGATTCATGTAGTTAAGGAGGTCACTACTGGCATTCTAAAAGCCTGGGACATTGTGCAATCCTCACCATTGGCAGCCAACATTGAATTTCCATTGATGAGAGAAAAACAGCGGAAAGTCTTACAGCGCCTTAAAGAAGTTAGCCGGCAAATCGACCAAACGGAACAGCAGGTTTATTTATAAACATGAATCTATCCATATAGGTATATTATAGACATACTATTTTTTCTACCGTTAAAGCATGCAGAATATGTGGCTTTGGCAATTGAATCTGTGACTAGTTATATGAATTTGAATGGGCCAGTTATAGCCAAAATGAATGACATTACTGATACCATTAATCGGATCTCATCGCGCTATCAGCAGATGCAGTCATATGAAGCACATCAGGATAAACTAGAGATGTCTACTTTAATACAGTTTGCTGAATGGACTGTCTCACCGAATGCTCACTCAGTTCATCATCTGATGGATCGCTTACATCTCACATTGCTTGGGAGTGAGGAGAAGTTAAATACATCTAGCAATTTACTTATGCAGCTTGCTTCCAGTTATGAGGTAAATACCACTAATAACAAATTACCAACACAATTATTAACTGCAATAGAGGATCATCTTTATCATCAGCATCATTATCAATTGTGAGTGGTGGTTCTGCTTCCTAGATAGGCAGCATGAATGAATCATGATTTGTTTGTTGATTCTCAGAATTGGAATTGAGAAGAGACAATTCGACTTCCCTGTCGAAATTGGGCTCAGGTCTCGGCTTCACAGTAGTTGTGACGTCAATTTGGCAAAAATCATCAAAGCTTTAACTTTCTTTTGCTAAATGGTGATGACTCATGAAACCGAGTGAGCGGATATTACTGTAACGGCTTAACACAAAGAATAAGTTCAGATTTGACATATGTATGTATGTATGAGTCTGCTAAAGATTCATCCCTTTGTTTGAGGTCAAAGGTCTCACACATAAGCAGGCATCACCAAACAACAGATGCAGAGGACACACACAACGCAGCTTAGTTGCCCCCATATAGAGAGAAAGAGATAGGGTGAAACAATTTTTTCTTTTGTTTGAAACGCGAAGAGAGAGAGAGAGAGACAGGCAGCACGAGCATACAGCTGTTACTTGACTTTTTCGCGTTATCGATTGATCGCTAGCAAAATGTATCGACATAACAGCTCGTGTATCATATGTGTAGCGTATTTAAATAACCTTTACAGCCGTCGTCACGTCAAAAACAAAGCTTTTTTCCCACTTATACATTGAAACATTCATATTTATTCCATTTGTGTGATGGAATGTTTGCGTTCCACAATGCACGGATGAAAAAAAAAAACAAAAAAATAATAATCCAACAACAATTTCGAAAGCTTCAGTCAGTGATTTTTTAGTGACTGTATTGTTGATTTTATAATTTTTTTTTTTTTTTTGTTAAACACGAACACACGATACGAAGTGAACATAGCACGAAGTAAAAAAAAATTGCCATCGGCGAGTAAAAAAAAGTTCCAGTACCAGTAGAACCGCAGCAACAACGACACCACTAAACACAAAGCACAAACAGCAAATGTGAATAACGAATTAAACTGAATCGCAAAAAGTGTGTAGTTAACAATTTAACACACTTCAAGAATTTTGCAGGTTGAAAAAAAGGGGGAGAACAGAAACAGATTGCGAAATCGAACTTGAGCCACAAGGGGAACACAGCAAGCAACAGCACAGTTCGTTTTAAAACGATACTGGAGCTAGGACAGATTTCCAAACGGTGCGAAAAGCTTTTCAAAACGAAAGAACGAACACAGCAAACAAGAATTTGTTATTCTTTGTATAAATTGCACAAAATTGACGTTATCCAAACAGTCAATAAAAACACAAACAAAAATGACTTCCTCCAAGGGGTTTGGTGGCTTAATTCTTCTTGTGTTGGCGTCGATTAGCCATAGCAGCACCAGCAGTTTTATGCACCAACATCGCTCACCCGCCATGGAAGTGGACGCCTTACGCAGCGAATATTTCTCCCTGGAGGAGTCGCTTTGGAAGTATTTGGACAAAACTGCTAATAGCCAAAACAATAAAGAGACACGTTTGCGCAAAGTGTATGATTCCCATCGTGATTTCTCTAATAGAAAGGAATTGGATCGACAATTCTTTGAGCAAAAGTATGGCTTCTTTAACCCTTATGAATGGACACTATTGGAGCGTGATTTGGTGTATGTCAATAAGCTATACGATACCTACAAGGTGCGAATTCGATCGAAAGGATTGAATATCTTGTTTTCTTTATCGATCTCTCTCTATTTTCCTTTGGTCTAGGACGCATTTGTTAATCAAAATAACAGCCCACAGCTGGAGGAGAGGGCCGTATTGGATCTAGCTGAGCAGGTTTTACGCAACGATAAAGACTTTTCAATGAGCCGCATATTTCAGGAAATTGATCAGATCATGGTCAAGCAAACTCTTTATTATAGAGCCATGCTGGTTAGTAATCAGGAAGTTTTAGGTTTCAAAGTTATAAATAAACAACAGTTGAATGGATAAGGTTGTAGAGTCCACACCATTTTTCAAAGGAATTCATTCCTTAGAAAATGCAACAGCACTTGTTTTTGCTTTTTAAATTATATATACATGATGTCTTTCTTACAGATGTCTACGGATCAAATTTGCTTTAGTCAGCAATCGCCTCAACAATTCATTTACTCTTTGTATGCTGACATTGCACTAACTGAACTAAAGGGCTATACCATGATGGAGTTCTCGTGGATGATGCTGCGCGTCTATGGCAAAGGGAATTTCACCCAGGAGGCGGAATTAATGCGAAGCGATTACGAAAAACGCACAGAACGTAGTTTAAAACTGCTAAAGGAGGTGATGCGAAGAGCTGATCGTATTGTTTGGCGCTGCGATCCCGAAAAGCATTTGCCGGGTGTAACCTACGATGAGATTACGCGACTTTTACAGGGTTATATAGAAAATGAAGTTGATTTAAATACTGATGAGACATGCCGAGAAACATGCTCATTTTATCAGTCTACCCGCTCGGAAGGTTGTTTCAAGGAATTATTCTGCGCCCGGCAACCGAAGTGTTCGGGACGATTGTTTAATTGCCAATTTGTCGATTCGGATATGTGGGTATGTCCGGCAGCGATGAATAGCACCCGTCGTTATGAGTATGTGGAGTACGAGAACGGAAGAGTGCTGGGTCAACGGGGACGTTGTGTTCGGGGCACCACCAAAGTTGACAGCTGGTGGCGCTACCTCTTCTGGCATTGCAGCTATTGCTTTTGCATGTGCGATGAGCAAGGCCTAAAGTCGGACCGATTTTTTAATCTTCGCGAATCATTGTCAGATGTAACCCGGAATAGGTAAGAATGCCGTTTTTACTACTCGTTAAACATTAATACCAGTTTCAATATCTTGAAATTACTTTCAGAGTTGTCACAGGATTGCGTTTTTTAAAACAAAACCGTGTATTTCACCTGCAGATTCAAGAGGCGGAGCTATTGCCACGTGGAGCCGTCAATCAGAGCACGTTGGAATGGCGACAAATTGATAAATATAATATCTTTGATAGGGATGTTAAAAAGGGCACCGACTATCACACCTTAAGTTATGAAAGTCGTTCCATTGATTTAGATGATATTAATACGGATGATAATAGCTATGTCGTTACCGGAGTACGTTTTCGTGTGGTCGGTGCTCATCTGAATTTAGAGGCCCGACTAAGTGAGTTAGATTTTAAAACTGGTCAACTTATTCAACCGGAAGTGAACAGTTTTTGGAAGTCTAATGACAACACCGATGTTAGTGGTGACCGCAGGTGAGTTAGAGGATAAACAAAACTAGCCAATACATTAACATAATTATTCCTATTGTTATTGCCGGACAGACAAAAACTACAGCTTTCCAATGCGGATGTGTCTACACGTTCCATAGCATCATCCATACCGCAATCACGTCACAATCAATACATTGAGTTCACCCATACGGGCATGGACAAGGATGCCGCTCAAAGTACAGTGCCTTTTATTGATGTACAGGATGTTACATCGAATCCCCCAGTGCCATTATCTGGTATTGGCATATATTACAAAGGACGTCAGGGTTATGGGGGCTTTTTGGCGCCCAAGATCATTACATATGATTTTACCCCCCACGTTCAAGTGCCGAAGAACAAGTTCTAATTAAAAAGGTTTAACAAAAGAGAAGGAGAATTTCGATGACCGATCATCATCTCAGTTATCTTATAGCTTTCTAGGATACACATACATACATATAACTTGCATTATATCTTGTCTAGATTACCATTAGAGTATTCATTAAAGGATGAACAAAAGGAGACAAGATCAAAATCAACGAAAAAAAACTAAACAAATAAATTATAATTTGAAATAGAATATAATAGTAAAAGCTTTTAATCTCGACTACTTCTTCATCTAAAAAATAAACAAATTAAATTTTTTATTGTAATTGCAATATGACTAGTTAATTGCCCATCATTAATTAAATTTCCGACTTTTTAGTAAATCAGATAAAGATTAAAATAATTAAAATATTGAATAACTTTTGGAATAAATTCTGATCACGGATTTTTTATATCAAATCCAAACTCTGATCAAAATTTTTATGCAATCGTCATACAAGTGTAGATTATATTCAAATAGTTAGCATTCGGTTAGAAATTTGTAATGCACAAATTTGAATTTGTGGTTTAGTCTTATATAAGTCTTAGCAACTGGACTTAGACTGTCTTGTTTGTGCGAAATTTTGTTCTACTTTTTCCAGACTGTTTGCGAAGTGTATAATAATCGTTATACTTGTTGAAATGACAACTAATCAGACTTGTTTTATCGCGTATAAATTAAAATGAACTCACCTGCACTCGAAGCGGATGAATCATTAATAGAGGCAAGATATATGGACGATGGGGTAACACATCGTTCAAACTAATTCCCATTTTGGTTACAGCCTGACAGATAAAGGCGGCCAGGTACCGATGTAAAGGAAAATGAAAAGAGGCCTGCATCATTTCCTCCTGAAAGTGAAAGAAGTAAACGATTAGAAACTAGATTAAAGTATAAATAACAAAGTTGACTTACCAGAGGCATTTTAGGTTCCATAAAATATATGGAATCTAGCCATTCATGCAATGTTGTCACACAATAGTTGATAATCTTTTTCGCTAAATGAGCATGGGTGCCATCCTGAAGATGAGATATAATAGACCACATGGGATAGGCACTGGCCTCCAGTTCGCAAGAGAATGCTGCATAATAACTATTCGGCTCGAATTCCACATGCGAAGCCGTCTCGCGAACATTCACATTCATGCCTTGCAGCATTTGAAGAAACTGGAACCACATGTCGATAAGATTATCGTCACGTAAAAATACCAAAGCCACTGACTCATGCGAAAGGACATTATTAAAATCGGAGACTAGCGGCCAATAGCAGTGATCCTTCATTACTTGTCGCGTACAATCTATGACAAAATGGAAATTTTTTGTCGAATCTGCAAAAAAAAATAAAATGAAAAGAAACAACAATAAATATAATATAGATTATATAAACAAATTTAAAAGAATCAAAGATAAATCGTTTGCCTACCATGCAATGTATTCTGTATGAGTATCTTGGACATCATTAACTTTAAACTAATAATCATCACATGAAGCAGCGACAATTCGTTGACCATTTTGAGGGCGAGACTCTCGTTGGAAAAGAGTTGGACACTCATATGCACGACACGATTGCTTAGCGTATCAGGATCGCGTGACATTTCCAACACAGACGGAATGCGACTGTAGTGCATGACGAAAGTGCGGGTCAGGTGTTCCTGGAATAGATAGATTGACAATATATAGTTACATTTAAAATGATTCGGTTGGCTGGCTATTCTCTCACCTTATAGTCTTGATCAGGCAGCATATTAAGCAGAAAGCACACTAACGTCTGCGGAAACTCAAATTTAAATGTCCAGAATATGAACTCCTCGAGAAGTGTGGTATGGACCAGCTTTTCGCCCAGAGCAGGCAAGTCTCGATATTCATCAGGCGGTTCGGGATTTGGAAAACGATTTACAGCATCCTCGTACTTCTCACGATTTGCTTTGAGAAATCGACCGTTTGGCGTATCCTGGCATGGTGTCTCCATAAAATATGCATAGACCTCGGGATTGATTAACGTTCTTGTCATAACCTTGCGCATAATCTCACCCATGTTGTTTAAATGGATCAGCATATTGGCGAACTCTTCGCACGAGTATGAGGTCATTGCGTGCACCTGCAGTGTCGTGTCGCTATGCTCGCGAAAATGCTGCAACAAACGAAACAACAGCTTGGGCATTATTGCCTCGGCCACAGCCAATAGATTGTTGGGCACCGGATCCCGATTTACGCGATTATTGATGCCATGGTCGGAACAGAAGCCTTCAGCCTTCATTACCGATGTGTCTCCGCAATCGCAGGCACCGCCTGCCTGTGACAAGAACATATTGAAATCGTGGTTTGTATGATTGCCCTTTTTAAAGCAATCTCGACATATAGACATGCAAGGTGATATTCCACAGGTACGACAACGATAAGCCACAACATGTGGCACCCAGACCAGACCGCATTTCGCATGGTTATCATAGCTGCGCACTAAAAGACATAGATACATATATATATATATATAAATTAATGAATTGATATTTGACTATTAATTTAAAAATATAATGTAATACGATTTTTTTAATAAATTATTACAATATAGAAATTGTCCATTTACATAAAAATTTAGCTCTTTAAAATTGTTTTTTCAATATTAAACGATTAGGATTTTAAAATAAATTTATGTATTTATTTATTTTACGGATTTTTGGGAATGTGTGATTTGTCGTTGGCATCTACTTTAAGGTGAAGACCTTGCATACAGTTGCATGACGTCGATGAAAGGTCAAATCTCATGCAGAATACGGAAGGAAGAAAGACAGAAGATTGACGCAATAAAGCAAAAAAGAAACGAAATGAAGCGGGAAATTGATTGACAATTTTTCGAATTGGCAATCTATCCCAAAAGGGGACACTTGCACTTTCTTATTCTTAAGCTAGCAATTTTGCAGGACCTGTGAATTGAACACTTTATTTGTTCCATTCCAGAAAATCATCTCTATAATGATAAATATGAAGAATTTTTACAATTACATGTATATAAATGCTGATATTCCTAAATGAATCTGAAGGAACTGACTAATAAAATAGTTAGTCCTGCGTATAAGACAAAAGACGGACTTTTATCATATAATATATATACTATGTGAATAGAATACAGCTTTAGTTGTCGGGGATTCTTCTAATATAATCTAACATAATGTAATATAATCTTTTGCAAGGGTTAATCAAACAATGGAGCAACGAAGCGCAGCGTAAAGATTAATTGACAAGGAAGCTGCTGCAATTGCCACTGTGCGTGTACGACAATGACTAATAAGTAGGACAAGAACTATTTAACTAACGCATGGGAGTGAGGGAGAAGACACTTTGGCGACTCACGCAGCCTGGCACCTACTAAATATAATGACAACACGAAAAATTGCAAGCACAGAGAGATAGAGAAATAAAGAGAGAGAAGTTAGCCAAGATCAAATTATATTATATAGTGCGTGTGTTTGTTTGTTTGTATGTATGTGTGTGCATGTATGTGCATTTGCTTTACTGCTCTGTTGCCATGGCGCTGCACTCTTCACGCTGATTTGCACCTTGCGTGCCCTATAACCATTTTACATACACGCACACACACACACATGTATATCCATTGAAATTGTTTTTTCCTTTAGGGGCAACGTACTTGCAGTTACTGTCAGCAGTATCAATCAGCTGACCGCCATTTACGATAATAAAAATAAATTTATCGAAATACCAAAACAAAACATATTAATTTTCTTGAAATATGCCTTACCGATTTTGACAAACTCCTGAGGTGTACGGCCTCCCGCTATTAACCAACGAATCCATTCAATATTATCTGGATTGTCGATGGCTGTGCCAGGATTGAATAGTGTATCCATAATGGAATCCAGATCTGGCGTGCCACCGCCGCGACAGCATTCCGTGTTGATTAGAGCTGCGACTTCTTTGCGACTGCGCAGGCTGAAAGAAGAAGCGCCAAAAAAGAAGCTCGGCTTGGCACCTGATCCCGAACTATTGCCACTGCTACTGCTGGTATTGTTGGCAGTTGCATTGTCATCTCCACAAAGGGCACTAGACGAGGATTTGCCATCACTACCACCACTCGCCGCACCAGCTGTGGTACTGGCGGCACTGGAATCCCAGTCATGAAACGGTGAATGAGAGTTGCCTCCGCCTCCACTTGTTCGGCTTGCAGGTGTAGGAGGATTATTGGCATTGCCTGAATTTACCGATATATTTGTAGGTACATAAACCGATAAGAGATCCATATCGGACTCCTGGCCAACCTGCCCACCATCTATGTCATTGTCATCGTCATCGTCATCATCTTCGTCATCTGCGTCTATCATGGCCTGAACCATGGATTGGGCCCGGTCCTCCTCGTCCTCGATGCTTATATCGGCATTTGACAGATTGTCATCTTCATCCATTTTGTATGGTGCTTTGATGACGTCGCTGCCGCTGTCGACGACGACGCCGCTGCCTATATAGTCTTCACTGGGAAACGAGGACTACCACGGACAACGTCCAATCCACCAATCCACGCTTCTTTACTCTAAAGCCGTCGATGCCTTTTGGTTGTTTATTTTTAGTTCAGCTTTTCTGTTTTAGATTCTTTCGATTCCTCTTTTTTTTTTTAAACGAGTTTTCTTTTTTGGGTTCCGCTTCTTCTTCTGCTACTGCTTTTGATAGGGCCGCCTTGGTGATTTGCTTTCTCGTTGTTATTTGACTTTGGTTTTTGGTCAGCTTTTTGCTTAGCCTTTTGTTGTTGTTATAAATGGAAAATTCAATAGAAAATTTTGATTTTTAGATTTAACTAGAGAAGAAACAGAGACGAAAAATTTCACAACAACAAACACTTGACTTTGACTCACACTCGCACTCACTCACTCGCTTTGCTCGCTCGCTGGCCAGCTCTCTTGACGTTGCCTGCCCGACCTACTGCCGCCTCCTGGTCTGGTGGTGGTCAATGAATGAGCAACTGCAGTAAAGATTTAGCAAATATAAGTATACTCATGTTGCTTTATCCATAAGTTAAAGATTTTCGTTTCATTTCTTTTTTTGCAAATAAGGAATTCACATACACGCACACAATTACACTAGTGCTCGAACACACACACTACACACATACGCACGAATTTATAACCAAATATATATATATATCGTGCATTGAACTTGTTAAATTGTGGTTATTTGTTCATTAATATATCTGTGTGAGAGCCCATTAAACTACTTCCGATATTAAAAATTTGTGGAGTTATAGTCGTAGAGTGCTAATGTATACCCAAGAACGCGTTTTAATTCTGCAAAATTCGTCGTCTGTTGTACGCAGCGTTGCCAGAAGGTGAAACTGGGTTTCTTTAGGGGCGCTGTTATTTTCTGCTTGAGATTTTTCTGTAAAAATCGATATTAAAATATCTCTTCAAAATCGAATTTGCGATATACATGTCTTTTTATCGATATCACTCGACTGTCAGTGTACACTGGTTATGTTTTCACATACATTGCAACTAACTAATGTTTGTGCACCCATTTGCTTTGTACTTTCTATTTTACCCAAAATTAATAAAAATTGCAATATTCTCTTCATTTTGTATTACTACATATTAGATGTAATTTATAGATATATACAAAATCAGCGCAACACACATCATAGTTTCTGAACAACAGAGACCCAATCATAATATGTACGCACGCTTACAAGCGGCGACCACGACGACCGCCCTTCCTGCGTGTAGAATCGGATGGGATGGGTGTCACATCTTCGATGCGACCAATCTTCATCGACGAACGGGCCAGAGCACGAAGCGCAGATTGGGCACCGGGTCCAGGGGTCTTTGTCTTGTTGCCTCCGGTGGCACGCAGCTTGATGTGAAGGGCAGTGATGCCAAGGGGTTTTGCACTTTTCAGCCACATCCTGAAAAATCATATATTAATTAAAATGTTTTGCGTTTCTGTTACACTTCATACCTGGGCAGCCAACATAGCGGCGTATGGCGAAGCTTCATCACGATCAGCCTTCACCTTCATGCCTCCGGTAACACGGGCAATAGTTTCACGGCCAGACAAGTCAGTGACATGGACAAAGGTGTCGTTGAAACTAGCATAGATGTGGGCCACTCCAAAGACAATTTCACCGTCACGAACCTGTGGTCCAAGCTGGACCTGCACTTCTTCCTTGGGAGCTTTAGCCTTTCTAGGAGCCATTTTGCAGTTTATTGTCGATCAGCAAACTGTTTAGAGGCGGAAAGAAGCACAATGTTCAGACACAGTTTTACTTCATGAAATCATCACAACATAAAAATAATTTTGTCACCAAAACAAAAAATATCACAAAAGTAATTCAACTGAATCGCCTGAGTCCATTTACGTATGCACTATTGGAATTCTCATTTTTATGGCTAATGGGATATACTAGTCGATACATGTTTACGTTTGTGGCGTTTGTTTTGGAAACCGTTTTATTTTGCAAAAATATACTTATAATACAATATCAAACGAACCAAATGCATGAACCGGATACGAAAAAGAAAGCAAAAACAACAAGGTGCTAAAGCGATAGCTTTTTTGACAGGCAGGGATGTATTAGATTTATAATCAGGGTTGCCATTTCTGTTATCGGAACATTTTGGAAACGTTATGACAACCCTAATATATTTTTGTTAGGGAATTTCATTTAAGTTAAATATTGTAACTATTAAATAAAATGCTTCAAAATATTTTTTAGCCCACCAGTTTCAGCAATTAACAAAATTTGCAATATCATTTACAAAAGTTTTTTCAGTTTTATTTTTATGTTTTTATAAACATAGACAATAATAATATTGTATGCATATAAAAATATGCATTTGCCTTCGGTATCTTTTGCCTGGTTTCCATTTAAAGACGGCGACCACGACGACCGCCCTTCCTGCGTGTAGAATCGGATGGGATGGGTGTCACATCTTCGATGCGACCAATCTTCATCGACGAACGGGCCAGAGCACGAAGCGCAGATTGGGCACCGGGTCCAGGGGTCTTTGTCTTGTTGCCTCCGGTGGCACGCAGCTTGATGTGAAGGGCAGTGATGCCAAGGGTTTTGCACTTTTCAGCCACATCCTGAAAAATCATATATTAATTAAAATGTTTTGCGTTTCTGTTACACTTCATACCTGGGCAGCCAACATAGCGGCGTATGGCGAAGCTTCATCACGATCAGCCTTCACCTTCATGCCTCCGGTAACACGGGCAATAGTTTCACGGCCAGACAAGTCAGTGACATGGACAAAGGTGTCGTTGAAACTAGCATAGATGTGGGCCACTCCAAAGACAATTTCACCGTCACGAACCTGTGGTCCAAGCTGGACCTGCACTTCTTCCTTGGGAGCTTTAGCCTTTCTAGGAGCCATTTTAATGTGGTAAGTCGATCAGCAACTGCGAAGAGTAAAAAGAATACGTCAGACCACAAATGCATATAACAACATTAATAATAAACACAAAGTATCATCGTCACAGAGTGAAATTGGGAAACCAAAAATGTAGGGTATCCGATTATTGAAAACACTTATGTTTAAAACCACTCTTTACATATTATTTGAGTTAAAATTAAAAAAAAATTTTAAAAAAATATTGGAGCAGTGGAAAACTAACCACTTATGTGCACCGGAAATTACAAAAGAAGGCTGATATGGCTGTCAAAAAAGCAGGGTTGCACGGTATTCAAAAAACGGCGATAGCAATAACGATTAATGTGGTATCGATACCAATATGATAGACCGATGTGGCATATCACAAGACAAGAGCAAAATTATTCTATAACAACAAAAGACTGTCGGATTCCAAGACCATGTCGTGGGTCTCCGACTACAAGTATACCTGGCTGGAGCGGGTCACTATGCGCACTCTTAGAGCTTGCGGCCACATCCCGAATCACGTAGCCTTTGTTATGGATGGCAACAGACGATTTGCCCGGTCAAAGCACATTGACAAGATCGAGGGCCATTCTTTAGGCTTTGTCAAATTGGCTGACTGCCTTCGTTGGTGCTTAGACATTGGAATACGGGAGGTAACTACGTTTGCCTTTAGCATTGAGAACTTTAAACGCTCCAACGAGGAAGTCGAAGGTCTTTTCAATTTGGCACGTGAAAAGTTTCAAAAGTTGCTGGATGAATCGGACCGGCTTAATGAGCATGGTATAAGGATACGAGTGATTGGAAATATTGAACTATTGCCGTTGGACCTGCAAAAATTAATCGCAATGGCCATGTTGAAGACTGAGCACAATGACAAGCTCTTTTTAAATGTGGCTTTCTCGTACACATCGCGGGACGAGATCACACAAGCGGTCGAAACAGTACTTGAGCTTGGTGAGGCGGATAATCTTAACTGTGAGGACATCAGTGAAAAATTACTTGAAGAGTGTTTGTACACTCGACACTCTCCATCTCCGGATTTAGTTTTCCGCACCTCCGGCGAATCCAGATTAAGCGACTTCATGATGTGGCAGGTAAGATTGGAGGAGTACGCGTAATAAAATTAATCTGATATTAACTTTATTTTTATTTTGGTTCTGTCTTTAGCTCAGTACTTCAGTCCTATATTTTACCAATGTATTGTGGCCACAGATCACGATTTGGAATTTTCTTGGCGCTATTATAGCTTTCCAGCGTGATAGAAGACAATTGGATGAGGTAAAAAAATTGGAGCGTATAAATGCGGCACATGTGGCCAAATCCAGACATTTTTATAGCGATCGAGTCCAAAGGTTTCTTCACACAGTTGATTCAAATCGACGGAAATTGTTACTTAAATTGGCCGTCTCCACCTGAATCCCACACCCGCACCTATTCCAAATGAAATGTTTATGTTGTTGTGATAAGTATAAAATAAATAAATAAATGCTAATGCAAATACATTTAAATATATATCCAAACTTGTCAGGTTTAGATCTAGAATTCCAATTATGTTAACAAGTTTAAGTTAACGAAATAAAATTTCATATATGTATTTATAAATATTCCTAAATAAGTCAAAGTTTCAACAAACCGGAGATAAAAAAAACTTAATAATATTTGCTACCAGTTTAAAGATTGAATTGTCTGTTGGTATTGATCGAAAATATATATATATTAAGTTTCGCCAGTTGGATAATTCAATTGCATTGGTTTTTAATAAACGTAAGGGGTGAAAAGCGACATTAAGGCCACGTGTATATATCAGTTTTGATATATTGCACTTTTGTGTGCGTTGTTGTGAGTGTCTATAACGTACACTCAACCAATAATACAATATATCTTATCTAAATCTTGCTTTAACAGTTTAACTATACCAAAGTTACCTGCTTGCAGCAAAATATATAGCATACAGGTGGAAGAATGCTGACCGTTTAGACACATTTTTTTAAATAATTTCCGAAAAAAATTTTATATTTTCAAAAAAATTTATTAAATATAAATAAATTTTCTATTTTTTTTTCTCGTTTTAAAAGCAACAATAATAACAACAAAGAAAACGAAAAATGTATATGTATAAGGAAGGAACCTTGCATTTATCCTTATATCAGGCTAAAATGGAGCTTATGTATATACATATATATTGTGTGTGTGTATGTGTCGGGGGATATATATATATATATATAAATTATCCATTAATGTGCATTTACATATACATAGGTATATACATGGGTCCCGTCTGAGTTGGGTCAAGTTTTTTTTCAGTAACTGGATGCACCAATCGTTTTGCGTATTTGTTCAAAGGACAGCCAAAAGGTTAATGACCAGGGCGCCATGCGTATCCAGCATGGTAGAAATCCCTTATAGAGGGCAACAAATCCCTCTTTAGCCACTGTTTGGCGTAAGCAGTCTACTGAACCCCGATAAAGCAGTCCTCTTGATGAAACAATTACAATATTAGTGTTTAGTTTAGTTTGATTTGGTAATTACTTAGCCCACTTACCGGCCTAATTCATCGGTAGGTTGGTTCATAATGCGCGTCTTCACAACATCTGCTGGTGTGCCCATTATGGCAGCCACAAAGCCAGCGCAGACTGAGGCAAGTACATGGACCGTATGACAGTCAGGCATGTTCAGGCGTTGCATTATCAGATGCTTAATTGTGTCATAGGTGGTCAGATCACCCAAATTGACCAATGCTGCGCGCTGGACATTTGGTATGCTACCTTTCCACAGGCCCTTTAAGCCGCCACGTTGCACAATCTCCCTGAAGGCATGTCCAGCGCTGTGAACACGTGCCGGCTCACCCATCAGTCGCCTTCGTCCCTCCATTTGCACTTGTACTTTAACCAGATCGGCGGGTGATGCCAACCATTGGGCCACAGCACCAGCTGTTACACCACATAGTGCTGATTTCCATATGGGCAGCGCCTCTCTGCCATTCTGGGTAAATTCCTTCCGCATCAAATCATAGCTGCAGATGCGTACGCCACTGTCAACGAGGAACAACGGAATATTGGTATTTGGGATTAGCAACTTTGCTGCTGGATGTAATCATTACTGCAGCAGCTAGTGGTTGTCTAGGATGTCAGGCAAGTGATATATAGACGCATTGACTCATAGATTATACAATGAATATATTATAATGTTGCTTTCAATTGGTTCTTTTGCGTTTTTTTTTTCTTTTTTGGGTTTAAATAATTTAAAATTTTTTGATTGTATGTTTTAATTTGCCCACCTATAGACGACGTGTCTGTAGAGCGCCGGCGTCACGCCCTGCCACAATTTGAGGGCGCCCTCCTCCCGTGCAATGCCGAAGGCGGTGGCCATCATGCCGCGATATTGCATCTGGTAATGGGGGTAGTAGGTAGTTTATATATATGTATATACTGTACATATATATATTATATTCTTGGCCAAGATACACAACAGATTCACATAAAACACGCACACGCACACACACAAAAATGAGATGAAACAGCGACAGATAGAGCCAAGACAGGAGCAGGTGTGGAAGTTGGGAGCAAAAAAGGGATATCAATTGCTTGTTTAAATTTTTACAAAAATTAATGTATGTGTTGATTTAAATTGTCTAAAAAAGAGGCAGAGGAATTCGAGGCAACAAGGAGCAGCAGGATTATTTAAGATAGACAACTAAACTACACAGAATTACATTTTTTTAGTTTCAAAATAAAAAAGTTTTTTCCAAATTCCATTAGTTACTATAACTTCAACAATTAGCGCCCTTTAGAGATTATTCTATCTGAACTAGATCTAAACTGATTGAACCGGTCAAGAACAGATCTATAATACTTGAGAGAGATCTACACATACTTAAGGAAAATTATATTCATACGTGTACTTGTTAGAATTCTATAGAATCATACAAGTCCAAAATAAAATACCGAATATTGATCTGTTTTACTTGTTTACATGGTTAAAAAGCAAAGAGTTTTACTAGGAATTGAAAGATTTAACAAGGATGAAATTATGCAAATACTAAAATTTACTGCATTGTATTAAGATTTGTCGGTTGGTCAGCTGATCTTAATTCTTGGCAGATTTCCAACTCCCGAAATA
Source organism: Drosophila neocordata (assembly GCA_018903615.1). Taxonomy (NCBI): domain Eukaryota; kingdom Metazoa; phylum Arthropoda; class Insecta; order Diptera; family Drosophilidae; genus Drosophila; species Drosophila neocordata. The sequence continues at coordinate 1,383,126 of JAEIGI010000015.1, forward strand.
ACATGCAATAAGATTATATTATATACATACATATATTGAAGATTGCAGGTCTCTTATCTTATCAGTTAGTTGATTTATTAGGAGAACCTGCCCCTAGTGTGTGTGTGTGTGTGTACATATACGTTAGCCGCTCCCCCAGATAAATCGTGAAACAATTTGTGATAAGATGAGTAGTGCAAGCAATGAAAAAACAAATGGGACGTTAAAATATGGAGTTTGATTAGGAGTCAAAGGATACAATAGGTTAGTTTTTAGGTCCCAGGCCAGGCCCCTCACATGCGTAACAAAAGCAGAAGCAAGAGGATCATACGAAACGAAGATCAAAGGATTTGGCAACACACAGAAAACTGGCCAAAGAGGCTACTCACATTGCTGGTGCTGGAACTGACCAGAGCAGCGGCTTCGCCTTGGATTTGCAGTCGTGTCTTTGTTAGGTCTAGTGGATACGTGACCAATTCGGCAATTGAAGCGGCCACCACGGATACTATATAGGTGCAGGCAAATGAATCGGCATAGTCATATTTAACAGGACGTAACTGATGCCTTCCACTGCTCGAACTAGGACTTGGGCTTGGGTTGGTTCTGCTGCTGACACTAGAATTAGGACTAGGACTAGCTTTCATAATTTCTGCTGAGGATTCATCTGCGGATTTAGCCATCTTAGCTTGGTTTTGGATCGGAACGGATCGGACCTGAGTCTGTAATACAAATGGAAACTAATTTAACCATTAAAACAATGAGTAAAAATGGTAATCCCAATTCCCACCCAAACCAAATCCAATGTTGACGTTTAAGTGAAATCTGTTAAGATCGGTAAAGATGGATCACGAATGGGGTATGAATACGAATCCAATACGTATTATTATGTGCTGCCGCAACGACGTTGCTTTTGTTTGCTTTTAATTTCGTTGTCGAATAACAATAATCGCTTCTGTGAAATTTACATAATAACAGCGACAAGTCAACAACCGAAGGTGATGATGGGACGACGGACAATGCACCTGCGGGAGAAGAAACGCAGAAATAATTAACTTTGATTGAAGTATTTTTTGGTATTTTTTGTTTAATCGATGTCACAATGTTAATACTATCGATAGATTCACAATTTTCTCATTGCTCAAAATGTTATATTTAACAGCATCAGTCATGGGTCTGTTAATAATTAACAGCACTATCTGGGGAACCTATTAAATTTGCGATTCCGTTGCAATTCTTTGAAATTTGAAAAAATATTTTTTTTAAATGTCTTTTTTTTCTAACATTGTTCTTATTCTCATTGAAATTACAATAAAAATGTTTTGTAACGTTTGCATTCATTGTACTTCATAGTCTTAAACTGTGCTACAACCATATCTTCTACGCATGTAGTGTGGAAGCATACCTATGTATTTAGTTAAATAGTATTATTAATCTTCTACAATCCCGGCATTACATAGGCTATGTTGTCCAGCGTTGTCGCTAGATTTGTGCACAATTGAGCCTTATTCTCGAGCCCTGGAATCTGGGTGGTCATGCAAAGCAGCGGCCCCATAGAGCATAGTAAGCTGTCTAGAAGCACGGACAAGCTCCCAGATAAAGCCACATGGCCATTGTGTTCTTTGAGTCGTTCTCCAATAACCGTCAAACTCTCGCCAAGCAGTTTTAAATGGGCTGCTGCATCGATTGCCTCAATACTGGTTGGTGGCTGTTGTGAATGCTGATTTTGTTGGAGACAACTTGTCTTCGCTTCTGATCCATCTGTTGTGGATGTGGGCGAACTCTGTGCCAGTGTTCGTTTGGCTGTAAGCGTCATCCGACCACTGCGTCTTTGTCTAGTACTGATGTTGTTTGAACTCCCTATTGTAGTGTCATCTGCTGTCGTTACTGCTGTGCTTTGTGTGAATTGTTGGCATTGACGATCGGCTGCCAACTTTTTGGTGCGACTTGTTGTGGCACGATTCACAAAACTCGTATCGTTTGCAATAGGAGTAGCTGATGCGGTTGTACCATTACTGGTCATAACAAGAGGGCCATTTCGTTCACGCGTTCGTGCTTTAGTCGCCTGGATTTTGGCCTTGCGCCTCCACGCACTTTTCTCCTTGTTTGATACATTCGCCCACAGCTCGCTTAGACGGCGAGCAGCTTGAGCAAAGTCTGCAATAATTATAACTCTGCTAATACTTGGGACAACTGGACTTTTGCATCCGATTCAACTTACCCATATCCTGAAAGTCTCGTTTGCGCACTTCTCGGGCCCAAAGACTGTAGGCTGTGTACCGGGATTTGCCCTTGTCCTTTCTTTGTGTCTTACTAACGATCACTTTGCCATCTTTTATTATTTTCCGCTTGTTAGACTTTTCGCGCATGTAAAGGCTTTGCCGCACTCGCGCATTGTTGTTAGTGGCTTCTGCCTCTACTCCTTCGACTAGATCCTGCACCAGCGTATCCATTTCATCGTCCGAGTTCATTAAGAGAGCAGGCGGCTGTGGTGGTGCTGCATGTTTGTGTATGTGTATGTTTTCTGTTTCTGAAGTTATGCTTAAGTCATGCTCATCATATGCCATTGTCAGTTCTGAGTCCAACTCTAATGTTAAATGTTGTTGTTGGTGTTGCTCGCGATCTTTTAAAGCATTAGGCGGTCTACCTCGGTTTAAATATCGTGCCGGCTGCCTGCTATGGCCTTGAATGCGTTTTGTTTTTCTTTCGATCTCCTCTGGTGACTCAAAGTCTAAGAGCTTTGAGGACTTTTTACGTACGCGTCCACTTCGTGAAACGCCAGCCACCTGGAAATCTAAGCAAAGTCCGAATACATCGATCGTTATGCCAACACAGTAGGATTCGGGAGACTTACCTTTAGCTGAATCTGGATGAGTATCCATTGGATGCAATTTTTTGTTGTTGTTTTCTGTTGTTTTTCAAGTCGCAGCCAATAAACACAACCGTGATTAATTTCTGCCTTTGAACTGGTTCCCTTTACAGTTGAACCAGTATAAGATGAACCAGTAATATGAACAATAGGCAAAAAGTGTTAACTATTTTACATAAATACAATAAACACAAAAATATTTTGTTGCCATACAGAGGAAGATGAAGGTAAATTTTAAATCTCACTTAGCAAAAATAACTAGATTTATAACTTATTTATTAAAAGTTTCAATGGCTCTTCTATATAGTATAATGCTCTGGCAATAATGGCACCAATCAGCCACAATCAACACTAAATAAGATATATATATATTTAAAAAATAAAAGAAACAAAATTTCCAGCTATATTATCTGGAACCTTTTAGGTGTTTGATACATGATACAATTATAAGTTAACGGTAATACAAAATGAATACCAGTTTGCCGGAAGATTTCTTGACAACAGAAATTTTCAAATTTCAATACATTGAGCATGAAGCAATAAACACAATATAATTATAATCTACAATTTTACTTAATAACCCAGAACAGATTGTAAGAACTGAATAAAATAACAAAAATTACTTTGACAACTTTATAAAATAGATAAACTAGTCCTAAGGCATTGGTTTCGATTATTAATTGATTTTACAATTCAGATTTCCAGGAAAGGATAAATAAAAGATACGAATTATTTGCACGGCTTTTATTTTAAATGATTTAAAACAAAATTGCTATATTGTCAAATAAATAGTGTTTGCCCAAACAACATTTCTTGCTTGACCAGATAGCATTATTTTCTGAATAATCTCTATTCAGTTAGCGCCAAATCATTTGAAACAGAATTAGCGTTGGATCTTAATGAATAAACAAAAAAAAGTTCTAATACTAAAAAAAAAAAGGAGTTAGTAGGTGCAAGAAGTGCATCCTTATAGTAGCCTGGTTTGAAATGAATACGAAATACGATGTTACGGGGCGTTGTGTGGTTTCCAGTCCAAACAGTCTAAATCGATTGTCAACTTGGGCTGCTGGAACTGTGGTAATTGAAGATGGTCAGTTATCATCTTTGACGTCACACAGATAATATTTTGCCCCTTCCAATACTTGATCATCTTCATGGATTGCAGTGTGTAAATGATGTCGTCCTGGGCAATGCCACTCATCTCGCTCAGCTCCTTGATGGTTGTCTGTTCGGGCGAACACCGCACCTTCATCAGCTCAAGCAACGTGTAGGCCCAGTAGCTGCGGTAGCTAAGTCGTCCAAGATCAGACAATGGGTGTTCTGGCCTACCGATGACACCTTCTTTGCGCGAAAGCTCATAGCTAAATGCAATCAGCAACTTGCCAAATCCCTTGCGCTGATGCGGGGGCAATACCAAGATACAGGCTACGTTGTTTTGCTCCTGCATTTTTCCCTTAGAGAAATAACCCACAATGTGGCTGCCTTCTTTGTCAATCTCGCACAGCACATAAAACAGAAAGGGATTCATGTCAAAGTATAACACCTTGTGGTCAAGAAATAGCTTTGCCATGAGGCACAACAACTGACAGTAGAGCGGCTCTTCCTGGCCATTCACCTCGTAAATGGAGATGTTACCCTTGCGGTAGATTTCTCGCCCAGGTGGATGCCGTCGTCGGCATTGGTACTGATGATAGCTGTAACTCCTTCGCATCCGCATGTATTTCAGGCAATATTCACAAACATACAGTGTCCTTGCCTTGCCATACTCGCCCGGAAACGGGCTAAAATACCAAGTATCTATCTCGTAATTACCAAACTGTAGCTTGTCAATGTACTTGATCATGGTAATAGATTCGTGCTCCTTTTCAAGCGCCGCATCTGATGCGGTTAGCTCAGCATGACTCTTTTGGACATGGTTGATCTCATCATAGCGTCGCTTTTGATAGCGGGTCATCTTGCGATCGCTATAATCGTATCGATTATTTTCACATGCTGAGAGATAGTAATCCTTTTGGAAATGCCGCTTGCGCCGATCTATAGCCGAACTGCTGCTTATTGTGTCACCTTTTGATGAGGCCTGCTGCTGCTGTAGTTGGTGACTTGTGCTTGGTTGGTCACTGTCTGGAGACACCACTGTAACACCTCCTAAATCGTCGGCATTATCAGAAATCCGATGACGACCCACCCATCCGTCTAGACGCCGATTAAGACCCACATAGTGGACATAATACTCATTGGGTATCAATGATTGCTCGGTACTCCGTGCTTGCAGAACATGCCCCGCATGAACGGTTCCATCATCACGGAGAATGTAATAGATCTTATCGGGATTTTCGTTTACGTCGATCTTTTTAAGTAGTCCTGCATTGGAGGCAAAACCTGGCAATACCATGGGCTTATCCTGCTCAATAAGAATTACATCATCCTCATCATCATCTTCTTCCTCCTCCTCCTCATCCTCCTCCTCCTCCTCCTCTTCGTCATCGTCGTCGTCGTCACTTGAGCTGTCAGCGCCTTGGTTGCTATCATCCGATATGGTCTCAATATCTTCATTAAGAGGGTTTCTGGTTGGTAGTGGTGGTGGCTTTAACTTCGTTGTTGGAGACGATATTGTGTGAACAGGATAGATGTGGCTCTTGTTTTGGGACTGGACTTGTGTTTGCAGTTGCGTTTGGAATTGGGTTGGCAGTTGTGTTTGGAATTCCGTTTGTAGTGGGATTTCGGGCTGTGTTTGGAGTTGCGTCTGGGGTTGGGCATGGGTATGTATTTGGAGTTGGATTTGGGGTTGTGTTTGGTGTTGGGTTTGAAGTTGTGTTTGGTGTTGGGTTTGGGGTTGGGTATGTGTTTGGAGTTGGGTTTGGGTCACAGGCAGCGGCGGCGGCATTTGCCTTTGTCGAGGATCTCGGGGTGCCAGTCGTGGTGGTAGCTGCTGATGGTGCTGATCATGCAACGTGTGTAAAACATAGCGTGGCGTTGGAAGTGTTGGCACCTCAGCTTGTTCCTCGTCAGTCGGAGAGGCTGGAGTCTCTGGCACTTCCTCCGTAAATTTCGTCAGATCCGTCGTGGTCTCTTGCCTTCCTTCTAGTTTTTCTTTCTGCTGAATACTAGATACCATCTCTGGGCTACTTATATCTTCACAGTGGCCAATATCTTCAACACAAACAACTGTTACGGGCGACGTTGATGATGCATATTCGGGGCACTCTTCTTCGTTCTCTGTGGAATGTGATATTGAACCGGAACTGGATGAAGTCGACCTTGAGCCACTGTTGCTACTTTCATCCTCTGATATTGGACTGCACATGTCCATCTTTTCTCGTTTTTCTGGAGGTTCTCCATCGTCATCTTCCACTCTATCACCCTCGTCATTGGCTTCTCCTTCTCCATCACCTTCGCCATCACCATCACCATCGCCGTCACCATCACCACCGCCATTACCATCTCCGTTACCATCGCCGTCACCATTATCATCGCCATTGCCGTCACCATCTGCATCTTCTACGCCCTCTTCCACCTGATTCTCCATTTCCATTGACTGTTCAGCCTCAGTCGTAGTGGTTGTTGTAGTTGTGGTGGTAGTAGTACCGGTGCCATCCGATTGGTCTGTAGAACCACTTACATCCAAGCTGGTATTTAACTTTTCCGCCACATCTTCATCTGGAGTGTGGGGGCGTCCTGTTGTTTCCATTTCGTAGTTATCGCTATCCGCCGGCTGTTCCGCATATTCATGTTGATCCTCATATTGATGCTGATCCTCATATTGTTGCTGATCCTCATAATGTTGCTGATCTTCATATTGTTGCTGATCCTCATATTGTTGTTGTTCCTCATACTCATGCGGATCCGGATCCCTTTCAAGCCGCGTATGCTCCAAGTCCGGTTCGGACATTACTTGCTTTTATTTTTTATTTTATGCCAAAAATATACTGATACTGATGCTATCAGTGTTTCTCAACGCTTTCTACAGCCAGACCAATTACAGTGATGCCAGATCACAATAATCAACCACCAACCGCCAACCACCCGATAACGATAACCGACACCGTGGTGGCAGCACCTTTAGTAAACAGCAGCTGATTTGTAAATAAGTATATTCTTCTTAAACTTTTTTTAAAATGTATAAATGCCTTACTCTGACCTATTCGACACACAATCAGTTTTTGTGGCCACATACCAGAGTGAGTTCCTTCCAATTGTGTACTGTTGTATCATGTATCAGTGCATATTTAACTTTTTAAATTTTATAACAGCACTATGTAACAGCTGCAACTAAGAGCAAACCAAAAGTACAGGGTGCTTTGCCCGAACGACCGGATCCAACTTCCGTTAATTGTGATTATATTGGCCCGCCTGATGCTAAATCAAATTTACGTCCATATGTTCGGCATTACAACAAAAACGAGACAGAACTAGCAAAAAAGTTACGTCTGAAACGCATTGAAGTAGAAAATTGGAATATGGACTTCTGGACGAAACACAATAAACGCTTCTACGACGTAAGTGAAAGAGTGAAATATCGCGTGCACTGTATTGCTATCTCTATTCTTTTCGCAGGAAAAGGCAGATTTTATCCGCCTAAACAATATCAATGTCAACGATACTGATGACACAGCTGCCGAACGCATGAGTGTATTTTATAAAGCATTTTTGGACAAAAACCGCCGTATCCATACTCTGTACAATATATCGTGGTATATAAAAAATTTTGATTTACTTATTTTGGCGTTTATGGTAAGTTGCCAAAAGTTAGTCAGTATCATCAGACAGCGCGGGAAAAAAGTATAACACTAAATAAATCTAGTTAAATGTAAAATAATTTAAAAACTCCAGACACTTGTAAAATTATTTTTGTTTTTATCTCTCGTATATCTACATTGTACTACATATACATACATACATATAAAGATTGTTAAATTTTAATAAAACATTTTTTGTTTTGTCCTACGCCTCATCGTTAAATTTATGTTTGGTAGTGGGGTTAGGGATAGAGGAAGAACAGCAAAAAAATTCATATAAATAAAACAATATTTAATTATACAGAGAAAAACTTTTACTTAAAATTAACGAAAAAGATACATATGATTGGATAGTACAATATATCTAATAATAAAATTATTAGATATTTACCTTAAAAACTAAAAAGAAATCTAATTAAAATTAAATATAGAATGTTCCAAAAAAAATGTTAGGATGTTAACCTGTTGTTTCTTTGCTTATTTTTTCATTTATGTTTTACTTCATTTGGGTCACATTTGCTGAATAGAAGAAAAGATTGGATATATGTAAATATTGTAAAATAAAATTAAACAAAGGCACACACACACACACATGTACGCACAGACTGGCACTAAAGATTATGCCCACGAATGAATTAAAAAACAGAATGTTTCTTAATTGTTACTTTGTGTAGTGGACGACCACGTACGGTGATCAAGTGAAGGAGATATTATGTTAATAAACATTACATATATTTATTTATATATATACACATACATATATACATATATGTATTTATATATATTTATATATATTTTTCGCTTAGGTAACTACAGTATATGCAAATGAAGTTTGATCTTTCAAAAATTGAAACTATTTAAAAAAAACACTTTTGGCCTTTGGGCAATACAAGGATACAAATTAGCTACAATGGTTCAGGGTTTTGCCATTCGTGGGCACATCTACTAATATTAATTACAGGGTTATATGTATATATACATATATATAACCTTATATACATACTGCTGATCATGCAGTACAAATTCAATTTTTAAAAATTGTTTTTTCTTTTGTTTGATCAAGCTATAACAGTTTCTGTTCACTGGGAGGGAGGAGAAGCATGGAGATATATATCTAGGCAGGCGATGACTTGACGATTCGATGGCGTGAAATTTTTAATTCATCCATTTACGACAATTGGGTGCGCCACATGCACATGGTATTTTGTGTGCATCATCTTCTATATCAAATTTATAGTCATACGAAAGCTGCAAAAAAAACCAAAAAAGAAAATGTATATGAAATAGTGGTAAATATATAGTGAGACAATCAATATAGGTTATCTTTAAAAAGATAAGTGATGGCATTGAAGCTTATTGGAATTTCGCTTCCTGTAGCCCAGGTAGGTTGTTTAAATATACAAAATTATCTTTTAAAAACTTAAGTTAATATATTTGTACAAAAGGTTTCAGCTTCTACGGATCATTTATATAAATAGACGTAGTACTGTACGTACCTCTTCTCCCCGATAGATTTTTCGTTTGGCAAATATTATGATTCGTACATCGCGATCTACTTCAACTATTTCCGTAACACAATTTGGATTACAAGAGTGATTAATATAACGGGCCAAACCGCCACTTAAAGTAGCATCCACAACGCGATCCTCATCCAGTCGAAACATGTAAATTCCACGATTCTGCCGGAAAACATAAAAAATACATTTAACATAATGACCAGAAAAATATTGTTAAATAAGTGATCATTTATACCTTTGCCTCGTATTGCTTTTCACGTATTTCAGATACTTCCGTCCGTATTACCTCGCCTATGTATTCAATGATCATTGTATGCTTCTCAATATCCCTTGCCGCATACAAGCCAAGACCCTGGATCTTGGATCTAAAACGAGAATAGGATATGAATAAAATATTCGTATTTCTTTTGTAAATTTTACAACTAACCTTGCCAAGTAAACATTATTTCGCCACTCCTGTTTCATTTTCTTGTACTGGGAACTCTTGGAGTGAACGAACTGTTTGCTATATGGACAGGCCACCTCACCAGCAATGGCTGCCGAATTGGCCATGCGCTGCGTGCTGCTGCAGCTGCCGGCCGTTCTTTGGGTATGTGGTTTGCGCCACACCAAAAGCTGGCGTTGTTTGGGTTCAGTGCGAGCCGCTCCGGAAGGATTAATGGCCAGTGGGAATTCCAAAAGTGGATTGCGTCCATATTTGAAACGATAGTCGGTGAGCGTCTCAATTCCAGGCAGGCTTTCCAATATGCGTACTATTGATGGCTCGGTCAGCCCAAATAGATCCTCTCCACTAATATGCTGGGGGAATAGCTGTAGCCATTTGTGTGCCTTACGCAATCGCTGGATAGGTTGAAGTATCTGTTGCCACACAGCTGTAGGTGAGCTGTCGCGGAATTCACGATCAGGTTCGCCTTTCTCCCCAGCATCTTGCACCAGAATGCGAAACTCTGGACGACAGCCAGCCTCCGCAATACTGCAGATGTAGCGGCATCGTAAATTTGGCCGACGCAAACACCAATAATAGCGACTCTGTGTTAATAATAAGTGGATATAGTTAGATATAGAAGACATCTCCGATGGTAAATTACATACCACTTTGTAGCCAATGGGATAGATGTGATGGGGTGTATGAAAAGCCTCTAGCTGGTGGGGCAGCAGTTGGCCGACATTGAGAAAAGTCATGTTGCCCACTCGCAATAAATTGCTTAGCTCTGAGTAGTGCATCACAGTGGCAACCTGGCGGTTCTCATCGCGATCAACAAACACCCGACGATGAACCACAAAAGAGCTGAGTTCATTATCCGCATGTCCTGACCCACCAGCTCCACCTGCAGCTATAGCTGCAGATGATCCAGATACTGAACCTACTCCTGATCCACCACCTGATGCAGCAGCTGCATGAGCACTGCAGTGCACTGACTTGTTCTTATAGAACATACACTCTTCCTTGATGGCGCAGGGCAAATGGTAAATGGCATTGCAGCGGGATTTGAAGCATTTAATGGTAGCACCCAGTTGATGACAGGCGCTGCAGGATTGATTAAGACCCGCCTGCAGGGCTATTTGGAAATTCATTAAGGCACCAGACACAGTCTCATAGACACCATTAGACCACAGGGCACAGTTAAGATGAACCTACGGGAAAAAAAATTAAATTAGTTTCAAGTTATAAGAAAATCTACTTTAAATATTTACCCATTTATCCACATCAAAGTTAAGGAGACGTGAGGGTCCATCTGCCAGACCATCGCCACGCTGATTGCAGAAGACACATTGGCGCGTATCCTCGAGCTGGCCGGTATCGCCGGTCTCCCAGACTGTGTTGTTGGGTGGAGGTGTTTCAGTACCATTTTTCAGCTTTACATCCGATTGATTGGTTGTCGCCGGTGCAAAGCAATCGGCACTGAAACACTTAATGATGCACTTACGCAATGGTGGTAACTCGTTATTGCTGGACAGTTGCAATTCCTCTGGCAGCGGTGGCTTTATCTTTATCACCGGCTTTGTGCCTGTTCCCTCTACTTGCTGGCTGCTTGTCGTGTCCCATTTGTGTTTGGCCAGACAGGCACGACTACAGAAGTAGTCGAAGTTTTGCGATGATGAGTGACCTGGCAACAGGGCACGGATTTGGGCCAAACGTGCCGACGGTAATGTTGACGGCGTGTCACCCAGCTGTTCCTCTTCTCTAGGAACACGCACTCCAAATGCCGCAATGGCGCTATCACAGCCTTTGCAAATCTTGCGTCTGCCCATGAGTATTTTTCTCAAATGGCCTTGGCTAAAGATTCGTTCACGGTCACGACCTTGTTCTGGTTCGGCCCCATCTTCCAATGGCTCTGTTGTTGTCTCTGTCTTTTCAATGGACTTGTCCTCAAGGATACGACAACTTAATGCCGGAGATGGTGTGAGATGTAACAGATTGGCCAGATCCCTCAATACGCCAACAATGTTATCTGTGGCGGATGTGTGCAGGGAGAGTATCACATTTTGGTTCTTCTGTTGATAATTGTTATTGTTGTTGCTTATACCACCAATACCGGGTCCACCCATCTCGTGTTGCTGCGTCTTGCGTAGCTCCTCGGCACAGGAACGCAACACCGGAGAAATGGGCAATCTCAGTGTAGTCAAATCCTCAGACATGGCCACTGGAGACATACGACCACCGCCAATGCCATGGCAACGGCTGGTATTGTTTAATAGAATCAGACCCGGATAACGTGTAAGGCGTGGTAATGTCTGCCAAGCTGAAGCGGAAGACACAGATGGAGCAGTGATGGAGGTTTGCTCTACCAACTCAATAGTCTCCGTTTGAGAATCCCGCACAGTGCTAATGTGCCGCACTAGACGATCACGTGGATTACGATCTAAATGCGTGGAAAACTCCTGGTCATAAAAATCATTTTGGATGGTTGATAGGGATTTGTTGCCACTTAAAATACAGCTGGTGGAGGATGTATTTCCGCCAAAACGTTCACTATCATAAAGTGATGGCAAGTTGGGATGTCGAACCTGACCAAATTGACTGCTGGTGCCAAATTGATCGATATCATCGGCTCCCTTTGGCAAAAGGGGCCATCCGCCACGGGAGTAAGCAGCTCCACCTCCTGTTGCTGAGCCTTTCGTCTTGCCACCAGCCGCTGAGCCCCCACTAGTACCAGCGGTGCCAAAATCTGAACATCCAATTAGAAAGTTACGATTAAGCAGCGGCTCTAACACCTGGAGCGGTTGCATTTGCTTGATATGCGTCATCAGCTTTTCGGTGAATGCATCGTAATCCTCCTCGACCTTTGAGTATTTACGCACCCGCTTTTTTAACATGGGTGATGATCCACTGCCTGTGGTGGTGGCATTGGAGGCAATTAGAGGATGACCAGCATTGCCGGTATTCGAGTGGCTACCCTGCATATAGGTGGCTCCGGCTGCTACTTGAACAGCAGCACTAGATGATAAAGCACTTCCCCCTGCACTACCCCCAGGCATCATTGCCCCAGCGGGCAATTCCTTTAGATTGTTAGCGGCTGCACCAAGTGCTTGACCAGCATTGAGATTACCCCGGCGCGACTTTTGAACATTTTCACGTTTTCGTCGCTTACGCTGATCCCCTGGTTTGGCCGGCGGCTCTTGATGATGGACAGCAGCTTGTACGTGTGATTGTTGGTGTGGATGGGAAGGCATACCCATCTGATGGATTTGCGATTGCTGATGCAGTGGCATTTCCCCCGGTGACTGATTGACGGCTGATGACTTTTTTACATACCCAGCAATCGCCGAAATGAGTTGAACTTTCTCCTGTGATGATGGTTGGGCATTGGGGGTCACTGGGGCATTATTGTGGGTTTGGTGATGCGGCAGTTGTTTTTCGTCCTGTGGCAATTGCACTGATAGCTTTCGCTTTTGGACATCGACCCCACGAATTTTAATGATATGATTAGGTTGTTCCATATGATGCACATTGGTCTGATGATTCAAATGCTCCGGCAGCTTCCAGGATGTACTGCTAGTTTGCTGATGTTGTTGTTGTTCCATGACAACAAGCTCTTTGGGTGGAACCGAGTCACCCGCATGGGATTCATTGGGATCTTGGGCATGGGTCTGCGTTTGATCAAGTGTGATGGGTTTAGTTGATACGGATATGGTTACATTTGAAACAGGAGCCGCTATGGATGTGGAACTAGTTGATGATGATGACGAAGAGGTGGCCAACTCGTAAGATGGCGGCGGTGGTAATATTTGTTCTGATTTGGTTGTAGAATCTAACAATGGAACCGTCACGGGTACAAGATGAGGAGTTGATATAAATGATGTCTCCTTGGAAACAATCTGCACCGATTGCTTCAATTGTTGTTGTTGCTGCTGCTGCTGTTGTTGAGGTGGGGGAGGCGGAGGAAGAGATTGATGCGAAGGCGCCACAATTTGAGGAGGCAGTGGAGGCGGCGGTGGAGGAGGACCTTGTGGCTGCTGCTGTTCGGTCTTACTGACCTGTTGCTGTTTCTGTTCAACAGGATTTACTCCCATGGTGACTGTAGGTGAAGCACTTGTTGCCGGCATCTGATTAATGGTCGCGGTTGTGGTGGTAGTGCTTGGTGTAGCTGTGGATGTGGCAACAGCAGTACTGCTTACTGCTGTTGGTGCCGGTAATATAACGGGTCGTGCCAACTGGGCTTCCAAAGAGCTAACTTGACCCATACTGGGAGCACGTACATTGATCACCTTACGGGCCGAAAGAGGAGCAGTGTTGGCGTTCACAGTAGGTCCCGCTGTGCCCACATGGGAAGATGTAATACTAATCTGACTAAGATTATGATTGCTAGACGAGTTCTGGAGCAATTGCTTCAATAGAGCATTATTCGAATCATCTACACGCTGTGTTCCATTGTTTGGAGTTGTTGTGGTTAGCGTGGCAGGGGGGATTGAGACAGGAACTGTAACTGGGACATCATTTAGCTGCCCCGATTGCTGCTGGACTTGCTGATCTGGCTGATCCTTTGTATTAATGGTGCTGGTATTGGTTGTGGTGGTAGTAGTGGTAGTAGTACTACTTGGTGCACTGTTGGACTCTTGTACTTGGACCTGCACCTGCACCTGGTGCGGATGCTTTATCATTAATTTGGCCTTACTGTCCGAGTTTACAGTCGTAGCCGACACATCCTCTAGCTTGGTATGATTATGCAGTGCATCAACTTGGCTAACATTTAGCTTAGTCGGCGTCGTAGTGGGAGTGGATGTGGCAGCTGGGGTGGCTGTGGAAACCGCTACAGCTGCCGGCGTTAATTTAATCTGCATAGATGACTTGTTGGCATCCATTATCGATATTGATGACTGCTGATCTGGTTTCTGTTGCTGGAGAGGCACCGTATGCATTTGTAAGGTGGTACCACCAACCCCCGAGGACGCTGACTGAGTCGTCACCATCTTTGCCTTCTGATGGGCCATAGTCGTCTTGGACAATACTAATGAAATGTTTTTCTGAATAGAGATAATTGGTCGATGTGATGTACCGATGACGCCACCGCTGCTGCCAGGTACCACTGGACTATTGATGCATATGGTGGCGGGCGTGGATTTCGCCACTGCTTCGTTTAGGATGGCTGAAACAGAAACGGAAGTGCTTGTTGTGGCAGGTGACTGCGAGTGCTCAACTGACGATGATGTGGAGGTCACCACCTGTTGAGTACCGGCAGAACTGGTGGTCGCTGGTGTTGACTTGAATATGTTAAAACCGGTAGCACAGTTCAGTTGACTCTTGTCCAGGGGTTTTATAACCACACTATTAATGTTAGTAAACTCTTCATTGGATCCACCACCCTCTAGGGATTTGTTCTTGTATAGAATCTTTTGGATATTGTCGCTATAAGTCAGCTTTTGGCGGGGATTTGTATCGACATCAGACGCATCTCCAGTTCCCGTTGCTGCAGTACTACCCGTATCCTGTTGTTGCACCATGGCATACGTCTGATTGGGATTTGTGGTAGTTATTGTCACTATACTGCCAGTGGGTGGCGCTAAACTTGCGCCACTGCCACCGGATCCCTGCTGCTGTTGTATCTGTAGTTGTTGCTGCTGTTGGAATTGTAAAGACATCTTTTTACTGACTACTTTGGCGGTCACAATCTTTGTATTGGCTGGCTTAATCTGTAATCCGGAGAACGAAACTATTGTGGTGGGATTTTTGGGTACCCGCTTAAGCAATTTGGTGTAGTTGATGTGCTGCTGGGGCTGTTGTGGCGATTGGCCAGTACCACCGCCAGCACCAGCATTGGTTGTCACTATTTGTCCACCCATGGGCAGCTGTTGTATGGGCTTGCTTTCTACAATTGTGGCACCACCGGCTGCTGCGGCACTTATTAATGGCTTTAGCAGCGGCACAGATATCGTTTTATTGCCAATGGAAACTTTGGCCGTTGTCTGGGTAACCTCAGCTAGCTTCTTGGCATTCATCATTAGCGGCTGGCCCTTCAGCTTGGAATGCAGATTTACTCGATTAAGCAATGTTGGTGTTTGACTGGTGGCGTTAAAGAGATTAAAGTTGGACTGGCCTGGCTTTTGAGTGGTGGTGGTCATAATAGTTCCATTGTTTGTGTTAAGAATAATTGATGAAGCACTGGCAATAGGCACATGTTCCAGCTCTTCTAATTTGTTTGATTGCTCGGCAAGATCTCCACCTGTTACAGTTCCTACACCTCCAGAGGGTTCAATTGATATAATGGAGGTGGTCGATGATGACGATGACGACGAGGCGGAGGCAGTGGTGGAGGAGGTTGCCTCCTTTTTGGTGAAGCTGATAAAATCTGTAAAGCATCAAAATAAAGTTATTAAACGCGCACGCGCTATGTAAGAATTAAATGGATTTACTTTGCTTTGGGTTGCCTTCGGCCACCTCTTCATGTTTGATTGCACTCATCTCGGTGGTGGAGCCAAACTTGCACACTATAATCTGCTGCTCTTCGCGTGGCTGCTGGTCCCCCCACACATCTTCGCTAGCAGTATCCTCCTTGGCGGAGGCCCCAAGCGATGTGTGGACTACACTTACTCCGCCCCGCTGCTGTTGTTGTTTGGCGGGCGATGGGCAGATAATCAATTCCGTTTTTAGTTTTTTACGATTCACATTTGAATCGTCGCTCTGTTCACTATCCACGCTGGCACGCTTCTGCAGGTTAATTGTTTGATAGCTGATGGTTGCTCCTGTGCTGACTGCGCCTGTGGCTGCGCCCGTAGCTGTGCTTGCAGATGTTGCGTTTACATTTACACGTTCAGGTTTTGCTTTTTCGGCGGCAGCGGCCGCAGCAGCAAGCGATGTTGTCACCTTCGATATATTCATAACAAGACGCCACGGCACACAGGCGAACACTGCAAATCGCTGGCCAAGCAAGTGTTTTGTGTTTGTCACTTATTTTTAATAGTGTTCGCTCAATTTCTGATTCTCTTATGCATTATTTCTAAGGATTTTTATAAATTTCTATTAAAATTTATTTTCAGCTGGTGATGGGAGTTGAGTCGTGACCAGCGATGGTTAAAATATCGATAAGTTCCACCGAGACCTGCGTTCATCGATTATAACGAAATATGCAATTTTAAATTCCAATTGAGCTGCTACCAAGTTTAATCTGGTTAAAAAAAAATGGAAAAAGCCAACCAATATACGCATATTTTTTTGAGAAATCTCGAATAACGAACAAATAATTATTGAATAATAAAAAAATCGATAAAAATTGATATAAATTCGATACCAACTATTTGGTGGGTGGGGGCATCACTATTTTCAGTGTATATCAAAAAAGGATGAAAAACATACAACAGAGTAGCATTGCGATAATCATTTTCAATGGGTGTACGCTACACCTGCCACAAATGGTGAGTGTGACCACATACCAATATTTGATTTGTATAGCACATGAATGGTAATTAAATTCTCACTTAATTTTAGAGATCAAAACACTGCAAACTCCAAACATAAAAAATAAACATTGTTATTTTATATCACCGGTGTCGCAACAGTCACGGCGATAGAGTCACAGTCACAGCTTATCGCAAATGCTCATATCTGACTGGTTTTGATGTAACCTGCGGCAGGTTATATTTATATTATCTGTTTGTCACATTAGCATATAAATTGAATGAAATATTGCAAGGACAATGTGGAGTCTAAAAATTGTTAAACAATTGTACAGAAATACTCTATCCTGTAAGTAAAACCATTCACCATGCATAGCAAATTGTTTATAAAATCGGTTCTCCTCTTGGAACACTAGCAACTAGCAACGTTACTGCTCTAAGCACAGCTGGTCTTAAATACTTTGCTCCTCCAATCAAATATGAAAGTAAGTATCACGCAACCTTAGGATTATGTTTACAACTACCCAATCTCTAACGTTTTCACCTTTTTGTTTAAGATATTGAGAAAGTCGAGCGTCCCAAGTTGCGCATTATGGAGCGCATGCCTCAGTATCCCCCCAATCTGCGTCCGCCCAAGATGCAAAAGCGCCTGCGATACATGCGTGGTCCAGAGCTCGTGCATAATACCCTCCTCCACAAGCAATATGCCATTGTAGCCACCGGCGGTGGCCGCTTGCGTTGGGGTCATTACGAGATGATGCGTCTCACTATCGGACGAAAAATGAATATTGACACAATGTTTGCCACTTGGCGCATTCCCGCACCATGGCAACCCGTCACCAAAAAGGGACAAGGTCAGCGTATGGGAGGCGGTAAAGGTGCTATTGATCATTATGTAACACCCATTCGAGCAGGTCGTATTATTGTCGAAATTGCCGGCAAATGCGAATTTATCGAGGTAAAAGGATTCTTGCAACAAGTGGCCAATCAGCTACCATTCAAGGCAACCGTTGTTTCCCAAGCGATGCTTGATGAGCAACAAGTTGAGGAAGAAAACCGAAACCGCAGCAATCAGAATCCCTATACTATGAAATATGTTATCCAAAACAATTTGAATGGCTGTCATCGTTGGCTCTCACCGGTAGATCATAAATGGTTTGGAAAACATCTGTAAGACTTGTTATTGTAGTTGCGAAGTTAGCTTCAATTTAATCCCTATTTTGTAAGTCAGTTTATGCATTTGCAAATAAATTCTGAAAATTATTAAATATGGTCATGGGAATTTTTTAAAACTCGATTTAAACTTATGCCACCTCCTTGGCTACGTACAATTATTGTATGTATTCACTTGGATAACATTCATAAAATCTTATTGGGTCGATATTAAAAACTGATGGTTAAGTAATTAAATTACCTAATCAGCTCTTACCTGTCTTTTATGTTTAAGTTTACGTTTATTACATGCGATTCGATTGAATAATCTGTCATAGAATCGTTCTTTGGAATTTCATAAATGGCTTAGAAGTCTTATTAAACATAATTATTCATTCCCTATTTATCCTTAACACCATAGAACACCACTCTTTAATCCTTCGAAGCATGTCTGTTCGCCTGTCTGGACATAAACTATAGAATGAACCACTTTCCCAATAATAAAAACATTCAGTTTAAGTAATCTTGTTTTATGATTTCTGTTGCAAACATTTTGTGTGTAATTTTACCATTTTCTTTATATGGGTAGTAGTATATGTAATGCATTATATATTATAGATAATTATAATTATGTATGTCTCCATCTAACAGTCGGTGTCGTACCAGGCAGCCAAGTTATTGTTGTCATTGGGTGGCGTTGGCATGGCATCCAAATCAAAATTCAATGCACCCGCATCAATTTCACCGACATCCATGTCCATGGAATAGGGTGAAGTGGGTGCACCACTGGGCGGGGCCACAACAACTGATGGGCCACCGGCTCCATTGCCGGCACCGCCAGGGCCAGCAACTCCGCTAGCACCACTGCCACCAACAGGGCTGCTGATCTCGAGACCTTGCATCGAATCTATTGGTAAAGTATCATATCCTGTTAAAGAGAGGCAGGAAAATATAGTTAATCCCATCGAAGATACAATTGCACAAAAATTATATAGATGCAGTAAAAAGACAAAAAATAATAGTAATAGAAAATCAAAAAGAAATCAAACCGAGTGAACTGCAAATTTAAATTCTAACATAAACAATTCTTTAAAATGTTGAATAATAATAAATTTATATATATATATAATATCTATGCACATCGATTCAGTTAATGAATGGAGATTTGCGTCTTCCATAGCTCATGCATATTTATATATACATACATGTATGTATGTATATGTATACCATAATATAGATACATATATGACATGCATTAAATTGAACCGAAATCCAAAATAGAAAAAGGATTTTAACTAAAAATAAAACAAAGTTTCTGATTAAATGAAACCAAATATATATGTATATACTTTTAGTTACTAAAACATTAAAAGAACGCATTTTTCTAGTCACCAATTGAAATCTAAATGTCTTTCCTTTGCTAACAGCGCTTTTGTGGTTTCGTGTAAACCAATCATATTAATTACATAAGTGTTGGTAAATTTTCTTGTATTGTTGTGAAGACTTTTAACTACATGTGAGCCACTCGCATGTGTATGTGTGTAAATGGTATTTTAAATACATTTGCAACATTTGCTTTAGTATGTAGAACAGACTCAACGACGATAAACATATATCTTTGTATTTATATATTTAATCAACTAAGTTTCTATAAAAAATTTGGCATTTATAAAATGCAAAATAAAATATTTCCGTTACTAGAAGTCTGTGATTGCAATCGTGTAACGGTTTGCATCATCAAGTAACAGCTTCTTCTAATAAATTTTTATGTCCACAAAAGTTGTTAAGGTTGATCAGGAGTGTACATAAGTATATGTAATACATTTGTCGAAGTTTGTAATACATTTTGCAAGTGTTTAAAAATAAATAAAATAAGCTTTGATTTGATGTTAAATTTTGATTATTATTGATACGGTGTTTTTAGTGCTTTTGGTGTTGTTGCTGTTGTTATTGTTTATAATGTAAGCCTGGCTTGACTGTACATGTCCTTATTGGAGCAGAAAATATGCCTATTAGAATATGAAAAAACTAATTGAAAGGATACACTCATTAGACCTTAGCTATATAATTAATGAGTTAAAAAGGATCGAGGACAACTCTTCTTAAACTCCTAATAAACTAAAAGTTCTGCCATTTCTAGATAGTATCGAGTAAAGTATGCCTTTATACTTTTGGAATACAATATGGAGACATTGGTTGAATGTATATATTTTAGAATCTGGCTATTCTGAAAGTCTCTGACTCTGAAACTCTTGTATATAGTTATAGGCGGAATTCTGAAAATATCTTTCATGATATTTCAACAAATTTGATCAACAATTGTGACAAAAACTTTTCGTTAGAGCCTTAAAAAACAATAATGTGCGTAAAGAAGAGAGTAAAACCCAATGATTAAATTGTTCAGGGTCAAGGGCTAAGGATTAGGGGGTTAACATTGTTGCATGCAACCAAATTTTGTTTTGGTGCTGGCGGCAAATTTCTTTGTGGGCTTTTTTTTTTATTAGGGTTTTAACAATGGATAACGAGCAAGGGCGGAGAGGTGGGTAACTTAGCGAGATGAATAGACACGAATAACAAGAATAGCTAATATGTGTATAGGTGGTAGGGTAGGTGGCGGAATCGAAGTCCAGTTCAGGGCCAATATCCAAATATACCCAATAGTTGCGAAAAAAAAACAAGAAAATTTCCATTGATTGTCCTTAAATTTTTCATTGAATTGTTAGGGCTTTAATGGTTGAGGGTAGGGAAGGTGGTGTAATGACTGATTGATTGTTTTGGGCTCCTTAAATGGCTAATGCTTGGCTTGGTGGGCATCATACATACCTTGCTGATGGAATGCGCGACCTCCGTGCGAACTGTGCACACTGGGCGGACCTTGTCCGTAAAGGCCCTCATATGCTTCTTCGGGTCCAAGCATATCCTGTGTTTGTTTTTGATTGTTTGGTTTGTTTGTCAAATTATGGTGTGAATGTGTATGCATGTGTGTGTATGTGCGTGTGTTGGTGGTTTTTTTTATTTTCAGTGATAGTTGATTCGATTTGTTGTCGTTTTTTTTTGTTTTTTTTTTTTTTTTTTTGATGGATGGAGAAGTAAAAGTTGTTAGGATAGAAATTACACGCAGCGTACACCCAGGTGTGTGTAGGCGAGCGAGCAAGAGCGATCGAAAGAAACACAGAGGACAATAGAAGGTCGTTGTTGTTGTTTTTTGGTTGATGTTTGTGCGGTTTGGTTTTGGTGTTTGATTTGGTTTGGTTTTGGTGTTCGGTGTTTGGTTTCGGTTGAATGTTGTTGTTTTTGCACACAAAGTAATCGTAATGGAAAAAGAAACAAAAATAATAAAAAAAAAAAATAATTGTGAGTCAAATACAAAGAAACAATAAGTAAATAACAAAACAAAACAAAACACAAAATAAAAACATATTCAAAATAACAGATAAAATTGTACAAAATAAATAAATAAATATATATATATATATATATATATATATATATATATATATCTGTATATGTATGTATATATATGTGAGTCTATATTATATATTCGCCCCAAGGACGATTTCAAGTTGTTCAAGCTACAGTCTAGCCTACGATTGATTAGATTCTTACGTTTCATAAATGAAAAGTGATTAAAAATTATCCCATATCTATATTAATGAAATGTATATATACAAAATATATATACATATAGATAATTATGCATTAATATATATGCAATATATAAGTATGCATTTATATCTTTATGTATATATATCTAAACAGATCGTATTTACAATTTCCTAGCACAACGAAATAAAATGAAAAAAAAAAAAAAACAAAAGCAAACCGAAACATTGGTGGCAAAAAAATTAGCCACACATCAGCTAATTTAAGTGAAACTACACTAACTCCTACTCTTCTGTAAGTCTACTATATGATCACTAAATACACGCACCTGCAGATCGGGACCCATGCCCAGATCAGCATTGGCCCAAATGTTGTTATCCTCGCGCAGCAGAGAATTGGTTAGCTCAATGGAGAGGCGCTTTTTGTAGTCCTGCGGTTTATCCTCACTCATGCGGAAAAGCACGGCGGCGGCATAGGTAGCAACGCCCTCGTTGCGTGAATGCAACAGATCAGTAAGCGGCCCAGTAGCTCCCTCCTGTTCAATAATTTCGGCTCCTTCCTTATCGGCAGCCAGTTCGCAGAGCACGCCAGCAGCAACGCGCTGAAATCAAGAAAGAGAAAGAGAGAGAGAAAGAGCATTTAGTATGTTCATTTCCACATGGTTATATGTGCATATTGCAGTAAATATTTCTTATAAATTAATAACTTTTAAACCCCCAATAACATCTTTTTAAATCGCACGAGTTGCATCACTCAACAAATACTTAGGTTCTTTCGGCGCTTACCTGAATGTTCTCGATTTCGTTGAAAAGTAAACGCACAAAGATCGGTATAACCGACTGTTGGCGTATTAGGGCACGATTATGCGATTCACGTGCCAATATATGGAGGGCTCCAACAGTGCCCTCGACAATCTCCTCCATGCGAACACCATCAGCATAGGCGGATGGTTGCTGGGAACCAGTGGTGGCAATCGATGAACGTTGCTGAAAGAAACAATGTAAGTTTACAGTTGGAGATGACATTGATATTTCAGCTTAACTTTTTTTAGAACTTACTCGTTCTGTGTCCTGGAAGGCGCGCATTAAAAGACGCACTAAATGGTGTATGGCACCGTGCTCCCGCAACGGTGCATGATTGGCTGGACAGAGGGCCAGATTACGTATAAGCCCAATAACGGCCTTGATAAGCGGCCAACGTGATGGCGGATGCAAAAGCTTCACAATCACTGATAAGCCATAATTGAGCCGCACTGCATTCTGGGCCATCTCCGAATCGACATGACGCGAAGTTAGATGACGCAATGCACATACGGCGGGCTCAGTGATCTCCTCACGATCCCCAGCATTGATAATGGTGCGAACGAGAGCATCAACACCGCCTACCTGACAGACAGTTGCCTTGTTTCGTTGATTGTTGCACGTTAGATTCGAGAGAATGCCGGCCGCACAGGTCACCACATTGACATCAGTGGAGCCGAGCACTTGAACAAGTGACTGGAGTAGAGCCTCAAGACCCTCCACTTTGGTGGCCGCATCAGACAGATTACGTAGTGTCCAAAGGCAGTTTTGTACCAGACGCGGTGACATATTGCCCAAATGCATGGCCAAGGCTTGCATGCCGCCGGCATCCACAATAGCCGGCTTGTTACTGGAGCACACAGATAGTACTTTAAGAACTCGCGAGGTGGTCCATAGCAGCTTCTCGTAGTCATAGGAGCGCATAATACGGACCAACTCATTGGGTCCTCCGGAAGCCAAAATGATAAGTTTACTCTCCTGATTGCCATATGCTAAAATCTGTAGGCAGTCGGTGACAATAGCCAAAAACTTGACATTGTTCCTTTGCAGTAGTGTGACCATCTTCTGAAGGCCACCAGCCAGGCGTACGGCCATTTTTGAACCATCCTGGTGCAACAACAGATTGTGCAGCGTGGTGATGGCATAGAAAAGTACACTCTCTACCGGTGACGAGAGCAACTTAACCAAAGCGGGAATTCCGCCACTCTTGAAGATAGCCAGCAAACCTTGTCGATGATGGGACAAGTTGTGCAAGGTACCCACAGCTGCCTTGGTGCTCTCCAAATCGTTGCTGTTTGATATGGCCCGAACCAGGGCTGCCACCATCTGTGGACTATTCATAATGGCGTGACGTGAGGCCTCTTTCTTGGATAATTGATGGACCATCATGGCCGCTTGCGACACCACCACCTGATCTTCGTCATTTAATAGCTTGATGAGCTCTGGAATGGCTCGGGTGGCCAATTCGGCGTCATCTTGATAATTTATCAAATTGACCACGGCATGTTTCAGCATCTGTGATGGCTCAGACAGACGTTGTACAGCAGTTGGCTGCTGTGGATCGAACTGGGTTGATGGTATCTCAATTCCCTCTTCTAGAGTTTCCGGAAACATTGCGGCACGAACTCGTTGGGAGCGAGTCTGACTCAACTGTTGATTCATATCATCCACTTGATCTTGTGTAAAGTTCTGCGGAAATCCGGTATCCAAATCAAACATTAGCGGATCACCATCCATCTCCTCATCCTCTTTGCCCGACAGCGAAGGCACCTGAGTAACGGCACCCGAATGTATGCCCGAGTCACCCAGATATGAATTCTGCTGCCACATTAGTGTTTGCTCCTTTGCCGAAACCATGGGCGGTAGGTCTGGCGGATTATATTGATTGTTATGGGACACTGTAAAAAGGTGAAATAAGAGCAGAAAATGGGAGAATATTTTAATACATATAAGACGTGTAAGAAGTAGATTGATTTGAGATTGACCAGTGCTGTTTTTCTGTTCAAATGTTTTTTTTTTTTTCATTTGCCGCATACTTTTTAGAGATTTATAGATATATACACGTGTATATATATTATGTGCTTAGGATATTAAAAACGCTATAGGGCATTTGGTTGTCCCTTCTTCATGTCCCACCACTTTTTGCAGGACTCTCTCAGAGTTGGTGGATGATTTAACCAACAACTTGTTATTCATTTTTTTTCAGTGTTTGTTTTAATTATGCCGTATCAGGCACATTCTGTGATTTCTCAAATTAAGACAATCATTTCGAAACTGAAGTTACAGCTTATGCGCATAGTTAGTTAGGGTGAAATATTATAGATTAAAGGACCATTTTATGCCTCGACATTGTCAACAGAATCCATCAAATACCAAATACTTCAAGCTGACATAATTTGCATATGTAAAAAGAAGAAAGCCTTTGTTAAGGAAAAGTGCAATGCATGCACGCCCACTAATTGAGTTCTGGCATGGAAAAAAGGCTATTGAAGGAGCGCATTTCCATACCAATTTACCCCAACCTCATGAATATTGCCTTTTCAGCAAATAAATTGATGAAGCAGCAGGAAAAAAATGAAATTAAAAAAAAAAACGAACTTAATATAGAGTTTTAATTGTTAGAATTATACTATGAATTTGCGTTTATAATTCGGGGTATAAACAGAGTATATATATATATATATATATATATTTTATATATAAAAGTAATTGTATGACAAAAATTTAAGTTGGATTTTTTTAAGACTGCCAAGTGAACTGGTAAATATTTATCTGGACTGAATTTATTTAAAGATCTTTTGATCAATTACTTACTGGTACGATTTTGGGCTGGCATGTAACTCATCTTGGTGATGGAGGCGATTTACACCACACCTGGAAAGGAAAGCAATAATAAATTTTAAATTAAATTGTAAATGTTGACCCAAATTTAAAATTTTTAGCCCAATGCTCATGTAATTTATTTAAAAAAAATGCAAAACTTCTAAATTTGTACTGTTTATAATAAAAAAGGCATTACATTAATAAAAAAATAATATTATTTATTTTAGTTTAGTAAATTCATTTGGAAGATGATAGGTAATAGTATCAGTAACACAAATTTCCAAGTTTGCACTTAGCTAATATTTTTTCTGGCACACTGTACGTTCTAAGAAGTTTAAAGTTTTGTTTTTCTTAATTCATCATTTAACAAATTTTGTTAAAGCCACTAAAAAAAAAACAACAGGATACAATTTGTGTCAGAGTTTTTATGTATGTATATATACATACATACAAACTCAGGTAAAAATGCATGTAAAGTACCTGTTATAAAAAGGTTTTATATATTATATAAAAACTTAAAGGAGTTCCTAATTAAATAAAAATGCATTGCACGTTTAAATTCTAGGATATTTTAAAGAGAGAATTAAAAACAAACCAGCACTTTATTATGTATATATGTATGTGTGTGTATTCAACACAATTAATTTGCCTCTTTCGGTTTCTACTTCTTAGTTTTCTGTCAGCAAGCAAGTTGAAAAATGAGCATGTAGTGCTTATGGTTCTTTTTTTTTTGCTTTAGGAGCGGCAGCAGTTCTGCCTCTTGTGAACGCGACCCGACCGACTTGTACGCTGGTTAAAACGAAACAGAAGAGAAACACCACGACAAAGGCAGACAGAAAGCAGCAATTGCAGCGACAGTGCAGCGCGGTCATAAGGAAGAGAGAAACGCGAGAGAGAGAAAGCGACAAGCTGCAGCATACATATTTAAACAAGTGACTCCCAAATGCATTATGCTGCGCAGAGTTTGGGAGTTTTTACGAAGATTAACCACTTATACATATGCATGTATACAGATGATTAGAAATTTGTATGTGTGTAATGCATACAGAATAAAAAAAACAAAAACTTTTATGTTTCAAACTTTATGTTTTCTGATTTTGTTTACATTCTAATACTAGAATAAATAGAAAAAATATTTTGTTTGGCTTGCCTTTGCAACTGTGTGCGTATGTATACTGAGCAAGTGTACCGCACCCCCGCTTCGCTTCAACACCAACAACCTACTCTTCTATACTGACATGTTTTTTATTTTCTAACATCTTTTCTTTCACATAATCGCGGTAAAATGATACATTTTTATTACTTACCGCGTTAACAATTAATAGACTGCTAAGAAGCAGACTTTTTGTATTTAGAAACGCACTTAAAATACAGTAAAAGTTAAAAAATGTCCACTTCACAAAAATTTTCCCCAACGAAAACTGTGTATATGCTGATCAGTGTGACCAATTGTAGATAACGTGAAATTGCCATCTTAATATCGATAAATGGGACTGCCCACCTGCTATCTAAAACGACTTCGTTTTGGGCTGCTTTACAATATTAAATAGTTTTGCGTAGAATTTATATGTTTAAAATAAACAATAAATTATACACTGGAAGTCTTTCATTCCAACTCGAAACTAAAAACATATAGAAAAACGGACTTCGATATCGTTAGTATGTATGTATGTATAATAGAAATTGTTTACTTTTTGTGATCCAGAAAAGTAAATACTATTGAGCTTTACAAAACCCATGTGAACTTTCTCCCAACATTATATATCTTCTCCGCTTTTCCTTTAGCGTTTTTTTAGTTGAATAATTAAAAAGAGTGTTTTAATTTTTTATATCAGTATTGGTAATATTAATCTCTTATTACAAATACCTATTAACTTTTTAACCAATATAGTTCTAATCAAGGCGTCTTCACATACACAATTGCATGTGTGTGTATGTTTGTATATATTGCGTTCAATGCCATTGCTATACATGCATATAGATGACACAGAAGTTCGCTTCTCCATAAGTTTTTAGCATTCAGAAAAAAAAAAAAACTTTCTATGTATAATTAATTGTTATTCATTGAAAAATTAATATACTGTACTTTTTTAAACATTATGCCTTGAGTAAGTAGTGCACACGAAAGTGAGCAAGTGGTACCACACCCCCGCTTCGACACCAACACCTTCCCTTCTTTGCTTGTTTTAAGTTCTTTACACAGTTTTCACTTCCTCTAGTTTATGATAATTTATAATACTTACCGCGTTAATAGGTAATGAAACTGCTTTAAAGCAGGCTTTTTGTATTTAAAAGCGCACTTAAAATACAATTGAAGTAAAAAAATATCCTCTTCACAAAACTCCTCACCCAACGAAAACTATGTATATGCTGACCAGTGTGACCGCTGGCATTTACTGCAAATATACCATCTAATCGTCGTAAATCGGCCTGCCAATCGACTCGTTAATACATTTTCTGTTTGTGAGTTTGCTTGATGTAAACAAGTTACTCTCGTTGGAATACTTTCACACAATATATGAATGTACCGCGCCGGTTACTCTGAAAAGTGCTGGGTTTTAAAAACAACTTAAAATCCACTAAGACTAAAATGACAATCCATCAATATTTAACAATTATATAGCTGTGCATATTCTTTTATTTTTTCTTATTTTATAACCCTTTATCATTCACATTCACTATTCTCTAAATTCATTAACTTAAAAATTTCTTTTTACAATTGTATATATTTAGTTAATTTCCTGATTATCAATTATCTTTTTATTACTTTCTTGCTGATCTGTTTTCCATGATTTTATTGGCTCGTTTACCATATTCATCAGGACATTTCTATTCCGTTCAATGTCAGCACCGTAGAAACTGTATACCTTGGCAAGGCCAAAGTATGCAGCCAAAGTAACAATTCCCACTAATGGGAGAATTATGGCCAGACCACCTAAGCAGGCTACAAACATCACAGAAATAATAGTGAGAAGAGTGCCTATTTAAGGAGGTGGCAAAGGCTGAATATTAGTTTGAAAAATTATATTTAAGTATGTATGTATATAGATTTACCTTCCAGCATCAAAAGTCCTGTAAAGGCCATGACCATGGTCGCAATGCCAAAACCAAATATGATAAGAAATGGTAGCAGACAAACTATACTGGCGGCTAACAATAATAGAGCTAAATGTGGATTACGTGCACACCAAAGAGCAATGGTTTCAAACAACTGATAGCCTCCCAACTCAGACATCACAAACGATGCGAGGCGGCACATCTGAAGCCCTATAACACAGCAAGATTTGTATTTGAAAATGGGAAATGACACTTCAGCTAGCACTTACAAAACTTGTTTATATTTTGCATAAGGACATCAAGGAATTGCTCAGGATTCAGGGTTAGCCAACTAAAGCTGATGACGTCCTCCTCCTCCGTTGTTCTAGGATTCTCATTGGCGGTGGTGCTAATATTAGGCTTGTTGCTGTTGTGCGTCGAGTGTTTTTTTTTTGGGCTTTCATTATGCTGGTCAGTGGCATACTTTTTTTTAGTTTTATTTGAATGATTTGCCTGTGACAAAAAAATGTACGTAAAAACCGAAATTGGTCATTAAAACTGAACTTTGGCGTTGTGCCTTTGCTCCCTTCCCTTGTTATCCACTCTCATCACCATTTGCTCCATTGCTTACCATTTTTGCTTAATTCAAGCGATAAAGATCGCTAGTCTATTCGATAGTTGTTTAAATTCGCTTGTTTAATTATGGACATGTCATGAATTTAATTTTTCAATATAGTTTTTATAGATGGCAAGTTCCGTAAATAAAAATTTTTGGCGGTGGGCAACTTTGGGTTGAATTCAGCATGTTGGTATTGCGGTGAAATTGAATTATGAGCAATATTTCAATGGGTTGGCAGCGTTATTTTTATTTTACTTACCGCGGGCTTTAAAAATATGTACATTAGTGAAGCAAGAAGCGTAGTCCATTGAATTGTTGACGTTCCGTCATTCTCTCTGCCATGAGATGTTCACCATGTATAGTCATACAGCAGCGTAATTTTGGAGCATGTAAAAAATTTAATTTAATATACTTCTCCTGTGCCAGCAGGGGTACCCAGCCATAAACTTGAGACTCAAGCAAGGGAATTGTCGAATTTAACTTCTGATGTCGTTTGAGCTGAATTTCCGTCGGAGTATATTGAACATATCGTAAGGGATCTGGTATCTTGCGTTGCTCGTAGTGCGCATAAAATTTTCGGGTCAAAGGATAAACTGCATAAAAAGGCGAGTCAATGAATGCTTAGTAGACAATATTGCTAGATACCTACCTTGACTTACCGGCACAAAAGCTTGATTTATGCGTATATGCTTATTAGAGTTCTCAATAAGTTCTTTTTCAAATGCATATGGTAACGGACGGGGTTGGCCTTCCTGGGCCTGATGATCGGCATCATCAGCATCTCCGCCATCAGCCTGGTCCCGTGTTCCAGTTGGATTCATGGTGCGCTGTCGTCAGCAGTCGACACAGCCTGCTGTGCGAAGCGTGACTGACTTCAACTTAAACTCAAACTCTATTTTCCCGAATGCTACATAAACTGTACCTGTGACTTGGTTTTGGCAAGGACACCTGTCTTTTCATTTGCAAAACTTGTATTCATTTAAGTTTTCTTGGCTTCACGTTGGAAGGTGGCAGACGCAGGGTAAACTTTTGCAATTCTATACACGCATCCCCGTTCCCCCGTTTGTCGAGTTGTGTATTAGTATGACGTATAATCAAACATTACAGCTAGTGCTGGGGGGGTCTCAATGATCAGTCCCTCAAAACTTTTTTGCATACCTACCTTGCCTCCCCCTTGCTCCGCAAATGTGTTTCGGTTTGTGTTCATTTCATGTTCTACTAGCAAATCCTTGAAGCAAAACAGCAATTTCCGAAAATAAACCCATTGAAATGATTGCCATTGCGTGCAGCCGCAATAACCCAATAACTTCAGCTACCCCCTGCCTGATTGTCACCCTCGCACCCACACCATTATCATATTTCTTTATGTGCAATCCTGTACTAGTTGCCTTTTCTTGCCAATATGTAATATATAATCGAATCTTATTAAATACATGAACTTCAACTTAATTACCAATACAACCAACCATCAGTCAATTGGAACTTAATTTACACGCACATTGGCAAATCCTACAAAGCTTACACATAAATTCTCCTATATTTCTATTAGCACTACTTAGTTTCAAAATAAAGTAATAAATCGTAAATTTTATCAGGCTATAACTGTATAATTTGGATTTACTCATAGTCTAAAAATAAATAAATCTAAAAACAGTTAAAAACAAATTACAGTACAAAAGACTTTTCCTTTTTCTTAAATTGAATATTATCTAATTAATATATTACCAAAGATTTACAAATATGTATGTATCTATTTGAAATGGATATATACAGGTATATTAACATTAATAATTTAGCTCGTATTATTGAGATTTGAGCTCCTAAATGACATCTATAAACCGCTATTTGCTATATTTTTAAAATTACTATAATTTTATGTTTTTTCCCTTATTATAACCAAAATAGTAGCAAAATATATCGAAATAAGTAATTAAACCACATTTGCAATTAAAGATATATACATACAATAAAATTATATAATTTTTTAAATTTGACTAATGTTTTACATTTCGTTTAGGATAAATTGAATATAATTCAATAATACATAGTTAACTTTTCAGATTGATGTACAACCCCCGTGCCTGACAAACATCCATTGGGATTCTCTTCAAGCAGTCAAAGTTAGCAAAATAGAATCATACGTATAAAGTCATTACTTCGATAAATATATTAGGATCAGTCGTTTAATTTCATGTCATAAGTTGAGGTCCCTAGTTATTAGAATGTACTGCTTCCGGATAGTAATCGCGATAGGCAAATGACTCAATGTATTCTGGCCTACGACAAGTGAAGAGTTCATGGGCCAACTTTCGGCGTGCCTGTTGTTCCAGTGATTTACGTGTTTTTTCCCGCAGTACAGACTCATCGAATTTTACCCGCTGTACTGTAGTCTTTCGCAGAATTGTCTCAACAAATTGTGACCACACTGAGCCACCATTATCCGTTTCTGCCTGACGATGTTGCTGCACACTGTCTAATTGATCTAAATGTGGTTTATCTGATGTTTCCTGTTTTGCTTTTGCAGCTGGTTGCGTCGGGCTTGCTAGAGGCAATGGCGGTGGTGGCGTCCAGTCTTGCATAAGTGTCTGTAGACGGTCCACCGTCTCTGACATGCGTTTGCGAAAAGCTACAACGCGGCGAGTATATGTGAAGAGATGTTTTTCGTCTACCGCTGGTAGTTCGCCAAATTGCAACTTTTCAACTTCGCTGGGTTCTAGCAATGGATGAAACTGCGCCATTGACTCATTTGTGCCAAGCACATAGACTCGATGAACAAACTCCTGCATGGCAGTGATGTTAACCATGGCATTTTCATAGCCAGTGCGAGCATCCAGAATTGCGGCTTTTATAAAAGCAGTTGGCGTCAACGGGGAAGGCTCTTCAGGCTGTGTGAGATTTTGCTGCTTTGATTGAAGTTTATCAAGTTCCTCAAGCACCTGAACAAAATGGCGGCGCATTAGTTCATTGTCACCCATGCCGCTCTCCTTGTTAAATTTAAGTAACCCCAGGCTCTGTATGAGACGAATATTAGCCGCATACTGTTGCTCTAGCTGAAAGAGTTCCCAAAGAGAGCGCATACGGCTTTCGTACTCCTTTTGTGCACTTGTACCCAAGACAATGCTGATATTTTTATCATAAAGCTGTAGTCCTCGAATAAAAGCCACGTCCATGGTAAAATTGCCCATAAAATTAAGTACATATTGCAACGTGTCCAGCGAGCTGGCAAAATTGTCGCGTTGTTGACTGAAGAACTCATCCAGATCGCTAACAGTGAGCTGGTTGCGTGGCACTTCGTTGCTTTGTTGTTTTTCGCTACTGCTCTGGTTGACTTCGCGTTCCTCTCGAATCCGCTCAAAGTTACCAACTAAAATGTCAGCGGCCGGTTGCTGGAATTCATCAAATACTTCAATGTCTACGGCAATAGTAGTGGCACTATCTTTGCGATCAACCCTTTCTTCATCCCACTCTCTAGTTATTTCCGTTTGATGACATTTTGGTCTCCATTGTTCTTGCTCTGACCTTTGACGCTGTCGGTTTCGTTCGAATATCGAACGCACAGTAAAACGTTGCAAGTCCAAAGATCCGAAGATGTCCTCTTTATAGTCGTGACAACAGTGCAAAGCCGACAAGTCCATAGGATGAGCTTCAGTATTGAATATGTAGGCACCTGCCTGAACTACACACACATTGTCTTCTGTGTCTGACATTAGTTCTCCTTGGACGCCATCGTTATGCAGGAAATTGTCCTCGTCAAAGAGCAGAAATAGATACTTGCTTGTTTCGGCCAAAAAAAATGATTCCATTCGGTTCTCTTTCTCATGAGTGACTACATTGCGTATCTGCCAATGGAAATAAATTCTTAAAATTGAATCAAAGAGAAAGCGAATGGGGGAACTTACAGTTGCATATCCACACTTGGTTTTTGCACTAAACTCGATTGTCTCCAGCATATGCTCACCCAGTTCCAACAGATACTCGTTTTTAGTGGCCCTATACAAGTACATGGCCGACTCGATAAGCTCCGGCCGAAGTGGATATACCTCCCGGTTGGGTGAAACCTCACCAGCTGCTATATTATAGAACTCTGGTAGGAAACCGTACTTCTTCCAAACGCTAATGTAACGAGTCATTGTCCGCATGGCGGGTTCCGTGTCACCAATTAGACTTAGTATGCCTGGCCAGAAGGCCTCAAGTGACTGAAAAATAGGCAGTGTGACATGTCCTTTGTTCATGCCCACCCACATATACCAGTCCTCTTTTCGCATATATTTGTCTATGGCTGAACGAGCCTCGTGAAACAATTCCAATAGCTCAGGTCTATTAAGAAGGACCGCCGCTTTAACCAAATACTCAAAAAGCGAATCGACGCCCGCACCGATTCCCGAATCAAGGGCCGTCCAACGACCGGTCTGCACATCAATATGGTTACCAAAGAGGCCAATGGGTGAGCGATGTTTCCAAAGAGCATACACAGCCTGAAGGGCCACATCCTCGTAAATGCTTTTGCCAGTTAAGCGACTTAATGTGCCGAACTCAATTAAAAAAGTGCCCACGCCGGCTGTACAAGTGACGGATGTTTCACCCTTGGGAACGCCATAACGAAGATTCACAGTACCATATGGCATGCCAGTGTTCGTGTCAAATGCAGGCAGCAGCCGCCGTGCTACATCCTCTGCCATACGTAGGAGCGGACCCTGACATGGCCAGCCAGATTCTAGTTTTACCCCCGCACGTCTCGACAACAAATGGGCAGACAGTAGTCCGCCCACAATGCGAATATTTGTTTCAAAAACGGACACATTGATGTCTCTGTTAAAGTCCATCTTCTCTGTCAGCAGTAAGAAAACACGCCGAAATTCGGTATAGTTCCCAATGGTGGCCAATGTGTCCAGCGCATCAATCAAGGTGAGGGAGTAACTGCCCCAGGTGTCATGGCCGTCGCAAGTAAGCGGGCGCAGTTCATCGTAGTTGGAAGCGTGCTGCAAATAGCCATCGTAAGCATGCTGAAACATACGCCGCACATCCTCCCTGCAAAATATGGATTGTAGATTAAAATTTTCTTATTGTGGTAGCATAAAATTACCGCAGCTCCAATTTTCGCGCACGTGAATAATGTTTATGTGAGATTCCCTGACCGGCTAGCCCAAGAAAAAACCATGCTACACAGGCCGCATGGAATCCTAATGTCAATCTCGAACCTGATTTTTGTAGTTGCATTTTCCAGCCTTACAATTAAGTTAGCAATTTCCCTGGCTTTGCCTTAAAGATCCACTAATTAAATTACATACATACATATGTATGCATGCAAAAATTAACGTGCATTATCTGAAAAATCACAAGAATCCCCCAACTAAGACGAGCAACAAGACCAGAATGACGTAGAATCGCAAGTTCCAGCGTGTCGTTTGTATTATCTCAGGGCAACAACAACATTGGAAATCCGCAACAAATGGCAATTTGAATACCCTACCCCATTTCTTTCTTTTTCATGTAAACTTTTGTCGTGTTATCGATTTTAAATAAATGTTTTTTTTAATTGAACATGAATCTTAAAATGAATGTCAGCGGACGAGAATATTTCGACAGATAGGTTTTGATTTAATATAATGGCCACCATTTCAATGTACTTTTAATTAAAAGTATTTTCTAAAAATCGATATTAATGTTAATAAATATTTGATTTCAAAAACTGAAACAACAATTTTAATAAATTAAAATTGTAGCTGATTTTTAAATAATCTAACTTTTTAAAATTAAATAGAAAATAACAATAATCTGTTTATTTTGATATAAAAAAAATCGATAGTTCTTTTACAATTACGCGGCACGCACGCCTTTTATTTGTCTTAAGTTGGCAGTTCTCTTCACTGTTTTCTCTGCTGGTCTATTCAAAAGGCTGCGTGTGTATATGTTTTGCTAAGTATTTGTTGTGGATATTCAAAAATAAATTGCAGATTTAATTCAAAACAGTTCGTTCACTATTTTTGAGGTAAGTTAAGTGCACTATTTTATAAAATATGTACTAGACATTACAGTTTGACTGTAAGTTTAACCAGTAATGAAGTACTTTTTTTTTTTTGGTCATTGCGCCAAATAGCCAACAAACCGCTGGCTACTTGCATATTTGCAAGAGTTTATAACGCAAATCCAGACAAAAGTGATTAATAATTAAATTGCGAGCTTCTACATTAATTTTAAAATGATATTTATGATGGAATTGATTAGTGCATTACAATAATACGGAATATGTGTGCAACACTTTATCCGTTGGGCAAACAATAGGAACATTATTAGATATTTTTATGAGGGATTGTTATGTAAACAAATATAAAACATCTAAACTGCGGTGTACTACATGGGACTGACTTAAACGTGTTTCATATTGTGATCAATTTTATAAAATGTAAACAATTTTAGTAAAATATTAAAGTTTGCATCAGGGTTGTCGCCCGACCCTACTTAGTGCAAGAACAATCGATTTAATGTGGTGCCAACCCTATATAGTATCGATAATCATAGTCCCACGGTCGATATTAAACGATTCTCCGTATTTTTCTTGCTTTTTTCTCTGTACCTCAGTCGTGTACAAAATGAAAAGAGGAATACAATAAAAAAAAAAAAAGAAAAAAAAGAACAAATTAACTAACAACTTTAAGTGCAGCCCAAACTCGGTTGTTTTAGTACAAAGAGTGCACAGGACAGTTCGGGTATATCAATATGGCAATATGTGTAATATAAAAAAATTGCCAATAAGAAAAACAACAATAACAGCCGCAACAGCAGCAGCAGAAGCAGAAACGTGTGTTGTAATTGTAGGCCATCACAGCAGCAGCAAACTTGGAAAGACAACAGGGTGTACGCAAATTAGAAACGGAATCGTGCGACGACATTGAAGTTCCTCCCTCCGCCACCCCCGCCCTCATCAACCGTACAACCGTAGAATGCAGTAGCAGCAAATAAAGGAGGACAAACAACAACAGTGCGGATGAAGATCAGGCTTAAATGTACAATCAAGACGACGACAATAAAATTGCAAATTAATACAAAAAAAAAAACGTACTGACAAACTAAATCGGAATCAGGGAATCACGCGCCGTCCCCAATACGGAAAGCACGACAGCACCAACAGCAGCAGCAACAACAAAAAAGTTAGCTAAATTTTAAGTTATCTACAATTATTATTATTGGCGCATTTGCCAGTGTGTGTGTGTGTGTCGCTTTGTATGGCTATAAATGTGTGCGTGTGTGTGTACAGTTGTCGTACGTCCAATTAATTTGAAGTATATTTGAAATTGATGATGACGCTTGTGATGATTCGTTTACCATTTTGCTCCCTAGTGGCGTCTCCATCAGAAAAACACAACGTTTATGGGAGTCAAAATCGTTTTAGAGCTGCTCCTCCACTGGAATACTGGCTAAGAAATTCCAAGGTTGCTTCTTACCTTACTTTACCACTGCTGCTAGCCAGTCAGCCAGCCACTTGAATTGTATAACATTGCGAGCCCGAGCGGCTCGGCTCTCCTCCGTCTGTTGTTTATCTTCTGATATTCAATACGTTGACACACGTACTCACACACACGCGCTTACACACAGTCATACATATAGGGTAAACGTACAGTGAAGGCTCTAAATAAAGCCCAGACCAGAATTTTAATTAATCGATACACATTTGAAATAATATAAACCAGTTAGAACGACAGGAGCAGATTTGTAACACTTAGCGCCCAGGATCAGATCGATCGTACATTAGATCGGCATCAAGTTAAAGTTTTGAAAACATTTTAATCAATGCAGCTAATATTATTATTTACAAAAAACATAACTTTACAATGATGGTCATCCATCTGTCCCAATATCTGGGCCCGTACTGTGCCTATTAACAAACTAATTTTATTTTTAACTATGAAATTCTAAAATTCACAAAATATTTTTTATTACGTTTCTATTGCGTCTGGTTTTCGTTAGTTAAATGCAGACATTCATTAACTTGGATATATTAAAAGTAATGCATGAACTAATTTATAAACCAGATTCAATATAGAAGAAAAACGATGATATTAAAAGTAACGACCAAACTGTGTGGCCTCTTTAAGCCATCTTCAAACTGATCTCCCCCTTTCAACTATATATCTGCGAAATTAAAATGAACAATTGCAGAAAAATTTTCTGGTGACAAAAGTTTCTTTTTCGCCTTACATGGTTCAGATAGACATTACATAGTGTGATTCTAGAAAGAAGCTTCTATAAGCTTGAAAGATTGTAAGGGAATCCGTTTTATAATAAAGAATATTTAAGCCGAACTAGTTTCCAAAGAGTTTTAACAAAGTCTTTACCTTTACCTGATCTCTATTATATATTTATATATACACCTACATGTACTATATAAATATAAAAAAGTTAAATTTTACACACACACATTGGCAACTGTCGTAGCATTGATGTGTTTCAATTGCTTATTAGAGAAACTTCTTCCAGATAGGAAACGAAACAGGAGTTGGAAGTGATTGGCGATCATGGTTAGCACTAATCTCGTTGTACCCGTGGTGCTATGGGGTCCAACAGCACCGACGCACTGCATCTCGAGTGTATTTCTTTCAGACGATCAATGTAC
This sequence comes from Drosophila neocordata, assembly GCA_018903615.1. Classification (NCBI taxonomy): domain Eukaryota; kingdom Metazoa; phylum Arthropoda; class Insecta; order Diptera; family Drosophilidae; genus Drosophila; species Drosophila neocordata. The sequence continues at coordinate 1,420,701 of JAEIGI010000015.1, forward strand.
TCTAGTCACTGGCTGTTATGATGGTCAAATCTGCTTATGGCAGGTGGAGCCCACCACTTTAAAGATGTCTCCTCGCTGCCTACTGGTCGGCCATTCGGCTCCAGTGTTGTGCCTAGTGCGCGCCTCTCTATTGCCTGAAAATAATTTTCTGGTCAGTTCATCGGAAAATGGCGAAATGTGCACCTGGGATCTTGTTGATGGCAAGTGCACGGAGGCAGTGAAACTACCTCAAGTGCATACACAGATCCAAAGCTACCACACGGCCAACAGTGAGGATGTGCGTCTCTTTTGCATTGGCTATTATGCCGAAATTATGGTAATGGATCCATTCAGTCTCGAAGTCATCTATGTGCTGAGCTCGAAAGTGAAGCCGGACTGGATATCAGCAATTCATGTGCTGCGCCCCATGCGACGAAAGGATGATGTGGTGCTGGCCATCACCACAACGGGCACGGTCAAAGTCTGGACGCTGACGGGGAACGAAAACAAACACGCCGAGCCCATCTATGAGAACGAGTCTAAGGAAATTCGATGCTTGAATGCAATCACCATGAACTGTTGTGCCCAGAATCAGCGAACAGTGCTCTTGGTTTGCACTAAATATTGGCAAATTTACGATGCTGGGGATTTCACTGTGCTCTGCTCGGTAATTGCACCGGCTCGTGAACGTTGGCAGGGCGGTGACTTTCTCACCTCAGATCGAGTGATGCTTTGGACGGATGAAGGCAAAGGCTATTTGTATAAGCTGCCTGCCAACTGTATTCCAGACAACAAAGAGTTCCATTCAAAAAGCGTTGTGCGAGATGCTCCCTATCTGTATTATGTGCTTCAGCATGCTGGCGACAAGGTGCTTTCCTGTCCACCTGCTATGAAGCTAATTTTAGGCACTAGTGCCGGAAATGGTGGCCAGTACAATCTGTTGCGTGGCGATTCTGAGGGTTATATATCAGTATGGAATGTGCCGGAGGTGCCACTCGACAATATAAGCATATTACAAGCAAAGCAGATGCCACCGCGTATTCTTAAACCGCACGTCTGTACTTCTCTGGTCGAGGCGTGGTCTATAATGGATCCGCCACCGGTGGGAATTCTGGATCAGCTATCACGTATTACCGACTCCCCAGTAAAGCTTACCTCGAGCATCTATCTACCCCAGCAGAGTCGTCTAGTGATTGGTCGCGAGGATGGTAGTATCGTGATTGTGCCAGCTACCCAGACGGTAATGATGCAGCTCCTGGTGGGCATTAAACAGAACTTTAGCGATTGGTTGTCGCATCAGGTTCTCTACGGACACCGCGGGCGGGTAAACTGTTTGCTATGTCCTTCGATGGTGCATGCACGATATGAAAAGTCTCATTTGTTGTCTGGTGGCATCGATTTTGCAGTTTGCCTGTGGGATCTTTACAGTGGCAGTTTGTTGCATCGCTTTTGCGTTCATGCTGGCGAAATAACCCAGCTGTTGGTGCCCCCGGAGAGCTGTAGTCCGCGGATTCTTAAGTGCATTTGCTCGGTGGCGTCGGATCACTCCGTTACATTGGTCTCACTGCAGGAGCGCAAGTGCGTAACGTTGGCCAGTCGTCATCTTTTCCCCGTGGTGACAATCAAATGGCGGCCACTAGATGATTTCCTTATTGTCGGATGTTCGGATGGCTCTGTGTATGTGTGGCAAATGGAAACGGGTCATTTGGATCGCGTTCTACATGGGATGCTGGCCGAGGAAGTACTTTCTGCCTGCGATGAACAAGCTGGCGAGGATGGCAGCTCCGGTGGGCTTTCTTCACATGGAGGCGGTGGCAATGGTACATCTGCAAGTGAAATGGGCATGGCGAATCCTGCGGTACACTTCTTCCGCGGTCTCAAGTCACGAAATATGAATGCCATACGACATGCCACACAGCGTGGCATCCATCAGTTGCAGCAATTGCAGGGTCATAACCAGGGCAACTTTGATTTTCTCATGAAACACCGTAGCAATCCACTTGTGATCCAAGGGCTACGCACCAATCCTAAGGACGCCGAATCACACATTCTCTTTTTCGACATTGAAGGACTGATTTTCGAGCTCCACAGCGAGGAGTATGCCCAGATGACGCCGGCCACTTTGGAGGCCCTAGGCGTGCATTTGCAAAATCCCAAAGATGGCAGGACCATGCCACTCGATGCCAGCAAAAAGATTAGCGATTTCTTTGGAAAAGTAAAAAACAAGGCCGTGGACGTTGAAAAAATCCTAAAGGATAAGGACAAGCATGGATTAGTCCAAAAGTTCAAGGAGAAGACGGAAATCGTTGAAAAGAAAGTGCAGGCTAAGGTGGAGAGCCTGCAAAAAGCTGTGGAGACACACGAGGAGCAACAAGATCTTAAGAGCAAGATTGCCTCTAAAATGGAAGTGACACATGTCATGGAGGTGGCCCAGTTGCTCCTCTCCCTGCTCCATTCATGGGGTTTGGATCCTCATCTGGACAAGGTGTGTGAATCACAGCTGGGCTTGCTGCGTCCCATTGTGCCCATATCGTATGGTGTCCTATCGAAAGCCGGATATATGTCGCTGCTGCTCCCCACATGGCAGAATAACTACGTCTTGCCATCGAGTCAGCAGCTACAGTTGCTCCAGTCAGCTAGTTCCAAGAAGCGCCCGCTGCCAGAGGAATTGCAACGCCTTGAGCATCTGACTGCCGTCTTCACATCGCGCCTGCATTGGGAGCTGAGTACTACACTCACATCGAACCACATACTGGCCCTTGTGGCCATGTCCAACACATTAATGTCCATGAGCGCCGCATCTTTCTTGCCGGACAGCGAGAAACATAAGAAGCTGCAGCGGCTGGCTCAACGTACCGAGTCTATGATGAGCAGCGAGGAGGAACGTGAGGAGTTGCTTGCCCATCACACATCACAAATAAAGCAGGGATGGAGCTTACTTTCCACGCACCATTGCTTCCTCTTGCCGGATAAGATCGAGGCATTGGAGCCAAAGAAGTTCAAGCGGCCACAGGTGGAGATGATGGTTAAACGCTGGCAGCATCATTGCATTGAGATACGGGAAGCTGCCCAGCAGATACTCCTTGGTGAGCTGACACGTATGGGTAAAAAGGGACGCAAACAACTCGTCGAAAGTTGGGCCCAGTATTTGCCTCTATACACACATACGGAGCCCATTGTGGGTGCACAGCAGCAGCTAAGCATGATTGGAGGCGGAGGCCAATCTGGTGGAGCAGGAAGTGCCGGAGGTGGTGGCAGTGGCAATACTAGTGGTGCAGCAACTGGTAACTCCCTCTCCTCCAGCAACGGTGGAGGCAGTTCAGGCAGCAGTGGGCTATCCTCAAGTGGTATCGGTGGCTCTTGTGGGGTCTCTGGCGGAAATGGCCACCAGGATGAGGACTACGAAGAGGAGGAGGAAGAGGAAATTATACGTAAACCATCCAGTTTGTCGGAATTGAAACGCAAGCAGACGACAGCCGTCATTCTGTTAGGCGTAATCGGCGCCGAATTTGGGCAGGACATTTCGCAGGAGTCGCCCAATCATCGTGGCAGTATTAGCTTGGGCGCATCTGGTACAGAAAGGCGCAAGTCATCGGTAGTAGAGGGTTTCGGCATTGCGAATAATTTGGCCAGACTAACGTCCATGGCGCTGGCTCATCTTCTCTATGCCCCACCCTCGCCCAAGTTACCTCAATATACACCACTGCGAAGGGCCGCCATCGATTTGCTGGGCAGAGGTTTCACCGTGTGGGAGCCGTATCTTGATGTTTCTAAGGTCCTTCTTGGCTTGCTGGAAATTTCGTGCGAGGGAAAAGCAGTGCCCAATCTTAACTACAAATTGCCACTCACTCCACAGGCGGATGCCTGTCGGACAGCTCGTCATGCTTTGCGACTAATAGCCACGGCACGTCCCGCTGCCTTTATTACTACAATGGCTCGTGAAGTAGCCAGGTATAACACCATGCAGCAGAATGCACAATCCATTAACACCCCTCTCACCCAGTCGGTGCTGTTCAAAGCTAAGAGCGAGATACTGCAATGCGTTGAAATGCTAATCGATAAGATGCAGTCGGAAATTGCCAGTTTGCTGGTCGAGGTCATGGATATTGCACTTCATTGTGTCGATAGTAATGATCTGAAAAATCGCGGTCTGGCGGAACTTTGTCCTGCAATCTGCAAGTTCAATCAGATCTCGCACTGCGCCCAAACAAGACGCATTGCTGTGGGCGCCAATAGTGGTAATTTAGCCATCTATGAGTTGAGGCAGAACAAATGTCAAATGATACCCGCCCACACTCATCCAATCACTTCGCTGGCCTTCTCCCCAGATGGTAAATATCTTGTCTCCTATTCGTGTGCCGAGAATCGCTTATCATTCTGGCAGACCAGCACTGGCATGTTCGGATTGGGTCAATCGCAGACACGATGCACCAAGGGCTATTCGACAGCGCCCATACCAGATGTATCCCGGCTGAATCCGATGCGTTTGGCCAAGCTTGTCTGGATTAATAATCGCACTGTGACACTTATGCTAGCTGATGGCTCGGAGACGCGTTTCAATGTTTAAAACCAAAGGATTATTCTTGAGAATAACCATCTGTAGGAAGGACATGGCAATGGGCAATCAATGCAAAAGCTTCAAAAGCTAGCGCTAGCGAATGAAACAAACAATAATAAGAGACAGGGAAGAGAGAAAAAGAGAGAGAGTCAGGAAGGGAGAGCGAGAGTGAAAGAGAAAAAGCGATAGTGAATTTTAGAAAGAGAAGGGGACGGGGCGGCCTAGTAAAATATTATATTATCTAAATGAATTCAACAAACAAGAAAAGAAACTGTTATTAATTTATATACCAACCTATGTATACATACGTATATATATATACACATATTTATTTATATATATATATATATATATATAACTGTATACCTACACCTACTATCTACTTACTAATAATGTATGTATGTATTTTGTGTGTTATTTTAATTGTGTTATGCGATATGAAGGTTCCCACGTTGCCATCTCTATATATATATATACTACACCTTACCGAGCAGCCCTTACATATATATTATTTGATTAAAAAATTGATATGCTTTTAACCATCATATTTCCCGTCCCTCTTTCCACCGTTTCGTAATCTAACTATTCACAGCTAACCTAAATTGGTCATCTTAAATTCTCCGTTTTTTTTTTTTTTGAAATGGTTTCCAAATAGAAAATGGAAATAATAATGAAAATTACGAATCGGATGCGAAACTTTATACTTTTATCTATTTTGGAGCTCTTTATTAATTTTTTTTAAATCATAATTCGCCCCTATATTTTATCTATATCGACTTCTATATCGCCACAGTTAGTGAAACAAAATATAATATTCAAATATTAACAAGTTAAACACACAAATACACAAAGTAAGCGAAAAAAACAAAAAGTATCAAAAAGGAAAGAAACTAAAAAAGAGAAATCGCAAACAAAAAAACAAAATATAAATTTAAAAAAAAAAAAAAAAGAACAAAGATTTGAAAGCTGTTATTTTTATTGCATACTATTATTATAATTAGCTACTATTATTATTATAATTATTATAAAATATTGATATTTGTTATGCCTAATTAATGTATTGTTATCTATGATGTATGTCAAAAAGTATAAAAACAAAAACAAAATCATATATGTATGTATTTGGAGCAAAACTTTACAAAACTGTAGCAACAAATTTACACCCATACCAAGAATTTTCTCCCATACTTTAATTTTCTTTGCATGGCACAGAAAAAAGCAACTTAGAAATATATATATATATATATTTGTTTATATATGTATATATATATATATGCATATGTACATGTATTCTTGTCGGGCTGTTATGCAAGACCGCCGCCGTCTGTTTGGATCGACGCAAACTAGTCGCTCAGTTTTTAATACTAGCTTTAATTTTGCATATACATATATCCTTCTTTACGGACGGTAAACAGTTGCTACAATATTTTACAGCTATAATCGCTTTAAAGAAAACAAAAAAGAAAAAGAAAAAAAGAAGAGGAAAACTGTTTTTTGCGCAATAAAATGTTTGTAACTGCAGCAACTCTCGTCAAAAATCTTTAGTATTGATTGATGTCTGCTCGACATTTACTTAAATTGTTTCTTCAGGCTTCTGGTTTTTTATTTTATTTCATATTTTGCTAAATGTTTAACACATTTGCATACTATATTGTTACTATATATAATGTATATCCTTGTGTGCAAATGTTTTTTGTTAATCTTTGAATCCAATTTCGTACACAAAAAGATAGTGTTCGTTTTCTAAACTAAGATACATATTATATATATAAATATATATTAACCTATATAAGGGAAAATGTATTTGCGCTTTTTCTTTTCTATTATTGTACAATTTTTATGTATTGTATATGTTTGTACTCTGTCGATTCTGATCCAAGATGATCCTTTTAAAGTATTACACAAATTATAATGAATTAAATGATAAAAGGTAAAACCTAAAAACGAGAAGAAAAAACAAAACACACACAAAATGATGTATGTATACCAACAAATAAAGTCAACTTAAACTATGAGAAAATCTTAATTCAATTCTCAATAATTAGCTAATGTTAAATTTTTAATCAATTTTTGTTTAAAGGGAACTAGCACAACCTTTTCAAAAATTAATTTATATGCATATATATTTATTTCTGATTAAAGATACTTCTTCATTAAAAATATTAAAAACTGAAGGGTTACCTTCTTACTTTTTCCATTAATATCCATGACCTGTCAGTGTGGATCGGAAATTGACCGCAGCAACACCAACAATTATGTGAAACTTTGCTAAACATTAGAACCGAGTCTAGAAAAAATATGGTTTCCCACAATCCCATCATTCCAATATTTTATAACCTATTAAATCAATTCCTATTAGATTATGAAAATAAAAGTTGTTTATATTTACCCAGCCATATGGTAAGTGATTTTTCAGTCGCAGCGAGGAAGTCCTTTTCGATATCCACAGAATTTTTTATCAGTATCAACAATCGAGACGATGTTTATCAAGCCATTCTAAGAAAATTCGAATTCTATTGCAGCCTTAAGACTATAAGCTGGATCCGCTCCTTTTTATTTCACAATAAATCCAGACTTATAGATATTTTTAATTCTTTTTATTTCTAGTGCTTGCTTGGTTTGGAAACACAATGCCCCTTGCCGAGACCTCAAAAAGTAGGGGGGTTAGAAAGGCCGTAGCTACCCGAAAGCCCTTCGTTGAAGTTGAGGAGGAAACAGAAGCCGCTATTCAGTCCATTGATAATGATGTCAATGATGATGAAAGTAACTCTGATGATCAACCAAAGGAGGACCCAGATGCTGAAAGTGATATAATAGAAGATGATGCAGATGCGGATGAGGATGATCCGATTGACGAAGCAGATGTTGATGCTGAAGCAGAACACGACGACGATGACGAAGAAGAAGATCCTGATAGTAATCAATCAAGTGAACGTGAGGAGCAAGTCGAGCCACCAGCTTTTAGTTTAGCCACACTGGGACTGCAGCGTGTGGGTAGTGCACCCCCACCGAAACCAAAGGGCCAAAAGGCTCCCATCCTGACGCTAAACGCCCGGGGAATGCCTGCCCGCATTCGTAAAAAGAATCGCCTCTTTTATGACGAAAATATTATCAATGATGATAAGCCGCTGCGCATGAGTCTGGCCCCAAAGAAAGCTGGGCCGGGTCGTCCTCCAAACTCAGGCGGTGGAGTCGGCAATGCTGTGTCTAAGGCAGGAATTCTGCCATCAAAGGTGCTAAAAAAGAGGAAGGGTGTAGTGTCGCGTTATATGCGGAATAGTGACAATGGATCAAGTTCAAACTCAGCCAGTAGTCAACAAGGCGCTGGTGCTGTAGGCAAACTAAAAAAGACACCTACTAAATTACAAACCAAATCAGGAGGCGTCGGTACTGGAATTGGTGGAAGAGGACAATCCATACATGGGAAAAGTGGTAAGGGGGGATCACGTGGAGGAGGCGAAGGAAAGGGACTTCTTGGCTCTGCAGGCACAATGGGGGTTACCCATGAAGACGCCAGCAAGGCGGAGGCTCTAGCAGCGACCAACAAACGTCTGGGACAGTCCATTGGGCTGCGTCTGCGTAATCTCCTTAAATTGCCCAAGGCCCACAAATGGGCAATAGCCGAATGGTTCTACTCATACATTGATAAACCACTTTTTGATTCCAAGGATGAGTTTATGAACCATGTTAATGAACTGGTTCCCCGGCTGGGCACACGGAAGCTTAACCGTCACGAATGGGTTAACATAAGACGTCGAATGGGCAGGCCAAGGCGTTGCTCGGCCAACTTCTTTAGCGAGGAACGCAAGGAGCTGGACAGAAAACGACAACTGATGCGCACATTACAATCCCGCAAGCCGGGTGAACTTAAGGATCCAGTCTTATTGTCGGACATGCCTGAGAAAATTCCAATGCCTCTTCCGCTTGGTACCAAGGTGACCGCCCGGCTACGAACACCACAGGATGGTATCTTCGCAGGAACAGTGGCCGCTTACGATTCACTAAACGCCATGTACCGTGTGACATTTGAACGTCCAGGGCTGGGAACTCACTCCATACCCGACTACGAGATCGTATCAGAGAACTTCCATGAGATGCTGCCGTTGCAGAGTTTTACCAAAGACTTTAGGCCAAACCTGGTGAGCATCTATCATCCCAACTGTGTGGGTTTCACCACAAACTTGGGCTTCACCGCCAACTTGACGCACAGCTATCCCCAGAGACGACTGACTCCTTCCGCCAATGGAAATGGTAATCATGGGATGCAGGCCAGTCCCCAAAAGCATTTGGCCACCAATAATGCAGCTGCCAGAAATGCCTTAAGCATGAAATTGAACAAAAGCGATCCACTGCTTGGGCAGGATGCTGTGGGTGAGAGTCCCAGCCGGCAGCAGTTGACCCGCCATCATGGTTATCCGACGAAACTACTGGAGCATCTACTACACTTAGAGAACTATATACTGCGCAAGCATGATAAAATTCAACGCCTTAATAAAATGAATACCACTGCCGAAATGACAATGGGTGAAATGGTCGGACAAGAAGAGGTTGGTGATCGTCAACGCAGACAAACTCGAGATGATTTCCAGCGTCGTTATGCTTCCAATATTATATCAATTGAGCGCATAAATGGCGAGCTCATGTACGAGTTGACCAAGGTCCAGGAACTGTCTTCCAGCCTCACACGCAACCCAAATGTCCAGGCCATGATATCGCCCACTTTTCTACGCGAGGAGTGCCGCACCAAAGCCGGTGAAACGGTTGATGAATTAAACAAGGGATTAGTAAAGAGTGCTCGTATGATAAAATTGCTAAAGAATCTGACTACTCTTTTGATTGTTACCCAAAATCTGGGTGGCGAATGCGAATCCAATGAGGTGAATAAGGTCTTGGAGGGTTGCATGGAGGAGGTGCGCACGAATCTAGTATGTAGCGACAACATCGCTGTGTTTCAAAAGAGTGTTCAACTTCGGCTGGAATATATAGCTATGGACATAACACGTTGTTTGGAGGAGCAGAGCCTTAATCAGACCACAGAATACGAGGCCAAGTCGCCGAAGTCGGAGACGGCTGATGAGAATGTCGATCAGAAGAAGGTGACGGCGGAAAAACAAACACAGGATCATAATGACAGCAACATCAGTGGCAAAGATGCTCCTGCTGTAGCCGATGTCGAGCATATGGAGGTAGATAACATGGAGCCAGATGTAGAGTTAGAAGACGAAAAGAAGAATGAATCGCGTGAGCCTAGGGAACCACCCCAGCCAGCTACAACCGACGATTCGCAGATTACTATTGAATCTGGTAAGGAGTCTGAAGAAGATGATAACACTGAGGAAGATCAAGGTCATCAGGAAAAAGATGATGAAAATGATAAGGAATTTCTTTCCCAAACAGAAGTTCTTGAAGATGATGATGGGGAGGATGAGGAATTTATCTTGGAGGACGAGAACTAGAACCAACTTGATGCAGCGTTTCTCCTTAATTCTACTTTTAATTGTTTAGTTTCAATTTCGTTTATTTTTTTTGTTTCCAACTTATCTATTCATGCTAATGCGTTGCAATAAATATTACAACAAGTCACTCAATAGACTCATTCGTCATCATCATCGTCGTCGTCATCCTCCTCTTCACTAGACTGATTTAACCAGTCGACTAATTTGGACAAACTTTTTCGTAAGTGGGCATGATCCTTATTGTCCATATCCAACTGGTCATACCAAGCTAATATGGCATCTTCCGAAACAAAATCTTTATCGTATAAATAATGAATCACTTGCGAGATCTTTTCCCTCACTAATGGATTCTCCTCACACACATCCTGAAAAATAAAGATTTCGATCAAACTTTGTCTTTTGATAACCACGAACTTTAGTCACTTTACCTCCAAAGCGTTAAGGCAGTCCAGCATAGCCTCTCCACTCTTGATGTAGTTGGAGACAACAGGACCCAACTGTTTAAAGACTGCATTGATGGCCAACATAACATTATCGTTGGTCGGCTCCAAAATGTGTTGGATGCCAAACATTGCCTTAACCACATTGAAGTTTACCTCCTTTAGTGACATGTTGTAGGCATAGCGTGATGAGTTTATCTCCAATATAAGGAAATCTGGATTAGATTTCTCCCGAAATCCGCGAGTTAGCGAGTCAATTACTTCGGACAAAAATACTGTATTTTAAAAAAAATGAAATATTATTATGAGTTGCTATAAAATTTAAATTAAGCTCACTGTTGGTGTCATCGAGAAGAGGTGTCACAGCTCTCGATTCATCATCATCTTCGTCGCTATTAAAGCTGTAGTCGCTAAGCTCGTCTATCTGCCTAGTCGGCTCACCCATTTTGGGTATACAAAGATTTTGTTGTGCCAACAAATCCTCACCATCCGAATCGGCATCGGGATCTCCAGTAGTCAGGTCACTAACTATGTAGGCTTGTGGTCCAATAGCTTCTAATTCCACTGCCTCGTGTTCCTCAGAGCTTTGAGTGTTGGAAGAGCTAGTGACTAGTGTGTTTGATAGCTTAGTTTTGGCTGGTAGGATGCAATTGGAACCAAGTACACAGCCGGCCAAAACTTCGCAAAGCTCGTTTATGATGCTCCCAGAACCCACCACACAGTGCTCTAGTCGACAGTTGTCGCCCACGGTCACATTGGCCATTAGAAACACATTACTAAGCTGGCAATTTTTGCCAATCCGGCAATTTGCTCCTACGACGCTGTCTCGTATTACAGTGCCAGATTCCACGTGGCTGCCAGCTTGGACTACGGCATTCTCACGCAGCGAAACTTTTGGTACCATGGCCTCATGGCTCTTGTAAATATTGTCTTTGTGAAAGACGTACTGCTGTTGCAGCCGATAGACACCCATATCAGGTACCAGGGGATAGGCCCAGCGATTAATAATGTCACGGCTGACAAGTTGATAGGAGGGCCAGCTGTTAACCTTGTGGGCATATTGCGCTGGCGGCAGCATCGCCACATAAATACGACTGTCAAGAAGTTCTTCGTTAATCAGCAGACCACGCACAAAATCATCACGAGTTTGAAAATCAAAGTTGTCACTAAACAATGAAAGCATTGATGGTGATCCGATAGCTATTTGGGGATCTAGCAAATTGTGATGCAGTGACACACAAGAATTAGCCAGGAAGATGTCTAATGGCAGCTGATAGCGCGGCTCCTTATGGTTAAGTCGGAGACGCTGGTGGTAATGTAAACGTGTGTTTTGTTTGTCGACGGCAACGAGTAACTCGTTACCGGTTCGCAGATTGCTGGAGCACTCTTTAAACACTAAAGTGGCTGCCGCACCCTTATCAAATTTGGCTGTGCGTTTGTGTTGCTCCAGTACGGGCCTCAGGTCTGCATTGGTCACAGTGTCGGCTCCAAGCAAAATAAAATTGCCACGAATAAGAGCTTTGGAATCCAAATCCCGCATGGCATCGCCAAAACAGCGACATCCTTCACCACCAATTACCTGGACAGTCATCTTAAAGGACCACGATGCATGCATTGATATACCCTGTCTAAGGTTAATTGGATTGTCATTGTTATTTATTTCATTATTTTTTATTCAGATTACACTCACTTAATGTGGTTTCGAATATCTGCCATATACAAACTGGCATAGATAAACACCTCCTCGACTCCACTACGATTTAAAGCTATCAGGGCATAGTCTAACATGCTCACATTTACCAAGGGTAAAAGTGCCTTCATCCGGAACGGGAATGGAAATGTGCATCAGGATAGAAATAAAAACGTGGAAAGAATTATAGAATATAAAGGAAATGATTAATTCTGGGACACATACAGTTGATCCTTCATCGGACAGCGGCTTGAAATTCCACACATTGTTGTCAGCGATTATCACAGCCTGGACGATCTCCTTTTGGAATTGTGCCATCGTTAAATCAAATGCAAAACATTTAATCGTGGATAATAGTGGTATTTACAACTTTCCCGATATTTTTCTAAACGAGTTGGCAGCAAACTAAATCAAATGTAGTCAGTGTTGTCAACGAATTGCCAAACAATAGTGCTGTGAAATGTGTGAAACAAAGGCTTACAAAAATACTAAATGGCAATACTCACGAGCTCTGTTAATTAAACAACATACTATGCTAATGTAACAGCCGAAATCGCGCTCTCTGTCGGTTTACCTCTATTTGTGTGTGTGTTTGTTCGTTTGACTATAGGAAATTTATCAACCTTGATGACAGCTAATAAGAGAGAAAAAGAGCGAAAAACCACGACACATTCATCAAACAAACAAACCGTTGCAGCAGTTACAATTACAAACCAGCTAAAGCCAGGGTCAGATCGATCGATTTGGACCCAGAAACCAAGCTTCAAATAAAATAATATTCTGTTAAACTGATAAAAAAGAAGTAGTAATAAGAATAAAGAAGGTGAAACCCAAACTGAGACCCATCGTCGTTGTCGTCACCGCCTAGGCGCTGGATGGGCGCGCGCGATTACTAAAAATAGAAACAAGTAAAGCAAACAAGTTCACCAAATCCTCAGCTATACTCAGCTGAGTAGTATTAGCATTCGCTCGGCCGATATTACCCATGAATGCCGCAGCCATGGATCAGGAGGCCCGCGAGAATGCAAACAATACCATTAACGGTATTGCACCAACAATGACCACTGAATCTACAAAGGAGAAATCTATATTGGATATAGTGCGACAGCGTTTCAAGGAAGACGAGATTGTACACTATGTAAGCAATGTCAATGGTCATTTAATTTGCAGAAAAATACGTGTTGGTGGGGCGTTGGGTGAGAAGATAGATAGCAGCAGCAGCGATATCAACACACGACTCTCTGCAACAGAGTAAGAGCTCTGTATTTGTATGTGTGTTTGTGTAACACTATACAACACAGTTGTGAATGCAAAGCAAAGATTCTCAACATAAAAAACCAATTTCAATTTTATACTAATTGTATGAAAATGTTAACTAATATTAAAGATGTTTGCGAACTTGTAATGTATGTAAATAAGTAATATTAGCAGCCAAATTTATTTAGACTCAATCCGTAAGGTTTTCCTAGTTATTAAAATATTGACATTTTTTACAGATTTAACCCATCTTAATAATAAATTTGGTATACATTATAGATATAGTTGATTAGTTGTAGAAATTACAATGTATATATACATGATAAAGTTAGCTCTCAGTAACTTCACTTTAACTTATTCAAATTACATATTACTCATCTTTGTGTATTTATCTCTTTAGATATTTGATGCATATCAAATACAGGGTCAGGAGTATTCGGATCGTCTGCTGGCCTTAGTCTCCTCGGAATCGGGTGGCACCTACGCCATTATAGCATTCTCATATTTACGTACACCGTTGACAACACCCAATGAATTGATTATAAATAAAGTTTTTGCTTTAAATGAGTCTTTCCAGCTTCGGCAGGGTGAGTAGGTGAATATTTCTAAGTAAAAGCTTTATTTTAAATCCGAAATTATAGTTTGTATTTATTTGCTAAAATTTGGTGTTTATTCATTTTTTACCATTTTAGGTGACGTTAAAGGTTCCATAACAACAATGCAATTTGATCTATCAACGGCAGAGGATAGGCCGATTAAATATTATTATTATCCATTAAGGTCCTTAGAGTATGAGGAGTTTGTGGCCAGGGTGATATCTTGTAAGAATTCTATGAACAAGTGCGATCCGGATGCAGTGCTTAATTTTAGTTGGCTCAATGATTATCGTCAGATTGGTGAGGTCAAGCAAGAACTGAAGAAACGCGAAGCCGAATACATTGTCTACAAGGATATTATGTGAGCTTCTCCATCCTTCCTTTATCTGTTCTGTCTAACATTGCCTTCTCTCCTTTTCTAGAATTTATTGTGCCACATGGAATGTGAACAATAAGCCATGCTGTGATTCGAATAGTCCACTACGAGCTTGGCTTGGCTGCAGCCAACAGTCGCCCGATATCTATGCAATTGGGCTTCAGGAGTTAGATACACCAACCAAGGCTATGCTGAATTCCACACAACTGCAGGCCAGTGCCGAGCAATGGATGTAAGTTGCACGCTTCTGATTATTTTATTTATTCACTAATTCTGCATCTTGCAGCCAAAAGATGGTAGAAAGTCTGTATCCTGGTGTGGAATACGAAGTATTACATTCCGTTCGCCTGGTGGGTATTATGCTTACTGTTATTGTGCGTAAACAGCTCCGCCAGCATATTCTACGTTGCCAACTCAGCTCGGTAGCCCGCGGTGTCCTCAAAACTTTAGGTAACAAGGGGGGCGTCGCTATCAGTCTGCAGCTACATGAGGCCACCATCTGTTTTGTCAACTCGCATCTGGCGGCACACATGGGGTATGTGGAGGAGCGTAATAAGGACTACATTGCTATTGAGGAGGGGATGCGATTCGATGACCGTCGCAGCATCAGTAATCATGAGTGAGTGTCAATTTATCCATGCATACATCGATATACTACCACCTCTTCTGTTGTTATATTTCTTATTCACAGTCATGTCTTTTGGCTGGGCGATCTGAACTACCGCATACAAGAGCCACCTGGACAACAGCGTCCTGGACCATTGACAGATGCCCAAACGTACGAACTTTTGCTACAATATGATCAATTAGGCCAGGAGATGCGTAAGGGAAAGTGTTTTGATGGCTACACGGAGGGTGCAATTAAGTTCCGTCCCACATATAAGTATGACCCCGGCACGGATAACTACGATAGCAGCGAAAAGCAGCGTGCTCCCGCATATTGTGATCGAGTTTTATGGAAGGGCACACGCATCGAGCAGCTAGCTTACAATAGTATCATGGACATACGCCAGAGTGATCATAAACCGGTATATGCTGTTTTTCGGACCAAGATAAGGACACGCGATGAATTTAAGTATAAGCGAGTGCAGGAGGAGGTCCTTAAGGCAGTCGATAAGAGGGAAAACGATAATCAGCCACAGATCACAGTGGAAACAGTGAGCATTGATTTTGGACGCGTACGCTTTAACGAGCCCAGTATGCGGGATTTCAATGTATATAACAATTGTCCGCTGCCCGTGGACTTCAGTTTTAAGGAGAAAGATATGCACGATATCTGTGAGAAATATCTGCAGATTGATCCCCGTCAGGACAGTCTGATGATTGATTCCGGTCGCAGCATTCGAATTAAGCTATTGGTGGATGTCCGCACAGTGGCTGGCCTGCTCAAGAAGATACGCACTAGCGACAATTTCGACATACTGATTCTCCATGTAGAGAATGGTCGTGATATATTCATTACGGTGACGGGGGACTATCAGCCAAGCTGCTTTGGTCTATCTATGGAGACAATGTGTCGTACAAATCGACCGCTAAGCGAGTATTCACAGGAAGAGATAAAGCGTTTGGTAATTAGTAGATATTTCAGTCGTTCTCCAGTTTTGTAAATGCTTGTTCCTTTGTCAGATTAACGACGAGTCTTCAGAATATCAGGTTACCATGCCCAGAGAATTTTTTCTCCTTATCGATTATCTGCATAGGCAGGGCTCAAAGCTGGAGGATGTTTTCAAAGCCCACGAATTACGTAGTTCCCTTGGTGGTCATTTTAATGCAGTCCGTGACTGGCTAGACACCTGGTCGAATGAGGAATTCCGTAAGTAAAAAAACACATTTTACCAATTCCAACTAAGTCATTTTAATTTTCTTTAATAGCTGGCAATGTTCAGACTGCTGCACAGGCTCTAATGTTACTGTTGGAGTTGCCTGAACAAGCTCTCCTAGAGCCATTTGTGGAGGATCTACTGGCCAGCACAAGTAAGTCAAGAGCCATGGATTATATTGCTCTGTTAAGTGCACCAAAGCGAAATGTGTTTATGCATTTGTGCATGTTTCTGCGTGAAGGAATACTGTGCCAATACTACGATCTACAGCAAGTGGGTAAGTGAATAAGTCGTACTTAAAGGATTCAATTTTAGAACATTTAAGCATTGGACCACTATTTCCGTGTCATATGTGTTTTTTATGCATTTTTATAAGCATACAAATATGTTATAAATATATATTCCTGTCTCCAATTATACGTAACTGGAAACCTTTGCAATGAATCTTTCGAACCTTTTTGAGTCCTATGTTCTGATTATAACCGCCTTTAAATCGGATTAGAGCTTTCTATTCCTCAACTAAAAACTTTTATTCTTAACTATCTAGCTCGTAGTTAGTTCTAATTATTACTAATTATTACGCGTCAAAGTGCAGAAGAATCGTCGGTGTACACTCTATTGTTATTACCTTTGCTCCAAAGTTTGTATTGAATAAGAAATTTAAAAATATATAAAAATATATGTATATATATACAGTCCGTCCATATGTCTGGATTGATGAATGCAATCTCTTTCGACAATTCTAAAGCTTGGTAGCTAAAATTTAACAAAAGGAATTTTGTCTTTATAGAGATTCTTCTTATACGTTGGAATCATTCAGGTAGCACAACTAATTAGTATAGCTTTAGTATATAAAGCAAACTATTTAGTTTTATTGGGTTTTATATATTTTTTACGACTCTCGGTCTCTAAAAGCAATATATTTTGTCCAATATTTGATATTTATTTAATATTTATACTTTATCTGTTTTAGCCTTAATATTTGGTCGCATTTTACTTCGTGGCAGTGATTCTAGTGCCCGGATCGACTACAATAGTCGTTGCATACAATTTATGCGTTTCTTTATAGATAGCGATATCTCTGACTCGGCATTGGGTAATGGCCATGCAACCAGCGGCAACTTACAGGCAACATCTGCAACATCGACAACATCTTCAGCATTTTCCTCATCACAGCCGCGATAGTTGTATTCAAAAAACAAGAAAAGTATTTAAGTCTATTGTTGTTTAGTCGTACATTAATTTATTTCTTTTCCGTAACTTAAATGTTTTTTTACAGATACTTTATATATGTAAATGTATCTGAATATATATATATATATATATCCTTATATATAACTATATTCGTTGAGTGCTTAATTTAGATTGATTTTATGTTTTAAGACGGTCCAACTGCAATCACCTCTAAAACTGAACAATAATACCCACACCGTTTAGTCAGATTACCCACAATACTTAATCATATTAAAAAATTAATATTCAAAAGATAAATAAAACAACTATGGTTTAAGCACTTATCATGTATTCCAATTGTAATCAATATATACACAGAATCAAAGGTAGTAAGCACTTATGGAATTAGATTGTGTTCTATGTAGGGTTGTTGATACAATCAAATTATCGCGTTATTTCAATAATTTAAAACAAAAATTTACAAAAAAAAACATCGAAAATAAATAATATGCTAACTTTGGTCAGAATATGTCATCCATCATGAATAGAACAATAGAAGGTATACGTATTTAGTTATCCATGAAAACAATATTCACTATTGATAATCCCTTTAGAAGCGAAATATGTAATTTACAAAACTCTCATAGAATTTATATCTATTTCATCAATATATTTGTAAATTATGTAAAAATAATTAAATAAAAGTGTACAAAATAGTTTGTGGATAAAGTGAAAATTTGATACACATTAATTTGCTATGGGATACATGAAAACCAAAAAAAAAAAAAATTTGTTACAATAAAGTTGATTTTGAATCTTAGAATAATCTAACTTATTGCTGGATATTTTGATCCTTTTCTAAACCTTAAATGAGGTCGAAACGCTTTAAAATATATGTTAAACATTTACTACATTGTTTCGACTATGTTTCGAGAAGCTATCTGCATATATGTATATTATGGTAAAGAAACACTATAAACGGGAAATGATTGGGCATTCATGGGAAAAACTTGAATTCAATTTAAAATTATTTATTTTTTTGTAACATGTTATGTTGTTTTTTTTTTACGATCTTTATCTAGTTTCAAGTGCACAAAATATTAAATACATCATCATTATCATAATCGTGATTTGTAGACATAACATACACACACATACATTCATATCATATATGTACATCCATACAGTCATTGTATATAATGTTTCTCTATATACATACATTCGGGTATACATACATATATAGATATATATCTAAAAAAAAGCTTTTACAATTAGGTTTAAAACTGCATAATGGAAAATTCAGTGCGTATGCGTAGACACAAACAAATGCCATTCGAATCATCAGAACTCGAATGGGTATGGATCACCTTTGAATATTTTCTTTAGACCGCCCTAAGGCGATTATGTTTCTGCGGGAATGCTGAGCAGCTTGCTTTTTGGTTGTTTTTCTCTTGCGTGTGTCTTGTGTTTGCTAATTTGTTTGGTCATTACAGTTTTTGCCAGTTACTATTGCGGTTTTTGTTGTGTACTTGACTAGATGCTGCGAAAATGCGGAACAAATAAAGCCTTAAAGGGGAATATGAACTTATTCTAAACCCAACATCCAATTGATGCCTTGGACTATAAAGAAAATCAACGGCTGCCAAGCCACGAGCCAGCGGATCCAGTCTAATAGACGTCCATACAGCATATGCGGTTTCTCCCAACTGCAAATGAAATTAAACAAGAAAAGTAAATAACTTCGTAAATATTAACGTGTTTACTTACGGATTGCGAAACATTTTCTGTAGATCAACCTTCTCCTTGCAATAGGGGCATGTCTGCTTCTTGCCCACAATGCACCAACCACGTATGCAAAACTCGTGGAAAACATGATTGCAAGATAACTTGTAAGTATTCTCAATGACGCCTTCTTCCTTCTCGGATACCAATAACTGATTGCCACAAACGGCACATACATTATGCTCCAGGTGTCGCGTGGGAATTCCCTGTGGTGCATAATACTGAAAGACAACATGGAATAGTTAGTTTATAGAGTATATAAAATGGTGTTGGCTCAACCATTTTATTATATTACTACTCACACCGATGGCGGCAGCCATTTTATCAGAACAGATTTCAGATATATCACGACCCAATACACCAATATAAAGACCATAAAAGCAAAACATTAGACCAACATCCATCCAGGTGTTCGGTGGCTGCGAGAATATATAGTTCATGCCAAGAAATGCGGCCATAATGACTAAATAGCCCACCAAGCCAAGGCCATAGCTAAGCTTGTATATGAAGTAGAACCATTTGTACACTAGCCTGTCGGAGTAAGTGAAGAGTTACATAGTTAATGTTTTAGGTTGTCTGGCATCTTATCGTCTTATCGTTGAGTCACCTGGGCGTTGTGCCTTGAATCGGTTTGCTTATCGCCCTCCGCATTACTATAGCCGTTATGCAGGTGAATATAAGCCAAATCACTATAAAACGTATCCAGCCAAAGGTGCAGGACATAATTAACGGAATAAGCCACATGGCTAGCAACGTGACGAAGGAATAGGAGCTGTAATGGCGCTTTTTCCATTCGACTAATATAATTTGGGCAATGACTAGAGTAACAAACAGTATCATGACCATTTCGGAGTGCATGGCATCGTGGCCTCTGTGCTTCTCCACTAACAACTGGTGTTCGGCTCTAAGGAAGAAGTCCAATTAGAATCACATAATTACTCTATAATCAATTGCAATTTACCTCATTCGCTCCTCCGGCGTCATCTCATCCAGGGACTTGTCAATAAGAAATAAACCATAATTTAGTCGAATTCAAACATAATTTAAACGAATCTTACCTTGTTTAAGTCCACTGGGGCGTGCAGATCCATATGCTGCTGTTGCATGTTGCCGCTCCTGCTGCCACCCCGTTCAATTCCAAACACTTTTGTCTTTTCGTTGTTTTGCCAACGTTTTGTGTTAATTTATTGTTGCTGTACAAATATAAAACTAATCAGCGTTGAGAAGAGCTAAATAGTTTTTACGGCTAGAATGAAACCGAAAAATCCGCCAGATTGTCTTGAGCGGGTTTTAATTTCGCCCAAGTTTTCTGTACATATGGAAAACATTTACATTTTCTTTTAAATCGAAAAACTACAAAGCGTGAGTTTTATTCTCCAATTGGAAGCTGTGATAAAAAAAAATTATAATTAAAAAACCCGCTGTATAGAAAATCCGCTAGAAGTAGCGGAATTTCTCAGCTGATAAAAAAAATGAGCACATATAAAAGATGGAGCCACAGTGAAATGAGAAGGCTGGTGCGGCTTTTACCAACACTGTAAAAACAATGACAAGCGGCGGCAACGGAGCCTTACAAGTGGAGCACTGGGGAAATCTATCGCTGGAGGATGACAATGATACCCAACTTACATCTGACAAGTATGTGCCGACGACGGCAAAGAAGTCTAAGTTAGACGAAATACGTCAACATGGTGAACTGCAACCGGAGGAGACTCAGTAAGTTGTTATTCGCACTTGGAACAAGAGTCCATGCAAAACAGTGCATTTATTTTCCCTTGCAGACACATAGTAGAGTTGAAAAGCTCACTAGTCACACAAACCATAGAGGTAATGAAGCAAACAGAGGTGCTTCAGTCTCTTATAGATACCTACTCTAATAAAAATGTAAGTGAAGAGCACAATCCTCTTACGTTACTTTTGTCATCGTTTTTGTTTCGTATTTTATAGGGCACTTCCAACTACCTGCTGAATCCTTGCCAAATGATACCCGAAGTTGACTTTCCGCCGGAGAATGCGGCCGATTTGGTTGGCGGGCAAAAATTTCAGAAGCCCATCTGGTTTATACCCACAGTAGACACGCCGTACTCACGCGGTGAGCCCCAGCCATATCCAGAAATCTCGAGTCAAGTCTGCCGCCAGACTCTGCGCAAAGTTATGTGTGGTATGTTGCGTCTAGCCGGCTTCACCGACTGCTCCGAATCGGCTGTACAACTATTAACAGACGCCACCGAGGAATTTTTACGCAGCTTTATTGGGGAATATCGTGAATACTATGATATCAATCCTCGCCTGAAAAAATCGACAATGCTTCGCCTGCTACCACTAGAGCAGGCATATACCTCGGTAACGGGAACCTCGTTAACTCAGGTACATAACTATTACAAGCACAGCGTCATGGCACGTAATCGTGCCGAAATTGCCGAATTCAATTGCGTCCTGCAGGAGTACGATAAGTTAATGAAGGAAAGTCAGAGCAGTATGAGTATGCAAAAGCAAAATGAGTTCAATGGCAGTGACTACCTCAACATGTTGGACAACAGTACTGGCACAGGCAGCAGTCAGAGCATGGGCCATATAATGGGCGATATAATGCAGGATCTAAGTGGGAATGGAAGTGGACAAGGTCACGGACAAGGACAGCAAGGACAAATACTACGTAGCAGTTCTTTATATGGATTGCTCGATAATAGCCAGAGTAGCACCACCGCCACCACCTCAAATATGACTAATACCAGCAGTAGTGGTGGCGCTACCACCAATAGCTTTCAGCCCAATTTTGAGTCTTAATTCTAAATATAGGATATATTTAATTCATCATCCAATTATTTTCTTTTTATTGCTTTTGCGCGTTTGCTGATTTATCTTTGATTCGTTCCAATTATTTTTTATCCTCTGCAATGTAAACTCATTCCTTGGCATCACTTCAACACCGTGGACTAGATCTTGACCTTTAAATTTTTGATTGGATTTGTATTGAAAAAACTTATCTGGATGAGGTCTGCGTTTTGACCAGCTAAGCGTATCCTTGGCATCTAAAATCTCTTTACCACTAACTACGCAAGCAGCAAGAGCAACTGCATCATTGCCACTCTCTTCACTTATGCGACGTTTTCTAATGATGGGTTTCTTCAAGGGTCCCGGTGGACCGGTGTCCACAATCTCACTATCTAAATAGCATTTGGCATTCGACACAAGTTTGACACATCGTGGTATTGGTATCTCGTCCGACTGTTCCTTCGTCTGAATTTGGCAAAATTCAATCCGATTTTGAATAATCTGACTTAGCTTATTCCAAAAGTGAGATTGCATTTTTTCACTGATTTTAAGATCGTTTTCTGGTGCTGTCTCATTGCCGATTTGCTCGTGTTCCAAATGGCGTTCACTTTTAAATCGAGGAGGAGCAGGATTTTGAATGGCAGCATCAGAATTGGACTTGGGCTGAAACATCGCATTATTGAGCAGTGTGTGGTCAGCAGCTTCTAGAAATTGCTTCATTTGTGCCTCATCTTGGGAATCGGAGTCGCTCTCACCAGTTGTTGCCATTGTTAAAGAATTGTTTTTATTATTTACATTTGCTACAAACGCTAGTGTTGGCATACACACACATACACGTGGCCACACTTTGTATAACACTAAAAGTAACGTTTTACGAAAATTTGAATAGCAAAGTGAGAAAGAAATTGACTTGAATGAAATTGGCGAAAAAGTTTTTTTTTTAATAAAAATGAATTTATGTATTTCCAATTTAGAATTTGTCAGTCTCACGCCACCGAACTGCACAGTCCACAATTGCTGACAGGGCACATCTTCATCTCCAAATCCTCTCCTACGCGTACCACTGCCGCCATACCGTTCTCAGAATGGGGTGAAATATGACAATGGTACATCCAATAGCCTGGACTATCAGTATAAAATCGTATAATGGTGTAGCCAAAGGCCGGTACTTGTACCGAGTCCTTAAGTGGACCGCCTGCACGTCGCGGTAAGGGAGTGTGACGGTCAATTTCTTCGATCTGACCGATACGTGCCTCGCCTATTACACCCATGCCTACTACACGAAATGTATAGCCGTGTAAGTGAATGGGATGCGGTGTATTCGATTTACTCGAGATGACAAACTCCACATTTTTGTAAGCCGGTACATGAATTACATTGGAGCACTTACAATGGCGCTGGCGGCAGTTAAATCCAAGATCCGCCTGTTGCGAACTGTTACAGAAGAGCTGGCCAATCCCCAGATTGCGTGTCTGAAGCAGTGACATTTTTGGCATGCTGAAAGTAATATCATCCATCTGGAAGCGAAAGCCCTCACCTCGCAGTTCGTAGGCATTCATGCTGGTGTAGAATGTCATAGAGGGCTGCACTATAGAACTCGAGTACTGCGAATTAAGGGAAGCCAGTGAGATGCTTTGTCCATTGGTTCCGGCATTATCAACCTCTAACTGATTCAACATGATTCCTGGGGTGTCATAGGCATAGCTTAGGGTACGGGTGTCCAAGGCTCTGGGATCCGCATCCTGATAATGGAGGACAGCCTCTTGATGTAACTGATTCTTTGCACAGAAACTGTATCCTTTGATGCGTATCCAGTAATTTCCTACCTCCTGATTGGCATGTAATACAAAATCGAATCGCTCCGCACCATGAAACATAATCTTCTGTACAATTACTGGTTCAATGTCATTGCCATCGCTTGCAATGACTTCCAAGTCATGGTCGTCAATACTCAAACTAATAGGACAATTAGATACACCATTAAAAATAGCACGAAAACGATAGCGACCGCCCCGAATAACTGAGAAATGGGAATATAGCGTCGGTTTGGTCTTGTTGGATTTCTTAAGATTACGACCGCGGCCATTTACCAAAATATTTTCAGCCACACTTTCATCAAAATTATCGACCCAATCTTGGATCATAATGACATGCTCTGAATGATCAAAATCATAGCGATGGGCGTGTGGATTATTTTGGACCGGTTGTCGCACAATCAGGGGTCCGGCTAAGCCATAAGCCCGCTGATGTTCGGTGTGACTATGCCACCAATTAGTGCCCGCATGGTCCACTTCAAAGCGATACCGAAATGCCTGACCCGCTTCAATTGGGTACTGGGTCACATGTGGCACCCCATCCATATGCGGGGTTAGACGCTGGTGCATTCCATGCCAATGGATTGTCGTCGTTTCGTGTAAGCTGTTGATTATATCTGCCACAATGGTGTCGCCATAGCATACCTCAATAGCCTGTCCCGGTAACTGACCATTGACCACCATAACCTGAGACTCAAGCCCATCAGCATACTTGCAGTCGTCCACATGCGGCTCTAGTTCTGCTACCAAGATCCCATCGATAAACTGTTTCCCGTTCACTTTGTAGCGGTACTTTGACTGGAGATATCTCTTGCATGTCTCTGACATAGTGTCGTCATAATGAACCACCATGTAATAGTAGCAGGTCATCGGCATTTCTTCCACGCACTGCCTTTGGCAAGGATGAGGCATACCCTTATCGGCGGAACGCCACTGTGAGGATTCGCTCCCAGTTGAAATTTCGGGATAGATTTGTTTTATCCGTTCATAGTTACTTACAATACGCTTGCCGCTTGCGTCTGAAAATTGAAAGTTTAAATTAAAATGGACAAACCATTGCGATGGACAAAATCGGCCATGCCGCACTCTGTATATTCTCGGAAGTAGTCATTTGACCTATTAGTTCTAAAGAAAAGTTTTAAAGGGGTCCACTAAATGAATACGACCTAAAATATCCAAACAGTTTTTGAGAACATTTGTATAATAAACTTCACCCGATACAGATACCAAATACCAAATTTTGTGAAAGTCTCTTAAAAAATACATGATAGCATTTAACTCAAGGCGTTGTTGGGGTAAAATTTGTTAAACGGACAGACATGAAAATGAGCTTTAATATATCCTTTTTCCAAGTCTGCGTCCCATCACCTTGTATGCCATAGATTTGCACTGTAATTAGGCAACTAAAGGCCATAATTGTTGGCACTACCCTAGAGTTAATTCGCATTGCTATATCTATCCTTTGGAAAGCTCTTCTTGGGAATAACGGTTTACAGAAAAAAAAAAAACGCCTCAAATGCTTAAACGTAACTGTTCAGATATTGCCAATGTGAGATAGCTTTTGTAAGCAATTATACGGAACCTATATGTCATAGGAAACGACAATTGGCATATGTTCATGTCATACTTAGTACAACTGTTAAGGGTTAATTGAAGATTGTTGGCAAGACAAGCCGCCGCCAACAGTACCAGCAGCAGAAACAGACAACCTTTTTTGATAGTCGTATCATTATTTACCATGTTAAGATGAAGCGATCTTGACGCAAGCGAAAATTGCACGTTTGGGGGGAATAACTACATCCCCAGAGACATACATTTCGTTACCTAAATATTTCAACCTTGAAATACATATTTGCAAGTAAATAGATTTTGAATTTTTTTTAGTGCTTACCACGACATATGAAAAGGACAGCGTTATGAACGAGGGATAAAATGTTAACTAATTACTACCCTTATATCTGAATTTGACATTAAGTTAAGGTTTTCATTAGGTTCGGAAAAATATTATATACATATGTACATACATACATTTTCATTGTTCTAGATGTCACATACTGATTCAACTTGTTGTTTATATATGTGTGTATGTATATATTTGGTTATCTTTTGATAGAGAGCAAAACAAAAAAAAAATGGTAATTTCACATTTTAATTTTAACTAGCTTCTGAGCGTTATCAAAATTTTATTTGGCCCCCCATCCCAGTTTTCGTATTAATTTGGCTTTCGTCTTTGTTGCTACATATTTCGGCTTGTTTTGTTTTTTTTTTTTTTTTTTGCGTTCATGGGACAAAATCGTCATAACAGGAATACAGAATTGGGTAGGTTGTTTTCGAAGATAAGAAACATTACAGATCCGTATTTAAAAATGTTCATGTTTTTAAACTGTTGATATAGATTAGTGTGTTGATTTAAGCAAAAATTTAATTTAGCTTCTAAAATCAATTTTTTTTTATTTCTAAAATGATTTTGGGTAGGAGTTGTCATAATTTTATTTTGTTTTGCAGTATTTATTGAATATATATATTTTTTTTGAAAGAAGTTGTTATATTTTTTATTTTTTATTACAGTATTTATAAAATTATAAATTAATACTAGCAGAGTGCGTACTTTTTTTGAAATTATAAAAACGTAATAATAACGGTCAATTTACATTTGTTTTTGGCCTCGTATAAACATCATATAAATAAATGTATATGTGTGCTTAACCATTTGTTTATGGAACCAAGGAGCAATGTTTTAGATTATGCAAAAATAAAACAGGTAAAAGTGCAACAATATATATATGTATGTATGCATAAATGTACATATATACGCATTTATATATGTTCATATGTGTGTATATGGATGCATATATGTACATGGGTATGTTAGCCACACTGAGACATGAAATAAACGAAAATAACAAACAAGTTTCAAAGCAATGCAAGTAAAAATTGCCTTAAATTGTCGTTGGAGTTCATTAAGCTTTTTGTACTGCGACTGAGCGGACGCAGACGCATCCACCATTTAAAATCGAGACTGAGACAGGTGATTGCACTACCACCCACAAATATTGTAAGTTGCCACCAAGCCAGCTAGCTGTAGACGGCATGGCAACTCTCTCGATAACGGCTCGATCTCCGTTGTTGTTGTTTGTGCTGCTTATATTATTTCACAACTTATTTAAGTTTATCTTATTTGTATATATATAGTTAATCAGGTTATCAGGGTTATCAAAATGGACACAGTGCACTCAGCTGGAATTGCCGAAATCCATCATGTACCCATGAGTGTAATCAAACGTCCCATTCCTTCTATATTAGATGAACAAAAAGTGCTCTCACTTATAGATACCATTAAGGTGCGCCATTTCTTCGTTTTTGTTGCTTTCTCTTTACCTTTTTTTACTTTTAAAGCACGAGCAAAGCGAGGATGAGGTGCCTCCAATTGACCTGATCTGGATAATTGGTAGTCAAGGTGGAAATTATTTTTTTAGCTTTGGCGGCTGCCATCGATATGAGGCGTACAAGCGACTGAATAGGGAAACCATAAAAGCGAAATTGGTGCGTTCCACTTTGGGCGATCTGTATCATTACATGGGCTCTAGTGCTCCAAAATATTTGGAATAGTCATTAAGCAAAAAATGTTCAAAATCTATGAAACTATTTGTTTTTTTTTTATATCTTTAAAGTGAAGTCAGTATAAAACTTAAATGTCTTTAAATTTCCGTTATTTTTTTCTTATGCGGCGCTACAAATTAAACACCGATTCTTCTGAGTTTGTAATCCTTTTGAAATTCTATTGTATACCAATTAAATACTTATTCGAAACTGTTTGAAGTTTACCAAAGGAATGGTGAACGTTCGCGTAAAATCCGGAGTCCATTTTGTTGCCAATCCTGTTGCGTTATCCATAACTCTCGAGCACTTTCCAGTACGGACATAATTGCTGCCCCCTTCCAAGCCACCATGCCCACATCCATGCTTTTGCTTAAAACATTGACTTCTATTGCAGGTGGCACCTGCTTAACAATGCGCTGCTCCAGCCAAGGTACTAAACCGGGTAATTTTGCCATGCTGCCTACCAATATTATAGAATTAAACATTTTGCGCTTCGTGTCATAGTTGGCACAACGACCAATTGCCTGAATAATAGCCTGATCCAATGGTACAATCTGCCCTTGAGCATTATAATAACTGGTGCCAGAAAAAGCTGCAACTGGAGGCGGCAGGTGCGAGTTGCTATTTAAGCTCATGGTAATAATGGTATCATCTTGATCGACCACAATCAGCTCATCGTCGTCAGCTGTAATGGGTGCCGTTTGGTGCTGCCGTTGCTGCGTCTGGCCCATACTGGTAATGTTAATCATAGAATCACGCTCTATACCACGTATTCCATTGTTATTACCACGGCGACCTGTCTCTCGCAAGAACTCTGCATCAAAGCAATCCTCACAGTCATATTGCGCCTGCGCCGACTGTTGTGTGGCCACGATTTTAGTTCGTCCAGTTATATTTAGCAACTCGGTGTGAAAAAGGGCTAGTGGTGCCATGATGGCTTCGTCGCCCACTTGTAAAGTGTAACGCACCCATTGCCCATTAGGGCGGCGTAATGTAAAGTGCTTTTCTTGGGAGCCACAGACGCTGACATTGAGATGACAAAAGCGTTCCTTCAGTTCGACCACTAATCGTGCATCTACATAGCTGTCCTGCACGTTACACTCGCGATAGGGAAAGCCACACTTACGGAGCAGCATCAGTAACACTTGATCCACATCACCGCCACCATAGGGAAGGCGGACGCGAGCGTCTAGTTGCGAGATACCATCCTCGACGCAAGCAATAGACGTTTTTTGGGCTCCAATATCGACAACACAACCATGACCCAATCCGGCCCCATATGTGGCAGCCACACTGTCTTGCACCAGGAAGCATCGCTGGAAGCCCAAACGCTGCAGCAGCAAGGTCATGAATTCACGCAGATGACGCCGAACGAACACATCGTTAACCACCAGGACTGCACTATGTGTACCCAAATCGCGACGAGAAATCTTTAGGCGCTCACTTAACATGTGTGACCAAATACGCTCCAAGTGCTCTAGAGTAGCCTGTAAGGATCCGCCCGGCAGTTGGTGCAAATTTAATTCACCCCGTTTAATAGGAAAATGTATGTCATAGTCGTGAATGTTGGCGCTGGTTAGCTGCAGTATTTGATCATCAAACAACGCTGAGTTATTACGATCCAGCCATAGTTCTTCAGCATCAGCGATATTGTTTGGTGGCGGAATCTTTTCCGCTGTGCTGCTTCGATTAAAAAGAGCTAGCTGCTGGGGAGGCGTAGCGACGCGCAAACGGTTTTGGTTATCCTTTACACAATGCTGCAGGATGCGGGACACGGCTAGACGTTGTTCTTCAAACTCCGCTTGAAGCCGAGACGTATTAAGATTGTCGACCGACGGCAGCAACGGATCATGGTGCGGCTGCGGCGAAGATAAAGAAAGGGCGGTTTTTTGCTGGCGTCTTCGTTTGTAGGCCACCGCGTGTAGCACTGTCAGAGGATTTAGATCTGCAGCACGGCCAATGCGCAAGTGTTGTGATCCTGGATGAATGACAATGATCTTAGGAGCCTCCAAGGGCTGCTGATGAGCCGGATGTGACTGTGTCTGTATATTGATCGGTAGGCGGACGCTGCTTGTGCTACTGGCCCGAGAACGCCTACACATACGATTAATTTTAAATTAAAGTAAATTATAATGACGCAAACGTGTGCTATTATTACTTACTGCATAATGCAATGTATCTTTTAAATGGAGCCGGTATAAATAAAGAAGTAGGCAAAGACATGGTATAGAGATGGGATATTGACCGATAAAAGCTTATCGCAGTGCGAAATAAGAATAGTAAAAATATCAAATGTTAACAGTCTGTTTGTTACCCATCACTAAATCCGAAGTAATTGTTGCTGTAGAGTTTTGCGTGAAGAAGACGGTTTCGCTGGCATACCATTGGTAGAGCAGCATTGAAGCTTTAAGTTTCGCGAATTTTGATTTAATTAAACCAAAAAAAAGAAGGCATCAGAAAAAAAATCTGGAATTAGAAAAAAAGAAGGCGGTGTATTCGCAGAGGTGTGGAAAGACTGGTAAAGGAGAAGACCAGTTACAAGGACAAATCAAAGAGAGAACAAATAAGAAAAATATAAATACAGTGATCAAACAATGGGTGTACCGAAATTCTTTCGTTATATCAGCGAGCGCTATCCTTGTCTTTCAGAATTAGCGCGGGAGCATTGTGTGAGTACTCGTAGCCACATATGCACTCGCATTGGTAGCTTTAATCCCGTTAACTTCACCGCTTCCAACATCCCCCATTTATTTACAGATACCGGAATTCGATAATCTCTACCTGGATATGAACGGCATCGTGCACAATTGTTCTCATCCAGATGATAATAATATCCATTTCCACCTTGAGGAGGTACAAATTTTTCAGGACATTTTTAACTATGTGGAAAAGCTTTTTCATTTGATCAAGCCCCAAAAGCTGTTCTTTCTGTCCGTTGACGGTGTAGCTCCACGTGCCAAAATGAATCAGCAACGGAGTCGACGATTTCGTACGGCTCGCGAGGCTGAACTTCTTGAGACCAAGGCATCGCAAAGAGGGGAAAAGCGACAACACGAACGTTTCGATTCCAACTGCATTACCCCGGGAACGGAGTTCATGGAACGCTTACAGCTGGCATTGCGCTCATTTTTACGTACGAAAATTTCTTTGGATCCGTTGTGGCAAAAATGCCGTGTTATTCTAAGTGGCGGGGAGACACCCGGCGAGGGAGAGCATAAAATCATGGACTATATACGCTTTATGAAATCTCAGCCTAATTTTGATCCTAATACGCGTCATTGCCTCTATGGTCTCGATGCGGATTTAATCATTCTAGGACTCTGCACACATGAACTGCATTTCGTTGTCCTGCGGGAGGAAGTGAAATTTGGAAAGAATGTCAAACGAGCCAGTATAGAGGAGACACGATTTTTCCTACTCCATTTGGGTCTATTGCGGGAGTATTTGGAATTGGAATTCCATGAATTGTCAACTACAGAAAAAAAGCTGGATGTAGCTCAATTGATTGACGATTGGGTTCTTATGGGATTTATGGTCGGAAACGATTTCATTCCGCATTTACCATGTTTGCACATCTCATCAAATGCTCTACCCTTACTCTACAAGACTTACATTCAGATCTATCCCCAATTGGGCGGTAATATCAATGAGCATGGCAAATTAAATTTGCGTCGACTCCAGCTATTCATGTCCGCTCTCTCTGAGGTAGAGCTGCAGCAATTTGAAGAGCATTTCGATGATCTCAAGTATATGAATGCAAAAACAGAAGCGTTTGATGTTGATGTCAGAGAGATTCAAGAAAATACTGGAGAGAGCTTTAACTCCGATTTAGCTGATTTGATTAATAGTAGTATGAAGGTAAGTACACCTTTATGTGATATTTTAACTGACAAGGTAACAGTAAATTGTTTCGGCTTAACCTCACGTTCAAGAAACAACTGCAAAATGTGTGTTTTGTTTTTTTCTATATATGTATATATGGTACATATGTATTTTCTTGTGGTTTTTAAAAGCGGGAATTTCTTTTTAAAATGGGGTTCAATTTGTTCCCTAGTGACTCTATTAAAGGTTTTCTAAAATATTAAAGGAATAATCCGATTAAATGTTAAAGCCTAATTTGTCTAATTTAATTTTAGCTCTATGACTGCGACAGTGATGAGGAGCAGCTCTCAGAAGACTTGACCAATGAGGCAGCTGCTCTGCGACATGAATTCCAAAATTATAAGCGCAACTATTATCGGAATAAGTTCAAGCATGAAATAAAAGGTGATCTCATTGAAGAATTAACAAATCATTATATTACTGCTTTGCAATGGATTCTGGATTATTATTATCGTGGTGTTCAATCATGGGATTGGTATTATCCCTTTCACTATGCACCTTTTATTAGTGATCTCAAAAATATTGATCAAGTTAAATTCAATTTTCAATGTGGCAAACCATTTATGCCGTTTCAACAGGTAAAATCTCAATTAATCTTTGGTAATCATTAAGTTTATAATTAAAAATTATTGTTTAATATTTTTTTTGTAGCTCTTAGCTGTATTGCCAGGCGCTAGCTCAAAACTTTTACCAATAGCCTATCATGATCTCATGTTGAATCCTGACAGCCCCTTGGCCGAGTTTTATCCTACTGAATTTGAAAGTGATTTGAATGGTAAAAAACATGATTGGGAAGCTGTGGTATTGATACCATTCATAGACGAAAAACGTCTACTTGAGGCGATGAGGCCATGTGAGAATTACTTAACAAATGCGGAACGATCACGAAATAGACATGGACCTATGTATCAATATGATTATTGCGAACAATCTGTGGGCTCATTACCAGCTCTTGGTCCTGTCAAGGCACTTCAGCATGTCTATTGCACAGAGCAGGCAAGATGGGCTAGTGAGATTGCCTTGAATGTGGATAAGACTGTCTGTGTGGAGCTGCCAAATAAGGCACGTCATGTATTCTTTCCCGGATTTCCTACCATGAAGCATTTGCCGTTCAATGTAAGTTATTCTGCAACAATGTTGACAAATTATATGTCTAATAAAATATATTTCAAATATCATCCATTATAACAGTTTGAGCTACGTAATGACCGTGTAAAAGTCTTTGAGCAAGTTAGCCGGAATCAGAATATGGTATTAATGCCGTTAAAACGCACATTGGAGGACACTTTGACTGCAGTGTCTGGACAGTATCTAGACCAAGTGGTTTATATCGGTTGGCCACATCTGATCAAGGGCAAAGTGGTTAAGGTCGCTACAAGAGATCAACGTTTAGATGAAACTGGTTTGACAATAAATGAATCACGACGTTTTGATGCGGAAAGCAAATCTCTGCAAGAACAGTTGAGTTTTAGCCAATCAAATTAAATCTTTTATCCACTAATCATTTTCTTTTTCTATTAGTTTTAGCACTCGTATGGGTATTCAATTTGATAACTATGATGTCCTTGTCTATGTCCGGACCTATGCTGGTAGTTCTGTGGAATTTGGCAAAAATGGCACAATATATATGAAAGATGCATGGAGCAGTTCATTGACCACTTATCCAGCCCAGGGAATAGTTGCTGATTTAGCCGTCCAGGAGAATATGAAACATCAGTTCGAAAAAATTGAAGAAATATTCCCAGTTGGAAGTCAAGTGTTTTTCATTGGCAATCCATATTATGGCAGTGAGGGTACTGTGTTAGATCCGCTTTTGGTTTACTCCAGCGGTCGGGTACAAGGTGAGAACAAAATTTCTTTTCGTAACTCATTTTAAAATATGTTTTAATTTTTTTTTTTTTTTATTGTTTTCAGTTAATATACGCGTACATCCAGAACCGGATCTTCAGGCAGTTCGTTTACTTCAAGAGGAACGAAATGAAGACTTTATTAACGCTTATGAAGTTTGCCGTTATCTGAATATTAATACCAAGGCCTTGGGTCGCCTTACTGGAACAGTTTGGGTTGTCCTCGGACCACGACGCGAGAAGATGGAAAATGTTGCAAAACACAACATTGGACTTCAACTGAAATATCCGCGACAAAATGAAGAACGTTCTGGCTATTGCCAACGCACGAATAATCAATGGTATTACTCGACATTGGCTTTGGAACTAATGCAGACATATTGCGATCTATATCCGAATGTTGTTCAGTATTTTGCTGTTGCCAATGATCGTAATGATTTCATTTACGAAGAAGATATATACCCAGATGCCGTGGGTCAGCGTAATATTGAGGATCTGGCTAATTGGGTGCGCCAGCAGCCGCACATGAAAGTGGAGCGGATTACTTGTGGCTCCAAAACAGTTTGTAAAGAAGCAGTGGAACTCCTTTTGACTACTGTCGAAGAGTTGCGTTCGATGCCCGTGAAAGATGTAAAAATGCAAGTGAAACCACATTTGTTGATAAAACCAAATGTCACGCTGCCCGATGTATACAGAATTCGTCGGCAAGTTCGACTCTTTGATCGTGTCATTATAGTCCGTACAGTTTATATGGTTCCATTGGGCACAAAGGGTACTGTAATTGGTATACATCTGGTAACTGATCCTAATCCTGTGCGCCTAGAGTGTGTCAATGCTGTTGACACATTCTGTGATATTTTGTTTGACAAAACGGTGCCAAATTGCAACGATATACACGGCATAGCCGATGAGCGGGTCTACAGAGTTCCTGAAAGTGCTCTAGTTGTTATATATGCAAATGGTAAGTAGAAATTACTTTTAAAATATTATTTTTATGTGGAATCCATGTAGACTTCGTTTTATGAACAAAGATTGTCTTGAGATAGTCCCTGATCCCGCTTTTGTTTCTGTCAATCAACTCTGACTGCTTACCGAAAGTACGCGATTCATTAATTAATTCCAAAATATTTCTTTTATTGTTATAATTTAACTTTTTGCTTCTTTCAAACAGATGGTAAGACACCAAAACCACTACCGATACAGACCAGACAACAGGATTCAACGCAGAAACAATCTCAACCACAACAGCAAGCCACCAGCAGTCGTTATATTACTGCTGCGGGATCAGTAACGAATCAAATAACAATGAAGACAAATATAGCCAAAGAGTTTGTTAATCCACAGGATAATTCAGCATCGACGTCTGAAATTAGTGCCAACTGGCGAGATTATGCCAAAGAAACACAGCGTCGGCAACACCAACTGAACGAGTATTCGGAAAAACAGAAAGTGGATCGGCAACAAGAAAAGGCAAATAGTCGCAGCAAAAATGTGGGAACTATACAGAAGCAAACTTTGGAGCTCGGGACAGCAACAGTCGCAGCTACTGAAAACTGGAGAGAACAGTCCAAAGATTTTCAACAACAAGTTCAAACGACAGCTTTAAAAAATCTGTTGGGTATACAAAAACATCCGAACGAAAAAACAGAGTCACCATCTTTACATTCTCCATCTCATCCAGCTTTACCGATACCGCAACAGATGCCTGTGAGTTTAAATTTAATTTTCCTATTCCACTGGACAATCATGATGGCTGATTCTCTTCTTTTATGCCTTTTTGTTATAGAAATTGCCAAAGCCTCCATTATTCTGGCAGCAGGAGGCTCAGGCCGAACGCATTCAGAGCCAAGAGTGGTATCGCAGGCCACAAAATGAAAATTCATTAATGTTGCACCAACCTTTGCTGCAACAGCAGCCACAACAACAACTGCAGCATCATCAACTTCAACAACAATTCTATAGCAGCAACAACAATAATGTTTTGGATCCGTTTAGACATAATTTAATACCGTTTCCCATTGGCAACAACAACCCTACACAGTATCCACCACAACATCATCATCATCAGCAGCAGCAACAGATAAAGCTACAACAGCAGCACCAGCAACATCAGCAGCATCAACAGCAACAAAAAAACCAGCAGCAAGCACACCGCTACTCATCCATACAGGATTTTGTGCCTATTCAGGCATACCGTCCAAAAAAATGGCAACACAATGAGGTGAGTAGTCTAATTGATGTTGATAAAGAGTGGAATTTTTCCTTTCCATTGAATTTTTATGGTTTTATTATATGCTTACTTTAACATGTTTTAGTCAACCGTTAAAGAGGGCGCCCAAAAGGCTGATTTAAGTTCAAGCAGCAGTCAGCAGCATGGAAGGAAGGAAATTAAGACACCTACAACATCACAGGCACCGCTAAAGGAAAATTTTAACGAAAAAATTGAAGAAGTAAATAAACTTGAAACGCAACAAAATAATGAAATGGCATCAGGTACCAAAAATGATGACCAGCCGAAAGCATCGTCAGCCAATAAGGTAAATTAAACTAAGTAAACTAAATACGATTATTAGTTCTCATAGAATCATTTGTTATTATTATCTCTCTCACCCACACCCATTTTATATTATTCTCTTTTTTGTATTTTTACAGTTAATGCCAAAGCGAAAGCAGCGTGTGCCCCGGATTGGAGCGAAATTTGATTTTGACTATATACTCAATTAAAATTAACCTACGTAGTAGGTAAAAATTTCATTCAGCCAGCATCTGTGAATTTAAATGTAAAATGGAAAGAAAACAGCATGAGTTTAAATAAATGAATTTATATAAGTAATATACTATGTCCATATAAAATGATTTAAAATCGTTAGACTTTGCTTTTTAAATTTACTTCAATTAAGTTTCCTTATGTAAACGCTTCTAGTATTGATATATATAAATATATGTGTAGCATGCCATCCCAAATGATATGTAACTATCAATGTATTATGTATAAATTGTATTATTAAGCTCAGCTGTAAATATATTACATGATGATTTCAGGCTCAACAGAAAAATCCATTAATATAATAATGAAAATGATATTAAATTAAGTCAAAGCTAGAAAGACAAAACTAATAATTCTGTTTATGGTACTTTGGCCCATGTATGTAGCAAGTAGATTAATAAAAATTTTAAATGGATAACCATTCTAAATATAGAGGGTACCATCAAAGTCGATTTATTTGTTTTTATCACAATGTTTCCTATGACGTAAAATATCGACTTTGCTTAGTTTTAAGTTACATTTACAATTTTCACAATAGTAATTGTTCCCAGTTGATTCTTTGGATTGGTTTAGTTTTGTCGCATCCGAAGTTGAGGTGGTGTCTTTATCCTCTCTTCTTTCTATCTCTCTTTCCTTTTTCCGGTCGCACTTTGTGCGATGCTTTAACTGCTCAACTACATCATATTTGTCCAATTCAAAATCACACCTGTTACATTGCCAGAACACCGTTTGCAAGTAGTCTTCCATCGCCAAGGTCCAACTAGTTTCTGTTAAACAACCATAAACCACATTTTCGGTAACATTTACTCCACCCTTTTCCATGTTTACCTTAATGGAATATTCTCTACTAAATGGATTTGTATCGAATTCTATGCCATCTGTATGGTGGCTATAAAGTGATTTTAAATCGGCTGGCAAAAGACGCTTTAGACCATAACTAATGTCTAGTGACATGAAATCCAAAATATCTTGCCATAGATTATGACTCTTTTCTGTTCGACGGTCATTTGTTAATGGATTTGTCGGATCGGGGTTATTGAGTTCTAAAAAATATAGAAAATAAAGTCGAAAAAAAAATAAATTCAAACAAGTAACAATTTTTTACCATCCAATTTATCATAAAGCCGACTATGCCATCGGGTACGCAGTTCGATGGCTTTAGTCAGCAACTTTAAGCCGCTACCCGGTGTTGGTAAATCCAATCCCAGCCAACCATCACAGACAATGCGACTTAGACCTAAATTGGTATCAATACTATAGCTAAACAGCAGCAATGTTTGGGCAGCTGGCAAACGTATGCAGTTCATCAAATAAGGTTTGGCTGTTTCCAATAGAGACCTGAAAATAATCAGATAAGGAATTAAATAACCCAATCCCATATTTATATATACAGAAGACATAATGGGATACTTACTGATAGCAAATCAATTGATGGCGTCGACTGAGCGGTTGTTTTGAAGTATAGTAATTTGGTTTACTCTCAAAATCACTTTCATTCAGTTTAAGCAGGTCAAAATACTTGGCAAAATGTGAATTAGGATGCAGGGAGAGGAATGGTTTGAGGCTAGTATGGAAAAACTGTTGAGAGCCGCCTTTACAATAGTTAAATTCATCCGGCAGCGCCAATTGGGGATAAAAGCCGCTAACCAAAAGTAGTTTTAACAAAACAACATCCCGATGTCGGTCTAATTTGGAAGACCGCTCAAGAGTAGCCAGTTGGCGCTGATCATTTTGAAGGCGAAAATCTACATCACGTATATCCTCGTTATGATCATCGTCGTACTGTTGCTCATCATCCATCTCTCCATTTGCTTGATTTTGGTGATGTTTTTTCAGCATCTTTCTTTGCCTTGGTTGCTCGAATCGTTGACGCCGCTTTAATGCCTTTAACTGACGCAATTCACCGTGTCGCGTGGCTCGTTCTGAACTGCTTAAGGATGCGCTTGACTGTGATTTGGCCATACCGCAGCTTTCCAGAATGCGCTGGAATTGTTGCCGTAATTTAGTAACCTCATAGAAACGTTGCTCTTCGATAGCCAAACTGTGACACCATTTTCTAGTATTCTCTCGACTCATTTTAAGCAATAGCCACTCACGATAGATACGTATTAAAGTGAAAAGATCACCCTGATCCGATTCGAATGGCTGACGCTGTCTCTCACATCGCTGATCTTGATGGGCGCGAGTTGTCAATGGATTTTGCACACTCAGCATTGCGGCCAGTGTAAGCAATTGCTCTACTTCAGGAAACACACATCCCATTAACAGCATTTTTCCAATGGTTATATCCACGGGCAAATTCGACAATGATCTACCCAAAGGGGTAATCTTTTCTTCCACACTAAGAGCGCTCTACAAGAACAGAAAAAATATACAAATACAAATTATGAATACATATGAAGAATCTGCACAATGCTTACATGCTGCTTTAAGCCCAAAATAGTTTGCTCTATGCGTTCACATTCTGGAGCTTCAATAAAGGGAAAATCTCGTACATTTGGCAAACCCATAGATACCATTTGTAGTAACATTGTGTCTAAGGGTACACGATAGATTTCAGGCGCTGGATACGGCTCAAAAGCATCAAATTGCTGCTGGGTATAGAGACGAAAGCAGACCTAAAATAATAAACGGAGAATAACTGGAAAGATTAAGGATTAATGGTATTAATCAATTACAATGAGAAACTTACTCCTGGTCCAGTTCGTCCAGCTCGACCTTTTCGCTGTTCGGCTGAAGATTTTGAAACCCAAAACTCCTTTAATCGTTGACCCCTACAAATGGTATCGTAGCTCATCTCCTTTACCTTTCCAGAATCAACTACAAAGCGCACACCATCCACAGTAAGTGAGGTTTCGGCAATATTGGTAGATACAATGCATTTGCGATTGCCATCGGGGGCATAATCAAAGACCTTATCCTGTTCGGCCAAAGCTAAGCCGCTGTGGAGTGGTAATACTAACCATTGGGGCTGTTCCCTGGCATATTCCTTAATGGCCTCACAGACGGAATCTATTTCATTGACGCCGCTAACAAAGATGAGAACGTCTCCACGTTCAGTAACTGGAAGGGAGCGGAAAGTGGCGTGGCATAAATGATTATGGACTGTATAGCTGATTCTCTATGGAATTTGGTTACCCACGTGGATACTGTTGATCAATGAGACTTAAAATCTGTACAAACGGAGCCGGATCTAGACGTGCTCCTTGTACGCGTTTGGATTTGGCACTTGCTTGACCAGCCTTTAGCTCTAATGCAGGCGGTGGCATATAGCG
Source organism: Drosophila neocordata (assembly GCA_018903615.1). Taxonomy (NCBI): domain Eukaryota; kingdom Metazoa; phylum Arthropoda; class Insecta; order Diptera; family Drosophilidae; genus Drosophila; species Drosophila neocordata. The sequence continues at coordinate 1,459,788 of JAEIGI010000015.1, forward strand.
TAATTTAATGGGAAATAGTCGACCTGGAACTTGAACCAGTTTAGCACCTTCATCCCGAAAATAGTTGTGGAATAGTTCTACATTTATAGTGGCTGACATCAAAATTAATTTAAGGGAAGGCTTTGCTCGCAACAGGCATTTAGTTACGCCCAGTAGAAAATCACCAAAGAGATTCCGCTCATGAATTTCGTCGAGAATGAGGACATCATATTGCTCCAGATTAGCCGCTAAAGCCAATTGCCGTAATAGTAAACCTTCGGTGATGAAAAGAATGTTAGTCCGTTGGGTTTTGCTTCGTTCGAAGCGTATCTGGAAACCCACTTTAGAGCCATAATCGTCGAGCAGCTCGTGGGCCACACGTTTTGAAAGAGAAACACAGGCCAATCGTCGGGGTTGTGTGCAGGCTTAGGGGTTTAAAATAAGACAGCTGAAATCTTTGCTATTAAAACAACTTTATGCTTACCTATACTTTTAAAACCAAATTCATAAAGAAATTGTGGTACTTGTGTGGATTTACCACATCCTGTATCCCCAGCTACAATAATTACTCTTGAAGCATCACATTGCATAGCCAATTTCAAATCGTCTTTGAACCTAGCAATGGGCAATTGTTTTTGAGCTTCCCTTAATTTTTTTATCTTTTGAAATTTCTCCTTTTGCTTAAAATCCATATAAATCAGTATTAACTGCTGGAATTGGGCTTCAATTTCGCTAATCTTCTCCTGTTTATCCAATTTCTCTTTCATTATCATGGGCAAATGTTTTTGTTTATGATACGGTTTTGGTTCATTGTATTCGGATTCTGTGAGGAGTAGGGGCAGCTCTGGCTGGCCCATAGAACGTAGCATTGATTCATATTTTTGAACAAATTTCCAGAAGTCCGCTTCATTTTCTACCAAACTACAAAGTTGGCGTTTTTGGGCGTGCTGCAGTAAGGAACTCAGTTGAGGCTTATGATCCAGGAAGCTAAAGTTGACCAGGTTAATGGGAATAGATTTTTTCCGACTCTTTGAAGACATATTCTAGTCAGGATTTGAAGACGACAGATGAAGTGCATCTAATTTTCGATAAATTCAAAAGGTTATCGACTACTAACAGCTGTTGCAAGTATCGAGTACTTTGTACACAATTTATTTAAATGTATGTTCAACAACGAAAAGACTTAATTATTTTGTATTAAAGATCTACCACATGGCTCGCTGCACTCCCGACAGCTTATTATAATCGGCCAAGTGACGCCAAACTATACGACTTAGCCGATATTTGTGAACAACTCCGCGGGGACGTGACGTAAGCGCACAACGCTCTCGCACCCGAACCAAAGAAGAATCCCTGGGAAAGGCAGCAATTTCTACGTCGGCTACTTCACGCAACTCCACAGGTAATATATCATTCTTGCGCAGAGAATTAACACGCAAACGCTCCTTGGCATGCTCACTGACACATTTTCGGCGCTTTACATCGCGTATCATTTTCCAATCGGCGTATTTCGTCCGAACTTGCTGCATCTAAAATACATTCATTTTCATGAATCAACTATTGTTTAATTCATTTGGATACACTTACCCCACAACCAGCAATTTGTATGGTTTGGTTAACAAGTCCGCTAATACGGCTCAGAGAATTCATGGCTTAAGTTTGTTTTGATCAAGTCTTCTTTAAAGTAAAGCCGATAAACTGTTCTATCGATATGTTCTTTAAAGTATAGTTATCGATAAGAAATCAGCTGATATCTTCTGTCTGTGTCTGCTTTTTGGGTGAACTGCAGTTTTTTGTGTAGTCCACTCTTTTTACAATTGAATTTTATGCTAGTTCAAAAATAAATGTGATAAAAGAAAGCTTTTCTGCTTGCCTCTATTATTAAATTTAATATTTTCTTTGCCATAACGGACTGAATTGTTGCAGTTTTAATTAATAAATAAACGTTTTACATAATAAGTGTTTTCTCTATTTGTGTGTGTGAGTTGCTTCTTCTTTCTAGTTTTATTGACAGTTGCTAAAGTATACATATATATATAAATCAGTAGGTAAGGCGATATTTTTAGGTAATAAGCAAATACATATACCCATGTATGTTATGTGTGTTATAAATATATATAAAAGTCACATGTGTGTTCGTATGTATCGATAGCATAATATTAAGTTATCATTAAATACACCTGTGTGGTGGAATCGGCTTTTTGTTGGGTAGGGCAACATATCATATGTCCGATTTTGAAAATATGAAATCTTTTTAAAGTAAATGATAAATGACATAGTCCAAAATAGACAGATTAATCTGTCGTTAGTTCCGTTCCCATCTAAAAAAAAATTATAAAAATCATATGGTATATTTTGTTATTTTTCTTTTGCCACCACTAATGCTGAGTCACTAAAAAGTAACGAGCCACTCGTGTGTGCCACTCACTGGAGCACGTCGACAAGTCGCGTGCTTGAATGGGGCATGAAAAGTCATATTGGAGTTATCGATGATTTTCTTGTTAAATATATTTTTTCGGTCTGGTTTGCTTTGCTTTTGCCCCCAGTTTCATGTGCATATGTGTATCGGCTCTAAGTGGGAACCCGAACCCTTCTCTTCTCCTCACTGACGCCTTTTTCACCCTACTATCAAACCGATTAGAAAGCAAATGTAATACAAAAATTATAATTCAATCAAAAAACAACAAAATTATAATAACTAAGAAAATAGCTTTTGAAATAACGAAAGAAATTGAACAAGAGAAACTAATTTAGATTTTTTACCCCATCCTCCTTCATTTGCCCGCCAGTTGCCGCCTGCAATTCACAAATTCGAGCCGAAGTGGAAGAAGCAGACAGGAAACAGCAGAAGAACTCGAAAACCGTGAGAGAAGATGCCTTCCAGTGATCCATTGCCGCCCAAGGAAGGGGCCCTCTTCCGTAAGCTGCTGGTAAGTTGCCGGACATCCAAACCAAAACTATCAATTGGGCAGAACCAAATGAGTGCGTGTGTTGCCTCTGTGTGTTTTGTATGTGTGTGTGTGTGAGCATGTAAACCTAACCTCAAAAAGATTTTGTAGTTTTTTTTTTTTGCGGCAAAAGAAATACACTTGTAATACTTTTAAATCAAATATATTTATTGTAAACCTATTGCAGAAATGCTACGAACTGAAGCAATACAAAAACGGCCTCAAATTGGCAAAACAAATCCTCTCAAATCCCAGATATACGGAGCATGGCGAAACTCTGGCCATGAAGGGTCTAACTCTCAATGGTTTGGGCCGTCGTGAAGAGGCCTATAAATATGTCCGCTTGGGTCTTCGCAACGATCTGCGTTCCCATGTCTGTTGGCATGTCTATGGTCTGCTGCAGCGCAGCGATAAGAAATACGATGAGGCGATCAAATGCTATCGCAATGCTCTTAAATGGGAAAAGGACAATTTGCAGATTTTGAAGGATCTGTCATTGCTGCAGATACAAATGCGTGATCTGGAGGGCTACAAGGAGACCCGTCATCATTTATTCACCCTGCGACCATCGCAGCATGCCTCATGGATTGGTTTCTCAATGAGCTATCACCTGCTGGGCGACTATGAAATGGCCAATACTATTCTGGAGACATTTAGTCAATCGCAGACATCAAGTGTAAGTAATTCAATTATAAATTGTCAGTGTGAAGCATCTCTTCGCTTTAACTTCTTACCCTACATACACGTATACTTTGATAAATGGATTAATTGTATCATTCACAATCTTCATATAATGAATGTATACCAACTTTAGTAGACATTTTAAATGAATTTAAAAATCCAAAATCGGATTATATATGTTTGGGAACCATAATGAGTGATTAATTTTGTTTCGTCTATGCTGGTTATTTGTCTAATTATTTTTTATGTGTATTTTTTGTGATTTGTTTTATTTTAGGAGAGTCATGACTATCGCCAGTCCGAATTGTTACTCTATCAAAATCAGATACTCATTGAATCATCGGATCTGCAGAAGGCCTTGGATCATCTCATTAAATATGAGCCACAGATTGTGGATAAATTGGCTGTACGAGAAACTATGGGTGATTTGTACATTAAATTAAATCAAGAGGAAAAAGCAGTGCCTATTTTTGAGGCGATGATCAAACGCAATCCTGAAAACGTGTTATATTATGAGCAACTTTTAAAAGCAAGAAAGTTAACCAAATCCAGTGATATAGTGGCTGCATATCGTGAATATCAAGCACAATATCCATATGCCTTGTGTCCACGGCGATTGCCATTGAATATAGCCGAAGGAGATGAATTCCGTCAGGTGACCGATGAATATCTCCGTCGTGGGCTAAGGAAGGGTATACCCCCGCTATTTGTCAATGTGCGCAGTTTGCATCAGGATTTGGAAAAGGCTTCGATAATTGAGAAATTGACGCTTCAGTACTTTGAAAATTTGACACGTTCTGGTCATTTTTCACGCGAAGATGCCGACAACGGGGTTGCCGTGGAGCCGGCATCAGCTTTGGTATGGACTGCTTTGTTCCTAGCCCAGCATTATGACTATATGCGGGATACGGATCGCGCCTTGGAATACATCAATGCTGCCATAGATCATACGCCTACCTTAATCGAGCTACTCATAACCAAGGGCAGAATTTTCAAGCATGCTGGTGATCCGGTTGAGGCTTATGTCTGGTTGGAAGAGGCCCAGAGTATGGATACAGCAGATAGGTAAGTAGACAAGCATGATTTCTATTTAAAAGAGTTTCTTCAATTCATATTAAATTTTTGCTAGGTACATCAACTCCAAATGTGCCAAGTATATGCTACGAGCCAATATGGTTCAAGAGGCCGAGGAGATATGCTCGAAATTTACTCGTGAAGGTGTGTCCGCCATGGATAATCTGAATGAGATGCAATGCATGTGGTTCCAAACCGAGTGCGCACGGGCCTATCAGCGCATGGGTCGTTGGGGTGAAGCCCTAAAGAAATGTTTTGAAGTGGAGCGTCATTTTGCCGAAATAATTGAGGATCAATTTGATTTCCATACATATTGCATGCGTAAAATGACCCTGCGCGCCTATGTAGGTCTGTTACGTCTAGAGGATGTGCTCCGGCGTCATCCGTTCTACTTTAAGGCAGCCAAATGTGCCATTGAGGTGTACATTCGGTTATACGACAAGCCACTCAAAGCAGAGACAACCATTGAGGAAATTGACATAGGTAATATTTGTAAATTCAGGCTAATGGATATATTCATACTTTAACTTTTGACCGTTTTTTTTTTTAATATTTGTACCTTTATCTTGCAGAAAATCTGCCACCTTCTGAGCTGAAAAAGCTGCGCAGCAAACAGCGTAAGGCCAAAAAGAAAGCCGAGCTGGAGAGCGCACAAGCAGCCCAGGCTCAAGTGAAACGAGAGCAACATCAAAAATCCAAACAGCAGGCGAATCAGGAAACCGATCCAGATGCTCCTCAGCTCGACGAACTTGTTGCCGAGAAATTGGAACGTCCTGATGATCCACTGGATAAGGCCACCGAATTCCTTAAGCCGCTGCAGCAGTTAGCCAAAGAGTGCATAGAGACGCATTTACTGGCCTTTGAGGTTTATTATCGCAAAAATAAATTGCTCCTAATGCTGCAATCGATCCGTCGTGCCCGTACGCTGGATCCAAATCATCCGGTGCTCCATAGTTGCATTATACGCTTCATCAAGGCCCTGCAGTTGGCTACTAAGCAGGGACCACCATTTAATGCGCATGTCCAGCAGGTGCTGAATAAGGCCACCAAAGAACTGATAGGCCAAAAGACGCCCCAGCAACTAAATGATGAGTTCATAGCAAAGCATAACGCTTCCATATTGCATTTATACGAGGGTGCTCGAGGATTATATGAATTAGATCCCAGTAAAAAGGATCAGGCCGTCAAGTTAATAACTAGCTTTGCTCTGAGCAAGCTAAGATTAGAGGTAAGCTCAAAACAAAGTACAATGAGATTAATAATGAGATTTATATCAAATGTTATTATGACATCTATATTGCATAGATGTTGATAGTTACCCAATCAAGGCCTTAACTTTCCTGAATCCTTTTTAACTGATCTCGGTTTTTCATTTATTTTGTAGGAGGCCGTTAAAATCTACACAGCGTTGCGGGACGGCGATGTGTTTGGCGATTGCGAGACAGAGGCTAATGAATATCAACAGGCTTGTCATCAGCGTTTTCAATATGCTCGCATATTTCGCAACATTGAAGAGCTTGAGGCTCAATTGCAGGAAAAGGAGAAGGCTGCAGCTGCCGCTGCTGCTGCGAAATTGCATGCCGAAACAGAGGACGAGCAGCAGCAGCAACACCAACAACAAAACCACCAGCAGCAGCAGCAAGATAAGCAACAGCAGCAGCAGCAGTTAAATCATTTGGACTCGAGTAAACCCCCCTCAGTGGCGGCTGGGGCATCCTAATTTGGAGTGTGAGAGACTGGCTACCAACAACCAACAACCAACAATAATTATAACAACAAATCAACAAACTTAACAAAATGAAACATCAACCAATCAATCAATCAATATGAACAGCATAAAAGCTACAATTCAATAAACAACAACAAAAAACAAAAAATCCCCGAAAAAATAAACTAAAAAAAAAAAGAAAAGAGAAACAACTAACATTTATAAAGCACAAACCATAGCCCATCATTTCACTTTGTCGTGGTCCTCGTCGTCATCGTCGTCTGGGATTTCCTTCTTCCTTTTATGTTCTTAAGTTTCCTATTCTTCAAATTTTTCAAGGCCATTTTGTAAGCATTTTTCTTATTCTCAATGCCTTTTTTTTTTTTGTTTTATTGTATGTACATATAAAGTCGTAATTAATTCTACGCCAATTGAAAAAGAAATAAAACCTTAATTCTAAAAATAATGCCACATGCTGTAAACCATATCCACCTCCATCGATCATTATATCTCGATAAAAGGAAGGAGGCATCTGCTTATATACATATAACTTTATATATATATTTATATATGTTTTTTTTTTTTTGGTTTTTCTTAAATTTTGCATTACGTTTTCTTTTTTTGGATACAAAAAATACTTGAAATTTTGTTTTGCAAACATCAAAATGGTAAAAAAAAAAAAAAAACTAACTAACACAAAATGATGCTATAAATATGGAATTGGGGTTACACTTGGATTCAGGGTGGGCGCTTACTTTTCGGTGGTATGTTAAGGTTTTCCTAGGCCATGGTTTCTTCATAGTTAAAGGTTTGTGATCGTTAGGGATGTGTATATATATTGTGAATCAAACATATATTACTTGAATGTGTAAATATACAGAGAATTTATGCAAAAGATATCAATAAGGAAAGAGGTCTGTATAAAAACAGAATTAAAATTGAATTCAATTTAAAGCCAGTCCCATATATGAAGTCACAAGTTCAGCTCTGCCAAAATCAGCAATCCAATTTATAAAATGGAATGACACCCTAAGAAAAAGTACATCATAAGCCGTAACTCAGCAATATTAATTGATTTTAGCAGCTAAAATCATTTTATGTTTGTACCGATTTCATCAATTATAATTTTTAGTCGGAATACTGATTCTACATGTATTTAATTTTAACGGAATTTTGAAATGTTAACAGTTTACTAGTATAACAACATAGAAGCAGCCCTGTATTTTTTATAATTGTTATACACTGTTCTACATACAAAATATGTTGACTATAAATTACTATCCAAGATAGATACCCATAGTTAGCTTGTTTTTACCGAATATATATACAATTAGAACGTAGGTCGATATGTGTGCATGTGTATGTGTATATATATGTACATATGTATATATATATTATATGACAGCTGTATTTACTTAAGACAAGTGCCAAGTGCTTAAGAAACAAAAATAAACCGACTAAAGTTTAAGTAGAAAAAGAAGCATAGGAGATGTATGTATGTATGTATGAATTTAAAATGTTAATCCTAATAAAACATGAAATAAATGAATTTTAAAGGATGAAACAGTACTGACCATACCGAAATTTATATACCCTTTCAAAAAGTATCCATATGGCAGAAGCAAAACACCAAAAAAAGATTCTAAATTTAATGAGCAGGTAAAATTACAAGTTACAGCACGTAATTTGGTTGTTTTTGTTAAAAATAGGAATGAAAAAAAAAAATTATCACACAATTATTGACTATTTAAGACACTTGAGATCGGATAATAAAATAATATCGTTTTATTTAGGTAGTAACTGTAATTCTAATTAATCATCAGAGAGGACACTGTTATTTATTTTGTATTTTAACATTTTGCTTATAGTGCGCGATCAGCTGTTGTTTACATTTGTGTATGCACTAATAGGAGTAATCATATGTGTTTATGTATTTTCGTTTGCGTGGGCGTGTGTGTACGTGTTTTGGGCTTTTTAAATTATACAGTCGTTTGCCATTGCAAGTGCCACTCATTTTGCTTCAGCAGAGGTTTGGAGTCCGGCACCCACTTCTCTTACTCCCACGTCCATTCACATTCTTCTCCTCTTCTTACTGCTTTCATCATGGTCTGGTCTGGCCGTCTCATCCACTTTCGAGTGTATAATTTGTGTTCTGCGTTCCCTGTGCATTTATGTATATATGTGTGTGTACTTTTTTTTTTCACTGTTGCCGCTCGCGGGCTTTTGAGCTTTTAATCATTTTTAAACAACAACTCAAGTGCCGCATTTATGTATATGTGTGTGCTCGCGCGTGTGTGTGTGCGTCAAAAGCCACGCGCCATGCAATGTATATATATATATATGTACAAACGTCTGGGTGTATGCGTGCATAATGCAAGTGCCACTCAACGGTAACACACAAAAACAAAAATTTTTTGTAGCCTACCCAAAAGGAGCCAGCCGCCGTCACAAAAGCACTTGACAATTTGTATACCCTGTATTCATTTGGGTAATGGATGTGTTAAGGTAATAGGAGTTGCTATATAATATATAAAATCTGAATCCATATCAAAATTTTAATTCATGCTGCTAGATCTAGTTATGTTTCAGTAGTAATTATTACTGCTAAATCCCTTTTAGTTTTATAAGATAAAGTTATTGTTAGGGTACTCTTAAGACTGACCATTAAATTTGTATATTTAAAACTTATAAAGTGCCATTCCATTGCGGCCATTCTTTTACACTTATACAAAGTAGTACCCAAGTAGATGGTACGCTTAAATTTTCTTAGTTTTTTTGCCAATTAACCATTTAGCTAATATTAAAGTAATATATTACTTTAGCTTGTCTTGCTGTACGAAAATCTTTGTCAAAGTGCAAACAGATAAGCAGTAATTACGTCACGTTTAGTAACTATAAATAATAAAAATTCTTACGGTGCATATTCCTTACCAATCTTCTCTGCCCCATTTCCCTGTCGGTGCTCCAACTTTCTGTCACTGGTTCTCTCTTTTATTTTGCTTTCTGTGTTGAACCGAACACACACTTCCGTGTGTCGACTGTGGCACTTAATTTTTGCGCCTCCAAAGTCCGGAAATGTGGCCAAATGTGAAGGAGACGGTGGAGACAAGCATGGCAATTTTCATAATGTGCTTTAATTGTTGCCGCCGGTAAGAGAAAAAGAGAGCGACAGAGCAAAAAGAGCGAAAAAGAGACAGAAGCTAAAAAACAATGCCATACCAAAAGAGACAAACAGACGACAGGGAGCGAGAGAGAAGTGGCAGCGACAAAACCAAAAGTAGAAAAAATGTATGACACTAAAACACCAAAAAAAAAAAAAAAAGATTTAAAAGGCAAAAAAACAGCAAAAGCCACTTGGAAATTTGAAACATAATTGGCAGGCAACGTCATCGTTCACGTCACGTTGTCAAAAAAAATGTTCATAAAATTGTCAAAGTGTCGAAAAACATACAAAAGAAAGTTTGTTGATAGATTCTCTAGGCAAAGCAATTGCCAAATAGAAAGAGGATATGGCAAAATAAGGATAAAGAAAGGATTGCTGCATCTGACAAAATTTAAATGCGATACTAAGCACAAATTGGAGATAGAATCACAAAAAAAAAAAAAAAAAGAAGAAAATAAAAGTGAAAAGAATTCAATCTAAAACTTAAAAAAGTTTCTTATTCCTTTCATTAAAAGTGGTAAGTTTTTGTAAACGAATGGAATAATGGCTAACATTTGCTTAAAAGAAAGGAATGAGTTGGCAGCCCCAAGCCTTATTATCATTAAAGAACTTCATACAAAGTCACAAGAAAAGTGAATAGCTCACAAAAATAACTGTATTAAAGACAGATGTGCATAATCTTTAGTTAATATTTGCTTTAAATATCACTTACACATTATAGCCATCTGATTAGCCTTATACAAATCGAATTAGGTAAGGATATCAATTATAGAGTAGTTAATTAGTTGCATTTATTATACATACATTCATTTGTATATTTGTATGTAGGTGTGTGTGTATGCAAGGGAGTTGGTCTAATCATCTTAAGCTTGACTCAAAAAAGTTTCATTCATTATTTTTTCGTTTCCTTTAAAGCTGCAAAAATTTGCAAAGAAGAAGACTTTTGGTAACTTTATCTACAAATTGGACAGTTTGACAGGCCAAAAGACTTTTTCATAAACTACCGACCAACTTTTTGCTCTTCAAAATGAAAAAAACACACACACACACACAGAGGCAAACAACAACAACAAAAAGAGAAAACCAAAAAAAAAAAAAAAAGGGAAAGATGAAAGAGCAAATTTTATAGATTTATAACTTTGGGTGTATAAAAAATATAAAAGCAAACAGCTGGAGCAGTACTTTATATTCGGACAGTGAAAAAGAGAAAGGGGAAAGTTCACATCAATTATGCCAAAATCTTTTACGTTCGGTCAACGTTTTATATATCGATATTCCTTTTTCATATAGTTCTCACAGGAATGATCGACTTTTGTATTTGTTGTTGTTGAAATTGATATTGAGTTATATTATTATAGATCGAGTTAACATCGAGTTATTAAGCATAACAATAACAGTTATTTGACACCTTATCAATTGGGAATTTACTTTAAAGTTAATTTAAAATTTGCCTAAGTGTGACCAGTTTTGGGAAATTAAATATAAGCAGTATATTTGATTTAAAAAAAAAATTTTACAAATTACAGAAAATTAGTACTATCCAAAAAGGATATAGAAAATTTTATAGTGTTATTCTGCATAAATATCCAGTTTACTTTAAAATTAATCTCTTCGTTTTATGCCTAGAACTATTAGTCCCCTTGCCCTTAAGTTCCATTAAATTGAATAAAACAAAGTTGTTGTTCCAGCGAAGCATAGAAACTATATTCATATTTATAATCTAAATACTTGATAAATTTTCATTTAGATTGAAACTCTGTTAACTAAAGTGCCTCTCATATGCAAACATAATTTGTATTTATGCATAATTTGCACAAATTTTTACTCTTTTGTTTTCGTTAATAACCGATGAAAATTTGGATAAATATGTAAATCGATATGTATGAAGTTTGTACCAATAACTAAGGTAAGCGAATTGAATGTGAAAATTTACACACACACACACACATACAAGCACACACACACACACAGTTAGTTATGAGAAGGGGATAAAAAGCGAGGGTAAACCAACCGCAACAAATTCACATAAATTCATTTTCAGAATCCATATTCTGCATGATACAAATTTTATAACTACCACGCCCAAAAATAGCCTTTCATAGCAACAACAAAATTGTTGTTGTAAAGTATACATATATATATACATTCATATATATGTATGTGTATACCAAGCGGAATAAAAATATCAATCAATTTGTTTTGTGCTTGAATAAAATGATCGAATATTTTTCAATTTTTCATATTTTTATTTTGATTTTTGTTTGATTTTTATTGACCATTTAATATTTCCTGGAAAAATAAAGCTTAAATCAGAAAAAGAGCTCCAAATAGTGTAAAAATTTTAGAGACATTTTATTTAAATTTTATTTTGTAATTCATAAAAACAACAATTATAATCATTGTAATAATAATACTCTTAATATTGTTGATAATCAAAATCAGCATAGTTAAAATCAACATGAAATAAAATTTAATTATTTTTATTTGATGATATTTTAAAAATATTACATGTTTTTTTAAACATGGACTTTGTCTATTGAATGAATGAAAATCTAATTTAATAATTTCTAAAGTTTAGTTTAATGTTTAAAACTACAAATTTTATATAAATACTTTTGACTAGTTTTTATTTCATTTTATTATAAATATTCTAACTACAATCTACTTAGAAATGCTTTAATGAGGGTCTAATCTGTGAGAGATCTTAATCCAATATAGTCACCAATATCGTCAATATTAGAAACAAGCAAATAACTGTATAAGACTTAGTTCCATTTAACCACTTTCTCCTGTTTCTCTCATTCCTTGTGTGTGTGTGTGTGTGTGCCTGTGTGTGTGCTGTGTTCTACATACACAAAACGATAATTATTACTTCGCCAAAATGTTTTTGGAAAAGTTTAGCGTCGGCAACAAAATATGCAAAGTTCTATTTTACTTGGCTCCTACATGCCCATTCTTGAGCATTTCAAACTTGTTGGCTACGTTGGGGGCCACGCAGGATACCTCAAAGTTTAGCAGCTACACAGAAACTTATTAAAAAAAATTCGTTTTGCTAATTTTTGGCCGACTAACATCCTTTAACCATGCTAAATTTTCAAATATTTGGACACTGACAGCAGTATTAAATATACTTTATACTCATTTTCTTTGTGATTTTATCTGTGATATTTAGCCAATTCGAGAGGTAAATTCGTCTTAAAGTAAATTCCACCAGTCCTTTGGTTAATAACTCTAGTAAGGATTATTATTATTATTGAGTAATTTCGATTGTTGCTCTTGACGCCACAAAAAAGCACTTAAATTGCATACTTACGGGGGCTAATCACATCACAAAAAAAATTACAAGTCCTGGATTCTTAGATGACCCCCACTTTTTTTGATGCCAATCGATAGGGATTTTTGAGTACTTTCTAGCAACGCATATCCTTTCGTCCTGCGGCAGGATATACGGAATTTAGAGCTTAAAACGTTAAAAGGATCAACTTTTCGGAGCTATAACTCTGCAGGACAATGTCCGATTTTCGCAGGACATGGTTTTTTACATTCTCGAGGTGCAGGACTATCGATCTTGACTCAAGGATTTCCAGGATCTGATGAAAAATTTTCCTTCAATTTCTGTAAGGGGGTTAGCCATCAAAATTGTCCTAAAAACAGAAAAACGCTTGTAACTCGGTCATTTGATTCCTGGAAAGTCCTTTAAATAGCTGAGAAAACAGGACTTTTTCTTGTAGAGAAAAATGCGAATATTGGCCAAGTCCTTTGAGGGATCAAGACGAAAGTTGTATCAGATAAATTCTATGATCAAGTACTTTATTCAAGCCAAAGGACATTCCAATAGTCCTTCGGATAGAGAAGTTATTAAGGATTTTGTATTTTCGACTGTTTTTCTGGCCGCCACGAAATAAATAAATACTTAGTTGCATACTTACGGGGGCTAAAAAGATTATTATTCATAAGGTCATCAGCAATTGCGGGGGCATAGAAGCTATGTCTTTCTTTACAAGATGTAAGTTAAGATTGAACCTTTTGATTAGATGCTTTAGATAATTAAAGAATTTCTACAAGTTTCTTTTCTTTTTAATGATTTTCTTTATTTTCGTAATATATGTATGTATTTTTGTTGTTTGTTTTATGTTTTGTTGTTTTTTTTTTTTTTAAAGTGTATATATATATATTTTTTTTTGTTGTTTGAAAGGTGTTAGGAAAACAATGCAAAAAATTATATGGTATGAAACTTATTTACTTATATAGAGAACCCTTTTACAGTTACAGTTACAGTTAGTTAGCTAAAATTAATTGGGTTTTTTGTTTTTAATTATGTTTCTTTTTTTTTTTTTGATTTGATTTTTGTGCTAATGTGAACAGGTTTTTGTTTTTCTTTTCTGATGCTGCTTTATATATAGTGTAGTTTTATTTTTTCTCCTTTTTCATTTTCTTTATAGCATTTTTCGAGATCCTTTCTTGTTTAATAGTTTATTTTTTCGATTTATGTGGCCTTTGTATAATCAAAAAAAAAAAAAAAATATGCAAAACTTAAAAATACTTATAAATATCTAATATGCAAGTGTGTAAAAAAAAACGAGCACGACAAAAAATATATTTATTTATATAATGTATATGTAATTTTAATACTTTGCAAAATAATTTTTTGTTTTTAGGTATTGTTCTTTTTGTTTCGTTTTGGTTGCCTCATTGCAGGGGCAAGTTTTGGGGCTTCTTTTTTTTTTTTTTTTTTTTTGTTTGTTTGTTTGTGTTAAACTAAATATAAACTGAGCTTTGCATGTGCCTCGCAGAAGATGTTTAATCTAAAATTTTAAAAAAATTATAAGTTTTAATGTGTGTATGTGTGTCTGTGTGTGTGTGTGTGTGTGTATGGTTTAAGCTCATTTCAAATTGGTTTGCTTCCTTTCCGTTTCACGTTATAATGTCAGACGATGATTGAATCTCTTTATCAAAATGGTAAACCGACTTAAGGTGTTCCGTTTTCCTTTTTGTTTCTCAAATGTTTGCAGTAGTTGTATTTTTGCCACTTTAGTTTACAAAATTTGATTTAACTTCTCTCTATAGTAAAATTTTTTCATTTAATTACCATAAATAGCCCTCTAATAGATATCGTAGTAGTGCGGCAATCTGTTTGTCTATTTAAGATCTGCCTAAACTCAATGACTCAATGACAAAAGTGCATAGTGTTGCCACTAAAATTATTTGCACAAACTATGACCAATAAGAGCATTTAAAAATCTATATAAAATTATTTTTAAAATAATGTAAATTAGTAATTTCTATACTTTAAATACAAAACGAACACTTTTCACTACAAAAACAGACATATATTTGAATGTGTGTACGCTTTTGTCTATACTTCTCACTCTTTGTATGGTAAAATAAATATATTTATCCATAGATAGATAATATCTTTGAGTATATTAACATTACTATCATTGTCAGAGAGATTGGTGTGAAAATTTCGATGGGATATAACTTTTTAACATTTTCATATCAGTCATAGTTAAATCAACTGGCCAAAGCAGATATCTTGGAGTTGCCACCTTATTGTGTATGCCTATTGGGGAACAAAGGAAGTGAAACATTTGAGAAAAAGGAATTGCGGTAAACCCTTTTAGTTTAATGGGCGTACATTTGGGTGTATGTGTGTGTGTCGTAAAGTTGCTGTTACTACATTTTAGCTTGTATATAACTGTATGTATAGCTAACTAATTTTTTGTTTTCATTCTTTTTTGTTTGTTGTTTTTGCGTTGTTTACCATTTGCTGGTTATGTAATTTTTTCTTTTCTTTTCTTTAGATTAAGATTTGAAATGTTTATGTGTGAGTGTGTTTGTGTGTGTGTGTGTGAGTAGTTCATATATCTAATTATACAAAGAAAACATATATCTATATATATATATATATATATATATATATTCCATATATGTAGATCGATTCATGCTTATAATATATACAAATACACTTTTTTTCTTCTTCTTTCATTATCGTATTACATATTTTACTTCATTTTGGCGCTTTGTCGCCTACTATAACCGCTTCCGTTTCCGTTTCATTTCCTTATGCTGTTTAACATGTTTGTTTTTTTTGTTTTTTTTTTGTTTTTTAATTGGTAAAATACATTCATATACATATATATTTATGTAAATTTGATTTAATATAATTGTTTGTTTTTAATAGCTAGTAGACAATTTAAATATATATTTATATATATATATATATATACGAATTATATTAATTAGATTTAATTTATATTCTCTCCTCTGCTCTCTTTTCCTTCTTTTTTTTTTCTTTTGCTGTAATCTTTTTGCTTTTTGTTTTGTTTTTTCTTTTTTTAATTGCGAATGCAAATCTTATTAAATATCTATAATCATAGGGCAAATCGATTAGAGACTTTAGATCGGTTGTAAGAACCAATCCTGTAGAATTACACATTATCATTCATTCATTCATTAAAAAAAAAAATGGTATTATTTGATTAAAAATGAAAAAAATTCCTTTCTAACATAATTTACAATTTATACTATATAGTAATATGTGTATATTTAAGTATATTCTATATATATATATATATACTATATAGAGTTGTATATATATATATATATATATATAAGTATGTAAAACATTTACGCTTGATGTGAGTTGGGATTGGTACAGATTTGTTGCGTCTTTTGTTTTTGTTTTTGGGTTCTTTTGGGAGTGGATTTTTTTTTTTTTTTTTTTTTGTTAGTTTCAAAATTGAATGTTCGCTTATGGCTTATATTCCTCTTCTTTTGTTTTTTATTCTGTATGCATTCGTAATACCTAATTAGATTTATAAGTATATATAGTTGGTTTATATATATATATATCTTTATATTGGTATATATATATTCCTATTCTTTCTAAAAAAAAAAAAAAAAATTATTATAAGAGAATCGGGAGTAGTTTAATCTGTAGATGTTAATATTAAAACTTGTATTCTGTTTTGCTGCTTATTTACTTTTTTTTTTCTTTCTCTCTTTTTTGCTGTTTATATGTTTTTCTTTCTTCTCTTTTATTTTTTTTTTTTTTTTATAATTTTCTTGTCGAATTTTTCGGTTTTTCGCTTTTGCAATTTGAATTTTTCTAAAAATCTACAATTCAGTCGTTTGGCACACACACACACGCTATCGATTCATGCAACCAGGGTGGCAACGCTGTGCCATTTATATATATGTATGTAATAAATGCATTAATGCATTTTCACATTTATTTTTCTCTTTTTCGCGCCACTTCAACTGCTTTACTCGCGCTCCGTTACGTTCTATTCCATTCCATTCCTTACCATACCATTCCGTTTCATTTTGTCTGGCGGTTTCTACAGATTTTGGTGTTGAAGGAAGTTGAAGTTGTTCAATTTTTTATGTTCTTTCTTTTTTTTTTTTTTTTTTTTTAAAGGCAATTGAATTGTCGTTTTTATATAATTTTGTTTTTTTTTTTTTTTTTTTTTTTTTTTTTTAGATTTTTTGAAGCGCCTAAACCTCGGTGCCATCTTCGCCCTCATCGTCAAAGAGTTGACTTGTGCTACCCTGACCCCTTAGGGTCGTTGTTACAGACATTTTCTTTTTGGGTTTTGGTGGTGGTCGCGGTGGTATTTTAGCCACTTTGGGCGAATCACCGATATTCGCAGAAGTTCCGTGAGTCGGTGATGCCGTTGCACCAACTCCGCTAATTGTATTTGCTGGCAAGATGGTAATGCCATGACCTCCTCCATGATGATGCCTGCCAGCTCCATACAATGGTTCCGAATCGGATGTAAAAAGATGTTGCTGTTGCTGTTGCAGCTGTTGCTGTTGTATCAATTCATGTATCGGTTCATAGATCTTACTATTGTTTGCCGCCGAAGCAACCGATGTGAGACTGGGTGTGGCTGGCAAAGGTCGATCCCTCATTGTATACTGTTGTTGCTCCCGTTGCTGTTGTTGTTGCTGTTGCTGCTGCTGTGCTGCACCACCGCCATTAACCTTATTCAAATTTAACGTAGAATTGCCTCCAGCTGTGGTACGCAATCCTAAATTATCATAGACCGGTTCAGCTTGCAATTCAGCTGTAGTGGCCGTTCCCGTCTCACTGGGATTGGGTGATGTTGGCGATTGAAATTCACTCAAATGCGTTGCCGCCGCTGCTGCTGCTGCTGCTCCCGAAGTGCTTGGGGCCCAACTAGGGACACGGGGTTTTCGCGGTATGGTCATGTAACCTTGTTTCATTACCACAGCCGTTGCGGCTGGCGAATAAACCACGGGTGCTGGTAAAAATGGTGATGCTTGAGAGGATTGCTGATGTTGCTGCAAGGCAGCCAATTGCTGTTGCTGTTGTTGCTGTCGGCTATTTGCCAGATTTGCTATCAATGCTAAATTCCGTGTCTTGGGATGTTGGAGAGTCATAAAACCGTTATGTGTGTGAGCCGCCGTTAGGGTTGTCGTACCATAAATGCCATGGGGTGTCATATGAGCATAAACTGGGCTAGTTAAAGGCGGTGGCGAACGTATGCCATAGATAACCTGATCGGGTATATTTGATTGTGATGATTGCATCGATGGGGAAGTTGGTGGTACACGTGCTGGAAAAGCCAATAAATCAGGTGGTAAACTATTGCCATACGTATCATCCACATAGGTATGACGTGAGCGTGGAGTTGTCGTTGTATCCGAAAGGGCCACCGAATGGGTCTCATCATCACGAGAATGATTAGCGACTGTAAAATAAGAGAGAAAATTTATAAAAAATATAGAAAAAGATCGTTTAAAATAATTTTGATTGTTATTTTCTAATGTAAAGAAAAAAGGCGTTTCGTTTTCACTTGTTCCACAATACTTTTTGCGATGTAAAACTTAATACTTGTTCTTTTGTGCTCATTACCAACACTTGACAATTACTTAAAGTTAGTTAAATGTGTTAATAGCAAGAGATAAATGATAATTTGACTCATTTCAGTTTATGGGACAATTTAGATTGATGCAAGTATTTTGTTTCTCCCTATTGTATGAACACTTATTATTTCCACAGCATTAGCCAACACTGACTGCCCCCTAAAGCACAAACACAAAGACGGACGGACACACACACAGAGATACACAGATACATATAGAAAACGAAACAGCCAATACAAACACGAACAAAAGCCAACGGATGTTTGTTTTGAAATTTTGGAATTGCCAATTGCTGCAGATGGCAATTGAATTGCCAATTGACAATTGAAAAGCCAATTGAATGCAATTGATGCAGTTTGCTCTTGTTGGTGTTGCCATTGGCATTTGTATTGTCTGTCTCTCTGTGGGTGTGTGTGTGTGTGTTATTGCTCGATTCAAGAATTAAGACGAGAGAGGAACACGCTTTTTGACATGTGCCAAAAAGTCAACAGAGAAATTTTTAATTAATGCTAATCATTTTATTGTATATTTTGTTTTTTGTTTTTTTTTTTTTTTTAACTTGTTCACTTACCATAAACTGTTTCGTCTAGCAATGTTTTTTTTATCTCATGGCCATCATCGCCGCCATCAACACTTTCGATATCCGTACGTCTTGGTGGTTTCTCTACAGGATTAACTTCGTTAAGCAAACTCTTTTGCATTTCCATTATGACCGAACCCTCGAGCATGGAACCATTATGAGTTTTCTCCAATTTCGATGATATTAGGCCATCATTGCTCATCATGGTATTATCTTTTTGATAGGTCTTAATGCGTCGACAATACCAGAATAGGGTCAATACAGAGACAATAAGCAATAGAAGTATCGATGTGGCTATAAGGCAAATGATTAGAATGACATTGGTCTGGGGATCGCTAGTTGAGGCACCAATAGAACCACTCATGCCACCCAAATTGAGACCCAATCCATCGCCACCGACAACACCGCCATAATCACCATTGACCAAGAGTTGGAATTCGGCTTCGGCTTTGCCGCCACGATTATCGGCTATACAAATGTAGGAACCTTTGTCAGATGGACGTACACCAAAAATACGTAATTCTGAGGTCATTGCCTGACGATAGCCCTGTTCAATGGTATTAAGGACATGTATCCTTGGATCATTCAAATTAATTGGACGCTTATTATACACCCAAGTGACATTTGGCCGTGGAGTACCAACAATTTGGCATGGTAATGTTATATTATCATGATTGGCCTCCACAAATGAACGCACTGAACCCAAAATTCTTGGACGACATGCAAAATTCTCAGTTGGAACATCACTCCATAGTTTACCCCTCAATTGTGGCGGCTCCTGGCAATCGGTTGGCGGTGTATACAATCTCTTTGATATGGCATAATCGCGAAACTCTTGCAATTCACAACTGCAATTCCATTGATTACTCTGCAATGATATTGATGTCAATTTCAACAGATCCTTAAATGTCTCCTTATGCAAATGTGTCAATTGATTCTGATCCAATGCAATGCTCGATAATGGCAATGAGCCAACAAAAACACGCAATTGAACCTGTTTCAAACGATTATTACGAAATTCCACACGCGATAGAAAACTCAAATTCACAAATAGATCATTTTGTAATACTTCAATCTCATTATTATTAATAAGGACATTTCGTAACTTTTCCAAACCGGCAAATGTACCTGGATGCAGATCACGTATTTGATTATTCGATAAATCCAATTCGATTAATATCTGTAAACCGCGAAATGCCTCACGATGCACTTCCTGTATGGTACAGTTGCGTAAATAGATTTTATGTAAATTTGGTAGATCGGCACGTAGAAACTCTTCGCTACGCAATTCAGGTATCTGATTAAAGGAGAAATCAACCACTTGCATTTCATTGCTCATATTTTGTGGAATTTTAATGAGTTTCTTATTTTTACAATCGGCTGACTTCTTGCCCGAATTCCAATGGCAATGACAGCTACTGCAATTCTGCATCCAATCTGTATGGGCAAATGTCTCCTGTAGCAGGATAACAAGTAATATTATATGTATGCCCATTAAACGGCTAAATAGCCGTTGATTCCTTTGCTCTTTCGCTACCATTTTCATTTGACTGGGGCTTGTCTGTGGTTCTAACACTGTTTGCTCTCTTTTATTAATATTTTTTTTTTTTAGATAATCCCAACACGTTTCAACGTAGCGTTGGTAGCTACCTAATCCTGTTACGGTTCTTTGTCTTTTCTTGTTTTTTTTTTTTTTGCCGTTGCGTGTCACGTATTTTTTAAGCCGCTCCTCCGCCCCCTTATTGGGGAGTAAACCCACTGTTTTTCAATGGGTTTTGTTAATCCTTTTGACGCCTTGTTAATTTGATTTTTTCTTCCCTTTTTTTATGCTCTCTCTCTCTCTCTCTCTCACTGTTGCTGTCTCCTTGAGAGAGACAGACAAGACTGTGATTAATTAATGTCCCTTTAGAGACCCTTTTTTTTTTTTTTTTTGCTTTCCCTTTCCCTTCTTCTTCGTCGTCGTCGTCGTTGCTCCTTCGTTGTTGTTCGCAATTAGCAGCGGTAAAGCATTTTCCAGCTGAAAAGATATAAACAAAAAATACAAAAACAAAGTGCATAGATTAGTGAAAAGTTTTACCAGCATAAAAGGAAAAGTTAACATTTCAGAACAAAAATGTTAAATGTCCTTTTTTTTTTTTTTTTTTTTTTAGAAAAATCATTGATGAAACATTAATTTATAATATAATTGTAAAAGGATTAAGTTAAGTACTGAAACCATATCAAGAGTTGGCCAATTGAGGCCACTTTCGATTAGATCATCTTGTAAAATAAGCCACAACAATAAAAGGAATCAATTTAATATAATTTATTATAATTTTTTATTACTTTTTTTAATATTTTTTTTAAATTATTACTTTTAGAACAAGTAATTCTATTTACAACTAACTAAAATTAGTTTATAACAAAATTAATCAACTTTTGAAGAAATAATTTTATTCTTTGTGTATATAAAATTCCCTCAGGTTATTAACAAAACATAAAACTTGCTCATTGAATAATTGTCAAATGGCTAAAAAAAAAAGGAATACGAAAAATAAATAAAAAGGGACAGAACAAACAGTTAAACAAAATAACAAAAACAAAAACCTCATTGGTTTTCCCTTTGCGCTTTTCTTTTCCCTTTGCTTTTTTTGTTGGGTAGGAGAGAGGGGGGAGCTGGTCCTCAGGTGGGACTTGATTAATGAAAATGTTGTTAAAGTCTGACAGCAGTTTGCGGCTGTCTAACAGACAACTTTTGCCACGCCCACCTGCTGTGCGCTTTGCGGTTGATAACAAGAACCAAAAACCAAACAAAAACAAAAAAAAAAAAAAGAGAGAATGAAAATACAAGTAAGAATCTACAAAAAACAAAATCCCAAAAAAAAAAAAAAAAAAAATTAAGTGTGAAGAAACCAACATGACAAAAATTCTTTTCTTTCTTTGTTAGCAAAAACTCAAGCTGAGGTTTTCCCCCCTTTTTCTGGTTGCAATTTTAATTAAATACTGATTTATGTCTCCTTCATCTCTCTCTCTCTCTCTGTCTTTTCTTTAGTCAGTTTCCATTTTCAGTTGGTTGTGGCAACCAACAGCTAACCCATTCCCAAAAGTTGGCTGACTCCTAAGACGGCCTCTTCCATCTGTTGGCCCTTAACTCCTTTGAAAATGGCAGCAACGTGCAAATTATCATCGTAAAGTTTAGGCCGCAACAATGAATTATTTACAAATTAATAACAATTGTAGTACAAGCAACAACAACAACAGCAATCAAATTTGAATTGGTAAATGCAGCAACAACTGCAACAAAAGCATTTTACTGAAGAGAGTTAAACAGTGCTGGCATTTCGGCTAGTTTAAAGCTAAATCACATATCAAATCTATGAAATTATATGAATTGATTAACATATTTAACAAACTTTTAGGAAATGGTTAATCAATTAATTAAAATAAAATAAAAATAAAAAAAAATATATATGTATATCCTTAATTCAAAAGTTTTTAAAAAGAATTTTTTAATAAAATAATTCCTATTTTGCGATCCTTATCTCATTTTGTTTTATTTTATTATTTTTTTTTATTCTTTTTTTTCTTTGAATTTATTAAATATTATTTAGATCAATAATGCTCTAAATATATATGGCTTGTAATGTATTTCAAAATTTGCTAAATTTGTAAAAGATAACCTCAAAAAAATGTTTAAAAAAAAAATAATTTCATATACAATACATTCTGTGTAAGAAAAAACAAGGGGATATAGTCTGATTCTTAAGCATGACTTTGTTTTTTTTTCTGCTTGAGTGTTTTGGTATTAATTTGGAATATTTTTATAATAATTATATTAATTTCAATTGTATGTATATGTAATTTAACTTCTTTTTTAAATTTTTCAATAAACATAAAAAAAGGAATATAATATAAAAAATTAAATTAAATTTGCAAGGATATCAAAATTGTGAACAATTTTCTATTTTTATTTTACTACTAAAATAAATATAAAACTAAAACTCGAAAATGAAGTAGAAAACGTTTTCTAAAAAGTCCATCTATATATGCAGCTAATGCATTCAAATGTCTTATATTGAATTGTCACAATGAAATAAACTATTTTGTGTTAAAAATCTAAAAAAAATTGATCCAAATGTTTTCGAAATTTATATATTATGCCTAAGCACCAACTCCGGTTTGATCCTAATGATTAATAGTTAAACGTAAGGTGGCCCCTCCTTCCATTATATTTCGAATTTTTTTAAAATATTTTTTAATATTAAATGTAAAAGAGAAAATAGTTTTTAAATTCCTTAAATGTTTTCTTTTTTAAACTTTTAACAATTTTATTTGTTGATTGATAAATTTAAGCTTTAATTTCATCAGCACTGTCGACTTAGATTTGAAGTTTTACCGTTGCTAAACGCTGACATAGAGCACCTCCCTATGTCACCTTATCCCCCCGCTAACAAAGACAATCCGTTGCTTCTCTCAAAAACATTTTCCTACTCACAATCGACCCACAAAGCGCGATACATGGTGTCGAAGGAAGGTGAGATGCAGGGGAGGTGGGCTTGGATTTCTATGTTTTTTTTTTTTGTTTTTCTCTCTTTTTGGTTTGGTTTTTGGTGTTTGTGCATTTGTTTGTGCACATTTTGCGCTCTTTGCTTTTGTTCTTATTGTTGTTGTTGCTGCTGTTGCTGTGTCAGCGGTTTTTGTTCGTTGGCAAGAGAAAAAACCTCAAAACAAATTAAATATGCAAATAAAAAGGAAAGGAAAGAAAAATGCTGCAATTTTGCGCTTTGTTAAATATTTGCTCAATGGGTTTTTACCATTTGCATTGTTTACTGAACGTACAGAAGACAAAGAGAGATAGAAAGAGAAACAGACAGAGAGAGGGGAGATAAAAGATGTACAAAAGATGTGCATAGATAAAGAGTAGAAAGAGAAAATAATAGTAAATTTGATGTAAATAGATGAGAATGTTGTTGTTGTTCCATCCTTTCCATTTAAAAAAAAAGATACATATAAAATAAAGATCAAAAATACTTTTATAGTTAATTGCATTCACATACATTAAAAATATATATATTTCTGATTTTCTAGTAATTATACCTAAATTCTAATTTTAATTACTTTCACCCCCCTTCCCCCTATAGATAACGAGATCTCATGATCGGAATGAATCTAAATGGCTAACAATTTGTGCCTGTATTTAGTAGTCCTCGAGGCAAATGTATGTAGATATGTCCTTGTTTCCTTTTAGTTCACTACCCCCTCCTTATATACCCTATAGTCATTGAGAAAATAGGGGAATATATAAATTGGATACATTTAGATACATTTACATAGGTAAAAGAAGTAGAATAAAAAAAGTAAGAGAGAAAATAGTTAAGAAAAAAGTAAAGAAGAGAGAAAGTTGAGTAAATGTTCTAATCCTTTTAACTAGTTTCACTTTGTCTATATACATATATAATATTCCTAATATCTATAATCCAAAGGGATATATATACATATATAATATTCCTATATATATTTTATCTACAGTGAAAGATTCGCTGTTGTTATATTAAAAATGTAAATTTATTTAGTTGTTCCTTAAAAAACATTTTTTAGACATTTCTTTTTTCAATTCTTTTCTAAGTTTTTAATTCAAGAATTAAACTAATAGGTAAGTTTAAGTTTAAATCAAATAACTTATTTTTACATTGATTTAAACTCCTTTTTTTATATTATATGTGTATTTGGCATATAGGGTATTCTTGTATTGGCATACAGATTTGCTTAAGCGATTCGTTTGTTGTCTGCTGCTGTCGCTGTCATTTTATTGCCATTTGCGGTTGTAATTGCTATATATGTATGTATATAGAGAAAGAATAGTCACGCCCACCCACCCACTTTGGGCTCTGACCATTTAGCTAGTAGCCTGTTGTGTCTATTGTCAGCTTAAATCGATTTGAACAAATTTAATTGCTTTGGTTTGGTTGCTGCTCTCGCTGTCGCTGTCGCTGCCGCTGCCGCTGCCCATTTCCATTTTCAATTTTTTTCTACCCGTTATTTTTGTTTTTTTTTTTTTTTTTTTTGGGTTCGATTTTTATGCGCTTTTTGTTTTGGAGCTCTTTTTTTTCTTCTCTTGTTTTGTTCTCCGTGTATTCCAATTGGCAATTGCTTTTTAAGTGTGTTTCGTGTTTCACTCTCTCTTTCTCTCTCTCTCTTTTACTCGCTCGCTGTCTCACTCTTTCCCTCTTGTTT
This sequence comes from Drosophila neocordata, assembly GCA_018903615.1. Lineage (NCBI taxonomy): Eukaryota > Metazoa > Arthropoda > Insecta > Diptera > Drosophilidae > Drosophila > Drosophila neocordata. Next base: position 1,485,029 of record JAEIGI010000015.1, read on the forward strand.
GTATTCTTGTGACAAAAAGTTGTTGAACCGTCAAAACAAAAGAAAAAAAAAAAAGAATGGACAACAATTTCCACTCGTTGGCATTGCCTTCGCCGTCGTCACAACAATTTGTTGCTAAATGAAGCGCATTTCTTTTTTGTTACTTTTTGTTGTTTTTTTTGTTTTTTTTTTGTTTATATTTGTTAGAACAAATTGAAAGCCTATTTGCAAATTGTTTTTATGTTCCATTTAAGTTTTGAGAGTATCAAAAGAAATCGTTTTGCCTGCTCGGTTAGTCACGCCTAATGATCGCATAAACGGAATGAAATGGAATTGGAATGGATCTGGCAACGCTACAGTAAGTATCAAAGGCAAAATGGAGAATTTAAATAGATATAATTGATGCAATTATTTTTATATTAATAAAAGTTTTGCCAAAACCAAAAGGAATTTCAAAGTTTCATATAATATCTGATCGGCTTAAGGACCAAAGTGAAAGGAATAAATGCGAGAAATTTTTCCTTTAAGAGAGGTTTTTCTTTTAAAAGCTGATGACGTTTCGTTAATATTTTTAAATTTAAATTTTTACATTATTTTCACTTTAATTTTTCTAGATTATCAATGAAACCAAAAAGAAACAATATCTTTTGTTTGCTTTTTATTGAATTTCATATAAAATTGAATAGAAATTACTGGTCCTGGCATAAATTTTTAGAAACAAAGGACTAAATACGTATAGAAAGATTACCTCAATTTCATGTTTGATTTTCAAAAATATTAACTACATTTCTTTTTTAGGTTGTCGTTTGCATTTCACATTTTTACAAAGTAATTGAATGCTTGGTTATTTGCAAACTGCAATATGGAAGGATATGATGTTTCTGATTTTCACTGAAGCTTATTTGACTAGGTAAAATTTCATGAATAGAACTTAAGCATGTCAAAGTCAGAGAGAGAAAGAGGTATGGCTAAACTACTGAAAACGGAAATTGAATCGATGGAAAAGTAACTGTCTATCTGTCTTGTTGCAGATGGCAATAAGTACAAACAAATGGGACAGGAGCTGCATAGTGTTGGTTAGCTATGGTTAGAGTTGCCACCCTTTTTTCCAGTTCATTATGTACAGTTGTGTGTGTGATACATGCAATGTCTGACAATGTGGTAAATGCAATCAAAAATTTAACCACTTCTTCGATTAATCAAATATTCCATTTATTATCTTTTTTTTTTTGTCGGTTGCATTCCAATTTAAATTCAATTGAGGAACAGCGGGGACTCTCTTTGATTTCGATTACAAGTAGTATTATTATATTTTCAAACATAGTGAAAATAGTCAAAACTTTCACAGAGAACATAGTGTGAGTGTGAAATGAGAGATTGAGAACCAATTTACTTTATTTCTAGTTGGACGAGCGAGTGAGTCGGAAGGAAGCATGATTGGAGTGCTTCTCTTGGTCCTTCATCCTTTTTATACATTTAGCTAAAAATTCATTTTCTTGGCTGGCAAAGTTTGAATTTAATTTGAACTCCACTAGTCTAGACACTTCCACCCACAACTACGTGGTTCAACTTGATTGGAATTGTGTTCACAAGTTTGAGTTACAGTTTTTGGATGGAAAACAAACTTGATTGCTTCTCTATCAACTGATGCTCTTGGTCTAACCATTTTACATTTGACCATCTGAGGCCAGGATATTGAAAAGACAAACTAACCGATAGCAGAAGGTGTTTTAAACAAGTTGAGCAATTAATATTTGCTAGACTCAAATAGAAAAACGGTTTGTCTTTGTTTTCTCCATAAAATGTTAATTTTTTGGCCAAAGTTCAACTGCTTAAGGAAATACTTAAATAACTAGGCAAAATCCAGTATTAGAAATCATTATTTCACTATCTGGAGTTTCGGTTATTGGTTGTACATTGATGTAAAAAATATGTGTTATACTAGACAAACCGTTATTTATTGTATAACAAACAATAGTCAATGATTTGTCCCTAAATTTTATTGTTAATTAAATTTTGAAACTGTTTAATAGATCTATTTGATGGATTTTCTTTTTCTATTATTTTAGATATATTCTAAAATATATATATATTCAAAAGTTTATGCAATTTAAATCAGTTTGGCATAATATTACCGTTATAACAATTTAGTTACTATAATTTCTAGTGTTTATTCCTTAAACTTCATTATCTAGATGCAAATAAACAAAGTAATAATATCAATACATAAACCACACACACACACACATACACACATATGTACATACAATATGTGGACACATGTTTCCGTCTATTTCAATCGTTCCAACTAAATGCAAATTGCTTATGTAATGGCCGCACATTTGACACATTCGTAAAAACAAAAACAAGCGAAAGAAACAACAAAAAAAAGGCAATAGAGAAAACAAAATAAAATGGGTAAAAATGAAAAAGTGGAAAAATCCAAAAAAAAAAAACAGAACAGAACGGAACGGAAAAAAGGAAAATGTTTAGCATTAATGAACTTTTTGCCTCAATGGACACAATGACCAGGCATAAAAGTAAAGTGAACATGTCAATAATAGTCGAAAATAGGCGATGAAATTCATGTTGGGTTTTTGTTTTTGTTTTTGCGGGAGGAGGATACATACCACCACCCCCACCCCCGCCCCTGTATGGGAAAAGTGGACAAACATAAAATTGGCCACACGCCTGACCCATTAATAAGTGGAGTGGATATCAAGCAACCAACTGACCATTGATGACCGGTCATTTCGAAAGCATAAATAAAGCGTATTCGGTGGACTTATAGTATATATGTACATATATATATATATATATATATATATATATATATATATATATATATAGATACATACATACACAGGCCATAGATGGATTGGTAGGTGGAGGCTTGAAAGCACTAAGCACTGTGGAATAAAGGACATTTTGAGTGGATAGATGTATCAATAGACTGCAATTGGTAAGGTTTGTTTCAATAAACGAACTTAAAGGGACAAGGATAAGCGTACATATACATATATACATATATATTTACATGCCAAGGTATATATATAAATATATATATAACCGATTTCACATTAACCTTAGCTGGTTAATCTAAGAAATGAGTCGGGAAACTAATTAGTTAAATTTAAAACGTTGAAAAGAAACATCAGCGAATTGTTGATAAAGTATATTATAAAAAAAAACAATATATAGGGTTGCCAACTATAAATGGATAATTATGTCTATTGTTTTAGGGTTGTCAAATACAAATGGAAAGTTTTACAAAATGTTTTTTTACTTTATTTATCATATAGAAATTGCTTTTTAAATAATACTTGAACCTTATTTAGTTCTAAGACTTTTTGATTAAAGAAAATATTGTTGATCTCATATATTTTTAAGCTATGCCTATACTGTTTAGTGCCACTGTAAAAATTGTATATTGGAATATGGTGTGTAAATTATATTGTCCATTTTGGTATATGATATGATTGATGAACTTTTTGACATATGCAACCCATAGAGCAACTGATATATAAAAGCATTCATGAATATGTATGTATGTACATATGGATATATGAATGTATATATGTATATGTATGTGTGTATGTAAGTACGTGCCATGGTCCTATAAAGAGCGATCAACTTCAATCCCTCATCTTCTGTCTCCAGCTCTTTCTATCTCTCCTCTCTCTCTCTTTTACTTACAGTTACTCTAGCTTCCGTTTCTCCATGTGTTTCAACCAGAGTTTTTATTATTATGCATATTAAGCACATGTCATTACGTGAGTGCCTCCGTCCTGGGGCTCGGTACGTGTGTGTGTGTGTGTGCGTATATGTGTGCCATATTAAGTGCACGTCCAACCAACGAAAACAACAACAACAACAAGGAGAAAAAAACCAACCAAAAAAATAAATTATATTGTATTACAAAAATTGGGCAAAATGTCGACACAAAATGACCAACGCGCGAGCAAATTTTCCTATGTACATAACATTTAGGGTACAAGGGGAGGGGGACAAATTGAATTGCAACATAAATGGGAGGGAAATGAGAAAGGGAAAGAGGGGCATGGCAAGTATGAAGCAAGTAGTTCAATCAATCTATCAATCAATCAATCAAAAAAATAAATATAACCAAAGGCAAGGCGAAAATTGAAAACAATGTCAAACAAAAGCACAGATCTGGCAACGCTATGAATTTTAAAAATTAAATTTTATCCAGGAATTCGCATAATAAATAAAATAATTAAATAATTTTAAATGAACAGTCGTTAAAATATACTTAAAATATTTGTTTTATAAATAAATGTAATTAAAGAAAATAAATAAACAATAAACAAAACCAAATTGCAGCTTAAATCAATTGTAATACACTGAAACAAATTAATGTTTATAAAATATAAAGTTTTTTTTTTAAAGAAAAATATTTATACTTGATTTAGAAATGATTAAAACACTTAAAGTAGAATATTTTAGAATTTAAATATATTTGAAATTAGTTAGGGAAATCATTTCTAAATCTATGTTGATCATTATTTGCAGTTGTAACGATTGTTTAAACATTAAACTAATGATATATATGCTTAACCTTTTAAAAATCGTATATAGAATTGTTAATTTTCAGCCTTTAAAGTATTTATATAACCCTAAAGTGCTGCTCTTGCTTTTAGAGGTGCAACTACTCTAAGACTGCTTGAATGGTTTAATAAACTGCTTGAATAGTCTGAAAACTGCTTGAAATATTTAAAACTGAACCGAACAACATTTCTATCTTAGATGACAAAAACAAATTTGAATTTCAAATGGAGTAGAAATAAAATAAATAAATGAAGCGAAATTCGGAATTCTCTCATATGTTAAATGTCATTTAAATTAACGATTTTTATTTTATATTTCTTTTTGTTGCCTTGTTTTTTTTTTTTGCTTTTGTTAAACTAAATGCCATAATTCATAACTTTGAGGCTCGCCAGGATATATGTGAGTCCTTTTCTCTCTTCATTTCTTTTTGGATGCTTTTTTTCTTTCACTTTAACTTCAACTTCCACTTTTGTCATGAAATTTATGTGCATATGCATTAACATATGGCAGATTGTCTAGTGGAGTAGAGGAGAAAGAAGAGGGGGAGGGGATTAGGCGGTGCGTCTTATCTACTGCATATTTTTATCTATCTCTCTCTCACTCTCTCTCTCTCTTTCTCTTTTACTCATATTTAGCTGCAGCACTTGGCCTGCCAACAAACTTAACAAATGAGCGCTTGAAACTTGTCTATGACCAAAAAAAAAAGAAGAAAAGGAATGGAAAAGGAAAATGCGAAAAAATAAAAAAAAAAGTAAAACAACAACTAAAAAGCTTTGCCTAAGCTCTGGCGCCAAAAACTTTGTCAAAAACAAAATATATAGTACATAGATATATGAACACACACACACATACATACATACATACATACTTGTATATGTATGTCTGTATGTGGGAGAGAGTAAGAGATAGAGTTAAGAGTTAGAGTTCGAATGAGAGGCAAACAATAGGACCAACAGCCGTAAAGGCTAAAACAAAATAAAATGACTGCTATCTGCCTTTCATTCCCCTTTACCCCCCCTCAACCACTTACACCCACAACGCCTTTAACACTCTACCACAACTGACAGCTGCAAATAAATGAAAAAAAAAAAAAAAAAACAAACTGAGAAAAAAAATATATATCTATATATATATATATGTACAGCTCAAAATCATAGGAACATAGTAAGAAAAACCTAGAAAAACCAAAAGAAAATATGCAAATTCATATATGTCAAATGGAAATTTCCCCACAATACAAAACGAATGAAAAAGTTTTCAAAAAACAAAAAAAAAAATAAAAGGAAGAAGTGAAAAGTGTTTGGACTATAAAATAAAGTTACTTAGATCTGTTATACAAAAGCCAAAAATTAACCAGATATAGTAGATGGAAGAATAGAACATGTCCGAACTAACTATTAAGATAGATCCCTATACTTAAATAATTTAAACAAATTAATAGTTAATTATTAAACCAAATATAGACACATAAAAAATGTCGTGGAAAGTTATTTCTTCTATGGATTCAATGAGTAGAAAATACAGTCAATTAATCTCTATAGAGAACTTCTTTATTTAGGAAAGTAATTTATTAAGATTAAAGATGGTTTCAATGAGTAAAAGATACAATCAAACTTCTCTATAGTGAACTTATTTATATAAGGATATGAGATAGATTTATCTTTTAATTTAATGAATCTATTTCACATTTTAGATCTAGTGTTACAGGTCTATATATAGAGATAGAGAAAAACATAGGAATGTTGAAAATGGAACATGAAATAGAAATGACATTTTAGAATTTCTCTGTTATATACCTTAAAAGTTTTTAAAAATGTAACTGATTATCTTTTACTATTGTCATTATTATTATAACTTTAGTTTCTAAACTAATTCGCTTATGTAATTGCCCAAAATTATAGTAACTAAAACTTTAACATGTCTATTTTCATGGGAAAGAAATCGGTATAAAAAATTTTGTAACGGTAAACATATATATGGCGACTTTTATAATATCTATTTAAATATAAACAGCTAATTATTTTTGTTTTTTGAACGTATAACTTTCTTTTATGGTTTTAAGAATTTACTTAAGCGTTGCCAGATAAGTGTAATATAATGAATAGGGTTGTCACAGTATCATAAAATAGTTTTAGTTTCTTTTTATATTGTTTTAGTCAATGGGTTTGTTCTATTTCTTCCAGTGTAAGATGCTTTCTCTGTTCCTGTTTTTTTTTTTTTTTTGTCATTTTCTGACCCCTCGTAAATCTATTTTAATGGTGGCAATTGTTGGAGACACATACTATACGAATATCTGGAATAAATGTACGTTTATATGTGAGAGCGGATATAAATTCCTTTTGCAACATCAAGTTAAAAGAAATATTCAAAGAATTCAAACCACAAATTGCTGTTGGCAACGATAAAGTGAAGAGAATTGTGCAACCAATACAATTCAAAAACGTTGACAATGTAAATGTTGGCCGTATAAGGCCAACACCCTCAAGGTTATGAATTGTCGCTGGAAGAGGGGTAAGTTCGTGTTGTTGTTATGTCTAACGTCTAATGCCTAATGCGATATGGCGGCATGTGCAACTAACAGGTTGCCTGCCAAGTCAAGTCGTTGTATTAATAGCAAGCAGATTGAGATACACTAAACAAAGAGGAGGAACAAGAGACCAAGAAGAGGAGAAGATACAAAGGCAAAGAGAAGACTGAAGACTGAAGTTCGGGTTTGGGTGGTGGCGTTGTGGTTACAATGCTTAGGCTTTGTTTACAAGCAATCTCGTTCAATATGCATGAGATACAAAACGCGAGGCACACACAAATACACGCACACATAAACTCATAGGAAATTGTATACATACATATATACACATGTGTTTGTAATGACTGGCCGTCAGGGGATGGGGAAGCAGCCAGTGGGCAAGAAAGCCAATGTGTTTCATTTGAATGTTCTCTAGCCCGTAGAAATACACACACACACACACACACACACACATATAGACACATATATATACACAAATAGGGCAATATAAATGTTAACTGCGATTCATCATTAATTAAAGATTTATGTTTTAATCAGCCGAGAAGTAGGCAATGCATTTACTATCAATGAAATTTATATTTTTAATATATATAAATAAAAAACTTTGATTTGAATTAATTGAACATAATTGTTGTTATTTAAATTATATAAATATTTATATTTAAATATATTAAATCCTTAAATGCTTCATGTAAATGCAGTTAAAGAATTTTGTAAATTCTGTAAATGTTTTCTATAAATTAGTTTATTACTTTTATCCATTGGCAAGCTTAAGAATTCTACAATTAATATTTAAACAGTTGCTTGGAATTTTTAAAGCATTTTCTATGAACCTTTAAAGAGAATCTGTTATGTATAAATTTGTACTTTAATTGCTAATAATTGAACTTTAAAGTTTTTTTCAGATATTAAACCAATTAAATTAATTTTAAAAACTAACTTAAACTTTTGTACGAGTGGAGCAACTAAAAATGAAATATTTTCCAAACAAATATGTTTATATACATGTATGATTAAGTCCTTAAACAACTATCTTTATACATATGTATATCAATTTCTCAAATATATATATATATATATGTAGGTCCTTGATCCCATTTGTAACTTATATTTCGATTGTTATAACTTTACGAGTTTACTCTATGGAAAATAGTTTGAAAAGCTCTCAAACAAATGGAAATGGATATTAATTTTTTAAGCGATTTTGGTTTTAAAATTGTTGCCGTTTTTTTTTTTTTTGGGGGGGATACTTACCCCTAACCGCAAACACCACCATCTAACCACCCACCTATCTCCCGTTGCGACCACTATTTTTTGTTTTCATTTTGTCTAGGCCAATTTTGTGTGGTCTTTGGTCTAGCCAGACCGGAAGTGGGCGCTTTGACCTCACTTTGCCTGTGAGAATTGTTGTTTTTGCTGGCCAATGCGGCGTATGAGCAATGTGGCAGAGAATAAAACCAAAAAGAGAAGCAAATAAGTTTTGTCTGGCCAAAATATATATATATATATATACATATATATATATATATATCATAAGATTAGCTAAAGAATGTTTGCTTATACACCCCTTCTTCTGGTTACTTACCCCATTCTCTTTTCTAATCTTTATACTTTATTTTGTTTAAGGTTTTTAAGGGTATTATTTTTATACCTCTCGCCTGTCCTCCTCCGTATCCTGTTGATGAGTTATTTCAGCTATTAAAACAATAAATTTGTTATTGCTTTATAGCCAGTTTTAGACAGCAGCTGTTGAGCTGTTGAGAAATGACTTTTTGCCAGAAAATTTCCTATTATTAATATCTATTAAAACGTAAGGTACTTGGTACAGATTTTGTTTAGCGTCTTTAATCAGAAATAATTTCTAAGAAAAAGATATTCTTTTTCTAGTCTCTCGCTCTATCTTTCTCTTACTATCTCTCTGCTTCCCAACAAGTCTCCTGCGCTACCATTTGGCCAAGTTAAAGACCATCGTTTAAGCATTTTTCAACCCTTTCTTTATTGTTTCGTTTAATTTTTTTTTCTTTTCTTTGGTCTCAAATCTCGAGACAACGATTTTTATGGCATAAAATTTTACTTCTAGTTTTTATAGTTCACTTTTTTTGTTCCTTTGTTTTTGTCGCCCAGTGGAAAACCAGGAAAAGTAAATTGCCATTTCTTTTTGCTAAGCAATTTTTTTTTACTACCGTTAAGGGAATGAGTTTATTACACATACATACATACCAACATACATATATACTAGAAAGAGCATGTGTCGGCTAAATGAAAGAGCAGAGGAGCGCAGAGTCTAGACGGCGGCAACTTCTTTGATGTTGCAGAGACAAACAACAATAATAAAGTACGAGAGAGAGAGAGAGAGAGACATAGAAAAACAATTTCATGGCAAAGTCTGAGCTCTTTGGTAATTTTATTTCTCTTGTTCTCTCTTTGCTCACTATCAAAGTAAAACTAAACCGTTAGTTAAGTCTACTTAGTCATTTTCATTATTGACATCAATGACCCTACCCTGCCCAGATTACGCCCACAACTTAACAATGCGAAGGCGTTGACAAATTGCTAAGAAAGAGAATGTTAGGAATTGATCACTCTATGACGTCATTGCTGTAATTTTGTTTAGCTCGAAACCAGTGTTGATTAACTACTTGTATATTATTCTTTCTTCTCTTTATCAGAAATGTTATACTTGATCGATCAGTTTTTGTTACTATATCTTGAATGAACATGAAAAGATGTTTGGCTAAAAACTCTACTTATATATTATATATGTATATATTAGAGATTTAGTAGAGTTTTTTTAAATTAGAGTTTTGTTAGACCTTGGCATATTCAATTTAAAAGGTCATCAAACTTTTAAAAGTACAATTTCTCCATTTTTCATTATTCATTTCAGCAGAAATATAGAAATTCTAACATTATGCGTATTACAGTAGCAGAAGAATTATAATAATTCTAATACCATTCGAACATTTTTAATTGAATCAAAGTGACTGATGGCAACTCTGGCAATACAATTTTTTAAAATTAAAGATAAGTTCAATAAGGAAATGAAAAATCTAATACAAAAACCCAAAGCAAATAAATTTTAATAAATTTATTATATATAACTAATTGATTAGTTAAAATCTTACTTACTCCAATGTAAATAAACTGTTACTTAACGATTAACGATTTGTTATCGATAACAGAGATAATTACTTAACTGCATTAGTAGTACTAATGTTATTTTATAGTTTTAGTTTTTCCACTCTCTCAAATAAAACTTAATTTTAAATAAATTCAACTTGTCTAATTTAGTTTTTTTGTCTTCCTTGTGTTTCTGGTGAATTATTTTAGTGCCTAACTGATTTAATTGCAAATTTATTTTGGTGGGCAGTGCATTTCTCTATCTCTTTTCCTTTCTCTGGCCCTCCCTCTCGTTCTTTTTGTCTCTAATGAAAATTAAAAGGGTTTTCTTGTTCCTTTTGTTTCCTTTTTTTTCTTTTTTCATCCAATTTTTTTTTTTTTGTTTTTGGCCGTAATGCGGAAATTAACAGATACAAGGATAAATGTATGTTAGCTGGCTTCATGCTCGGCTTGACCTAACTACTAACCACATTCTAAGTACATACTAATTAGCTCGAGTAATGGAGTAAGAGAAATGCATGCTGAATAACTAAATTTGGGTGACAAATGGTTATATATATATATATATACATAGTTTCTTTTAATTTGAAAAAAGTTCAACAATTGAAATTAAAAATTCAATACTTAATTTAAGAGATATTTGATAGTAATAATAAGCGTATGGAAAATGCCAATGGAATTTAGTTTCATTATTGTGTCTGTCAATACAAAAAAAAAAAAATATCTTAATTTGCTTTGCCAATTGATATGTCCTTTATTGTAATGAGGTTAAATGTCATTTGCATGTTTAAATTAACAACAACTGCGATGCGACTTGTACAGCCAGAGGCAAAAGAAAATATTAATTTTTTTAATGCTGTTGCCTTTTCTCTCTGATTACTTTTTATTTTTTTTTTTTCTCTCTTTTTCCTATTTTTATGTATTATGCATAAATATCAATAAGCTAGTCAAGTGAATGGCAATCCTTTGTCTGCTCTATTTGTTGTTTGCGTATCCGCCGCTTCTGGCTCTGACTGAGCACTGAGACTTGATTTCATTTTCCATTTGATTCATCGTGAAATGTAGGCACAGTAGGAGTAGGAGCAGAAGGAGAATGAAAAGCAGATGTGAAATGGAGTAGATGGAGAATGAAATGCTAGAGTAAAGAAGTTGCTGTTGCTCAGTAAAAGTTGCATGTCTGTTGCTTTACTCAAGAGAGTGGGCGAGTGGTATGGTAGGAGTGTCTTGTCATATAGATACATTGATAGATACATATGTAGAGATGTACACTGCATACGAAAAGTATGCAAATCAAGTGCAATTTGCATACAAAGTGCCGCCAGGAGAACCCAACAATAGTAGAAAAAAAAGAGCAAGAGCACAAGAGAACACTCAAAAGAAAAGGCAGAATCAAGCAAAGAAATAACAGTAAGGACATCCTCTCAAACATTGTATGGCTAGTATAGTTCATTAAGAGGTTCAGTTCCACAGAGATGCAGCTAGAGAGAGAGAGAGAGAGAGAGCACAATCAGCAGAGAACATGTACAGTTAGGCAAGAAGACAAAATAAGAAAGGTTTGCTCTCAAGAGCGTAAAAATTATAAACAGCTATAGGTGGTGGGGGGGGAGAGAAATAGATTCTCTTTAGCAGACACTTGCCGAACGATTGCCGAAGTGATCACGAATATGCAAAAGATGCCTACGAATCTTTGCTGCCAAGCTCTACACATTCGAAAACAAATTGCCACTTTTGATTTCTCCAGCTTTCTTTTGTGTTTGATCGAGCCATTGTAATTATTCATCAGTAATTTTTTTTTGCAGTGTAAAAACTTTATATACAGGCTATTTTAAATCAGGTCCCTAAAGTATGCAACTTTCTTTTTATATTTTGCTTCTACCTTTTTTTTATAAAACTTTAAATCGGAGATTTTCATTTATTCGCATTAATTTATAACAAATTGAATAAATAATCTATGTAGAATGTTTTATTCAAAGAATTTTGTGAAAAAAGTTTCTATTATAGAAATTGGAATAAGTTCATTTCCATATGTATGAAAACTATCTATCAGATTTGTGGATTTAAAAACATATAACATATGTATGTCAGTTTAGCATAACTAACTTACTTTATCCAGCATACATACATTTTGCGTGCACTGTGAAGGATGTGAGTTTGTTTTCAACTTTCTTTCTAAACATAAGAAAAGTATATGGCATATATACATATATATGAATATAACTGTAGTGTTTATATATGTATATATATATCTATATATATATACATATATAGTATGTGTTTACTGCTATCTGTATACGTCATTTATTGCTGTTGTTGTTGGTTTTGCTCCTGGTGTTAGTATTATAGCTAGTTCTGTGTAGTTCTCATACTATATATTGCCGCTTTTACTTTTTAGCCAACTTATTTCTTGTTGCCTGTCGTTTGCTCCGTCTTCCTTTTCTTACTGTTTGCATACCCTTACCAAAAACGGGTATATTAATGAATTGATTTAACATTAACAAAAACTAATGATTAACTAAGAAAAAAACTAATATTTTCTACCTTTTTATCAGACATTTTATTTAATTTCCGGAATTAATAGCTGAATCATTCGCTGAGGAAACGGAATTCAACACACTTGATGGCGCTTTTGTGTTTATATACCAATAAGAGTGAGTGAGACAACAGGCATGTTCTATGTTCTAGAATTCTAACTGAAGGGTATATTATAGTCCTTACTGTGTATTGTAAATAGAACTTCTGTTCTCCAGTTTTTTCATTTTTTTTCTCTGTCTTGTTGCTGTGGCATGTTTTGATTTCTTACACATTTTTGCCATTAAAATGCAGAAAATTTTCTTACAACAAACAAAAAAAAAAAAAAAAACAACAAAAATCAGAAAGAAAAACTAGAAGGCTGGGCTAACTTCGGCCACGCCGAAGTTCGGATACCTTTGCAAACTGTTCTTATCAATTACATATAAATTACCAGAATTATAAGAAAGTATATAAAACTAATCATGCCCGACGCTCCAAGAAAAAAAACTTACGAGTAAAAAAAAATTTTTTTTTTTTGGTCCGATTGTTCCTATAGGAGCTATATCATATAGTCGGCCGATTCTGTTAAAACTCAATAGACACATTTATATATATACCAAACTTACATATACCAAATTTCGAGTGAATCGCTGTTAAAATAACCAAGATTTTCATCTAAAACCAATTTTTTGGCCAATCGTTCCTATGGGAGCTATATGATATAGTCAACCGATTTTAATGAAACTTGGTGGATATGTTAAGAAGTATATAAAACTCACAAATACCGGCTTTCGTAATATTTCGTTGGAAAACAACAAAGTTATTGAGGTTATAGCTTATTCACGACCGATCGTTCCTATGGGAGCTATATGATATAGTCATCCGATCGGAATGATTCCGAGATATACAATGCCTGCAGCAAAAAGAAGCCTAGGTGCAAAATTTCAGCTCTGTAGCTTTAGCGGTCTCGGAGGAGATTGCGTTGATCCAGACAGACGGACAGACGGACGGACGGACGGACGGACGGACGGACGGACGGACAGACGGACATACGGACAGACGGACAGGGCGAAATGAACTCAGCTCATCGTGCTGATCAAGAATATATATACTTTATATAGTCGGAGATGCTTCCTTCTATGCGTTGCAAACTTCTGACCAAAATTAATATACCTTTTTTGCAAAGGTATAATAAAAAAAAGGGGAAAGGCGAAAAAGAAAGAGAGCAGAAGCAAAAAAAAAAAAAGGAATAATCAGAAAATGTTCAACGGAATTTTACGCTTTCTCTCTTTTTCTTTCCAGTCTCTAAGACTATATATCTATATTTTTATACATAAGTACATACATACATACATATATGGTATGTACATACATGGAAATAAATTTATAAGGGCGGAAGTGAATAGATGTGAGTGTTTTTATGACTCAAACTTAAACTAACATGTTAATTATTTTTCCCATAAAAACGAAATGAACGGAAAAAGAAAACCGACAAAAGTGGAAAATGAAATGTTTATATTTATAAGATGAAAATTGGGCAAGTTTTATGCACATTTTCTGTAATTTCTTTCTATGTTTTATTATTTGCTTCTAGTTAAAGCAAGGCAAAAAAAAAAAAAATGCATTGGAGAAACTCCATAAAAGTGGCCCTTAGACAAAGTGTGAAAAGATTTCTTACGGTGGACTTGTTAAAAGCTCCATTTGCCCCACTCCTTTAACCACATAATTTATTGAAAAGTATATATATATGATACTCGATCAACGATGTCAGTAAAGATGAAAAACTAAAGCAAATAACTTGCTGAACTAGTTATTGATTGATTGTTGCTTAATAGCAATGAAAAGGAAAATGGCAATCCTTGATTTTTATCTTATGGATCTATAAGATATAGGAAACATATGGAATGTATATTAATTAAGTACTTTTAGTCCTTGAAGGTAAAGGAATTATAAATTAAAAGAACCCCAATAGATATATATGTATGTATATAGTAAAAACATTTCCATTAATTTTCATTGTTCCATTTTTATATGAAAATTGTTTGCTTAGCATAAAATTTAAAGCAAATAAAGTTAAAAGTGATGTAAAGGAAGGCAAATTCAAATATTTGCAATATTATATAAAGCTATCTACTGTATATACATAATTATATACTTACTTAAGTATATATTTATATAATTGTATAAGCAACTGACTTTAATTTGGCTTACAATCAAAAAGCCAACTGAAAATGCCAAATAACTTGAGGCGAAATTCAGTTAAATGAGTTAAATGGTTAATTGTATAAGTTGGAGTTAAAGTTGAAGTTGGGGCTAAAATGAGAAAAAAAAGTCCTATATTAACACACATACACACTCGCAAACATATACACGCCCTCACATTCACACAATAAACTTCATATAACTGTTTTAGTGGGTAAGGGTTGGGTTCAACATTTGCTCTTAACCCATAAACGCAAAATTCTCGATTAAGAAAAACTTTTCCGGTTTTTAGCATTTGAAAATTCAAGAACAATGCATATACATATAGATTTTTTTTTTGTGTACTTTCTATGGCCAGTGGGAGAGTGTTGAGAGAGTTAAACTTACCCGTTGTCCAGCATGAACATGTTAATCTGCAAAGAAATAAAAAAAACCAACAAAAAAATTACAAAACATTAAAGAAATGTATATGTATATGTAAAAAAAAATATATATGTATATAAATATATACAATATATAATGCGCATTTCATGTGCATTGGTTGGGCTTAAATGATTCCTCTTCTTTTATTTTGATACCCTGTTTTTTAAATATGACAAAAAAAGGGGAGCTTAAGTAAGTTTACTATAAATCTCATTATAAATCTCTTATTATCGTTTCATTTTGACGGTTTCCACTTGTTCCCATCTAATATATTCAAATTATTTTGTTTCAAATTGCTTACAGTTTTAATGGCGCCACTCATTTGAATGATTTCCGTTTCAATTCCTACGTTTCCACTTGTTCCATTGTCCATTTGTTTCATTCTGCTAACACGCTCAGTGGCGCCACTTGTTTAAATGCTTTTCGTTTCATTTCCTAAGTTTCCTTTTGTTTTCAACTAATATATTTAGTTTATTTTTTTTTTCATATTGCTAACAGCCCCAGTGGTGCCCCTTATTTGTATAATTCCCGTTTCATTTCTTACGTTTCCACTTGTTCCCATCTGTTTTATCCTATTTTTTTTTTGTTTCATACTGTTAACAAGCTCAGTGGCTTCACTTATTTAAATGCTTCCCACTTATTTCGATGATTTCCGTTTCATTTCCTACGATTCCACTTGTTCCCATCTGTTTTTTTTTTAGTTTTTGCTTGTTTCAGTTGCGAACAAGCATAGTAGCGCCATTTTGATGCTTTCCTCTTTATTTTCTCCATTTCCACTTGTTCCTATCTTTTACATTCATAACTTTTGCTTAAAATTGCTAACAAGCTCAGTGGCGCCAATTGATTGTGAATCAATTGGCATATGAAACAATACAATACAATTTTGTTGTCACTTGATAACAATTCAAATAAAGTTAATTACTTGGCTACTGAGTATATAAAAGTCGGCTATTCCATACACTTAAGGCACACACACACTCTCTCTTCCCTTTACCCCTCCGGACTGTTTTTTCAGTTGAACAATTGCGAAAATTGTAATAAAAGTGGGCAAAATATATAGGATATGTATAGGGGAAGCGGAGCTGGTGGAGTAGCTGAATGCTGCTGGCTTTGGGCAAATTGATGTTGGCTTTATAATCATAAAAAAAAAGAAAGAAAGAAAAAAAAAGAGAATTCAATTCTCACCCAAAAAAGGAAACAAAAAAAAAAAAAAAAATCCCACACGAAATTTGTTACTCAACTTGGCGGCATTTTGGGGTATTTGAATGTTTTATGGTTTCAAACTGAAAATAAAATTCATAAAATCGACAGGCATTTTTTTGTGGGTGGCTAAAAACAGGGGGAGAGAAAGAGAGGTGGAGGTGGTGGCGTAGGGGGCGTGACTGTGTTACAATCAAACAATAAATCTTCTTTTTTATGTGTGTGTGTGTTATGTTTTTTTTTTTTTTACTTTTTTTGTTCTCCCAAACAGTAAGCTCATTTAGATTTATATACCCCGCTGCCTCTGAACTGTTTTGTGGAACATTTTCAATTCCCCCCCTCAATCCACCTCTTGCACTACTCTCTTTCGATATGTATGTTTGTGTGTGTGAAACTGAAAAACTTTTCCGATTCCCA
Organism: Drosophila neocordata; assembly: GCA_018903615.1. NCBI lineage: Eukaryota > Metazoa > Arthropoda > Insecta > Diptera > Drosophilidae > Drosophila > Drosophila neocordata. The sequence goes on from JAEIGI010000015.1 coordinate 1,501,977, forward strand.
TTTTGTGTGTTGTCGTTCATTTTTTTTGTTTCGTTTTTGCATTTAACTTTTTATGCTTATTTTTATTATCAGTTTTTCTTTATTTTTTTTTGTATTGTCTTTTATTTTTTGTTTTTTTGTGTGTGCACTCGAAGTGATTTGAAATATTATTTCAGTCAGTTTCATTGAAGTTTATATTCGATTTTACGCTGTGCATGTCCATGACATGACTTTAGCTTTATCTTTGGACTTATCTTTATCAGAGAGAGAGAGAGGGAAAAAGGGAGGTATAAATATATATATATATATATATATATAAAGCTTGATGTTGAGGAGATTTTAGCATTGATAATGAGAAAAATTTATCAAAGTTAAGCCTTATCAATGGGCCATTTGTCAACTATTAAGTAGATAACCTAAGCCTTAAGAAATTAAATACTTGCCAATGATCTGGCAACGCTAAACAAATAAACTCAAGTTGTTTGCAATAAATAGAATGTATTTAAAATAGAAACCAAACAGTTGAAAATGTTCTTTATTTTTAATTTTATAATTATATATTTATTATAAAACAAATTTCATAGTTTTTCAACGATCTGGTTTATGTTTATTTTATATATATATATATCCCTTTCCCTTTATATATATTGAAGTAGTCATGTTATTTGACTATTGATTTAATATCTATAGTTACGATCAATTTGCATATTTTCTATGATGGAGGAATTGCATGTTTGAAATTCTATGAAAACCAAAAATAAAATAAGAGAAAAAGGAAAAAGGGAAAAGATGAAAAATTGCCATTTGTAAATGCATTTTGTCATGGCAACTTAATCCACATTTTGTTTTTCTTAATAGTATAATTCACATTGACAAATTATCGATAGAATTTTGTTAAATAAACGAACAGGAGGATAAACAGCAACAATATGCGAATGGAAAAGGTTGTTAAGATAAAGGGTAAAGGGGAAAGAGTAATGGTGTAAGCTTTGTCTGGCAATAAATGGGGTAAAAAAAAAGAAAAATGTTAAAAATGAAATGCAACAAATGCAAAAGATAAGAAAATAGCGACAGGGCCAAAAGCATGGACAGCAAAAGCGGGCAAGAAGATATAAAGCCAATACCAATGCTAAGGCTAAAGCCAATATCTAAGGAAACGATGCCAATAACATCGACAACGAAAACACAATGCATACATACGTACCTATGTATATATGTATATATATTGATGTATGTATGTTTGTAACTAACGTAAAGTACACGCAAAATGCAGCAGAGCCAACAGCCAACTATAGCCTTTTGGCTCATGCCAATGAAAAGTTGGCGCCCAACGTGGGGTAACGTAAGGTTAATACTTATTGTCAGGTATACGTATACATACATACAAACATATATCGGATGTGTGTGTGTAAGTATATTTGTTATGTCTGTGTGTTGCTGCCATGTTGAGCCATTTATTTGCGCTATATCAGCGATTTCTCTCTATATAAAAGAATAACCAACAAACAGACAAACAAATAAACGCATTGCCTGGCTTATATATGTATGTTAGTAAACATAAATACATACTTACATACGTTATATATCTATAGATATATGTGTGTGTGTGTGTGTATTTGTAGTAATAAAAACAATTCCATGAATGTGCAAATGCCATTTGATACGAATGCGAAACAAATATAGAAAAAGCTGATATGCCAACTATAATAAAATTGTGTAAATATATATATATATATATCATTCTGTGTGTGTGTTTGTGTTATGTTGTTTATGGAGCTAATGATAGCTACTGCATGGGGGCAAATAACCTTTGGTTCTGCAATGTTGAACTTAGCACCTGCAACGATACAATTCCATGCCAAAGGTCACAAATGGACGGCAGACCTCTTGACAATCGTTTCGAGCTCAACAACCAATTTAATATCAATTTGATTTAATATCATCTTTATCTTCCATTATGACAGGTTGTCAGTTTTTGTAACCTTTGACATTGTTCAATCTTAGAATTAATAGCCAATTGACAAGTTAGATGCTCCTGTACAGTGGTTTGTCAATTATAAACAAGCTAGGGTGATCACAATTTCCCTTTTTTTTTCCTCAAAAAGAAAGTCAAGGAAGAAAAGAGATCCCTTTAATGGCTTTAATTTTGAAAGGAAAATGGAAAACCATTTAATTTTCTTTATATTCTTTATAGATAAAACTTAGTTGATGCCCTGAATAGATGCAGTTTTGTTTACCAAAAAAAGTATACGCACTGTTGACCATGACCTATTTTTAGTTTTAGTATTAAATCTATTCTATAGTTAAGGAAATCAATGTTATGAACGAAAATTCATATAATACAAAGTACTAGAGAACTCTAAAATATAAAGAATTTCTCAAAAACTTTCAGTTTGGTGGATAACTTTTCGATAGATTGACTCTTATTTATTGTGCGGCAGATTGTCCACTTGTGCTGGACACAAACAAAAAAGGTACCTTTAATTGAAATATGAATATTAAAGCTACACAAAAAGGAGCGTTCCGAATTATTGGAGAAATTTATGAGAGCCATGGGTTAAGAGGCAATGGGACAGCTCCACAAAAGAGTGTCTCAAGTCACAGTCAAGTTAAGCATGAGGAAGGAATTCAAGGAAAGAGCAAGCATGGGAGAGAACTTCTCTTAGCCCTAATATAATTATAGGCATGAGTGAACACTGAAGAGGACGAAATGCCAGCGGGAGGGAGAATGGAGGAGGTGGTAGAACCGAAGCATCTCTCGCCACTTATTCACTCAACAACAAGAGCAACAACAAAAGTGACAAACAGGTGTAAAAATTGTTGAAAAGCAGACAAGAAAGTAAAAAGAAAAGACGCTACAAAAAAAAAAAATAGGAAAAAAAGGAAAAATTAATGGCAAGGACCCTGGCTTTTCACTTAAAATTATTAAATTCCAGCACGGCGATTAAGTATGAGCCACAGATAAAAAAAAACGAAGAAAGGAAAAGAACAAAAAGGAGGAGATGAGAAAGAGGAGTTGGAAAAGAGAGCAGGGGCGTAGTTACCCACAACACAAAACAAATATTATTAAAGAGGAGCAAGCGGAAGAAGTGCAAATGAAATTTGACAGGAAGTTTGGCAAAAAGAAAAACCCCTAAGAAGGAGAAGAATATGAGAAGGAAAAGAGAAGAGACTGGGATAATGAGAACAGGAGAGATAGATACATAGAACGAGAGTTATAGAGAGAACGAAAAAAAAAGAAAAACTGAGTCGGCTCACCACAGGCCGAGGAAAAAAAAAAGAAAAAACAAACCGACAACAGCTCGAAAGCCACTGGGAAAACTCTCTGTGTGTGTGTATGTGTATTTGTGTGTGTTATACGTGTGTTTTGGGTCCTCTGAGCTGCTGTCAACGGTCGCCTCGTCTTTTCTTAAACACACATTCCCCACTGTAACCCCCCTGACAGTTTTTCTTATCCTTAGGCATGTGTCGCAAGAGTGTGTGTGTGAGGTCAACCCACATTCATTCTGATTCAGCGACAACAACCTGGTCCAGGAGCTTAGAAATGTCAAAACTGATTGTTGCCAGATTCAAGAGAGTGTCGTCGAGTGGGGGGGAGTATGAGTGGCAGGCAAGCAGCTTGTTTGCCGCATGGGAATGTCTTGAAATGAATATTTTTACTTTTCTCAATTGGCCAGCTAATGTTAATGATAATTAGATATAAAGAAAAAAAAAGTGTGGCTGCATATTCTAAACACCAAAATGACAAATAATCTGATAAAGCTTGCTATTGTAATGTTATCAAATTAAATAATCAAACAATTTTATGAAATTGATTCTCTTTGTTTTAAAGTACACAAGCGCCAGTCACTCCAGTAGTAACAATTTGATATCCCTACAATATTCTGGCTAAAAGCAAAAGCTTTTGAAAGCCAAGAAGAGAGAGAGATGGGTAAAAAGAGTGCAATATCCAATTCTATATATATATATATATAGATATATATACATATATTGGGTGGCAAATACACGACATTTCCTTTTTGACTTTTTTCGGTTTTTGTTTTCAGATTGTGTAGACGAAAGAGAGTGTGCACATGTTGTGTATAGTGTGTGTATTGTGGATATCAATACTTGTTTGATTGCTCACTTTGAAGCCACTTTGACAGGTTGTAACTAAACGCTCAAGACAATAAGAAAAATAAAACCTTTTAGCAAGAAAAATAAAAACTAAATTGACATTTTCATGCATTTTTAATTGTTGCGTTTTATATTTTAAGTTTTTATATTTAAGTATTTTACCAGGGGAAGGAAATGGAATGAAATATTATTTCAATTTGATTTACAAGAGAGAATTTACAGAATTGTAGTTTTTTATTATTTAATTACTTTACCTTCTGCTTAACTTTCTTTTCTCGCTGATTTATTTATATTATATAGATAGTCCAATAATTCTCTTTATAGTGGGTCAATATTAAACTGTTTAGATTCTTGGTTTAAAAAATAAGACACATTTGTTTTAACACTGTGGCAATTCTTAAGAGTTGATCAGGTTAAGATCGAAAGCTGGCAACTCAAAGTTTCGATAAATCGATAACAATAAACTGCTTGTCTTAAACCAAGCGAAACGATCAACTACCAAAAGTTTTCAGTGAATATATAGACTATGATACAAATTAAGTAACTAAATAAAACATTTAGTATTATATTCTAAAATACCATATATACTGGCGCCATCTAGCGTTCTAAAATGATTTAACACTTTTGATTATAATAAAATTTAATATAATTTATTTATATTTATATTTCCATGCCGTTCCTGCCTGCAATGGCCCTGAACTGAAAACTGATTTTGATGATATAAATATACATATATGTACATATATATATAAGTGATATGTATATATATATATATATATATATATATATATATAGTATTATGTATATTTGTATAATTTTTTAGTGAAAACAATTTCTTTGGAAGCCGCGTAAACAACAAATGTTGTTTCTATACCTTCTACTTTATCCAATGGCGGCGTCTGGACGCTAGGATTGAATTTCATGAGTCATTTTAGAAGCCTCAAACAAAAATGACAGAGATGGCTTTAGATGGTATGAATGAGACAGAGTATACTTTGAGTGCAAAAGATAGTTTATTAAATCGAGTAGGCTTTCGAGTTTTGAGTCAAAAAGTAAAAAGTCTACGTTAGAGCAATTTAGGGTAGGGGGATACCATTTGCTTATCCAAGCTCATACCTGGCAGTTGTTCCAAACAAAAAAAGCCAATAGAATAAGAAATCGGTCAATATGGAAAAATATCATGATTATTTAACTGAAAGAGCCGCAAATGGAATAAGTAAGTCCATCATGTATATATATAAATATTGATAAGTTATTTATCCACAATGAAACATCTCAAAAGCTACAGAAGTGGAACCAATTGATGGTCTGAAAACCAAAACCGGCAAAAGAAGCTCTTCGACATCATCCAGTGGGGAGCGTAAGATCAAACGTCAGCAAATAGATCAAACTGATGAGGATCAGATAATGGAAGACGAATCGGTTATTGAAATTCCTTCTATATCAACGGAGTTGTTGGTTACATCAGAACAATCAAAAGATTCGGAAATACGACGTAAACGCAAATCTAAAAAATCTAAAAAATCTAAAAAAAACTCAAAACGTAACAAGAGAGAAGAACACGACGATGATGGGAACGAGGCTAAGAAAAAGGTTGAGGAGGTATTGATGGGTGTAATCGGGCACGCAGTTGAGAATGGTTCAAATGATCAGCTGGACTTGACTATGTCCGGAGACGGCGGTGAGGAGCAACAATTACAGAATCGGGAGCAACAGTTGGCGCCGACAAAGATGAAAAGACGACATCATCATTGTCATCGACATCATCGCCATAGCCAACATCAGCATTTGGAAAAACATCAACACCATAATCCTGAACATGAAACAGAACAACTGGAACAGCAGGATGAGGAGCAGCAGCAGCAGCAACATCGTCATCATCATCATCACCATAATCGGCGCCATCATCATCACCACCATCATCACCATCATCATCGTTGCCATAAACATCAACAGGATGAAGATTCCTTTACAATGGATGGAAATGTATTACCTTTGCCCCTAGCATCATCATCGTCATCATCAATGGATTTGGCTAGTGCATCAACAGAAATGGGTAATAATTCTCAACCACAACATTGGTTCAATCAGAAGAAACGCATTTTGGAGCAATGGCGACGGGATCAGCCTCAATCCCAGCAGGATAAACAACACCAAAAACAACAGCAAAAGCAGCAGGAAAAGCAACAACAAATAAACCATGAGCAGCAGGCACAACAGCAACAACAACCTAAACATGAGCATCAACAACAACTAGAGCTTGTTTCTCAATATCAACAGTTAGAGGTACAGGAACAACAGGAAGAACAAGAGCAACAGGATTCTGAAAGTGATTCTTAGTTTCCTTTAAAGCTAAATTTGATTCACTGTGATTTTTCCCAACATATATATATATATATATCTATATATATATCGCAATATTTTTGTATAATATTAATCTAATATAATATTTTATAAAAATAAATGAAAAAAATTTGTTAATCCATCAAATGGATATATACATTCTATATAAATTCTTAAAGAAAAAAATTATATACGGAAGTTTTTTCTAATCTTAATTGCCTAACAGATAACAACTATGAAAAAGTATATATAAAAGTTTCACATATATATATATTTTGGTGTAAATCTTTTCAACTAGAATAAGGACACGTGCCGCATGTCATTTCTGATCATTTGTGTTTAGGTGTCACATATTGCAATTATCTGGCAACCCATTTATATATAGTTACCCTCTAGACACGTGGCATGCCTTTAATAAATAATGTATAAGTTCGACCCTCTAAAAATATATAGATATATATATAATTATAGTTTGAAACCAATTATTCCTATGAACTCTACTCGATTTCAAGCCAACATAATAAAATTTCTTTCTGATTTCCAATGTCTGATAAAAAAACAAAACAAAACAGAAAAAAAGCAAAGTAATAGGAGAAAACGAAACAAAAGAAAAATAAATGTCAACAAAGAAGAAAAAAAGAAAGAAAAGGTAAAAAAAAACCATTGAAAACGCAAGGTCTCAATTGGAACTTGACTATGGCTTATACTCTAAGGACAGGGAGAGATGGAGAAGGGGTGAATGATATTATGGGGTATCTATTTGTTGTTAAAAATTTCAATATATTATATAATCTAATTATAAAGAGAAAATTTTTTTATTCTCAATTTTTCTGTAGTGCTGCCATTTGTCTAAAACAAATGGGTCGCACTTTGTGGCCAGTCTTGGTTAAGTGGCAGAGAAACGAATTTAAATTAAATTATTTATAGGGTATACCAAAAATGGAATTCTCTCTCTCTCTCTTTCTTTATACTATAGTTCTAGTTCAAATGTTTGGAATTCTTTACCCCCTTATACCCCTCCCTTGATTTGATTTTATTTTGTTGCATTTTATATAATCGGAAAATTGACGAAAAGGCATCAAATAAACGAATAACTGTTCCAATTTCAATTCCAATTAAATGCACAACGGAATCAAATCGTTACAAAGAATTCAAAGAAAAGCGAAGAAAAATCCAAAAGGGAGCAAAAATTGATAGATAGAGAGAGAGAGAGTGAAGGGGGGGTGTCGCAAATTGCAACTATAATAGAATGGTAATGGAGGAGAGTGAATAAGGGGTTAGGGGAAAGTATAACAAAATAAGGTGGAAGGAGACAATTTAATGCCGGAAATAGTTTTTCCAAGCAATGGGCCTACAGGGCAACTCTCTCTGTCCCTCTTTTTACCTCTATCCCTCTCTCTCCCACTCTCTCTCTCTCTCTCTGTGTTTTGTCTGTTGGTCTGGTCTCAAATGTATTTCTCTTTTCGTTTTGTCTGTCTGACTGCAAATAAATTTACTAATAAAATGCCAAAAATTTCTTGCCAAGCCAAAAAAGGAAAACAAAAAGAAAAATGTATATATATATATATATATAAAATAAAATAAAAGGTTTCGATCTGTTGAATTGTATGAAGGCAGGCAGGCGGTTGGGAGGTTTGGTTAGCGGGTCGGGGATTTTTGTGAAAGGGCAGAAAACATTTTTGTAATGAACATATTTTAAATGCATGCCACGCACCAAACAAGCGAATGGCAATGGCAATGGCAACAACAACCAGTTGGGGTATCCTTTTTGGTAAACCTTTTCTAGCTGGTACAGCAACAATAATTTTTTGAGGCGTATGCCACACCCCCACATTGAATGTATGCTGCCGACCGTTGAAATAAATCTGAAAATGAGCGTAATTTAGGCATTTTGACCTTGGTAACTTTGCTTTTACAATAATTTGGGTAGACATGAAAACATTTCATGTGTGTGTAAGTGTGTGTGAGTGTGTATGTGTGTGTGAGATTTGACTTGAGATAGGGTTGGCCAGGCATGACAAGGTCATTCGACCGATTGATGTGATGTGGGATACTGTATATTAAAGTGAAACAGGACAAGATAAACGGCAATTTATTTCATTTACTTAAAGGTTTAATTTCAAATATCCTTAATGTAAACCAATTAAACTATTAACATAATTTAAGCAACTCTTTTTAATACAGTGTAACCACAATAAGAAGTACAATTATTGCATAAATCCATTCATCTCCATAATGATAATGATGGATGAATATTTTGTTTAAGATTTTGAATACATTTTTTTTTTTCAAATTATAAAAATTTCAAGAAGTTCAACTGTACAGTTAAAGGATCATGGAAACCTTTAAGTATCTTCCTATATTATCTTAGTTTATCGTTTCTATAGTCCTTGGAAGTGCTTTTGAGTTAATTAATTATCTTGTAACTTAAGTCCTGAAACTGTTTTTGGGTTAATATATATCTGAGTTTCTGAAACTATATCAATTTATACTATATATATCCTTTTGGTCATTTGTAATGAGTAGCTGATCTTTTAAGAACTGTTTTAGTAATATAGAAAATGGATTTACCTAGAGCAAAACAAATCGTTTATCACATGGAAGCAACAGATATTGATCTGACTTTTAAAGTCTTAAGTTTTTTTCTTAAAGCTGATACAGTCATTTGATTTACTTTCATATAGAGAAGATTCTGCAGAAAAATACATATATATATAAATATCCTTTTAATACACAACAAATTGACAACTTTTCTTGACTAAGTTGGCCATGATTGAAATTGTTTAGTGATGAAAATATTTAAAAATACAACAACAAGACATTCAATATCAAAATTTTTAATTGAAATGGAAGATCAAAGCGAACCAAGTTCAATTGAACTCTATATAGCCGATGAGGATAATGATATTAATGTGGCAACAACTGATAATACTTTGTCATCAATCAATTCAAATGCCATCAAATTGTTAAACGATATGCCAGTGGATCAGTTAAAGGATATAGAGATAATGAATACAGAGACCAGAGATGATATACCAACATGCAGTAAGTATTGCCAAAGGAATGATAAACGTTTTGCGATTAAGAAATGGAATGCTGTGGCATTATGGTCCTGGGATTTAGCTGTCGATAATTGTGCAATTTGTCGTAATCATATAATGGATTTATGTATCGAGTGTCAGGCAAATCAGAATGCCAATTCCTTTGATGAATGCACAGTGGCCTGGGGTATTTGCAATCATGCCTTTCATTTTCATTGCATATCGCGTTGGTTGAAGACGCGACATGTTTGTCCATTGGACAATCGAGAATGGGAGTTTCAAAAATATGGGCGTTAAAATATTGATAGCAAATTTCTCTTCAATCAATCAAACAATCAATCAATGAATGAACAAAGTTATGCACTTTAATTTCCATTTGCTATCTACTACCAAAAAAAAAAAAAAAAAAACAACAAAAAACAAATGAAAAGAAAAAAAGATGGAAAAAGAAACAAATCAACATCAAAAGCATTTTCATTCATTTTCTTTCCCTTTGTGTTTGTGTGTGTGCTTCGTTTTTTTTTTTTCTTTATTCCATAAGAAAACTATGCAAAAGGAAGGCGGCAACCCTAAGGGCAAGAATTAATTTAAAGCTTAAAATAAAATACAAAATATTTATAACAAGAAATTGAGATTGGCCCGAAGGATATAAACTGAGTGCCAAAGTACGAATACAAAGAGTGAGACGAAAAAAAGCGAGAGAGAGAGGGAGAGTAGTTAGATAGATGCATATTTTATATGTAAAAATTATTGAAGAAATTTTCAATACTCTTGTCCAAATCAAATTCTATATAGAATTTCGTTAAAAAGTTAATCTGCATACAAATCAATATAGAATAATAAATGAATCTAGGTAAATCAACAGAAATTGATGGAATTGTAGCATGAAAAATATATCGTTTGTTATCGTTTATCGATTTATTGCAAAGCGTTTAAAAGAGTTAAGAAACTTGAAAAATCGTTGAGATGGTTTTCAATAATAATTTAAAGTATTTAAATATCACTAAGAACGGAAAAGTTTAGATAGATATAGAGTATTTTTAGTCGATAACAAGAAACATATGCTTGGCTTTACAGTTATATGAAAAAAACTGTATTATAATAACAGTAATTAGATCAATTCCTTAGAACTTCATGTGAAAACCGAATTGATTTCTATTAATTATAGAGTATGCCAAATTCGGTGTTATAAAAAATTATTATTATTATTTTTTTTTCTTTTTTCTTTAATTTTGGTGAATGGCATTTTCAAGTTCTTTTTTTCTCCTTTTTTGAAGTTTTTGTTGAAGCAATTAAAAGTCCAACTAAAAAGAAAAATCTATAGACAGAAAAACTTACCAATTATTTGCTTGCAAAATTTTTTCCTTCCTTTTCTATGTTTTTTAATTTTTCTTGAATTTTATTTTTTTTTTCCTTTGCTGTTGTCGTTCACTTTGAACTTTGACAACGACAACGACAAGGACAAGGCAGTGGATCCTGCAAGAAAATGGCGTAAAAAGGGAAATATATTTTTTAATCAAAAAACAAGAAAAGCAAAAAAAGAAGAAAAACCAGAGAGGAAAATAGCTTGAAAATTGGTATTAAATTGCAATTGGCAAGTTACGTTTTATTGCGAGTGTTTTTAATTAGCTTTTAGTTATTCGATTGAAGTTAAATACCAAGTAGACCAATAACAACAAAAGAAAAAGAAAAGAAAAGCTACCGTTAAGAATAAACATTAACTAAATGTTTATAGCTGACCTCGATGACCCCGCTACCGTTGTTTCAGATTTACCTTTCATAAGGTCAAATGGTGATAAGTTTTCTTTAGCAAATTTAAATTGATATAAAAACATTCGTTTTAACTTTAAATTTCTTTAGTAATGAAATAATTTTAAAAAAATATATAAAAAAATATTATATATAAAAAATTTTTTTCTAAAGTTTAAATTAAATAATAGTTATAATAATATCTTTATATCTGATATAGATAAAATTGAATGTGTATGTTTTCATTTCTTAAAATTATGGAGAGTAAATTATAAGAAAAACAAAATATCTTAAGGTTTTTTTTTTTAGATCTTTGCAGAAATTTAAAAAAAAAATGCAGGAATACCCTTTACGAAAATCCTCGTTCCGTATTTTAAATATATTTAAAATTATTTTTGTTTGCTTTAAAGTTTTCCAATAATTAAAAATATTCAAACAAGATTTGTCTAAATTGTTCTTAAGAATTTTTCAAAAAACAAATTTCAGATAAATGTTATAATCTTAAAAGATAATATAAAGATCTTGACTCTTTGTTAAAAGATAATATATAGATATAAAGATCTTGGTATATACCTATACACTCTTTTAAAAGATAATATTTAGATATTTGAATCTTGAAACTCTTTTACTTATAATATCCTAGCTAGTTTTAGTTGAAGTTAGGTTGAAAGATATAAAAATCAAATAATAAAAAGATCGATTTAAAAGGGAACTATAAATACGAATTAACTTAGGCAATATATTAAGCCACTTTTATATATATAATATATAAACTATTTTATTTCTTATCTATTTTTACTTTTTTTTTAACTTACTATCTGTAATTAATTGCTAGATTTTTTAACGTTTTGTTTTTTTTTCTGGTAAGTAAACTAACTTAATTTGGGAATGCTTTTAAATTTGCTACAACTTGTTGCCATTGGCTTAATGATTTACTCACATTACGGACACACCTTCATTTGGTCCAACATCTGCTTTTCCTTCCTTATCGTTCACTTTTCCCCTCTTTCTTAGCTGTCAGCTCATTTAACACAATGGACTTAAATTCTCAACACCTTTCAGCTTAGCCAACACAAATGCATAGAGAAAGAGAGAGAGAGAGAGAGAGAGTGCTAGGGGGAGGGGGGGTTAGCAACAACTAAACCGGCAAAGTGAAGTGTTTGACAGAATGGACATAGAATGGTTAGAGGGAGAGAGAGGATTGGCTTCAGTATGGACACGTGGACTGGTGGCTATTGGGCAACCACAGCCAATTAACTAGTCAGGGTCTCATTCTGATTAGGATGAGATGATGTTGCTGATGTGCCAATATGCTGATGTCTTGATGTTCTTGTTGCTGTTGTTATAGTTGTTGTTGTTGTTCCTGGTATTTGCTGCTCATGTGACTTCTGCGAGTGATGCCAATGTTCAACTAAGAGCAGCAACAACAGTGACAACATTCAACACTAAAAAATATACATACATATGTATGTATGTATGTATGCAGGTATGTATGTGTGTTTGTTTGTATGTATGTTTGCATGTGGTCCGAGTATCTTTGACTTGCAATTCGACTGTTTTCATTGCTAAATGTGTTGATGCCATACAGTTTTCAAACAGCTGCAATTTTTTTTTTTTCTCTCATTTTCCTTTTTTTTTTTTTTTTTTGCAACTTCAACAGGGGATGATGGTTCGACCTATGTATACGTTGTCTCCTGCCCCAGGGGCAGCTGCTGCTGCTGCTGTTGCAGTTTGCCAGCTGCAATATCAAATACTAACATCAGCAACAGCGACGGCAACAACAATGGTCATCCTTCACTTCTCTTACTCCTACTTCTCTTCCTCCTCCTCCTGCTCCTCAGTATTATTCTCCATCTCTTTCTCTTGTCGATGTGTCGTGCAATTTTCACAGAAAATAAATATCAACAAATTTTCCATTCTTTCTAACCAAAAAATGTTGCAATTTCAAAGAGAGAGAGAGAGAGAGAGTAAGAGAGATAGAGATGCAAAGCAATAGAGAGAGAGAGAGAGAGAGAGAGAGAGGAAAGTTAAAATTTGATTGTCAGCTTAGATTTGAATGAAAATATTCCGTTTGTGATTTTCATGAACAACAAAACAAAACAAATCGGAAAATTCTTCTTCATTTTTTCATCATTATTTCTTTCTCTTTAACAATTCTACTTAAAATCATATCAAATTTAGATTTCAATTTGAAATGGAAAGTGTGTGATTAGTTAAATAAAGAAATTCAAAAATACAGTTAAACTTTTGTATTATGAGTTTTAGAGAATAAATAGAAATTAAAAGATCATAAACTTAAAATAGAATAAGAAATCAATAGCCAAGGCAATAAAGCTATATCCATCTGTTCGTTTCTTCTCCTCTTTCAGATCTTTAATCTCAAGCTATATGGTTAAAACTTGGTTGATAAGCTTTTTAGATGTCTATGTAGTTTAAGTATAAAAATTATTTGAATCGGACGACTTAAAGTTATAGTAAATTGACTTTAGCCCCAATAAGCACTAAAGAAGCAGGTTCAACTGCCGCTCAAAATATTGAAATGATATTTATCTAGCTATATATATAGTATACAACTATAAAGGGTATATTTACTTATATAGCATGTACTATATAACAATCCTGAACAAAAACTCATCAATTGAAGATCCTCCTATAAGACTTTAAGCTCCTTAAGTTATCTGTTTTAAAAATCTCAAATCTTTAGCAAATGCTTACTTTTTTAATTATCTATACAAATTCTAGGAAGAGTCTCCAAATCGGGACTTACAATCATTGAAAAAAAAAGAAAGAAACTACCATAAAAATCTTACAAGTTAGTGCGAATTCCCTTTTTTTCTTCTTCTTTTTTTTTTGTTAACCTATTAAAAATGCCAATGAATTTTTGAGTAAGCAAAAAACAGAGAAAAGCAAGGGAAACATGAGGGGGAAAAACGACTAAGTAAATTTGCATGACTTAGCTCTAAGATGCCCCAAAGGCTGTTTTATTTTTTTTTCTCTCTGTTGTACTCTACTGCAGCTTTTTCCCACCTTTCAGCTTAAGTGCAACAAAGTTTCCTTCGGGTGTTGCCTGTTGTTGTTGTTGTTGTTGCTGGTGCTTGATGCATTGCAAATTTTTCATGCAACGCACTTAGACTCAAAATGCAACCGTAGGAGAGGCAGATAAAGAAAGAGATAGATAGAGAGAGTGAGAGAAAGATGCAAGAGAGAGACCGACCTTCAATGATGTCGAGAAAAAAGGACAACAGCCAAAGAGGAGACATAAGGACAGACCCAACACAGGCGACAATGTTTGCCCATCCCTCGTTCGGCAGCATTTTCGTAATTGCTTATGCAAATTTCGTTGCAGCTTTTCATATAGCCACACGGAGACCAGAGAAGAGAGAGAGAGAGAGTGAGTGAGAGAGAGCATTGAGTGTGTGAGGAGAAGAGGTAGTGGTTACCAGTTAACCAGAGCAAGAGGAAAAACAACTTCTTCCTTATTTTTTTTGTTGTCTCCTCTAGAAGAGTTGGTGTTGCTAGTTGCTCCTCTTCTCTTATCCTCCTCTTATACTCTATCTTCAAATAAGGTTCATAAGTTTTTCACTAAACTCATTTGTAAACAATTCAATTAGAAATTAAAATTCAATTTCAAATGCGTTTTTTCTTTAAGCAAATGTAAAGTAATTCAATTCGTTCTAGAATCTTTTAATGTAATGCAAATCTTGATATGTTTGTCATTTTATATAATAGTTAAATTTCCTAGGTAGGTTAGGGTATATTAATTCATTCTACAATCCTTTCATGAGTTATTTTTTTTTTTTTGTCCTCGACTTTCTTCTTTTTCTTTTTCATTTCATTTCATTTCTTTTTACTTTTTCTCTGTTGTGAATGAAATTCGGGTTGAAATTTTTGCTGTTAAGTAAAGTTTACTTTGTTGCCCTTACACACACACACACACACACTTTTACCACCGAACCGCGCACTTACTTGTTCGTTCCGCTACCCACCTCCCACCATCCACCTTATCAGCACTCCTTTCTCCATACATTGGACTAACCAACATCTCCTTTTCTCATTTCCATAGCCCGCATGAGGCTCTTCTTTTCAACTTGAACCCATTCAAAGTACATTTTCATTGTCAGCCGTTTTTTCCCATTCCCAATTATCATCCAGTAGATACATTTTGTCTATAAAGGGGTAAGAGGGGTAATGCACTTTTGTCTATTCTGCCACATCTTCTATACAACTCTCTCTCACTCTCTCAGTCATTTTTAATGTGTAAAACAAATAGAAATTAAAGTAAAGTAAATTCAAAAAAAAAAAAAAGAAAAATATACAGGAAAATTGAATAAATTTCTGCAATATGTAAAATATAGTATAGCGAGTGGGGGAAAAATAAGGAGGGGTGCGCGGGCTTTTCTTAAATTTGCATAATAAACTATTCAAGTGTGGGCCATGAATTTTGTATGCTTGTTTTTCCTGTCTTTTATAAGTGCAAGCTTGATCTTTTTGGCCAAAATGGCCAATGATTCTCAAACCCAAATGCAAAATGTTTGTATATGTTAGTGAGTGACCCCTTCCCCCCTTTGCACAGCCCTTTATATATCTACTTAAACAGTTTGAGAGCCATAAATTTGATTTAGCTGCACCAATTGCGATTAAAATTGCAGTCATCCTTCACTTTACTACACTCCAATTTCCACTCCACTCCACTTTACTCCTCTCAGAGAGCCTTTTTCTTGGTTTCTGTTTTTTTTTCTTTCTTTCTTTTCATTCTTTTGGTCATGGCTTTTTCTCTTTTATTTCATTTGCCTGTTTGTTTTATATGCCTAACGGCAATTTTATTTGTTCTTGGTGTGTGTGTGTGTGTTTGTGTGTGTGTGATGGGGTAAGATAGAGATGAAGGGGGCAATAGAGGCGTGGCAATGCAAGGACGTCCAGGTCCGTCCAGAGTTTGCTTGATTTATGGCCAGCGGGTGGCTCTTTTTTTTTTTTTTCTTCTTTTTTTATTTCTTTTCTTTTCTCTGTTTTTTTTTTTATTTCATCTCCTCTTTGCTGTGTTGGTTGCCTTCCGAGTGGCTACCTTTCATGACTTTATGCAATCCAATCTAAGTCAAAAAGTGAGTGCTGAAAGTGGTGTGAGAAGAGCTGCAGGCTGCAAAAACGACAGAGTATAATGTATAACGCCATATTGAAGCTAGTTCCATGATATATACACACACACAAAAACACACACACACACACACACATCATTATAGATGTGTATTGAAATATATATGTATAAATATTTAAATCTTACATTATAAAATATTCAAATAAAAAATTGAAATACTTTAATCTATCTGTAGATTATAGAATAAAACCTTAGAAACTATTAATATTAAAATTTATTAGGCTAAATTTAAAAAAAAATAAATATATATAAAAGTATTTTTTGATCTATATAAAGGTACAAAATTTTGATTAAATTTTTCTATGAAAAAATTTGAAATTTTTGATAAAAAATGTTAGTTCAATTTATTTATCAAATTATTATAGAAAATTAAGAGTAATTTCTTAAAAGAAAAGAATAGACACTTAATACATTTTAAAGTTACAATTTTCCTTTGATTTTATACCACTGTAGTTGTGTTGTCATAAGTGGCAAATAATGAATGGCAAGTGTATTAGATTTTCAAACATGATTGCATAGAAAATTAGCCAAAAGACTGCAATGCAACGTATACAAAGAATAAGTACAGTGAAACCCAATGATAAATAAAATTGAAAACAAAAAAACAAAATATTTCAAAATACGAAAACCATAAAATGATAAAAAAAACTTACGAGTTTTTATTATATGTATATACATATATATGTTTTACTAATTTAAAGCCTCCTTACTGAACATATTCCATTGGATATTCTTGTAATTCGCAACTGGTTTAAGCTTTACAGTAGTGATATTGCATTGCAATACATAAGCCTTGAGGAAAATCTACAGAACTAAGAAATTTGAATATTGTGTTGATATAACTATAGTGGAAAAGCTTATATATTGTAGTCGTTTTCTAAACCAAACTTAATTAATATATCCTATAATAAAAAGTTAGATTTTCCGAACTTTCTACACTATTTGAACGTCTCAAATTGAATTTCGAGATCTTCCAAAGAACTTAAAGTAATCCACTTTTATAACAAGATATATTAACCTTTTAGCTCTTGGGTTCTTAAGTCTGGTAATCTATTTTCTTAAGCTATTTTTATATATTTAAAATCTATTAGCTTTCGGTTTATCTACCATTTCATATTAAACTAATTTGAAAATTAAGCAAATAAAACATTTTTACCCTTTTTCCATTGAATTAGTTGTAATTTTTGAAAACTTTACTAAAATATAAAGTTTTCGGTGAAATAGTGTTAAAATTGCAGTTATTTGTTGTTCCTGCATATATGATTAGCAAATAATGTATTGTAGCCACTGTACCGGAAATGGTTGGCAACAACCCCTAGATGATGGATTTTTAGATGGGGTGTTTGTGCATCATATGCGTTGCAATCAGTTGGAACAATGTTGCATATTAACGCGCCTCTAGATTTACCTTTAGGTATACCAACTCCACCAATCAATGTGGGAGAACCCTTAATACCCGTTCACCCGTACGTTATCCGCTAACTTCCGTACCTTGGAGTACGGAAAAGCAAGCGCTCAATGTCTGTGCATAAATAATACATAAATAACCGACAGGCAGGCAGGCAGTCAGGCAGGCAGTCATAGAGGGTCCTGGTTCTCTTGCTGGTCCTTATGCTGGGATCGGAGTATGGGTTTATGGTCCTAGTGGTTTGGTGGTTGGTCCTGTTGTTGGTCGGTTGGCTAATTAAAACACTTGATGGCCTCTTTCAACGAAAATGGGGCTAGAGGGCTTTTGGTTTGGGTGTCAAAATTTCTACCTTACAGCAATGTAAATTGCAAATTTTGAAATTCGTTTTGGGGTTTTGTTGCCTGGGAGGCGTTAAGGGCGTGTTTGCCTTATTGAGCGGCAATAACAGCTGCTTGAGGTGAAAGTTGGTTTGTTGTTGTTGTTGTTGTTTTCTTTTCATTTTTTTTTTCTTTTCCTGCTTCTATCCAAAATATTTTGCGGTGGAGTCAATTGAGGTTGTATTTAAGTTGAGTTGGATTTAAAACAGAGAGAGAGAGAGAGAGAGAGAAGGAGAGGAAAGGGGATAGAGGATTTTACACCTGTTTCTTATGGCTAATTATTTATTGATATTAAGTGATATTAATTATGATGCCCATTTAAGGCTCTTGATGGGGGCGTGAACCGAATGACAGTGCCAATTAACTGGATTTTGCAATCAAAGAAAATATGTTAGAAATGTGAGAAATGTGGCCAATGGAAATGACAGCATATAATATATATATATATATAATTTAAAAGGAAACCTTTAATTAAATTTAACACTTGAAAATTTCAATTAAATTTCATTAATTTAACAAATCTTTTCATTGGTGAAGTAATTAATATTTTAAATTGTTTAGAAGCTTAAAAAAAAAATAACAAAAAATCAAATTTAAGTTACTTTTAAGAAGAAACTTGAAAAAATATATGTAATATATATATATATATACTCGATCAAATACCATACCTGTATATATATATATATAAATATCTATATATATGTATATATCGATCGGGGCTTTCTGTATAATGTTTTTTGTATGGTCATAAAGACCGCTGGGCACGTTCGTTTTTACTATGCCAAGTTTTAGTATGGAAAACTAAAGTTCTTTGTGAATTTATATGGCAAAACGTTTTAGTGGTTAAACAATTGGATAAAACAAAGACAAAGCGGCAGGCTAAAGAGAAAGAGAAGATGATTTTTTAGAGCCATAAAAAGATTGTGACACAAAATTTAAAACAATAAAAGGAAACTCATAAAAAAAAAAACAAGAAATAGCAAACAATTGCAACAGAGAGACAAGCTCACAAGAATGCTAGTTAAAGAGAGATGGAGAGAGGAGAGAGAGAATGAATCGAAAGAAAGAGAGCCATCCAATTGGTTGCACGAAGGCAAAAGGCAAAGCTTCAAATCCTTAGAGCTTTACGCTTAGATTATTTCCTTGCAAGCCCTTTAAACAAAAAAAAAAAAGGAAATCTATGCAATACTAGAATGAAAGTGTATAGAAGAATAGTGGTCAAAGGCATAGAAGGAATGGGAAAAATAATAAAAACAACAAAAAAAAAGGAATGCGAAATAAAGTTTAGCTCAATGGTAAATTGCTAGTATGATATGGTTATTACGTGTGTGTATATAGTTGGCAATATTTTGAACATTTCTCACTTGGACATATTTTAAGGTGTACAACACTCCCACTAGTTTAATATACACTTTCTTTTTCGCTCGCACGCACCCTCTCTCTTTCTTTACATATGCATACAAATGACTTTTATGACCGCAAAGGTTTTCCTTTCTTACTTGGCTTTAACAAATGCCACGCCTTTAGATACATTAGCATGTTGACGCCCACAAAAAACACGCGGCTTTTCCTTGACTAAGTTTTTCTTACTTTTTTTTCTTGGTTTTTGATTATTTCTTTTTTTTTGCATACTTTGTTGACGCCTAAAAATATGCAAGGAAAAATCTATTAAATGAAAAGTGTGTCCAAAAAAAAAAAAAATGAACAACAACAAAAACAGGCAAGAAAATTTCATTAGTTGAA
This sequence comes from Drosophila neocordata, assembly GCA_018903615.1. NCBI lineage: Eukaryota > Metazoa > Arthropoda > Insecta > Diptera > Drosophilidae > Drosophila > Drosophila neocordata. The sequence continues at coordinate 1,521,885 of JAEIGI010000015.1, forward strand.
CCCAGATTGGTGTCGGTCTTAAAAAAAATAAAGAGGGAATGTGGGTAAGTCGTTAGTTAATACACAGACCCCACCTAGATACAGGGTGCTTACAAAATACTCAACTCAAGTCTTTACACATTCCTCAATAGTACTGGCCATAAATATATATATAAGTATACTAAATACAGCTCTCTCTCTTTCTCTCTATATATATATATATATTTCATAGATTATGATCAATCTGGTGGCAAGCTAATGGAGCTTTTTGAGCATTATATAATATCGTAGTATAAACCATTGTGTGGACTTTTTGCATACAATTTAAACAAGCGAATTGCGTGCGGATAAACCCCCCCCAGGCGTATGTCCTTGATGAAACTAAGCCAAAATGGCCAAAGGAGTACAATGAAAGAAAACAGAGAGAGAGAGAGAGAGGGGGAGAGGCAAAGTGTTTGCAGTTTGTTGTACCCCAATCAACGCAAAATCAACTTGATTACCTTTACTCTCCTTACCAATTAATAAACCAAGCAAAATATATGTAAATGTCATAATACATATATATATATATACATATTCCTATATATATATCTACTATATATATTTGCCAGAGTTTGAGTTTTAGGAATTTTTATAGTTGATGCGTTTTTATGAGCAATTAAACAATGTGTGGGAATTGGGTCTCTGTTTTTTTTTTTTTTTTTTTAATAGACTCCAAACAATGGAATACAATGCCAATACATACATACATATATACATATGTATGTGTATACATACATACAAACATATTTAAGAGTCATTGTGGTTGAGTTTACTTTTTGAATTTTTCTTTCTTTTTTTTTTTGCTTTTGTTGTTTTGTTTGTCGTTGCGCCAACGCAGTTGAAAATTGGCATAATGAGGAAATAAAAGTTTGATTATAATTGCCTGGGAGAATCTATACTAGACAAAGAGAAATTCCTGTGGCAAAAAAAAAAAAATAAAAATATAAAAAAGTGAAAACTTTGCTAAGCCAATTTCCTTATGCAATTCAATTCAATTCAATTCAAAAAAAAAAAAAAAATATATATAGCAAAAGCAAAAGGCAATTCTCGTACAAATCAAATGAATAGAAAACTTATTTTATATGCCATTTATACATTCATTCATTCATTTCATTTCATCAATAGATGAAAACTTTTTTTTTTAAGTTTATTACTTTTAGTCAAAAGAAATATTATTATAATTGTTTAGATTCATTCACAGACAAATTTTCTATTTTAAATGAAATTCAATGCAGTTTGAAGTTTTTAATTAAAAAATAAAAATGAAAAGAATATTGATTTGAATTAATTTAGATTGGAGTGATCCTTAGAGCATAGAGTTGCCTTTATAATCATTGTTAGGTTAAAAGTGAGACAAATCCAAAAGATTTTCTGTAGTTTTTTATAGGTTTTCACTTTGTTTTAAAAAGTTTAACACTTTATTGTATTGATTTATAGAATTTTATTTCTATTTATAGAACTTTGTTAGAAAATGTTGTTTGAAGACAAAACTTCTATATAATATAGAATTTTTTGTTTATATACTTTTAGTATATAAAAATATATAGTATATATAAATGTATACTTTTTCAATAATAATTTTATATTTATGCGTATTAATTTATGTAAATTTTTAAAGTTAAATTTGCTATCAGACTTAACTTTATAGATTTAATAGCAGTGTTTACTTCTTAAATAAATAATTATTCATATTAATTTATGTAAATTTTTTAAGTTAAATTTACTATATAAAGCAATTTTTATTTTTAGCAAAAGTTTTATATTTACGAATATTAATTTATGGAAATAATCGATAAAATTTAAGACATCTTATTAATATTTAAAATATATTTGAAGTAAGATTATATAAAACAACTAATTTATTGAAAAATATTAAGTTAATAAATTGTTTATACTTATCTTTTAACTTTTTCAATCTAAGATTTTCATTTGCTTTCAATTGATGAACTCAAATACCAAAGGAAAAGCCAAATTAACAGACAACGTCAAGAAAAAGTTCTTGGAATATTTTACTTATAGGTAAAGCAAAAGATATATAGATATAGATACAGATATGTATATAGATATAGATATGGATATGAAAACATGTGCCAGATGTCAGTCAGTGAGGTCATTAACTTTGCCCTTTAACAACAAAACAAAAAAGAAAGAGAGGGAGAGAGAAACAGAGCAACAAATTTGGTTGCAAGTTTTATTTGCTTGTTTTTTCCGGTTCTTGTTACCCAGCAAAAAAAAAAAAAGGGGAAGAGAAAAAAGTAGAAAAAGGATATATTGAAATTAACAAACGGCAGGAAGCATTAGATATATATATATATATATATTTTGAATCATAAATAAAAATATATTTATTGCAATGATCTAACTGGAATTCAATTGTATTTTATATATAAAAATTTTCTATTTTTCGTTATAGTAAATATTAAAATTGCCGCCATATTTCTAACTTACAGGATATTTTCCCATTCAGATCAGTTTTTTGGTGGTTTATTATCCTATTTGGTTGAAGCGGTAGAGATTTAGGGTTGGAGTTGGAATTGGAGTTGTTTTTCATACCATTTAAAAAGCAATTTGATTTATTTGCTTTGTGGGTGGCAACAACAAAAAAACAAAAAAAATTCAGAAAATATATATAGACAGACAATCGGACTACAACACATATCGTCGTAGCTCTCTATATAGGCCTGTATATATGTACATATATATACATAATTATAATGGCATTTTGCCAAAAATGTTTTCAACACACACACACATAAACACACACGCACACACAGAGTACAGGATAGGGTAAAGCGAAGGGGTGTGTGTGTGTGTGTGTGTGTGTGTGTGTGGGGTAGTAGCATATTGCAATATGTGAAACTTTTTGCTTGATATTGTTGTTGTTTGTTTGTGTTGTTGTTGATGTTGTTGTTGTTGTTACTGATGTTGATGTTGATGCTATTTGCTGATATGGACCGACAACAATATAATCCGTTTTCAAAATTACATAAATGAAAACAAAAATATGCCAAAACAGCAACACCAACAATAGCTAATGAATTTCATTTCCTCTAACACAGAAAACATAACAAATACCCTACACTTGAAAAAAATAGGATTAAAACAAACAAAATGAAATAAAGGGATATATATATATACATATATTTTATATAATATGGGAATAAGTTCGAAAATATTTGAGATCTAAAAACAGTTCTTAAACTTTTGAAACTTTCAGATAAGATTCTGCTATTTAACAATTTTTAAAACTTATATAAATTGTGCCATTGTGTCTGTATATATATAGATATATATATATATATATATATATATATATTGCAGGGTCTAATCTAAAGTTTCAAAGATTTAAGAAATGTTTTCAGGTCTCAAATACTTTCGAATTCATTCCAATATTATATAATATACAACTCTTAATATAATATTTAAGCTCTCATTTTGTTTTTTATTCTAATATTCTAGAATCCAACTCTTTTATTTGTCTTTCTTTATGTTTTAAAAATTTGTTTGCCTTTCCATTTGTAGAATTCTAAAACATTTAATTAAATATTATATATAATTAATATAATTATAATTGTTTTTTATTTGTAATTACCAGCATAAATTTTAATTTATAATTCATTCATTTTGCATACCTGAAATTAAAAAAGATAGAAAAAAACTTTAATATTTTATGTATAAAATAATTAAATAAGTAATATATAGAAATAATACTATAAAATAAATGATTTAAAAAAAAAAAATACTAATAAAATATTAAAAAATATTCAAATATGTTTTCTAAATGTAAATATTCAAGCCACAACCAAAAATAAATAATATAATGAAAAATTGGAAAAATGTTTAGATAAAGATACAAGATACTTTTGAAATATCTTTAAAAAAGTGATGGGCAATCGATTATAATATTTAGGTATATATAATCGTAAATATATCATATAATCATATTGATCGACTAAAGTATAAACATCTCTTTATATAGAAAGGGATATATAGTAAACTCATCAGATTTCAATTCTATATAAATCTTTTTCAAGTTCTTACATTGGAAAAATGTTTATCATTTATCCCTTGTTCTATCATATTTATGTCTATATCTATTTTGTCTTTTATTTGCACAATTGTTTTAGCTCTTTTGCTATATTTGTGCTAATGTTTATTGTTTTTGTTTTTCCACTCGACTCGAGACGACTTCAGGTTGTTCCACTTTACTCCATTCCACTCACTTATCAGTGGAATTGTTGTCAAGGGGTGATTGTGACTAGGAGGGAGAAGGGAGGATGGGTAGTGTATGTAATAATATGCAATTTGTTAAGCATTTTGTCAGACGAGAGACAAGCAACATGAGACAGACAGCAGCAGGCAGAGAGAACCAAGTGTGCTTGACATTTCCCAGGCTATGGTAAACTACAGTCAACACTCACTAAAAACAAAACAATAACAACAAAAAAATTGAATATATATATATTTGAATACATACAAGGAATAAGAAAAGAGACGACAACTGACAAATGTCAGCAAAGTTGATTTATTTGCGTTTACATTTATTTATGATATGCAACATTTTTTAAAATGCAATTTTTGTGTTGCCCATGACAACGGCAACAGCAAAAGCAAAAGCCACCGACAACAACAGCAACTCCAATTGCAACAGCAACTTCAACAAGGGCAACAAGATTTCCATTTAGTATTGTTGTTGCTGTTGCTGCTGCTGCTGTTAGAGCCAAGTGTTGGCAGAAATCTTCTATTTTGTACTTTTACTTTAGCTTTTTACTGCAAATTCAACAATTCGCAGACAACCAGAATTGCAGCCATCATCATCTGGATAAATACTGCAGAAATATATATATACCTATATATATATATAGAAACTATATAGTTGGTTGAACTTTAGCCATGTCTATTCTATACCCTTGCATATCCAACCAATTAAAAGAATTAGGCAAAATCAAGCGTAGGAGAAAATCGAGAAGAAACGCAAATTGTCTTTGACTAAACATTTCTATATAATATCTTTAACCGATTTTTGTGAAACTTGGCATAACTATTTATATATATGTAAAACTTACAAGTACCAAATTTTAATAAGAACAAAAGCTTAAAAAGTTCAAATTTTTTAACTTTAAGTCAAGATTAGATAGCGGGAGCAATATAATTTATATAATATAGTTTCTATATGAAAAATTTAAGATCTACAGATTGCTTATTATTATAAAGAATTAAAAAGAACAAGAACAGTGCAGATCAAGATTGTATATAGATACTTTTTCTTAGCAGTGAAGACTTCTTCTATGGCTTACAAACTTCTAGATAAATTAAATATACCTTTCTTTTAAATTTATATTTAAGGCTTATGCAGTTTTATAAATGTTTAAGTTATGTTTTTATACCCTGTACCCATAGGGTAAAAGGGTATGTTAAAGTCGCTAAAATGTATGTAACAGGCAGAAGGAAGCATTTCCGACCCCATAAAGTATATATATTCTTGATCAGCATCAACAGCCGAGTCGATTGAGACATGTCCGTCTGTCCGTCCGTCTGTCCGTCTGTCCGTCCGTCTGTCCGTCTGACCGTCCGTCCGTATGAACACGTGGATCTCAGATACTACAAGAGCTAGAGCACCCAAATTTGGTGTCAGTATTCGTGTAGTATCTACGCAGATCAAGTTTGTTTCAAATTTTTGCCACGCCCACTTCCGCCCCCGCAATTTAGGAAAAACGAATAACTAGAGTTAAATTAAAGGTAGCGTATTTTTATTTGGCAAACCGAATAATATGACCAAAAGGTATCAGCTGACCAAATTTCGTTAAAATCGGGAAAAAAATGTCGGAGATATTTCTATATATATTTTGTACTGAAATGCCCAGTACGACATTGCGTAGTAAGTGTGAGCGAGATAGCATGCGTTCGTTGCTGTCGCTTGTGAGGAGAATTTTAGTTTAAACTGATGGCAAATTCGAAGGAGTTTGGTTTTATAAAGTTCCTCTACTTGGTACAGGGTATACTCAAAGTCGGCAGGGACGACTTGCTTGCTTCAATTTTACTTGTCTTTTTTTCTTAAATTTTTTTTCTGCACATTCACGATTCAAGTTCGAAAAGATTCGATCGATGTTTGCTCTTATATTATCATAAGCAAATACGGCCTAAAATCTTCAACTCCAGTCTCAATCTCAGCTTTTGTCCATTGGACTGTTTCTACTTTACGCTTTTCAGACTTTAACTCCAAGCAAAACACACAAAAAGTATGGAAGAAATGGATTTGCCCAATGATCAAAGTTTCTATACTCTTAAAAAATAAGTACCGCTACAGTACCGCTACAGTACCGCTACAGTACCGCTACAGTACCGCTATAGTACCGCTACAGTACCGCTACAGTACCACTGCAGTACCGCTACAGTACCGCTGCAGTACCACTGCAGTACCGCTACAGTACCGCTACAGTACCGCTACAGTACTACAGTACCACTGCAGTACCTATGCAGTACCTCTGCAGTACCGCTGCAGTACCGCTACAGTATCTCTGCAGTACCGCCACAGTACCTCTGCAGTACCTCTGCAGTACCGCTACAGTACCGCTACAGTACCGCTACAGTACCGCTACCGCTACAGTACCGCTACAGTACCGCTACCGCTACAGTACCGCTACAGTACCGCTACCGCTACAGTACCGCTACAGTACCGCTACAGTACCGCTACAGTACCGCTACAGTACCGCTACAGTACCGCTACAGTACCGCTACAGTACCGCTACAGTACCGCTACAGAACCGCTACAGTACCGCTACAGTACCGCTACAGTACCGCTACAGTACCGCTACAGTACCATTGCAGTACCGCTACAGTACCGCTACAGTACCGCTATAGTACCATTGCAGTACCGCTACAGTACCGCTACAGTACCGCTACAGTACCGCTACAGTACCGCTACAGTACCGCTACAGTACCGCTACAGTACCGCTACAGTACCGCTACAGTACCGCTACAGTACCGCTACAGTACCGCTACAGTACCATTGCAGTACCGCTACAGTACCGCTACAGTACCGCTACAGTACCACTGCAGTACCGCTACAGTACCGCTACAGTACTACTGCAGTATCGCTACAGTACCGCTACAGTACCGCTACAGTACCGCTACAGTACCGCTACAGTACCGCTACAGTACCGCTACAGTACCGCTACAGTACAGCTACAGTACCGCTACAGTACCGCTACAGTACCGCTACAGTACCGCTACAGTACCGCTACAGTACCGCTACAGAACCACTGCAGTACCGCTACAGTACCGCTACAGTACCACTGCAGTACCGCTACAGTACCGCTACAGTACACCCTCTATACCCTCTATACCCTCTATACACTCTATACCCTCTATACCCTCTATACCCTCTATACCCTCTATACCCTCTATACCCTCTATACCCTCTATACCCTCTATACCCTCTATACCCTCTACACCCTCTATACCCTCTATATCCTCTATACCCTCTATACCCTCTATACCCTCTATACCCTCTATACCCTCTACACCCTCTATACCCTCTATACCCTCTATACCCTCTATACCCTCTACACCCTCTATACCCTCTATACCCTCTATACCCTCTACACCCTCTATACCCACTATACCCACTATATCCTCTTTACCCTCTATACTCACTATACCCTCTATACCCTCTATACCCTCTATATCCTCTATACCCTCTACACCCTCTATACCCTCTATATCCTCTATACCCTCTATACTCACTATACCCTATACTCACTATACCCTACCGCTACAGTACCGCTACAGTACAGCTACAGTACCGCTACAGTACCGCTACAGTACCGCTACAGTACCGCTACAGTACCACTGCAGTACCGCTACAGTACCGCTACAGTACCGCTACAGTACCGCTACAGTACACCCTCTATACCCTCTATACCCTCTATACACTCTATACCCTCTATACCCTCTATACCCTCTATACCCTCTATACCCTCTATACCCTCTACACCCTCTATACCCTCTACACCCTCTATACACTCTATACCCTCTATACCCTCTATACCCTCTATACCCTCTATACCCTCTATACCCTCTACACCCTCTATACCCTCTATATCCTCTATACCCTCTATACCCTTTATACCCTCTATACCCTCTACACCCTCTATACCCTCTATACCCTCTATATCCTCTATACCCTCTACACCCTCTATACCCTCTATACCCTCTATACCCTCTACACCCTCTATACCCTCTATACCCTCTATACCCTCTATACCCTCTATACCCTCTACACCCTCTATACCCTCTATATCCTCTATACCCTCTATACCCTCTATACCCTCTATACCCTCTACACCCTCTATACCCTCTATACCCTCTATACCCTCTACACCCTCTATACCCTCTATACCCACTATATCCTCTATACCCTCTATACTCACTATACCCTCTATACCCTCTATACCCTCTATACCCTCTATATCCTCTATATCCTCTATACCCTCTATACTCACTATACCCTATACTCACTATACCCTACCGCTACAGTACCGCTACAGTACCGCTACAGTACCGCTACAGTACCGCTACAGTACCGCTACAGTACCGCTACAGTACCGCTACAGTACCACTGCAGTACCGCTACAGTACCGCTACAGTACCGCTACAGTACCGCTACAGTACCGCTACAGTACCGCTACAGTACCACTGCAGTACCGCTACAGTACCGCTACAGTACCGCTACAGTACCGCTATAGTACCGCTACAGTACCGCTACAGTACCACTGCAGTACAGCTACAGTACCACTGCTGTACCGCTACAGTACCACTGTATATTATTCCTGATCAGCATCAACAGCCGAGTCGATTGAGACATGTCCGTCTGTCCGTCCGTATGAACACGTGGATCTCATATACTACAGTGTCAGCATTTGTGTAGTGTCTACGCATATCAAGTTTGTTTCAAATTTTTGCCTCGCCCACTTCCGCCCCCGTAATTTAGGAAAAACGAATAACTAAGGTTTTATTAAAGTTAAGACATCCAAATAAGAATGTCTTAACTTTAATACATAATAATATGGCCAAAAGGTATCAGCTGACCAAATTTCGTTAAAATTGGACAAGAAATGTCGGAGATATTTCTATATATATTTTGTACTGAAATGCCCAGTGCGACATTGCGTAGTAAGTGTGAGCGAGATAGCATGCGTTCGTTGCTTTCGCTTTTGAGGAGAATTTTAGTTTGAATTAATGGCAAATTTTAAGGAGTTCGATTTAATAAAGTTACTCTACTTGGTTAAGGGTATACTCAAAGTCGGCAGGGACGACTTGCTTGCTTCATTTTTTCTTAGAAATAATATCTTAAATATTTTATTTTACATTAACATTTAATTCTTATGCGTATAATCAAAATTTTCAAAATTGATTGAAATCCAAATCTTTGTTTTCAAAAAAGTTGCAACTTTTCCAATTGAAAGTTCCAAACACACAAAAAGAAAAGAAGTGCAATAATAAGTGTAAAAAAGTTGTAGCTGTTTTTTTTTTCTTGATTGCTCAGACTAGACGCATTAAAGGTAAGAGGAATCTATATATATATATATATACATACCTATATACAGGTATATACAGAGGAAGAGAGATAGGGAGGGTTAAATGTTTGTATGTAGGATATGTAGTGTATAGGTATTTGGCCGCAGTTTCCAAGTCATCGAGACTTGGTATTGGTATCGTTGAAATTGGAGTAGGAGTTGTTGGATACGGCAGCAGCAGCAGCAGCAGCAGCAGCAACGGCAGCAACAGCAGCAACGGCAGCGATTGTCACGTTTGCAACAAATGGCGCATGGCACGCAAAGTGCAAATGTAATTCGTGTATTTTACTTAATTTCATGTTACGTGGCACAATCGTGCCAAAAATCGCAAAGAATCGACTTTAAGCCACTTTTACACCGCTCCCCACAAACCCCCCCAAAATCAGCCCACTCATTTTCACCCACAAACCAAACTCAATTCGGCTGTCTCACAATTTCTTCCTTTTTCTTTTTTCTCTTTCTTTTTTGTTTTTGTCGTCTTTTTGGCATTGTCATGGCCAAGGATTCGGATTGCAATGGTGTTACCTGCCCTGAAAAATAATCTTTTCCCTTGCCCTTACTTCCCCTAACCTGAAGGAAATGCATTTATTAGCATTTTTATGTCGGCTAAAAATTGTTGTTATTGCTGTTGAAAGATTTTGTTATTGTTTTTGTTTTTGGCAAATTTTCTACGGAGAGAGGATTAAACAAGGAGTTTTAATTAAGTTTCAAGAGTTCGTGGGTGAAAAACTTTTTCCTTTTTAACTATTTTCTTATACTTTTCTTCTTTTTTTTTGTTCGCGATCGATTTTTGTTATATATTTTAATGGATTCTGCGATATATATTAATTGTAAGTGTTGGCTGTTATCATTCTATTGCAAAAACTTCTTTAGTCATTCGTTAATTAAATTTTCTATACAAAGCTATTGCTATAAATATAAAATAAATTATAAGATCGTAACAAATAAGTTAGATAAATAGCAATTGGCTTAGTTTAAGTCTATTCCAATAGAGTTTCTATATTCATTTTGTGACTTTTTTTTTAGTTTTGAGAAATACCGATTTGAGATCAGGTATTTATTGCATACGAAGCTCTCTCATCAGCAAACGATTGCTTTATCAAAAATTTATTGCTAAAACTAGTTGGGAATTACAAATAAATGCAGACAAAAGTAGAAGACAAAGCTTGCAAAAGCACAAAGCAAAGGTAGTTATTGCAAAAAGCGCATTACAGAAAAGCTTTTCACCTAGAGCTGACCAATCTTAAAAGTTTGATTCCATGAAATAGAAAAAAATATTTAGAAACTTGCCAATAAGCCGAGAATATTACCCCCACAACCCAAACTCTAAATTCCTGCCATGGATAAAGTGGAGTTTTTGAGATAACTTTTTAATTTAAGCAGTTAAGATTTAGAGCTTAGATTTTAGAGAATTTTGTCTAAGAGCAGTTCTAAATTTAAGTAAATATATTTTTAAAATTATTTAATAAATTTAAAGTTCAATTTTAATATTGTTAAAAAATTTACTTATATTAATTCTTCAATTAATATATTTTATATTAATTTGTCAAATAATAAATAACTTTAATTTGTCCTCAATATAAGGTGTGAGATTTTATAAATAATTTACAGCTATTAACAAATATCAATTTATAATTTTTTATACAACAAGATGTTTTCTTTTTGTATAACAATTTGTAATTTTTATTTATATTCAATTTGAACTTTTTTCTTTTGCTTTTTGATATATTTTTGTTTTTTTGATCTAAAACGAAAATTGCATTCACAGCATTCTTGATTCTTGTTCTTGTTGGCCAATGCCATTCATAATTATCAACATGTAGACGGAAATTTGCTTTTCATTGAATAAAAAAAATTATAAAAATTACAATAACAACTTAATACAATTTATGGAATTGGCCAAGTAGCTCTTTTTGGCTCACTCACTGTTATTATCATTATCATCATCATCATTATCATGATAGTGCTGATAAAAATGTTGCTGTTTTTGTTGTTGCGGTTTGACCATTTTACAATGACAGCGCAAAAACAAAAAATCAAAGAATTATGTTGACATCAATTTTGTGGTAATTTAATGTAAATTAAACCATTAGGTCAGAAGTAAAAAATATGTAAATGAAAGAGTATTTTATAGAAAAACTATATAAATAGATTTATATTTAATAATATTTATATACATATATAGTTTTTAATAGCACTTTTAAAATGATAAACGAAGCAAAATTTTTATATAGAAATATTTCTAGGAATTCTTCAAGTTAATATAATCCAAGAAAATCTTGCTTATAGAAAAAATATAATATATATACAAAAGGATCCATAATAATATGTGTAATATCTTTATAAATAGCAAATAGGAATAGAACAAATTTAATGCTTATATATATAGTAAAATATTGTTTGAACTTTGATCTCAACACACAAATTAAAATTGTTCTTCTCTATAGTGGTGGAAAAACAACGATAGATGCGTTATCGATAACTTTTAGGCAATAGTTAAATTTCTAATAAATGTTTTTCTTATAAAACAATTGTTTTTAGTGGATATATATAAAATATATGTAATAATTAAAATTTTGATATCAGTATGCAAAAAAACTTATAATAGTATTTAAAGTTACCGATAGTTTTAAATGACTTAGTAATTTGTTTAGTACTTTGAATGGTATTTGAAGTATTAGATAGTTTTGGCACATTTAATAGTATTTCAAGTAATTAGATTGTTTTGATTACTTAGTACTTTTAAAAGTATTTCAAATAATCGATAGTTTTCATTATATGGTAACCAATTATCGATCCAATAACGTTAATTTTCGATTACTTGAATTACTGTTAATAGGTAGTTAATAGTATTTCATTTTATAATTTGATTACTTGAATTACTATTAAACTACTTAAAGTACTTTATACCATTTTCCATACATTTAAGTTGCAAAGAAAATAATTTTTTTTTAGTTTGTAATTTGTTTAAGTTTTTTTTTTGTTTAATTTATCAATTGTAATATTTATGCAACTTGCGGTAGAGTATAAAAATATTTTTGTAGAATGGAAAGGAGTTTTGTTTTTATATGCAGTTTATATTTATTTAAAAAAAAAAATGTAGAGTTTTTTTTTAGTCCTTTTAACAAACGAACCGCAAACACAACAAGTTCAATTTCATTCCAGCCAAAAGCAAATGATGTCCAAAAAAAAACATTGTAAAGTATTTTTTTTTTTCAACTGATAGGGGAAAATTCCTGTAGCAAATTTGTCAGTTTTTGTTATGATTTGTATATTAATTGACAATTGAAATTATTGCATGAAATTGCATGCATAAAACTTTAAAAGACAACAATTAAGATTGCTGTCAGGTTTTTGTGTGTCTCTCTAACCAAGAAATCAGTTTCATTTGCTTTATCTCTGTCTCAGTCTCTGACTCTGTCTCTGTCTGGTGTGTTTGTGTTTAGGATAATGCAGGTCATATGCTTAACAGATTTAGTTCATTTATTTTCAAACAGATTTAAAATGAAATGTCTTAATGTTGCTGTCGTTGCTAATGTTAGTTGCTGCTGTTGCTGATTACGACACCGCAGCAACAATTAAATCTAAACACATTTTCCTCTCATTCCTATAGATAAATGTACTTGTGTATAACTGTATATATATATATTTATAAATAAATGAGACTATAGCTAGGCGATTATAGTTACGATTACATTAAAAGTAAAGCTTATGCTTAAGGGGATGGGAGGAGGTAAATGAAGGGGAAAATCTACTTTTATAGTCGTCGCAAGCTTATAATTTTCTATGAATTTTGCTTGCCTCAGCAGCAACATCATCAACAGCCGCAGCAGCAGAAGCACCAGCAACATCATGACTAACATCAGCAACAACAGCAACAACAGCAGCAACATCAGCAACAGCAGCAAGTAAAACCAGCGTAAATTATTCATTTTGGGCTAAACCAGGCAGCAGCAATGAGTATGAGTATGAGAATGAGAACAAGCAGCGACGATGACGATGACAACGTCGACGTCGACGTCGACAACGACAACGTCGACGACACTATGAAAATGCAAAATGAAATGAAAATCGTTTCATTCTAATTAGAGCAGCAACAGCAGCAACAAATTTTTACGCTGAGGCAGCAAACAGATGAAGAAAAGCAAGCAAAAAGAAAGAAAAAAAAAAAAAAACGTTGCGCGCCAAAAGATTCTATGAAGATTGGGTGAAAAATGAAAGAAAGGGAGGGAGGGGTTTGGGGTTCAGTAGGCATGAGGGTTGCCATTTTTTGTAGGCTGTTGACTTGAGATAGTCGACAATTAGGCTAGCAGTGAGGGGAAAGAGAAACAGAGAGAGAGAGAGAGGGTAGCAACAAATTAAATGAGTTGCTGCTGCTGCTGCTGCTGCTACTGTCGTTTGCCTACATATTTCTTTTCCTTTACTCTTTTATTTTTTGTCTTTTGGAAAGTAAAAGCGTTAAAAAGCTGTTCACTTGTAGGTAAATCTCAAACTTTAAGCATGTGTGAGGGTGTGGGTGTGTGTGTGGATGTGTGCGTGTGTGTGACACTTAAGCGCCTCATTTCTAAGCCTTTTGCTTGCCACATTTCAATGATGTTGCTGCCGTCATCATCATCAGCATTTAGCATCAACAACAGCAACAACAACAACAACGTCTTCGTCGTCATCATTCTGAAGTTGTTTTTCTCACATTTTTGTTTGTGTTTGTTCGTTGTTTGTTTATTGTGTCGGATCTGTGCATCTCTCTCTCTCTTTCTCTATTGAAAGTGCTTAAAATGTGTTTAAAAAACAATTAAAGCTTCTCAACATGCGAGAACATCAAATGAGTTGATGATTTTCACCAGCAATGCCAACATGCCAAACATTTTTCTCGTGTCTTCTAATTTATGTCAAGTGAAATTGTTCAAATTCCAAGGTAAAGTTCTCAAATGAACAAAAAAAACAAAACAAATAAGAAAAAAAAAAAAAGTGCAAATTGCATCACCAGAGAAAGTAATTCTCAATCTAAAATCTAACACAAAAATTCTACTCAATTTTCTTATAATTATACTCTATTTTTTTCTGTTAATGGCTTTAATCTATTCCAATTGCAAATGCTAAAGAATTTTAAAAAGTTTTTTCTTGTTGCTAATGTTGCAAAAGTTTTAGTAAATTGATAATAAATTATTACCAACAAGTTGATTGGGCGTCTCCCTCTAACGTTTTCTTGCCAAGTTTCAATTAGTTGAAATAAATGGTTTTGCACTTTAGTTTATTTTCTACATTATTTATATCAGCTTTAGCTTTATATATAATATTCTTTTTTTTTGTTTTGATTGAAAAATATTTAATAAAGATTGAAGATTCTTCTTAGATTGAATTTTTTGGTATTGAACTGAGCGTTTCATAAATAAATTAATATCTGACTTTTGTAATCTATCAAAAGATTGCTCTCCGGTTTGCCTTTAGAATTCAATTGCAAGGGGGCAACACAATGATGCAACTGTAGCAACAGCAACAATAATAGCTGCAACATCGTTAAATTGCATTTCATTTATTAAGTTCAAAGAGGTCTTGCGAAAAGATGTTCATTAATTTTATCATACAGGGGCCAAAAAAGTCGTCGTTGCCATGTCAAAAACGAAATCAATGAAAAAATTGTTGAAGCGATTGTCAGCAACAAACGGCGGCAACACCATTCACCTTCATTTACCCCCTTATCACACCGCCCCTTCCAGCTTTCTCTTTTTTCTTCTACAACTCGACGGTCCTTGTAGTCCTTTTTATTTATAGTTGTTGGCGCTGACAAACATAGAAATTGCATTCCCTTAACTGACTTGTGGCCCCTTTTTTCCTACTTCTCCGTTTGCCCATGATCTTAACTTTTTATTTCCCCCCCCTCGGTGCTGTGGAAAATGCAAAATGCTTTTTCCCCAGTTCCAGCAACATTAACAATAACAACAACACACATTTCATAGCAAACTTACTAGTGCTTGTGCCTTATATATTTGAAAAAACATTTTACGTAATAGACTTTGATAAAGAGGTAAATGAAATTCTCCATGGCATTATTTACCGTCCAAAGCGTAAATGTTCTGGGCATTAAAATGCAATTCAAGTAAATGGAAATTAAAATGAAATTATGAATAATTAAAATGGAATAAGTAAGTGCAAAATGTGAAGATTACCCTTCAAATGTTAACTCACTGTTAATTAGCATGGCTCTCTCTCTCCCTCTGTTAAGCAAAAATTGCCTCGCAATATCATTCTATATGAATAGTTGATTACCTGATTATGATTTATAGATTTGAATTAATTTTTAGTTATCTATCAAATGGTTATATGAATGAAGAACGTGTTTCTGTAGAAATTTGTTGAAAAAAAGTTTTCAATATAATCAATAAATGATATCTGTTGGAATATCTGATTCAAAGAAATTCAGTGAGTTGACAAAAAATGAATTTAACGATTAAACCGACTGAAAGTTATCTATAGCAAATCAGATCAAGAACGTTTTTAAATCGATGCATGTAGAGAAGAAGAAAGAAAACAAGAAAACCTCTAATCTTAAAAAGTTATTTAAACTTACGATTTAGAATTTAGAAATACTGAAATGCAGTGCCAGAATATAAAATACAGGAATCCCGAGATTTATAAATGCTGCGAAATGGCGATAAAACTTTAGAATACTGGATTAAGGTGCCAAAAACAATAAATACTGAAATATGGCGCCAGAATTTTAAATACTGGGAAATGGCGGCACAATTTGAAATTAAACTTAATAGAGCCTTGAAATTTTAACAGAGATTTTGAATTTTAACAGAGGCTTTATAATTTATATTGACTATATATATATATAATTATATTGCACTCTTATCTTAACATAACTTTGTTCATTTTACGTAACTATGTTAATATGTCATACCTCTGTGAACTTAAAACACCTCTGTTAACTTATCATACCTATGTTAACTTAACATACCTATTTTAACTTATCAGAGGCTTTAAAATAATTGACAGAGGCTTTATAATTGAAATTAGCAAGTGTCTGTTAAGTCAACATACATCTGTTAACGTAACATACATATGTTAACTTAACATACATCTGTAAACATATTTAAGGTAACTTAACAGAGGTTTGAAATTAATTAACAGTAACACTTTTTGCTTTTAAAAAGTTATAAATAGTAAAATTATTGATCACATCACATTAGATCATAAAATGAAATAATTTGTAATGTAAAGTCATTTTGAATAAAAAATTATCGGTATTCTATATATGTAAATGTGATTTCAATATATCTTTTCATATATATATTGAATGAATTTAATAGTTTGAACAAAATAACTTGGCTAGCCCATCACATTAGTTTACAATTTCTTTTTCTTATTTTTGGAAATAAATTTTAAAACTTAATTAAATTTAACTTTTATTTCAAGCTCCGTATAATATTTTAAAAATTATCAAATTATTAATAAATTTTTTTCTATTTTAAAATAATAATATGAAAAAAGTTGATTTTGTTCTTTTTGTTCCTTCGAAATCAATTAAATGATTTAAATCAATAGAATTTGTTCGCAGAGACTAATATTTTTTTTACTAAATAATATATGGCTCAATATTGTATATACATATATATATAAATTGTATATATATATATATAAAGCAAATTTTTCAAGTGCTCTTTTATGTTTATTGCTATTTGTTGGCTGAAAATTTCATTGAATTGTTTTGTTGGCCATGATTGCCGTTGGTCAATTCCCTGCTTCTTTTGTGTTAATAAACAAATAATCTACTTAAGAGAAACAACAACAATAACATGAAATGTGGGTGTGGGTAGGCGTGGTATAAATAAGAAAAATCGTAAAAAAAAGAAGCACATAAAAAAAAAAGAAGGAAAGAAGAAAAATTTATTTCCGCACAATTTATTTGCTCACGCAAAAGAGCAAAACAGATTCTGAATAACAAGTTTTACTGAAACGAATTCTTGATACCCTAACTATAAATCTTTGTAATTATTATTTTGAATATATATATAGTAATAATAACTGAACAATATCTTTGATTATATATAATAGTTGTAAAAAAGTGTCTATAGGTAAAGAAAAGAAAGAGTATTGCTTAATTCTGAGGGCAATCTTTGGGTCTTTGATTGATTGCCCTTTAACTTAATTTTCATTACAGTTTTTTTTTCTTGTTATTGTTTTTTTGTATGTGTTTTTTTGTATGTTAATGCCGCTTTAATTGTAGTCCATATCCTTGCATGCAAACTCCTTGACCCATACGCTATCCTTTTTTCTCTCTCTCTTTCAGTTAGTATCAAATTAGTTATTCAGTTAGTTGCATTTTTTTCTCCAATGTCATGGATTTTAATATATATACTTAAAGGAAAAAATATGAATTAGAGTTTCTAAGTACTTGATAGTAATTAAGATATTATAGCAATTACTAGATGTGAAAAAGGACAATTACAAGTGAACTTTTTATAAAAGCAATGTTATATGGCAAAAAGAGTATTGAGTAGTCGTTGAATTGTCTTTTAATTATTTTGCTTTTTGATTTATGTTCTTTTTTGCTGATTTTGTCAGCTTTTACTGTTTGGTTGGATAGAGATAAGCCGCTTTAGTGGCATTTATCAGGCCGATTTAAATATTATCAAAGCGTTCAAAGAAATAACATAAATGGCACACTGACCCAATGAACCCCAAAATGCATTATTACACATTGTCACCCTCCACCGTTTCTATACTCTATTAACATTATATGATTCCATCTCTCCCACTCTCTCTCTCTCTTGCTCTTTCTGTTGCTATCTCTATCTGTTGTGTGTTTTGTCTTGGGCTTTATTTTTAGAGTTGGCACCCGCGATTGCAACATTTCGGTTAGCATTTTTATGGTCTCTTGATTTATGGTTAGCGATTGCATTTCAAATTGATTGGTTTCGAATCTTTTTACGAGGAGAGTTTAACAAATTTTTGTTACAATTTAAATGGTGACATTAATTTAAAATGATTCTTAAATATAATTGAATAATATATGAGTTTTTATATGCAAACATTATTCCTATAAATTTTAAATGATTTTAACGAATAACATTTTTTTTATTATCAATTAGGCTCATTATACGAAATGGAGACAAGTGTTGAAGAATTTCAAAAAATAAAATCATTTTAGTTTGTTGTAAATTTTTAAATTAGATATAGTATAGATATATACATATATACAAATTATAAAAATGTTGTAATTTAAACACTTTTATTATATATATTTGTTTTAAATAAACTTTATGTTCTGTTGAAGGCAAAGTAACAGTCTGGCAACCTTACTATTTTTTGCCCTACCTGCCAACTTAGTAAGTTAGCCCGCTATCTATCATAGTCTACTAGCTATAATAAAGAACTTTATTTGTATAACTTCAGAATTAACTTAATTTTATTATTTATTATTTTTATTAATCTATTATTTAACTTATGTTAGTCATTATTTTGTATATATTTGTAGTCCATTCAATTTACTTTGTTTTTGTTTATAAGTTTCAACATTTTCACGAATTTTAGTTAGATAAACATTATTAAAAATTTTTCTTATTTTCATTTATGGTAATTAGTATGGATGACGGCATTCGTTTTGCTGCCCAAAACTTTTCATTATTCATTAAATTTTCTTCTTTTCCCTTTTTTTTTTTTGTTATGTTATGGTCGTACTAAAACTTTCATAATCTATTATAACTTTTATAGTGATTTTATTAGTTTACCCGAAAAGCTTCTTAAATTTTCGACATGTCTATCAACAATCAGCAGAATAAAAAGCTATATATATATATATATGTATACAAATAAAAAAAAGAAAGAGAGAGAGAGCAGGAGTTGGTAAGCCAAAGATGAGATTACCATTAAAAAGCATAGAGGCAGAACCAAAAATCTTAACAACAACAGCAACAAAATAATAATAATTCTATGGTCATTTTCGATGGATGGCTGAATGGATGGATGGATGAATGGTATAGATAGACAGACAGATAGATAGATAGATATATGTATGAGTAAATACAAAAACAGAACATAAAATCCGCTTAGACAACATGATAATGATGTGGATAATAATGATGATGATAAAGAAAGCCAGAAGGGAAGACGCCAGCCAAAGAGAGCCTATCGTTAGTTCAGTGCGTAAAAGAAGCCACAAACAAGCAAATTAAGTAACTCATTCCAGTAAGTCTTACCTCTCAACACACTCCCTCGCCTACCCTCTCCATAATCTTACCAGTAACATCAGAAACATTGGCAGCGGTGGTGACTGTACTTAAGGCAAAAGTTTAAGGAAAACCAACAGAACTTTTCGTTTTTCTTATACTTATGCTTATTTCAGGTAAAACCGAAGGCGGAATGTAATAATGCCAAGATGATGTTTGCATTTTGCCAAGTTAGTAGGGGTGGATGCGGTTAGGAAGGGGGAGATCTGGTGAAAAACAAAGCGATGACTTGAGTAGTAAAATTTTTGTTTTTTTTTTTTTTTCTTCTTCTGCAAACTGCAAAAAACTGCAGCAGGCAAGTTAAGTAAAGACAAAAACGCGACAAAAGCCATGGCAAGGCAAAAGTTTCCACTTTCAAGTGTTGCTGCCACTACCATTGCCACTGCCACTGCCACTTGCTGCAGCTTTTGTTTGACATTGGGCGGTAAAGGCAAAGGCAACAGGAATGCGACAAGGACAAGGCTAGGGACACTGAAGGGACACCAGCAGTAGCAGCAGCAGCAGCTTCAGCGGTAAAACTTTCCGCCCGTTGGCAATACTTTTCACTTTGTACATACTTAACGCTTACTGTCATTCCGATTCCCTTCTTCATACTTTTGTTTTCTTTGCTTTTCTTCTCTTTTTATTTTTTTTTTTTTTTTTTTGGTTTTTTAGCCGCTTGTACGTCCTGCAAGCTCTTCCTTTACATCCGATTTTGTGTCTGGCAATAAAAAAATAATTTAGCCCTGTTTCCCTCAACTACTTCTTCACCCACATTTCCTGTCATCCCCTTGCTGACCCTTTTGCCCTCAACAAGCATATGAGTTATAGACTTTTGGTTTCATTTTTGTAAATTATACTTGTTCTTTGAAATTATATATATAAGTAATTTTCATAATATTCTTTTCGACTTTTTTTTTTTTTGTTCTGTTTTTTTTTTTTTTTTTGTGTTTTTATGTAAAAACTTTTGCTCAAGGTCAATTGTTCTTGGAATTTGAATTACCAAAACAAACACACACACGCAGACACACACACACACAGACACACACACACACACACACAAACTGTAAGAGGGGCAGAATCATCAAAAATTTTACTCGTAAAGTTTAAGTTATGAGTTTATAGGACAAATAAAATATAAAACACAACAAACAAACAGCAACAAAAAAAAAAAAAAAAAAACCAAAACACTTTATAGAGATTTAAGAGGTTGCAAAAACAACTACACAAAAAAAAAAAAAGAAATAATAATGAATCTTTGCATTGAATTAATTGCCTGGCAAAATGTCCAATGGGAGGAATAAAATCAAAAACAAAAATAAAAAAAGGAAACCCACAAAAAGTAAATCTAACAAAATTTTTTTGATTAAACAACTTTTCAAGATATTTATGTATCTATAATATGGCAACGCCGGAATGTCAGCCATCTTAAAACGATCAAAGTAAAAGGGTTAACAATAAACTTGGACAATGTTGCCAGAGTGTTTAAAAGACATTGAAACGCTTTTAGTAAAGTGAAGAAAGCCATAAAAAGTTATAAAATCAAAGCTTACGATTAATTTTTTAAGACAATTTGAAATATAAACTTATTTAAGTTAAAAATATTATAAATTTTTTTTTATGAAAAGAGTTTAAATTTAGAAAAATAAAGTTAAAGTAAGAAAAACATTAATTAAACTTCAACTTCATGTATTATCGATAAATCTATCGATTGTTTCTCAGCTATAATCTCTTATATACAATTAAAAAACTTAAGTGTTAAATTTGATTAATTGTTTAACACCAACTTTTACTTTTTGTTGTATAGAAAATCACTTTTCATATAACCTATCTCAAGTCCTTGAAATTCCAGTAATATTTCTCGACTTATTGTCGACTTAATAGTTATATTAACTTTATTTTTAATTATGCTTAAACCTTTAGAATAGTATGCTTAGTTAAGCCATAATATGTTAGACAAGTTTATTCCTTTTAGTTGGTTACACTTAGATTTTTGCTATAGCTTGAGATTTGTTTCCGTCTTTTTTTCTCTCTTCACTTTGCATTTATCATGTCTTACGTTTTAAGTTGCCAGTTAGGAAGTGCAATCATAATTCTGAAAATAGTTTTTATTTTTTTCTGCAGTTTCTGTTTTGCTTTTTTTTGGTTGCTCTTTGCCCTCGTTCATTGCCACAAAACCCATCGAGCCAAGTGTATGGCCCACAAGCCACTTAACCCTTTGATGGACAGTTTTAGTCTCTTCTCCACAGTGGCCACAAATGAGTCTAAGCAAAGCCAAGGGAATGATAGAGTGAGTGGGAAAGGGATATCAGCAGCAGGATATAGCGTAAAGGGTAAAACCGAAATAGGGTAAAGAAGAGACAAAGAAGAGAAGTTGTAGTAGTCGTTATAGTAGTAGTAGCAGTTGTAGTTGTTGTAGTAAAAGTAGTAAAAGTAACAGTGGAAGGGGCAATTGTAGTTGCTGCTGTTGCAGTGTTTACACAAGTTTTGCCAGCGACCACAAAATCTGTTATTAGTGTCAAGTGGACTTGTGAGAGACTTTTGCCTTTACTCTTCTATCTATCTATCTATCTCTTTTGCTCTCACTGTGCCTCAATCACTTTGGTAAATTTGCTACTTTACCAATTCTGAAAATAAGAAACTTTTGCCAAAAATATTATGGGTCACTTTAGTGAGGTTATGAGGGTGTCGGTAAGAAGAGTTATAACCTATAAAAAAAAAAGAATATATCTATATATAGGATGTAACTTTTTGTACAGTGCTGATCAAATTTAAATTTAAAACTTCGATTTTAAATAAGTTTTGCTCACCAAAATTGTTAAAACTTTCGTTCAGTGTTGCAAAGTGTTCGCTAAGCTTAAGTAATCAATAAAATATTAAATAGAGTTGACAAAAATATTAAGCAAATAAAAAATTAATTGAAAAATCAAACTTTTAAGCTAGTTAACTTAATTTTGAATTGGTTTATTATTTATTATTATGGCTTAAATGTTCAGTTTCAATCTTTAATTATGAAGGTGACAACTCTGAAATTATTGTTCTAATATTTAGACAAACAGAAATTTAATTAAAATGTCAAAAATGTTAAAAAAAAAGGAAAAGGTTAAAAGGTGTTTAACGGTTGCGCTTCCGTTATCTGTTCCAGTTGCATTTGCCTGACAAATTGTTGACTAAGTCCTGGCTTAAATACTCAAAATCTTTTCCTCTTATCGCCCTGCTCTCTTGGCCTATTTATGTCTGGCTTTGGCATCACTTTATACTTAATTTCCTTTCATTTCATTTAATTTCCTCACTTTATTCATAGGCCAAATCTTGCTGTCAACAGTTTCCACCACTTCTATCAATTTCCCCATCTACCCGACCTCCATCATCATTCTTATCCTCATCCTCATCCCAAGTATTTATTCATCCTTCTTCTGCTCATCAACGTCCTGCTAGCCAATCGTCAATCTGTAGACTCAAGTAAATCTGTTTGTCTTAACGCATAATAAATCAGCCACAAAAAAAAAAAAAAAAAAAAAAAAAACCAAAAAATAAAAAAGAAAAGGAAACCAATAAAAAAACAAAGAGAATGAGAAGTAAAACCGAAAAAAGAAAGGAGAAAAGAAAAGGGAATATTTTTTGAATGGCCATTCAGTTTAGTTGATGAGCTTGAGCTTCAGTTTCCTCTTGGCTTTTATTCCTCTTCTCCTACCTCACTGTATTGGGTTTCCTTTTGCAATGGTTTGCTTTTCTGTGGACTTTGGACTTTGAGAAGATTTTGTATCTGAATGGCGACAAGCAATTCTCAAATATGCGACACTTCAATTGCCACTCTTAACTAAGGCAAAACTGTCTGAATCTCAATTTAAGGCAATCAATCCATCAATCAATCAATCAATCAAACAGTTTGCTAGCCCAGCTACTTCTCTTTATATATGTATATATATACCGAAGTTTTCTGATAGTCTTAGTTTGTGTTTTGGCGGTTTGGCTAATTAAAGTCAGACATATATAAATGCAAAAGACTTTAGGAATCATTTTAAGACCTTTTTTTGTGTTTTTGAAATGGCGTCAAGCATTGGCAAACAATGGTTTTTCATTCTAGGAAGGCCTCTGCTATGACTTATCTTGTGTCTTGAGTCAATGCCAAAAGTGCCAGGGACAATGCGCTTTCTCGTCATAGTCTTTGAACTTTGAATCCCTCTTTCTATATGTATATAGGTATATGTATATATATATATATAAGCGTGTTTGTTAGTATTTTTTCCAATTCCACAATTCATTCTTAGTGCAGCTTATGTTTGAGACTCTATCTCTCTTTCACTCTGTCATTGTTTCTCTCTTTTTTTTCTCTGTTCTCTATTAGACCTTTGCCTTCATCGGTCTTTTGTGCTCAATGAGTGCTTTGTTGTTCCTATTGATTGGCATGGTAGTAGAGACGGGCTTGAGAGAAGTAAGCGGACAGTGAATCGATGTAGGATTGTCGGCTCAACTTTGCTCAGTGCCTTAAATGTCAATAAAATCAAGTTCTTTTTCTTTGCCCAGTTTCTTTTCTATACATTTCATTTCATTTCGTTTTCTTTTTAGGGATTTTCGACTGGTACTTGCAGACGTTCTAAGCTGTTTACCGCCAAGACCCTTTTTTTTTTGCTTTCTTAGCCTCTTTTCTTTTTCCAAATAAATAGTAATGCATTCGCATTTAGTATGACTGCATATTTAAAATGATTCACTGAATTCACTTAATAGCATTAAAAAATATTTATAAATAAATAATTACATTTTAAATTTGGAACTTTTTTTTCAATGTAAATTGTCAAATTACTTTTCGGGATAAAAATAAAATCATAAAAATCAAAAGAAATATTTTTAAAACACTTGCAAACTTTTAAAAACTTTTACAGTTTTTTATTAAAAAACTTTCCCTTTAAAGTTCTTGCAACAATTTGCCTTAAGGTTGCAAATTTCTTTATTATGCTAAAATTTATTATGGAAAAATTTATAAATATTATTATACCCATGCAACCCAAGCAATTCCCGATCGTTTATTGATGACGAGTCGATCTAGCCATTATCGTCTATTTGTCTGTCTGTTTCTTTGCCCTTTTTTAACCCTAAATTTAAAGCCATGTGATTGAAACTTGGTAAATAAACTTTGTAGATTTATAGGTTGTGCAAGTATTAAAATCATTAAGATTGGACTACTATAAGAATGGATGCGGACTATAAAGTATTTAAACTTTTTTTTAGTTTTTTAAACCCTCACAAAAAGTGTTTTATTATTTTTTTCAAATGATATAAATTTTGCATTGAAGGCAATATGACGAAAATATAAGTTAATGAGTTCTGAACTTAAAGGGTACATAAACCTTTTTTTAAATTTTTAATAAGTGTGCAATTGGAAAATTCCAATTTTTCACAAAAATTTTTTCATATATTTAGCCAACAGAATAAAAAAATAGATTTTAGAAGTAGAAATATATATTTTTACTTTGGAAAACTTTTTTCAATTTCTTCAATTCCTTTAGAAAGAAGAAATTTATTTATTATTTATATTTTTTAATGACCTAATGATTCATATTTAATAACTATTTATCCCAATTAGCTTTTACTTAAGGGTTTACCATATCGAGTCAATCCCTTAATTTTTGTTTAATAAAAATTTAGGTAAATATTTTTGACAACAAAGAAATAAAAAAAATATAGCGAAATATTCTTGGAGTAATTTAAAATATATAAATAAGAAATCTAAAATAGATAATCTCAAAAAGATCTTAATAATATATCTAATTTACATTTCTAATTTTTTTTTTGTCTTGCCTCTTAGATTGAAGAAAACATTTTCTTGCCCTTGAGAACAAAAAAATAAGCAAACTTTTTAAATTATTTAATGAATGACATAAATAATTATTCACTTGTACTTAATTAAGAA
Source organism: Drosophila neocordata (assembly GCA_018903615.1). Lineage (NCBI taxonomy): Eukaryota > Metazoa > Arthropoda > Insecta > Diptera > Drosophilidae > Drosophila > Drosophila neocordata. The sequence continues at coordinate 1,547,606 of JAEIGI010000015.1, forward strand.
ATAATCTCTTATACGATTTGGTTATAAATCAGATTTTAAAAGATAAACTAAAGCACAAACATTCGAGCATACAAAATTTGTTGCTAGTACATATTTGTATATAATTTCTATTCCATCGAACAATTTATTGTATTTTTTTTTTTTTTTGGCTGTTGCTGGTGTATTCGCCCATTTTCGATACGATTTGTGCATATTATTGTCTTACTTATGTAACATTAGTGTTTTATTTATGGATGTTGCCACAACAGAAATAACATAACCGAAACCGAACCCCAACTTAAACTCCATCTCCAAGTCCAACTCCATAGCAAACCAAACCGTACCGAAACGTAACGAACGTCCCCTAGAACCCCAAGCTCAATCTTTCAATCTGGTGCGAAAGTTTCCGCCCGGCGCGTGAAACACTTTTTTTTCTTTTTTTTTGTTGTCCTGCTTGTGTATAAGAGGGGGCGGGGGGCGGGAGAGGGATATCAAGGGATCTGGTTGGTATTGTTGGGTGTTTTGGTAGGGTTTTCTTGCTTTCTGCTGATGCTGCGACGTCGTGCCTTATCTTGGTATATCGGTAAATGGGCGTGGGCGTTGGCGTTCCCATTGGTGGTATGGGCGTGGGCTTTTGGTTTGTTCACTTAACTCGCTCAGTGGGCACCTTTTTGTTGTTGTTGGTGTTGTTGGTGTTGGTGTTAGTGTTGCTGCTGCTGCTGTTCATGTGGCACAATGTCCTTGTTGCTGTGCCAGATTTTTGCTTTTGGCTTTCGGCTGCTCGTTTTTCAACCATTTTTGTCGCCAAGTTGGTTGACTCTGAAGAGGTTATTTAAATTAATTTCTGCGGTTGCAATAAATTTGTATTTTTTTTTTTTTTTCTTTTTCTTGTTGTTGTTGTTGTTGTTGTTGCATAAACCATTATTTACTGGCTTTTGACTTCTTTTGGGTCGTTCGTTCAGTGTTTCGATAGATGGATGGGTGGTGGTTATTTCTGGCTCTTGGGCTTCCTTTTTCTCTCTTTTTGTTTTACATTTTATTTTTCCTTTCCTTTCATTTTTTATTTTTTTATTTTTGTTATTTTTATTTATAGGCTGGCTGGCTGGCTGGCTCTTGGCTATCAATATTTAACGTTTTAATGTTTGCTCGCCTTTTGTTATTGCTTTGTGTGTGTGTATGTGTGTGTGTGTGTGTACGGGTCCACTTATAAATTTTCAATTAATTTAATTTCATAATTATATTTAGGCTTGTGGCTGGTTAGCCGGTTAGATGTTTGCTCCCAACCCTCTGGCAACGTTTAAAATTAGCTTAAGCCGCAAACATTTTTAATGCCATTTAATACAAATTTGTACACAAATTGCCTAAAGGTTAATTAAAGCCATATAAAATGTAAAATAACAAAAAAAAAAAATCGTGTCAATTAATTACAGTAAACACTTGATAAGCAAGAACAACAAAATGTTGCTACATTTATAGCACAATAATTAAATTTAATAATTAAAGTTAAGAAAGTTAATTATTAAACGTGCCAAATTCAAATAGATGCTTTCTAAATGTATTTATATATATTAAAAACTTTACACATTTAAGAGAATATATATATATTTATATTAATAATAACTAAACCTCTGGTAGCCAAAAGTTTCCTAACTTGGTTTTGTATTGAATTGAGATATAAATTGATATGAAAAATGTAAATGTTATCGCTTAAGAGTTACAATAAATTTGAAATCGGTCTATAAAAATATTTATAATTTTACTAAAATATTTTAAATGTTTCTAAAAATTTTATATTTATTTCTTATTTTATATTTATTTCTTTCTTTTTTTAAATAGTTTCCTATAAGTCTAAAAAATATTTCTTTGAAATCTTTAGGAAAATGATCTATCCATCTATCTATCCATCTATCTATCCATTTATCTATCCATCTATCTATCCATTTATCTATCCATCTATCTATCCATTTATCTATCCATCTACCTATCCATCTATCTATCCATCCATCTATTTATCTATCCATCCATCTATCTATCTATCTATCTATCCATCTATTTATCTATCTATCCATCTATCTATCCATTTATCTATCCATTTATCTATCCATCCATCTATTTATCTATCCATCCATCTATCTACCTATCTATCTATCTATCCATCTATTTATCTATCTATCCATCTATCTATCTATCTATCTATCTGTTGAAAAATGTCAAAAAAACTTAACAAAGAGAGAAAAATAAAACTTCCTTTCATAATCTGAAATATTAATTTATAATATATATCGATTTTAGCTAAAATAGAAATACAAATGGATTAATTAGGCAACGAATTTTCTAGTTTAATAATTTTACATTTCAATATATAATCAAAAAAAAATAATTTTTTGTTATCAACACTGTAGATTAAATATAATACAGTTAAATTTGAAATAAATCAAATGACAAATAATCAAACTGAGTGAATAATCCATGCTAACCATTTTTGTTCCCCTTCTATACTATATAACCCTCACCCCCCTCGTCTAACAACACTTAATTTGCATTGGAAATGTACAAATGAATAAATCATAATACAAAAAAAAAAAAAAAAAATAAATAAATAAATGGATAAAAAAGAAGGAGGAGAAAACTAAAGCTAAACTAAATGGATTTTATAATTTGGCAACTAAAACTGATACAAAAACATATAAAAAAAAAAACCAAATCAATAAAACAAATGAAATCAGTATAATGATCAAATGATATTGGCAATGCGAATAGTTAAATAGAATAAAAGTGGATAATGTGGCCAGGCGGACCAGCAAATACATTAAAATTAAATACAAAAAAATGCAAATTGAAATTGACACTCAACTCGATTCAGTTGAACGCGGCTAACTGCAGATATATACAAATATATATATATATATATATATATATATATAGAAATTGCAGTATATTTGCCAGACCAGATACGAATATTGATACAGAGGGGGAGGGCATTAACTCTCAACACACACACACACACAGAAAAAGTAACAAAAAAAACGGCGAAACGGTTAACAGCATTTAATTACATTGATTTATTTGTGGTAAGTTCGAGTAGTCGATGAAATATTGAGCAGAAAAAAAAACAAACAAATAAATAATCGAAAAAAAAATCGAAAAAAAAGCAAACAAGTTACACTTGCCGAAGTTAAGTATACCCTGCATCAAGTAGAGGTCAAACTTTATCTACATCGTCATCAATAAAATTGTCCTAACATTTCCTATTTCGCTTACTCCTAGACAATATGGCAATCGGCTGTACATATTTCCCATATTTCTCTGATATTTATTGTCCAAATGTAACAAAATTTAGTCTGCTTATAAATTTTGGTCATATTATTTTGGATATTTTAAATTAGTGTTAAAAACAGCTCTAGTAATTCCTTTTCTCTTATTTGCGGGGGCGGAAGTGGGCGTGGCCAAGTTTAAAAGAAACTTGATCTGCATAGGCACTAAACGAAGGCTTATGCCAAATATAATTATTCTAGCTTTTATAGTCTCTAAAATTTGAACAAACAAACAAACAGATCAATCGATTTGGCTACTGACAATCATCAAGAATATATATATATGTATACATACTTTAAATGCCTGATGACATACATGTTGGCAAATTCAGCAATATACCCTTTTGGTTAGAGGGTATCAAAATAGCAATGATGAAAAAAAATTGTAATAAATAATATTGTAAAACGAAAACCGCAACAAAACCAAAAGGGAGACAGATAAAAAATTATAATAATAACGTTGACAAAATATATATATATATGTATATGTATTTTGTCTATATCCGGGATTTAAAAATTAAAAAATAAAAAAAAAACTATCTTTTGATCTACACGTAATAAACATTTCAACAGGATAACAATTATAATAAAGCCATGTGAATGATTATTTTGGTATAGTATTAAATCCTGAATAGGGGTTATATCTTAAATTCAATATATTCATGTAAATTTCTTATACATATTGTATCTATTAAGTTATTTCCATATTCAACATTTTAATCAATAGTTTAAGAAATTTATTCGTTAATTACGTATTTGATTAAATATGAAATGTTGTCGACACCTTTACCTTAGGATACCCACAGAATGCATATTCAAAGAACCTTTTTGCATATTCATTAGAGAAATGGTACCAGATGAAGATAGAGATAGCACAAAGAGAGAAAAAGAGACAGAGTATGAGAGGGAGAATGAAGGATTGACTGTTAAATTTGTCATTTTGGTAAATGTCAACGATTTTGCATAGACAACTTCTGTGCTTGATCTAATGAATTGATGTTGGCGGGGATGGAGTGCTCATTAAGACTGACGCAAAGCCACTCTATATGCAGTAAGTACAAGGAAAGTGGCAATGTCAAAAAGCCAAAAAGTATAGCAACAACCGCAGCTACAGCCACAGTTGCATCTATATACATACTTTTAAAATAGATGTAGAAACTCCATTAAAATGACATAAATCGACGGTAAAATTATGTCACGAGAAGAAACGTACAGGACGGAAGGTGCAAAATTTCTGAAATGGTACAGTCACGCATTTTGGCAAAGGAACGTGCACCATCGAAAAATAAAGAGAATCCATATAAAATGATGGTATCCTGCTTCTCCTGCTTCATCATTTTTATGCATATTTTATCTAATTTTTAACACTTTCATCAAATTGCTATGGCAACGTTGTTAACCACCTTGCAGCTACGAGGGTCAATATAAAAGTTTTAGGCCTGCATCAAACTGTTATAAGAAAAATCATATTAAATGACTAATCGGTAGTTATTTAGATATAAATTTGTGAACTCTTGCGTTTGATATATGTAAGTGTTGCTTTTCTAGAAAGGATTTTATTATGCATTTCTTCAAATAAAGTTAGTTTGAAGATCTTTATCAATAACATTATATATAGATATGATTTTCATTAGTTTATATTCTTAAAATTCGATATTTTTGTAACTGATTCTACATTCTTATTTCACATTCTTATTTTATATTCTAATTCATATATTTTTCTTTTTTCAGGAATCTTTTATCTTATTTAAAATCAGATAAAATTTGTTTTACAAATGCTTGTGTTAACCCTCGCTAAGTTACATTGGTTATCTGGTTGCATGTGCGTACACTTTTACCACTGCTATGTATATATCTTTACCGTTGCTACACTTCTGAGTTTTAATTAAACACACTGCTAACAATGTAGATTCATATTCAGTACCAGAGAGATTTCTGTAGCATTACTTGTTAGCTTACTTAGTATCCACCAAAGACAGCTGGCCACACATTGTGCTTTTAAACCATTCCCACCATATTTCACCACACACACACACAGAGTCTCCTTCTCTGTCTGTCTCTCTCTATCATATCTTTTTTTGTAATTATTGCATATACTTTTAATTAATATTTTGTACATTTCGCAAGCTTTTTACCAAACTTTGTTCTTAATTAGTCAATGGAAAAGGTAAAAGGCCAAAAAATTAGAGAAGAGATGTAAAAAATTTCTAACGTTTATTAATCAAATTTGTTGTATTTCAACTTGGAGTGGTCACTTGCTCTGTAGGGTTGCCACAGAGACAATTAAAGCACGAACTTTTATCTTGTTTTTTATCTCTTTTGCTTCACTTTGTTTAATCAAAGATTTTTTATGATATTTGATATACAAAATAGTTTAAAGTAAAAGTTTTAGTTTGGAAATTTCTTTTGAGAATATTTAACGTTAACTTTGATTTAGCCAAAAACTTTTTTCAAACAATTTTCCAACAAAAATTGACTTTTGTGGTAGCTCTGAAAATAACCGCTTAATCATATTAAATAAATGAAAGGCCATAAATTATTGATACCTTGAACAAATTTTCAATTGAGGGTACGGACACGTGTATATATGTGTGTGTGTGGTAAGTCCCGGAACCTATATCAGCTGTCATTTACGCAAATTGCTAGACATATTGGTAAAAAAAAAAAAAAAATGAGGTAAAAGAAAGAGAAATGTAAAACCCATACATATTATGAGAAGGAAAAAGTTTTCACTTATTTGATTGATTTTTGTGGGAAGCAATGAGTATGGATGGAAACCTTACACATACTGACATACCCACACTAACACACACACACACACAGATACAGACACAGATATGTGAATACATTGTACATATGGAGATTTTGCTCTAATTAGTGACAATATGTTCCATTTGGTAAAAGTTTTACCTTTTCACTGAAAACCGAATACAAAATAGAGGCCAGAAGCCTTTCGTTCACATGTCCATTTTGTATACTATCCTTCAAAGCAAACGAATGCGTAAATGAAAAATCCCCTTTACATAATACCCCTAACGAGTACACATACACACAGACATACACATATACATACATATGTAATATCTACTACACTCTAACCACTGCATTTCACGGTCTATTACTAACTCTTTTGCTTGCAATGCCATGTCCTTTCATTCATTCAGAGGAACGCAAAACTACATCAACTTTTCTGCCTTTCAATGGGATCACTTCACCTTGTCTCTCTACACTCCACTTCACTCCACTCCTATACCTTTAACATTTGGTTAACAGTTTTCCCAATTTTTCATCTATCCCATCCATTTGTCATGGCATATTAGTCTTGTTAAAGTTTCAGATAGTTTATGTACAGTATATCTATAGAATAAAACGTTCTATTTCAGTTAAAGTTTAAAGTTTTGTTTGGAATTTTTCTTATTTAAGATATAAATGTATCTCAATTTGACTAATTGTTTGTCAAAAAAAAATAACAATAATAATTATAAATATATGTATAAAAAATTGAACAATTTTTTGTTTGACAAGTTGAAAATAAAGTATACGCCATGGCTTACCAAATTTATATATAGAATCCCATAGCAATTTTAAAACAATTGTTGAAATATTCTTTTAAAATTTAAGTATAATATTTTATATATTCAACTTTATATATAAAATATTTTCATTGCAGTGCATAAAATTGCATACTTTTTATATTTTGATTACGAAAAAATTTCTAAGAAGTTTTCTAAGAAATATTTTCACATCACTTAATCTGTTTTTTGACAAACCGAAAAAGGTTTATTTAAACTTCAAAGTCACATTGATCTTAACATGTCCTCAACCCACTACCCCCCCTTTCCACTGTACCGTATGTACTTTAAATGTAATGTATAAGTGTTTTTTCTTTTAACCCTTCGCTGTTTTGAAGGGTTTGAGAAATACTTGGAAAGAAACGCTTAAACCTTGTGGCAAAACCAATAAAAGTGTAAAGTAAAAAAGAAAAAAAAAATATATATACAAAATGAAAGAAAAACGAAAAATGAAACGAAACCTAAAGGAAAAACTATAGCAGAAAGCAAAACAGCAACAAGAAAGAAAAAAAAAAAAAACAACAAAAATCATAAAAACGATATGAAATTTATGCGCATATTTCATTTCCTTTAGCTGAAACGGTTGTTTCCTGTGAAAAAAAAAGAAACTGTTGTTGTTGTTGTGCAAAAACATGAGCATGAGTAAGAGTAAAAATATAAGAGCACATGGAAAGGCAAGAGTGCAAAGAGTCAGAAGAGTATTGCATATGGATTGAAGACTAGAGAGGGAGAAAGAGTGAGCAGCAGCAGCAGCAACGGCAGTAGAAACATCTTCTTTAGTTAGAACGAGGGCTGACAGACAAGTACATATGTTTATACATATGTATATGTATATATCTAAGCTGATCCTGTCACGTTTTCTATAACTAAAACTACAAATTTAAGGATCAAATTATATAAAATGGAATAATAATAATGCAATTAATTTATTTTCTTTTTGTGTGTCGATCGTTGAGTTTATTTAAAGCTTTTGCCTTACTTTAGCCCTGGTTATTTTGTTTTTATTTCTATTATTTTTTGGCAATTTTATGCAAAAACTATGTATGTATGTATGTTACTTATCTATTCCCATTCCGTTTCCCTTGTTTTTTTTTTTGTGTTTTTGGAAGAGAATGCTGGCAAAATGCAATTTCAATAAGAGTTTCAACGGGTTTTTGCTTTTTATTCACCAATATTTGTGTATATCAAGTATTATATGGTTGATGGTTTATATTCTTGCGCATAACTTGTGTCTGTGGCCATGCATTTTTATTGCCGATGGCGACGACTTGACCCCTGAGTGCTGGGCAAATGCTGTCAAGATATTGATTTTGAGGACCTGGTTTTTTTTTTTGTTTGCTTTTCCTTCTGGCACAGGGAAAATCTTTTGGCTCTTGCAATTTTCTTACATATCTTATTTTTTTTTTGATGGTTAACATCGTAAAACATTTTGCCAGAGACTCACTTGTTCTCTCTCTCTGTATGTGGTAACCTACATATGTATATATATATACATATATACACACACACAACTATAACTAATCATAACTAGCAGAACAACAACAAAATAGTAGAGACATGAGGAAGAAATAAAAAAAAAAAGGGGAGGAAAAGAAAGCAAATCTTAGGTACAGTTGAGTACAAAAGGAGGCGAATACCAGCTGCTACTGCATCTAAAGATGCTGACACGCCCACCTGCTGCCCATTTTATGCATTACGTGAGCCAAAGCAAGAGAATGAGAAGGAGAGAGAGTAGAAAAACTACGTTTTATGACTCTAACGGTAAAGGTGCTCAAAAACAATACATATTCGATTTAATAACCACTCAGAAAAGTAACGGGAGAGAGAGAGAAAACGCAAAAATCTTCAAGAATTTCTTCTATTTGCTAGCTTTTTCAATTGCCTTGCAAGTGAATTTAGTTAAATTTAACTAAAGAAATCAAAAAGAAAGCATTCAAAAATCTTTCCACACTCTTCCTACATCTTTCTCACTTACTCTTTCATGCTTTATCCATCTCTTTCATGTATTTATAATAAACATACGACTTAGCGTCACCTACACATAAAAAAAGAATTCGGCTAATTTCCACTTAGGCGGCTTTTTCTTCCACCTACCTTCATCCGTCCCTCTCACACTCAATCACATTAAACACACAAAGGTATGCTACATAGGTAGTGGGAGTATCGCTGGGGGGAGTGGGGCTAAAGGAGGAGGTGTTTTGAGATGGAGGTACAACAAAAGATGCAATAATTTACGCCACAACAACGCATAAATCTGTCAAAGTTGTTTAAAAATTAAATAAAAATAAATAAAATTCAACGACAACAAAACCGGAGAAAGAAAGAAAAGAAAGGAAAGGAATGGAAAAAAAAACATCGCATCAAATTGAAGATGGGAGAAAGAAAAGTAGGCGAAAATTGTGAATGGAAATGAGGAAGGCGTAGACGGGGCGTGAACGGTGGATGTAAAAATTACAAAGTATATACATATATATATATATATGTATATAGCAAGATAGCAAGTGGCTAAGCTGTAACGAAGTTTTTAGCTATTGAAATTCACCAAAGTAAATGTCATTGACCTCTAAATACTCTGCTTTAGAACGAAGTTGCATGACTTTCTTATCTAAGATTCTAATAAGAAAGTTTTCCATATATATTTTTTAACTTTTTTATTCTTTTTAAAGTTTTATAGATTTCCCAAAGAGAAGAGTTTGTGAGGTATTATTTTAAGGAAGTGTCAAAGTTATTGACAGATCTGTATAATAGAGAAACCTCTTAGGATCTTTTTATTATACCAATAATCTAAATATAAGTAACGGATTTCAAAACTATGTTTTAGTCAATAGAAGACTTTATAATATTTGAACAATGATGGAAGTTATTAAGATCTTTTCATTATACCAATAACAGTTGAAACAACTATCTTATAATCAATAGAAGATCATCTTTATAACAGTTCCTTTATAACAGTATCTTAATAACAGTACCTTTATAACAGTATCTTAATAACAGTTACTGTATAACAGTAACTTTATAACAGTATCTTTAAAACAGTATCTTAGTATATATCCAAAATGTTCCCAGGATTCAGTTTTTATTAATTAGAAACAAATAAATATTATTTTAAAAAGTTTGCCTTGAAAAGTTTATTTTAAAAAAAGGCTTGATAAAAATATTTCATTTTAAAGACCGATTTTGTTTAAGAATTAAGTAAAAGCATATCGTATGACTTAAAAAATGAGTCTCACATTAAAAAGATTATCAAAAAAATGGCAGTATCAAAGAAAATATCATCTTTAAAAGTTTGTCTAGATCAGGAAGTAAGGCTTTTCATTTATAGAGTATAAACACAAACTAAATGATAAAAAACTAAATTTAGAATACCGATTTTGTTTAAGATATATATTATAGTAAGACATATTAATGTAATATTTTAAAAATATTTTCAGTTCAATCATTTTCTTTTAAAAGCAAACAAACAAATAACACAGCAAAAAGCAGCGAAAAAAAAAAAACAAGAAAATAAATAAACAAATGAAGAAAGAAAAGAAAGAAACATATAAAAATATGATATAATAAAGATTATACTACCAACAACAACAACAAAAATAATAATAATAGAGAATATAGAAGATGACAACAATGTTAAGCAGTGAAAATTTAATTTAATTTTCTTTTACGCGTTTTTTTTTTTGTTATGTTTTGCTTTTTTTGTTCTTTACATTAATGTTTTGTTTTTGTTGGTTGAGCAGTAAACAAATTATATTATTTTTCTTGTTAATTGTTTCATTTCCTACAATTCATAGAAGAAGCAGACAATGCAGAAAGAAATGATAAAGATAAAAAAAAAATATATATACATATATAGGTATATATAAAATGTCTAATTTATGTTGATTTAAATAGTCGTGTGGGAATCATAAAAAATAAAAAAGAAAAAAAAAGAGGGAAAATCTCAACCTATTTGGTGTTAAGTGTGAGAATTTGTATTTATTTTTGACTTTAGAGCTTTATTTTCCAAGAAACAGAAAACCAAAATTACTTTATCCATCATTAAGGGTGCAGGGGGGCTGTGGAGGTGGGTGTCAGCAAACAATATGAAATCATTAGCCTTAGGACCAAAAGAGAAGAAAATTTCTCAGTATTAACTTCATTTTACTAATAAGTTTTGCATTTTTAACCACAAATAACGCAAAATGCGAATGGACATTGCGTTAGTTATTAACTTTTTTATCTGCTTCTTCTTCTTCTACGTTTTTGTTTCATAAAATAAAACAAAAACACTTTAAGCAATGGAAAAGTTAGATCTTTCTTTATAAACTAAACAAACAGTGAGTATATTAACTTTACGTTCACTCTCGATTTAATGTTTTCTTAACGAAATATTAAATTTGATTATTAAAAATTTTATATTATTATTGTAAATATATTTATTTATAGAAAATTCTTTATTAAATATATGTAAAGGGTATATAAATTATAAAATACATTAAAAGTTTTTTCTTCTAATACTTTTGTTGTTGTTGTTGGTGATTTTTTTTTCATTCACCCATAAGAAAATAATTTTTTAGATTTTTTTTGCAAACAAGAAACCGCTAAGAGCGCCATGTCAATCAAATGGCCAGACATTGTAATGTACACGTAAGTTTTTCTTTGGAAGAAAAACAACGAAAAGTTTGCCTCATTTACCTCTCCTTCTTCTCTCTCTCTCACATTCTGCGCTGATGCCACACCGCACTCGAAGCTGTCAGTAAATTGCACAGAAATTTTTGTGTAAGTTAGAAAAACATGTGGGGAACAACTAACTTTTTGTTTTCCTTAGTTTTTCATTTGTTTTTCACTCCCCCCACCCAAACAAAAAAAAAAAAGAAAACGAAAGAAGGAGAAATGCAATTTTTGAGAATTGAAATGAAAGAAATTTTGGGTGGAAAGGGAGGGGGAGGGTAACCCCCATACCATTTCATAAAGCAATCAAAAACAGTGCGTTTGCCATTCTCTGGTACTTCGTCTTCAGTTTTTCCTCGAATGTCAAAGAAAAGTCTCGCAGACTTCGACGCATTTTAATGTAATTACGTTTAATGAAATTACATTAAATAATAAGAAAGTGTCAGAGCAAGAGGATAGAGGGCAGAGGGCGTGGGCAGCGAGATGATGTAGGAAAAGCAAAATATACAAAAAGAAGGAGATAAAAAAAAAAACCAAAAAAGTTACCCAAAACGTAAAGAAAATGATGAAAAAGTAAGTCCAAATGTTGGCCATTTTAATAGACTATGCAGCATCTATACACTGAGAGAAATGTGTCAGTTAAAAGTACTGAAATTATATTATTATATATATGTCAAGAAAAAGGGAAAAGAGTAGAAAGAAGCCTTTAAAATGGAACTAAATTAAACCTTCTATTAGTTTTAATTAATTATTTAAGACATATTGAATCTTTTGTTTTTAATTTAAAAATATCTTTAAAATTGGTTTTGATTTTTTTTTATTATAATTTTAAAATATCTTTAGAATTGGTATTATTATTTTTATAATAGATTTTTAAATCTATTTTTTTTTTTTAATTTTTAAATTTCTTTAAAATTGGTTTTGTTAGTTTTATAATGGATTTAATATTAATTTTGTTTCCTTATTCTATCATTCTCTTTTTTTTAAATGTTAAGAATTGGTTATATATATAAAAGTTTTCCATAGTAAATGAGATTTTTTACATAATATTTTGAACTTTGATATTTAAAAAGCTATTTAAATCAAGAAAGAATTATTATTAATTAGTTTTTTAATATTTTATAGACAATCATTTGTTTCGTTTTTCATTTTTTAAGATTTTTTTAAATGATTTCATCTAATTTTCTTAAAAGATATTTCATTTTGATTATCTTGCTTATATTTTTGGTATATAAAATATAATTTTGTACACCCTTAAAAAATCCCCTTAAAGTAATCAACAATTTGCATTGTTTGCTTTTTTTTTATTTATTTATTCAATTCTGTATACTTAAAATTTCTCTCAGTGTACCTTAGAGCATTATCACCAAGCAAGCAAACGTCTAGTAGTTGGATGATGGCTTCCACATTTTTTTTCTCCTTACTTTTTTTTTTTTTTTACACAAACATCTGACATTTGAAGTCTAATAAATAAGTTATGACAGCAAAATGTGGCCATGTAATGGTCTAAGACGTACAAAAGAAGATGAACCAAGGTATTGGTGGGCTAAGAGAGATTGGGGGGAGGAGCAGGTAGGGCAGCTACCTCTCTCATCTTTTGGTATTGTTAATAGCTAGCAATGCTACAGAGGACACATAGAGAAATGCTACCAAGTAACAGAATCATCAGAGTAAACATCTATTACAGGGCATGAGGTAAGTATGAGCATAAGGATACCAAACAAGTTGGGGCTCTGTGTAAATGGTCTCTGACCAAGTCCATTGCAATATTTTCTGCTTGGTTGAATTATATTTTCGTTTCACTTTCTTTAGTTTGTCTACTAATGAGGTGGTTATATTTTTTTTTCTCTCTCTATCTCTTTCCTTTTTTGGCCAAGCAAACAATCAGGCAACCAACCAGCTCTCAAGGTGTTGTCATTAAAAATGATAAATACAAGCTACAAAGATAGAAGGGAGAGCCATTGAGGGGGTGTGTGAGTTTGGGCATTTTAAGAAATTTTGTAGAATAACTTTTTGTACAAACAACATTTTGGTTGTCATCAACATCATCATCATCATTTTCATCATCATTGTCATCATGCCCATGGCTTGTCCCTTGCCAATAAGCCAAAGTTGTTTGAGCCAATTTAAAGCCAAAAGCTGACTGGACTGGGTGGGCAAAACGACAACAAGAAAAGGTAACAACTTGACAGTGAAAAGTCAAAAGAAAGATGACAAAACCAGATTATGATTAAGATAATGAATATATATGTATATAATAATGCTAATCTCAAAAATATTAAGTGATAATAATAATGTGTGATGTGATCAAAAGAAATACAACAACCCTCAAAGGAAAATTTGTCCTAGACAAAGTTTATATATCCTTATTTTAATTTATAAAATGATTCATCAATTAAGAACTTGAACTTGGTTTTATTTAGTTAGTTTTACTAGAACTAAAAAGAAATCCAATTGATAGTTAAAAGTTGAGTTCAAAAAGCTATTTCCATTCTTTATATGACAGTTTTATTTATTATTACTGATCATGAATATATATTTATATATATGTATAGCAAACATTTCCATAACTTAGTTGTAACTTTTACAAGGGTATAAAATGCTCCATGAACTTCTGTTTTACTTTCTTTTAATAAGAGCTAAAAAGGATATTTGTATTCCACAATTGAAGAATTTCTTTATTTTATTAACCGACAAATTGTATATATATATATGGATAATATTTTATAATAATATTTTAAGATTTTTAATTTATATAAAATTTGTAATTTTTTTTTAATATTTTAATAATTTAGCGATTTTTTTGTATATAAATTTATTTTTATAATATCAATATATTACAAAAATAAATCGTAAAATTATTGAAATATTATGAAATGAATTATTGAAATATTATTATAAAGAAGATTATTAAAATATAAAAAATTCTTAACTATTATAAATTGAATTATAAAATATTATTACATTTATTTTGTGTTATTTTATTTTTTTTTAATTTATTTTAATTTATTTTATTTCATAAAATGAGTGTTCAAAGTCTAAGCCAAATGAAATTTTAAGCCTGGCTTTTATAATGAAGCTTGATTTAAAAATGGCTATACTTCCTGCCAGAATAACTATAAGCCTGGGTTTTTTTTTGAAGGATTATATACGAGACTTTCAGAGACAATGATTAATATTATTCCAAAATAAAAACTTAAGTTTATTATAATATTAAATTGTTATCACCAAAAGAAGGATAACTGAGAACTTAATTTACTAGATAGCGAATATACCCGCTTTTGTCAAAGAAAACCATATTCATTTACTTAACTTTATTCACTTTAATCCACAGAGATTTTTATATAAATAACATGACAGCAAAAACAAGACGAAAAACAGCAAAAAAAAAAAAGGAAAAGAAATTGATTTGTTATGATGAAAGTCATCACTTTGATTATTGTTGATAAATTACCCCGTTCCGCTCCCCTGCTTAATCAGTCACATAAGAGAGAGATGCACACACATACATAGACATATATATATATATATATATATATATGTGTATATGTTATTCCCCTTACACTCTTTAACAATTCTTTGTTAATGATTTTAATTGCTTGCAATGGGACCTATTAACAGTTAATGACTAGAGAGAAAATCAACAAAATTGTTCACACATTTGCACTTGAACAAAACCAAATAATAAATAAAAGAAAAACCTTTTGAAAAACTGTCGGTTCATTGATAATTCCTCACATGCAGCAATGATCAGGCAAATAGATATACATATAGGTATACCTATATACTTCTATATGTCTATAAATTGTTATTTTATGTTCTTTTCACGCATGCGTGACCCATTAAGTTTTTTCTGTCTGTGTCATGACTAATTTCATTTTCATTGACAGACATACAGAGAGAGAGAGAGAGACAGAGGGAGAGGTGAAAGAGTAAAGGAGGGTTTGGGGAGGGTGGGGAAAGGTTGTTTAGACTCATGTAAATGTTTCCCATTATGCATAATTTACCGACCATTAAATGTGACCACATAGAACCGATTACATATTGTTATCTAATGGATATAATGTTATTTGTATTTATATAAAAAATACACTGAGAGAAAATTCAATTAAAATAATTGATAAATTTTATAATTTGATTTACACTTTTTTAAAAAATTGCCTTAACATTATTTGAAAGAAATTTTTTAAGTAAATATTTCTAGTAAAAGTTTTTCGAGAGCATTTCGATTGTTCAATTAATTGATTTTAAATTGTTTTAAACCAATTTTATTTCAATTATTGAAACTAATTAAGATAATAAATTACTTTAATTAAGATACGAAAAATTTAAAGCTCATAAAAAATAAAAATAGATATAGTTTTATAAAACTTGTATGTTAAAATTCTTTTAAAGAAAATTTTGTTTTCGTTAAATATTAGTTGTTTTTTTTTTAAAACAATAAATAATTCTATTAAATAATCTTTAAATAATAATTAAAAAAAAAGAAATTAACATATTAACATAGCATTTGTAAAAGTTACCTACAAGTAACAGTTTATGTTAAGTTACTCTGGTAATCTTATGTTATGTTAAGCCATTCACAGCTAATACGTAGGGGAGAAGAAAAACTTAATTATCAAATTTCAATAACGTAAATATGGATATTTTATATATATATATATTAATTATAATAATATATATATTATAAATATATTATTTATAGTCTTTAAAGTAAGCAAAGTTATGCAAAAAATTTGATGTAAAAACCCTTTTGTTTTTCTATTTTTGCTTCTTTTATTTTCATTATTTATTACACTTTCTTTTCCAAATAATTAGAAATTTTATTAAGTTTTTGACTTCTTTCAACATTGATTTCATTAAAAATCTATATACATTTAATCATATATATATATATGCATATATATAGTAGGTCATAGATTTTCATAAATTTTTCCCCCTCTTCTGACATTTTTCATTTATTTTTTGTATTCTAATTTAATCAAACACGAATCAAGTACATGCAGCTGCCATATTGCCCCGACATACTTATTCATATATAACAGAATATTACAATATATATATACATATATAAAGACATTTTTTATTCATTTGTTGTTTTCGTATGGTCTGAGGTGAAGGTCAACCACTCGGTCAGTCAGTTAGTCAGTCAATCGGTTGGTTCTATGCTTAGCCAAACGAGTAAACAAACAAATATATATATATATATAAATTTATATATATATATATATACATTTATGATTATCTATGATGAAAAACTATATAATAAGTGGTTAAAGCTGACATGAATATCTACTTACTGTATAAGGACAAATTCTATATATTAGACTCAATCAGAGAAGGAGGAGAAAATTATTATTGTTACTCGTACCTGCAATGAGAAAAAAGAAGAAAAACAAATATAAAATTAATACAAATTATTCAATATAGAAGAAGAAGAAGGAAAAAAAACCATAAAGGGTATCATTTTAGGTTAAATATCGTTACAAATTGTTAAATTGGAAAATAATTTAATCTACGACAGGCGACAGGCACAACATGAGAGTTTTCGCTTTCGTTTTTCCTTACTTTTTTTTTTTTTGATTTTAATCAAAAATAGACAAAACAAGAGGCAAGGGAAGCGGAGGAGGTTGTTGGAGTGTTTTGTCTGGGTTACTAACCGGTACCATATGTAACTAGGTTATCAGTTGATGGGCATTTGTTGGCTAGATGGTTTTAGCCTAGGTTGGGTCGTTGGTAGTTGGTTGGTTGGTTGGTTGGTTGGTTTGGTTAGAAGGCGGCATTTGGGTTTGGTGATGTAGTTCACAAAAAGGTTCACGCGGTTGTCGTCGTCGTCACGCCATGCCATGCCACGCCTACCAAATGCGGCTCAGGCAGCTGGCTCCCACATTTCCATCAAACTTTGGCCTGGCCTATTCACTTTTCTTTTTTTTTTTTTTTGTACTTTGATTGCTTTTCATGTTGTTCATGTTGACCTTTAGCCATACATATATCGACAACACCAGAGGCAACCGGAGCAGGAACAGCAACTGCCAATTATGTAATAAAAAAAAAAAAAAAAACACACACACACACAGAAAAGAAAATACTAGAGGAATAATAAAAAAAAAAAAATAGAAAAAAAGGAAACACGAAAAAACAAAAAATAAAGGAAAATAAAACGAGAATTTTAATTTTCTGCTATAAATTGTTTGGGGGCTATAAATTACAATATCGAAACAGAACATAAAACATTTTTACATACAGAGTGTCGTGTAAATTGGCCATTCCGAGAGGGAGATAGAGTGTGAAACGGACCAAAATGGCCGAGTGAAAATGGGAGAGACAAAAAGAAAGAGAGAGAATGAATGAATAAAACCTCCTAGTAGTGGGTGGTATTTGACCTTGCCCATAAAACTAGCTAAAATCAACACTGTATAATAATCAAATCAAAATAATAAAATCAAAAAAAAAAAGGAGGAAATGTTGTAGTTCGTTATTTTTTTTTTCTTTTCTGTAACTTCTAACAACCTTTTTCCGTTGATGTGCAATCTAAAAAACGAATCAATAATTGTAAAATCAAATCCAATCTAACAAAAAAGTTGTAAATTTTATTGGATAAAGATTTAGTTATAAATTGAAAATGAATAATTGGAGCTATAGCTGCGGATTAGAGCTTTGTAAATCCTTTCAAAATTGCCACTTTTTAAAGATATCTTTAATATTGACATATTAGCTACATTGTATCTACATTAACATGTTTAAGCATGCCAGATTTTGTTATAAAATATTTTAATATGACATTTAAAGCTTTTTATCATTATAATTACTGTTAATTCTTAAAGATCTCTTAAATAATGACATTGTATCTACATGTTATCTACGTTAACATGTTTAAGCATGTTTTATTTTGTTATACAATGTTTAATCAATAAAATTACTATTACTTCTTAAAGATCTCTTTAATATCGACATATTATCTACGTGTTATCTACGTTAACATGTTTCAGCATGCTTTATACGACATTTCAAGCTTTCAAGCATTAAAATTACACTTTCTATTAACATAACTTTGTAACTTGTATAAAATTCGAACCCAAATATACATATATCTATATATATATGTATGTAACTATGCTGATCTAATAGTGTATAAAAATTTCAAATTGTATTAACGTATCAAATTAACATTATCGATGGGTGTTAGCGACATTAATTAGTCATTGATTGATTGTTGTGGCTATAATTACCTACTCAAACATTGGTAAAGCAATTGTTTATATACGTACGTATGTATGTATATACATATATATATAATACAATTCAAAACCGATTTACCCTGCCATTTATATACCAAATCAAAACTCTTGGGATTGCCAAAGCAAAAGTTACTTTTCGAATAAAATTGTGGAGGATAAGTTAGGGTAGTTGAGGGGCATTTGCGGTGCGTTGGTGGGGTAAAAAATACGAGTATGTGGTACGTGTAGTTCCCTGGAGAAATTGATGAGCTCAGCACGGCAAACACACATACACACGCACAACCATCAACCACACAACATACGCCCACATAATTAACACTTTAGTTGGTTGGCTTGGTAAATAAATATTTAGCATTTGTGTGTGTGCGTGTGTGTGTGTGTGTGTGTATACACACATTGTAAGCAGCGAATTGAGCAAAGGAAATTAGATTTATGCATAAAGTGGCAAAGAAATGAAATGTGAAGTTAGTTACATAAGGTCAGGTCAACTCTTCAAGTTGGTTTAATCAATGGGAAACTTTTATTTTACCTTTTTTTCGCTCTCTCTCTCTCTCTTTTTAATAGAGAAGGGTATACATATGTATGTCTGAATGTAATCACAGGGATTCCTTAATCAAATATTCCATTGATTAAAACCATAGTTTTTTCTTCTTCTTTGTTTTGTGTGTGTGCACAGACAAAGACGAAACCACAAGCCGAGCTTAATAAAGGCAACAACAACCAAAAAAGTGTAAAAGAAGAAGGACTAAAACAGACTGACAGTTAGCTTGAAAGCTTAAGCAAGACAAGAAAGAAGATTAATTTAAAATACATATATATCTATATATAGTATATATATATACTGAATAATCAATAGTTGAAGCTTTATGATCTATTTGAACTTTACTTGAAAAACTGATGAAAATATGTTTTTTTGATAAAAACAAATCTCTGTTTGTTCCTTTGGAATCTATAGCATATAGTGAGCTGATTCTGTTGAAACTTAATAGATATATTTTTATATACATCAAATTTACAAATACCAAATTTTCTAAGAATCGCTTTTCAAATAATCAAGTTATTCATCTAAAACTATATGCTAGACCGTTGGTTCCTATTGAAGCTATACGTTATAGTCATCGGATTCTAATAAAACTTAATGGATACCTTAAATCTTACAAATGCCAAATTTCGTGAGTATTTGATTGAAAAACAATATGATATATGATATAGTCATCTGATTAGGATTAAAAATAGATATACAATGCCTACAGCAAAAAGAAATTTAGCTCTTTATCTTAAAGAGTCTCACAAAAGATCGTTTTGAACCAGAAAGACAGACGTACGGAAGGTTGGATATGACTATATTAACACGGATCACTTTGCTGATCAAGAATAACTGTACTTTATACTACTTTTTAAATTTAATATACGTGTTTACATGTTCATATATATACATATCTGTATATATATATATATTTATATAGCAATTGTATAATTTACCTCATTTATTTTCTTTATTATTTTGGTTAAGTTGGTTTAACTATTGATTGGCAAAGGACAAGTTATACAACAACAAAAAAAAAAAAAAGAAATGTTAAAATCTGTTGCTTAGCTACCACAATTCATTTATGACAAATTCCTTTGTACATTTGTTTGTTTGTTTGTTATTATTCTACTGATATTGTTGTTGCTACGGTTGTTGTTTTCCACATAACTTACATATTTTCCTCTTATTCATTGTTGGCTTTGTTTGCCAGTCTCTGACAGATATGAAAACCAAAATCAAGAAAAAAAAACTCGCCTTAGGGGGGGAGCGGAACAAAAAAACAAAAAAAGTTGGAGGAAAAGAAAAAAAAGAAGAGGAAAACATCCCCCCAGGAGGTCGGCTCTTTACGCCTGTCTTGAGCTTTAAAACGGTATTTATTTCTTTTTTTTTTCATATATATATATATATTTTCTGCTTCTTCTGTACATTTTTTTTCTGTTTTTGGCGCTCAGTGTGCGTCATAAATGCTTTTGAGATGAAAAGTGGAAAGAGTAGAGCAGAGGGAGAGGAGGAGGATGGGGACATCATGTATAATGTGGGAGAAAAGCAAGTTGAAAAGGATTTCAAACGAATTTGTTATGCGCATTTTCATGTCATTATCCTTAAAAAGTCATTGGCCTCTTTCGTCTTGCCCCCTTGTCTCTTTGCCTGTCATTATCATCATCGTCATCATCATCATCAACATCATCTGTATTATCATAGTCGCCGCCGACATAGTCTCTTCCATCATCATCTTCATCATTATCATCTTCATCAACAGGCCGATACCCCCTTTACAGTTTCTACACACACTCACACATTCTTCCTTAACTCACACACGCACACACATATTTTTAGTATATGCAAATCTATTTATATGCCAACTACTTATGCGGCTTTGTTTGGGTGCGTCGCCATTGAGGGTTGCCACCGCCCATGGGCATAATATACACTATCCCCGTTTAGGCAAT
Source organism: Drosophila neocordata (assembly GCA_018903615.1). Classification (NCBI taxonomy): domain Eukaryota; kingdom Metazoa; phylum Arthropoda; class Insecta; order Diptera; family Drosophilidae; genus Drosophila; species Drosophila neocordata. Next base: position 1,568,834 of record JAEIGI010000015.1, read on the forward strand.
TAATTTTCAAGCTTTTTCCAGTTTGAACTGAGTGTCTGTTGTGTCCCTTTTTTCCTCTTTCGTTTTTTTTTTTGTTTTTACTTTGTTTTGTTTTGTTGTTGTTTTTTTTTTTCAAGTTATTGAAGTGATTACAGCGGCTAAGTTGGGTTAAGCACGGTCGCCGTTGTTGACGGTCTAACGTATCTTGTATACGTATATGTGTTCGTGTTGGTATCCATGTCCATTCTCTTGTTGCTTCACACTATTCCCGTGTATGGTGTGAAGGGATTACATGTGTCTTAGGCCAAGAAGCTGTGAACGTAAAGGTGTTTTATGGGTCTCTATGTGGCATAATAACACAATTCATAGTGAGAAGAGTTCCCTATTATGTGTATTAACGGCTTTAAAATCACTTATCATCGTTAGCCACTCGTCATATTTCTAGCTAATTATATGGATGCCTTATGGCAAGAAAAAGGTTACACACTTAAGTTAGAAACTGGAACCCAAAACTATCACTGCAGTGGAGTGTTACGAAAACTTAAAGACAAAGTATAAGGTGCACAAAGGGAGACATCTATATTTAGATTCCACTTCTGTTACTAAAAAAAAATACGTGGTTCCTAACAAGGATAATTATATACTACTTAATCAATAGTCTTAGAATATAGACCATGGCGCAGAGGTTTTTTAAATACATATAGCGAGTAGATAGAGTTTTAAGAAATCCTTCAGAAAGCTTTAGGAATGAGAACTGAATGAGGAAAGGCAGATAAAAATGGATATAACCAAGGAGTAAAAGTTAGCTAAAATTGTATATAAAATTTAAGTAAACGAGTAACGAGTAAAGCATAACAAGAACTGATTAAGCAAATAACGAGGATTGGCCAATAAGAAGGAATACAAACGATGAGTAAAATTTACCATAAATTTAATATAAAAAGTAACGATTAACGCCTTAAATAATAGAAACTGATTAAGTGAGGGCTGGCAGAAAAGAAGAAATGCAAATGACGAGAAAAAACAATTTAAAACTAACCTAATATTAAAAGTAACGAGTACTAGATTTCATATACCTTTGACACATTTAATTATCTAAAGAAAGAACCCTTAACTGTTTCATTTTCAATCAAAGTTTATACAATTGAACACTGTATTGAACTCGTTACTGAGAACTCGTTCGTTATTGTTTGTCTTTTGCTTGTTATTTGTGCCTAATTAGCTATAAAGATACATTTCGTTGCGGAAAAGGACCAATAATACTAAGAACGGATGTTCATATTAATAAATGACGGAAATACTCAGGAGAAGCCCAGAACTATTAAGTGACCGTCTGACGATGGGACGGACTAACTGACTGATTATTAGTTGCGTGTTAAGTGTCAATTGTCATAATTAAATGTGACATCCGCAACCATTTTGAAAATTAGAAAAAGCTTTTAGCGCAGCGAAAAAAAACAAAAACAAAAAAGGAATTCCCATAGACCAAATGTCTGGTTATGTGAACTTTATCGCATCTAAAGTGGGGTGCTAATTGTATCGGCCTTTGGTAGATGTTTCGATTTACGTTCATCCATTTGCTATATATATATATACATTTATATATATATATATATATATATATAAATATATGTTTTAGTTATTTGGGACGGGTATCAATTTCTTAGATGTGTGTTTGAGCTGAATTTATTTTTGTTTTTTTTTTTTTGACCATTTTTTTGTTTTTCTAATCGCGATTAATTAATCTGTTTAATGGGCATTGGGTAACGATGAACCGATTGATTGGCATCAAACCAACCAAGCAGTCAATCTACTAGCCGCCGCCGGCAAACCAACCAACCGACTAACTCATCGACTTTATGATGGACTGGCTCTCGGCCCTTAACCAGTCGAGCGAGCAAGCGAACGAGCGAATAAGCGAGCTAGCAAGCCAGCGAGCGAGTGAATGAGTGTGCGCATCTAAATGAATGCATAATGCCATCAATCAAATGTAATTATAAACTCTCTTTATTGCTATATCCGTAATGCACACGTGCAAAGTCCAATTGGGATTAGATACCTACATATGTATGTATATACATAGATACATGTGTATACGTGTGTGTTAATGTGTGTTAGTGAATCGAGTTATATATTGTTATTGCCGCATAGTGTATGTAGTGTGGTGCGCTCTGTTGTGTTGTGGCCTGACCCGAAAGCCAACTAATGCCAACTAGTTATGGCAAGTAATGACGTATAATTGCATCAGACAGTCGTCTGGCTGTCTAACTTTGAGTTGAGATCAATGCGAGCAATTTGTTGGAGATTTTTATATATACATACATATAAATAATCGATCGATCTCTTAGGGAGATGGTAGCTATAAAGAGCATGTGGGTGTGTGTAAGATAAGTATAAAATGAAAATTGACTATTAAAACAATTTGGTTTGCACTGTAACTTTTTGAAGGTAGCAAACCTTCTTCGTTAATGCAATTATTGTTGAAAATACTTTTACTCGTTACTCGTTTAACTTTATTTACATTAATTTTTTGCTTTTCTAATTGCATAGTACTAATAAAGTAAATATTAACCTTTTATATAAGCTATACAGACTTATGCGCTACTCATTTCTTTCTTTTTGAATTGCATAATAAAATTTGCAATATATATAATATTTTAATAATGTAAATCTAAAATTTGAACATAAGCTAGAGAGACTTATGCATTACTCGTTTCATTCTTGTTGAAAATACTTTTACTCGTTACTCGCTAGACTTCATTTACATTCGTAGCTTGCTTTTCTAAATACAATGTACTAATAAGGTAAACATAAGTTATACAGTCTTACGCGTTACACGTTTCTTTCTTGTTAAAAATATTTTACTCGTTACTCGTTAAACTTCATTTACATTCGTTACTTGCGTTAGTACTAAGAAAGCAAATATTTCCATTAAACATATGCCATATCGTTTCTTTACCTTCTTTCTCGTTTCTTTTTGCAATTTGTGTTTCATTCGTTACTTAATTGTATTTAGATTCGTTTCAGTATATATTGCTATTGCCATCTCAAGCATCTCATTTTTTCTTTTCACATTCTAACACTGACCTATATTCCATATATTTTAAATATAACACATTTTTATCCTTTGTATCTGCATACCAATTATCTTTGACTGTGTCATATAAAAAAGCAATTATATTGGCAAAAAAGAAAAAGGGAAAGGAAAAACCACAGACACAACAGCAATAACAACAACAACAGCAAGTGCATTTCAATTAGTAAAAATATTTTGTAATTGAAAGATAGAGAATAAAATTTAGAGACTGTTACTAGTAGCACTCGTACAAGTACTTGTTACAATAAAACATTTCATTTCAATGCCATAGAAAAAAAAATTGAAATTTTCTAATTGAAAAAGCAAACACAAAATAACAACAAGGAGAGAAAGAGAGGAATATATATATATATATATGGTAAAAGAATTTGTTGTTTTTTTTTTTTTTTTTTTGTGTGGGTTATTATTATTAAAATGATAATAACCCCAGAAATATCATCTGGCCCAAAAAGCACATACCAACCACATACCACTTAGCCATACAACCACTCTTAACTGTCTGCTGTGTGTGTGTGGGTGGGTAAGAGAAGGAAAAGGGGGTGGGTTACCCATTATCAACGTCCTTGCCATGGTCATGCGTATCCACAAGTTCCTTTTATGCCATGTTTGTCATTTATTTGTTTGTTTAGAATATATATATATATATATCTTTCCTTTTTGTTGGTTGGTTGGTTGGTCAAAAAACATTACAAAAAAAAAAAACAAAAAATATGGCAAAACAAAAAAAATTTGCATTAGAACGAACCAGCAGGAGAGCCTTTAGTTGAAAAACCCTTAATCAAAAGTTTAAACAATATAAAATATGAAAAATGCTTAAACAAAACTGTAAAAAAAAGAAAGAAAATAAAGTGGGGGGTGAGGGAGAGAGATGAAAAATGAAATGAGCCAAAAAAGCAGCAGCAGTAACAGCAGCAGGGGCAACAAGACGAGTCAACAAATGCGTCCTCTTATACAGACACCAACAGAGACACAAATACAGACGCACATGGACACGCACACACACACACACACACTCAGACAGATATCGTAATAATGGATAATGCCAAACGAGCTATGGACAGGACAGAGGGAACAAAGTTTGGTCTAAGAGTCGAAGCTGTGTTGGCCATTTTGCCAGGCAAATAACCTTCTGTAGTATGGCAGCTTATCCCTCCTCTCTCTCTCTTTCCCTTTTTTTTTCTTGGTCTTTTAGCTTCCCTCTCTTGTACTTTTACTTTTTCCCTTACTTACCCCTCTACATTCTAAATCCCCTCTTGTATTCACAAAAGAGACAACTCATGCTGTCTGCCTGCATTTTGGCTAATGCAAAGAGCCTTGAAATTGTATTTTACTCTTAGAATATATTTTTATATATATTTTTCTTTAAGGTTTTATATATATATTTGTTCCCCCTCTCTAACAGGATTAGCAGTTTCGAACTGCTTTTTATTTCTTTTAAATTTTGCAAAAGGTAAAGTAAAAAATTTAAGAAATATTTTTAGAAATTTTTTAGCTTAACCAAAAAAGAGAAAACTATTTATTTGCAATTAATTATTTATTTAAATTTATTAGTTTGCAACTAAATAATTAATGTTGGTTAAAGAATTGTCGATTAATTGGCAACACATGGGAGGGAGGGGAGTCGCAACCCCCCTACTACCAGAATGTTCCATTTTATTTTCTGTGTCCCAAACGTTCCAATTGCGTTCGCTTAAAAATGAAAGGAAAATAAAACTGTATAAAAGATTTTTATGCAATGTTATTTTGTAAACTTTTATTTCAATTTTTAATGCCATCCATATGCCATTGTCAATTACAGTGCTCCCCCTGCCTTTTATCTCCTCTCACTCGCTCTCTCTCTCTCTCTCTCTGGCTCTTGCGGACAAGGGGAAAGTTATCCATTAAATATGCAACAAAATTTTTGCTGATGGAAAAGCAAAATAAATATATATATAAAAATAAAGAAGACAAAACAAAACAACAAATAAATAAACATACATACATACAAACAGCAACAATAACAGCAACAAAAGGAACCAAACATTCGAAACAGAACAACAAGAACAAGTTACCAAAATTTAAGGACTGGCCAGAACGTAAACCCAAACTGAACTAAATTCGAATTGCTATGCATTGCTGTGTTATGCCATTTGGTTTGGATTGCTTCTTTTCTGTCCTATCCCATCCTGTCCTATCCTGTCCTGTCCGAGAATTCCAACAATAAAGAGACGACGGACAGATGAGACTGAGGGACCAAAACTAGCATCAGTGGCAAAACATAAACGTGTAGCCATGCGTATCCATGAGATACTCACACTCCTCCTTCTATCTCAGTTATCCCATCGTCGTTTGTATCCTGTATCTATAACTAAACTGTAATATGCATTCAAGTTGAGTTTTTCCAATACATTTGTGCATTTCGTACATAGCCAAAAGATGAAAAGAGATTTCCATTCACAAAAACAAAACCAAAAATTGAACCAAAAACAAAAAAAGCAAGTAAAAATGCTGAAGCGCACAAAAGGAAAGAAAAAACCAAGTAAACAACAAAAAAAATAGAAAAAAACATTTAAATTCTAAATTCATAATGCACACAATGCCAAATGCAAATCTGAACTATGCACTAAAACTTTTCACATTTTCCTTGCACTTTTTCACATTTGATAGACATTTTCCAAATGGGTTTCAATTTTCTTAACTCAATTATATTAGTTCTTTTGATTATTTAAGTTAATTTTTAATTTCACTCTCAAATTTTTAGTTCTGTGAAGTTTTTTTTGACAAAGTTTTCAGTGTTATAAAAGGACAAAATTGTAAATGTTTTATTGATTTGGGACATTAAATTTGAATGCATTTTTTTTGGATAAAAATTGCATTTCCATTTAAATAGTATTCCATCCTAAACGTATTAAGAAAATATGTCGATTAATGAAAAAAGTATTTTCAAGAGTTTCGAAAATTTCTTTTTTTAAATACAGTCAAACTTTCCCTACTTAAGTTGCCATAATCATGCTTAAAAGTTCGAGATATTGATATTTAGTGTTGGCAAAATCCTTTGTAATACTGAGATATACAAAAAATAATATAAAATTATTAAACTACAATAGTATTTTAGCCATATACGAACTCCTAATGAAGTAAGCAAGTCCTCCCTGCTGACTTTGAGTATATCCTGTACCAAGTAGAGAAATTTTATAGAATATGGGAGTTTACTCCTTCAAAATTCTCTTCAATTCAAATTAAAACTCTGCATACAAACCTTCCTTACTATTACTTATTCGGTACAAATTGTACATAGATATACATATCTCTGATATTTAAAGAAATATAGTTAGCTCATACTTTTTGGATAAGATTATTGGATTAGCCAAATAAGAAGGCGCTATCTTTAATACAACTCTAGTTATTAGTTTTTTCTAAATTAAGGGGGCGAGGTGGGCGTGGCAAAAATTTAAAACAAACTTGATCTGCGTGGACACTAGATGAACATTGATACCGAATTTGGTTGCTCTAGCCTTTTTTAGGCTCTAAGATATAGGACTACATATGGACAGACAAATAGACGACAATGTCTCAATCGACTCAGCTGATGCTGCTGATCACCAATATAGGTATATACTTTATAAGATCGAAAATGCTTCCTTCTTTCTGTTACATGCATCTTAGGAGCTTTTATATACCCTTTCGCACTAGATATACAGGTATATAATGAAACGTTATGTTCTCTTTATAATTACATATAATTACTTTTAATTAAAGTGTAAGCCAATTGTATAATGAGTAGAAAAGCTAATGGTACAATGCCATATATATATATATATATAAAACAACAAGTATGTAAAGTCAACGTCATCATCATGGGCGCTTTCCTTTTTGACAGGCAAACATTTAGACAGTTGGACAAACGTCAGAGAAAGAGAAGAGAAATGTGCGAATATATATGTATACTCATATATATATATCGAATGGAATATCTAGAACTATAGTGAAATGGTGGCACAGTCAATGAGTGGGGGGGAGGTAAAGGGAATCGTGTTTGTGTCCATGTGAACAGCATGTGACAGTTCCATGATGTATGGTTTTTGTAATATTTTGTGTCACATCAACGGCAACGGCAGCGGCAATAACAAGAAATATCTAAATATTTAACTCATAGCACAACAGAGTAGGCAGAAGAGAGTGGAGAGTGGAAAGGGGGGAGGCGATCTGTCGGTCATTGGCTGTTGTTATACTCACTCCTTTGATGTAAATGAAAACAAAAAAAAAAAAAGAAAAAGAAAAAGAGTTTTCAGCTTTTCTTTTGATTTCTGATTGTTATACATATGTATATGTATGTATGTATGAATGTGTGTGTGTGTGTGTGACCTAGGTCAAGATGAAAAAACTTTTTTTTAGTCAATTTGTTTCCTTTTTTTTTCTTCTTCGTCTTCTTTTCCAGTTTTCTCAAGAAATTCATGACTCTTTTAACTTTATTTTCAACCTGCCTCCTTTTTTTTGGTTTTCTCTTTTCTCTTTTACCATAGTCTGGCATTTTCTTTTGGGGTATGTTTCATTCTGTTTGCACTTCCGCATTTTGTTTATGATTCTCTGGCTAGAATGAAAGCCAAGCAAACTGAAACCGACCCCAACTAATTAGCTGCACTTCTACCGGATTTCAAAATGGCCAACTTAGTGACCTAGATAAATATCCAACACACATACTTACAAACATACATACATATATATATATTACTTTAAGTGCTGCAAGAGCACAATCTAATGGCCAACGAAAACTGATTTTAAAATGAGCCAAAGCTAGCCAAAATGGTCAAGCAAGTGAAAATGAAATGGAGGAAGCAACCAACTAACCTTACAACCAAAACAACAACAACAACAACAATAACAATACCCCATAAACCCTAGAACCATTCCAAGAACAAGAGCCACCACAACAAAACTTAATGGGCGCGTGCCTCTGTTATTAACAGATTCAACACGAAAGCAAGCAGCAAGCAAACAGACAAACATTCAAAAATGTATACAGAGATACATATAAACATACTTACACACACACACACACACACACATACATGTATTAGCCAGCAGCAATGGCTTAGCCCACAGCCTTGTACACTGACCTTTCCGCAGGCATAGCAGAAATGGAAAAAGAAAAAAAAAGGATGCGGGCCAAAGGAATACAAAGACCAACAAAAAGAAGCAGAAGCAACAGCAAGAAGCCAAGAGAAAATGTTTGAAAAAAAAAAAACATCAGCAAATTTGCTAAAAGGGTCACAGAATTTTGTTTTTAACTTTTTCTAGGAGACAGACCTTTAAATCTTTAAAGAATTCCATTGATCTATATAATTATAATGCAAAGATTTTTATTGAGAAAATAAAAAAAATAAATTTGTATATAAAATATTTTGTATATCTTTAAAGACTTTGAATTGTTAGAATTCAACTTTTCAAATTCAATTCAAACGAAAGCAGTGTAAAGCAGTTAATGCAACGGTAAACGATCATAGCTTAAAAGAAGTGCAACCGACAGTAAGAAAGAGAGAGGGAGAATTGGTTTCCACTTTGATTTGCTAGATACATATTTCGATACAATGTTGCTAAGCAATTTTGTTGCATGTTGCAGAACTTTTAATATACATAAGTTGATTTGCTAGATACATATTTCGATACAATATGTTGCTAAGAAATGTTGATGCATGTTGCAGAACTCATAACATAGCTTGAAATTGGTTTAACATTGAGTTAACATAATGTCTATTAATAGTACTGATCATTGTACGCTAAGTGGTTGCAATTAATGAATTTCAAATCATATTAAATGCAAAATATTATATATAAACGTGTAAAAAACAAGATAAACTAAATTAAGGTTCTGTAATGGAAATTTATTGTTGCAAGTTCAGTCAAGTGAAATATTTTTTACCTATTTTATACACTTTTACTGTGATTTAACTGGATTAGGTAAAGGTCACCAAAGTTCTTCTAGGAAGAATAAGTTAAAGAAATAATGCTAATCATTCTAAGGATATTCCAAAATTGTTGCTTAACATTCCGACCCAGTCCAACAACTTGTGAAACGGTAAAAGTGCAAACATAAAAATTTGCTAATTTGAATAAGTCACGTGAAAAATACAATGACGACAATTCGTTGCTTTCAGTTTTAGCCTTGACAAATAACACTAACAGTTTGTGGGAGGTGGGGGACCACACACGCACTATACCAGTAGAATATACATACATACATTTAAACCCATAGGAATGACGTACATGTTAGATATATATATATGAAATTTAGTATATTGACTAAATTATGAAAATGCTTTATATGATGTGTTGTATAAGTCAAAGTGAAGGAAGCAGATATATATATATATCTATGTTTCTTATTGTAAGGATTTTATTGTCACGTCAAAAAAGAAAACAGAGAGAGAAATATAAAAGTGAAATATATTTGATACTTGATATTTATTTGTACTTCTCTCAATTTTAATCATAACTGACCAACCAATGGCACATACACAATCCACTCAGTGTCTGCAGATCCCTTCCCACTCAATCTCCATCTCTATATATATATCATCTCTGTCACTCTCATGATAATAACAATAAGGATAAAGTCTGTTTCAAAAAATTGATGTCAATTTTTACAGCTTCTTTTCTCCATTGTTTTTTATTATTTTTTTTTTTTTTTTCGGTACTCTTCTTCAAGTGACATTGATGGGAATCGGTATGGCTATGAGTATAACGGAATGGGGAGGGCAAGAAGACAATAACAATTGAACCAATTTTTCTTCGACAACATTTTACTTTACAATTTCCATCACATTTACATTCACTAATTGATTACCACTAAAAGCCTATCGTATGAAATTATTAACTGAAATCCGTAAAGGCTGAAAAAAATTCAATAAGAAAATTATTTACAATTTTTTTTTTCTTTTGTTCTCAATAATGAATAATAAGAGACAATAATCAAATATTGTACATGTATCTGAATCTTGGTTTTAATATTCTTTTCATTTATATACGTAGCAAGGACAATGGATAAGTCTTTATCATTCGATTATAAAAGCGAAAATGTAAATAATTTAATTTAAAAATAAAAAAATTTTAAAAAAATATGACAGAACTATAGGAAACACAAATAAAAGATAGTATTGAAAAACTTATATATTTCAAATATATATTGTTTAAAGTTATGGAAAGTGTCAGATATTTGTAACACATAGAAATATACATAGGTCGATCTAGCCATATTTGTCTGGCCATCTATCCGTTTCTTTGCATCTTTTAGGGCTTAAATTTTAAGCTACATAGTTATAATTTAGTAGATAGGCTTTTTAGATATCTAGCTTAAGAAAGTATAAAAATAAGTCGCTTCTGATTACTATAAGATGTTATTTTAAACAAAAAGAGCAGAAAATGTATGTTTTTTGTTGAAATTTTTTTGATTATTTATTCACTTGAATTGGCTTCGTGGTGTAGTAGGTAGACCCGGGTTCAAATTGTAAATGAAGACAATTTTTTTTATATTTACTTTTATTATTTTCCTTTATCAGATGATTTCATTTAGTAAGAGTTTTCTAGGTATTTTCAGTTTTCAAATTGATGCTGATATTTCGAAATATATTTTATCCTTTTACATTTTCTTTTTTCTTTAACTTTTTGGATTTTCTTTATGGTCTCTTTTTGGGTTTCTGCATTGCCTTGACTTGCCTTAGTGTTTTTTTTTTCTTCTGTTTTTGGTAGCTTTCTTTTTCTCCACTGGTTTTCCTTTTTTTTTTTATCATCTATCTATGGTTGGGTATTTGCTCTGCGAGTGTTTGCATTTCTTAATTAATTACAATGCGTGACTTTCATACTTAGCAAGTATTAAATTATATACGTATTTTTTTTTTTCGTTTTTTCTTCTCTCTCTCTCTCTCTCTTTCTTTTTTTTATGACCACGCCTCACACTTAACTTAGGGGGAAAAGAAGAATTTGCCTACATTAGCTTTATTCAGACAAAGAGAGAGTGAGAGAGAGGGTGGTAGAGGGGGATGGAAGGACAAAGTGGTAGAAGAAGTTGAGGAAGAAATATTGTTGTCGCACCCATGGGCGCTGCTTAAGTTCTTGTTGCTGTTGTCGCGGCTGTTTGTCATTTTTCTACTTATAACAAGAGCTGGCAACCACCTCCGCCACCACCTCCCCCCATACCACCATACTAGCACTCCCCCGCCACCCATCATTCTCGCTCTGTCGCTTTTCACATCTTTGCCACTTCTCTATTCCACTACCCTCTTGACTTCTGATTCTACATATATATACGTTTTTGTTTTTTTGTCTATACCCTTATATACTGTTAGGGTATAATAGAAAATAACATACACAAAAAAGTGGCAACACTGGTCATAGAAATTTATCGATATCGATAGGTTCAAATCTTTCACAATAACTATACAAGTAATTATATAGATTTACAAACTATAGATATATATAGACAATTATTTAGCTTTTACATGGAAATTTTATTTAAAATATAAAATTTGGATCTCAAAGTTATATATCAAAGATGATATATATAAACTATATGTACTATATATTTGAATATACAACTTGTCTATCAAATTCTTAATCCATTTTTGTTTTCTAAATTTTAAAATAGAACTCAAACTTTTAAGATTTTAGATGATGAGCTAGTAAGATCGGCAAAATAGAATTAACTAACTAAGGTTTTGAAAAAGTCAAGAAGATCGATAGCTAAATATGGATATAAAGGATATATAAATATAGAATATAAAGAATATATAGAATATACATGGAGACTTACAGCTTAGTCTGGCTTATAAATGATTTCGATATTTTCCATATTTCATTAAAAAAGAACATAAAATTTAGTTAAGAGATAAGAACTTAACGAAATTTTTTAATAATATATAGCAAATATGGAAGTCCAAGGGAGAAATATATCTAGACAGGCAACTAAGAAAGCAAATTTTCTTTCTTTCTAAAATATACATATTTTTGTTAAAATAGAAAAGCATATTTAAATAGAGTTCTGCCTTTTTTTCTTTATTAAAAAAGAGTATTAAAAAATCGTTGCTTTAACATTAATTTATAAAGTTTTTCTTTAGCTTTTTTTTTTTTTGGCCGTCAGTTTTATGCACATGAGACAATGCTTTATCATACTCGTATCTCCTACTCTATATATGTGTGTGCTGGTGTGTGTGTGTTTGAATCGTGCTGTGTCCCGGCTGGCGTCTTGCTGTTATATATATATATATTTTTTTTTTTTTTTTTTTTTTTTGGTTTTGGATTTTCATAAATGAATTTTTGTGCCACAATATTTTCAGTTTTTAAGCAGCAGAGAAGGTTAAGAAGTAAGTGTGGGTGACGGTGTGGGGGTGTGTTAGTGGATGGAAGGGGGATCCAGAGAGGAGTGGCAGCTTGCTGTGGCTTTTGTGGCCAGACTTTTAAGTGGTTTTCTTGATTAGACCATGGTGCTTGCTCTGCGTGTTCCATATGTGGAACAAGGTTAAAAACGCAAAAATATAAAACAAAAAAATGAAACGAGATTAATAGGTACAGTAGTTGATAATGGTCAAAAGATAAGAACTATATTATTTTGTAGATCTTTTCATCTTATCAGAACTAAAAAGCATTCTATTTGATGAGTTCCCATGGAAATTGTTTAACTTCCCATGAAATCAATTTGAATTAGTTTCATGTGAGAGAAAAAATAATGATAAATAAAATATATAATTCCCAAAGAGAATTGAACATTTTGTTCTCACTGTCAAAATTCCATTGCCCAGGGAACGACTATCATCAGCTGCAATATGATGACAACAATGACGTTGTATACCACTGACATTGACGTTGATGTTAAGTCTCGGAAGGGCACGCAAGTGGGCTTTAGTCAGTTGGTTAGTTAATGGCGTTGACAACATTTCAACTTTTCGTTAATTGTTGTAATTTTTTAATGCCAGTGGCAACGACATTGTCACTGCATCATCATCATCATCCAATGACTCATGTTTAAAATCCAAACATGAGTGTTATAAATAAATAAGAGAAGAAAAAAAAAATGGTATAAGGAATGTATATTAAAATAAGGGAAACTGTAAGGAGGATGGGAAAGCAACAAGCAATGATTTTTCCATTTTTCACACTAATGGGAGAATGTCAAAGGAAATAGCTAACACAATTTGACAAGCATTTGTTTCCACTTCACGCCTATTTCTTTACTCCAACAACCATCTGAGGCAACATCTGTTGAATAAATGAAGGAGAAGAAATTTTTCTATTCTCAGTTGCAAGTTGCCTACGCATTTCAATAGAGTTAATTGCAATTTACTTTACATTTAAATGCACTGAGAGAAGCTGTCGTAGAAATGCCAAAGTTTCTATAAAAACAAAAAAAAATGATAAAGTTCATTGAGAATCAGTCAATTTCAAAGTTTTTAAAAAGCTGAAAACTAAAAGTAACTAATTTTTAATGAAAAATAGAATAAAATTGAAAATATTTCGTTATAACAATTTAAAAATATTAAATAGAGGTTCAGCTTTTTAAAATCAAATGGAATTGTATTGATCTTCTAACTCTTCTTCGCTTGTTTCATTCCACATTGTTTCTTTCTGCAACATTTGGTTCTTTTTTGTTTTGTTCCAGTAGAAATTTGTTTAATTCCAAAAAATTAAATGTGTTAAGCAAATATTGTTAGTAACTACAAATTCTAAATAATTTTTTTTTTATTTTCTTAATAATTGTTTATGATTTTCCACTGACTTTGTAGTATTTAGAAACTATTTAAAGGACTGTACTTTTTAAATACAATTCTTAAACATTTTTAACAAATTTTCGAAAAACTTTTGTTAAACTTTGATTAACTATAAAATGTTTTAATATTTTTTATATCTATTTAACTATAAAACTAAAGATCTCAAAAAGAAAACTTACCATAATGATATAAATATATACAATAGTTTATAGTATAAAAAAAAAGAGAGTACCCAGAGGATTTTTGAGTTACATACCTGTAAAGAGAAGAACATCATATGATATAAAGTAAATTTCAAGCAATATATTTACATTAAAGTGTACTATATATATATATTCATGTATATATATATATAGAGAGAGTCTCGTGGATTCAGAATAACTTGCACGCCTGACTAATGGTACAATTATTTTTCTTTTTCTGCATTTCTCTCGTACGAGCACACTATTAAATGGTCTAAGTCGGTGACATTGGATACGCTGGGTGCACAGCATCATCATTATCATCGTCATCATCATCATCTAACCATCCGCATCTCTTTTATGCATGCAACCCACGGTCTCTTCATGCCATATGTTGAGTGCCTGCCTGTGACTCAGTTATTCAAGCGTGTGGGCAGAGACAGGATGAGGGTCTCCCTCTTCCTCACAGCATTCCCCATATCATTCCCCCAGTTCCCATCTGTTCTCCCAGAAAACTCTCTACTCAGTTTGTGTCTCATTATTTTTGATTTGCAGAGGCTTAAAAATGCCTGTTCTACGCCCATACACAAACACACACACACACACACGCGTATACGCACACCCATACACTTGCATACTGTAAATCCTATTTTCACGGCAAATGAATATATTTGTCTAAAATGAAATGTATAAAAAAATGTTTCACTTTAAGCAGGGACCACAGCAAGGACACGGCAATGAGCATCTAAAAATAAATATCAAATTACCACCAGTCACAAATTTCAAAAGAGAGAGAAAAACTTTCACATAAATTCATACAACTACAAAATGAAAGATAATGAACCATTTTAATGAATAGCTAAACTAAAACAAATCTGAATAGAGTCTATTTTCAAGAAAAATAAAGCCCAAAATAAAAAAAAAAAAAAAAAAAAAGAAACGAATAAATAAAGAATAAATAAATAAAAAAGAAAAACTTGTCTTCAGCTCAAAACTGAATAGAAATGGAAACGGCGAACTCTCTTCCACATTTGTAATGCAATCAAAATTCAGATAGAAAACAAAAATAAATTTATTTGTTGAAAGCAAAAATTGCATTTTCTTCAAAAATTTATTCTATTTTTCATTTGCATTGTAAAAGAACCTTTGGTCAATTTGTTTACAAATTAGATAAACCAAAACGAAATATTATACCAAAATTTTACCATTTTAATAAAAATAATTTCAAAATAAACAACAAAATATGGAAAAAAATGTCTTTGACTAAATAAAACTTGTTATACACTTGCAAAAAGGATATATTGATTTTGCTCAGAAGTTTGCAACTCTTGGAAGCAATTACAAAGTATACATACATACATATATATTCTTGATCAGCACAGTAAAGTGGGTTGATATTCTATAAACTAGTTTGTCTGTCCGTTCGTCTGCCCATTTCTCCGACAAACGTAAAGCTACAGATCTTAAATTTTGCACCTAGACTTCCTTTTGCTTTACTTATTGCATATCTCGGAATCATACCATTCGGATGACTATATCTTTTTTCTTCCAAAGAAAGGATAGATCTAGCATAGGGTTCAACATCAATAACTTTTTTGTCTTTCAATCGAATATCAGGAAAGTTAGTGTTTGTAAGTTAAATATAATTGTTTATGTATCCATTGATTTTTATAAGAATCGGTTGACTATATCATAAGGCTACCATAGAAACGATCGGTATTAGTTAGCTTGTAATATATAAAAATTTATAAAAGTTTTATGCTATTAGCTGCCTTAGAAACAATCGGACCAAATAGGAAACTGTTTTCCTTACGCCACGGACTTTATACTTGACCAGTTTTATATATTGTCTAATGAAATCACTAAAGAAAATTTGCAAAGGTATTCGTGATCATTCTTTTAGTTACTTGAAAAATTTCTATATGATAAAGAAGTCCGATCTATATAAAGTTTTATAACAACAAACTGATTAATCTGCAAGTTAACTTGTAACTTATAAGTTTATATATTAAAAAGTGCCTTGTTCCTTCTATTGATCATAATTAACTTACCCTTTCTGCAAGGGTAAAAAAAAAAAAACAGAACGTTAAATGTCGCTAGTTATGAAAATTGATTGATTAATTAATTGAAAAGAAAAATTGTGTTAATTTATATTTTATTGAAGGAGGTACGCATATTTGCTGCAATATTTTTGCGGTTATTTGGCAAAATCAATGCTAACCAATTAAAATTTATAAAAGCTGTCATTCTGCCACAGATATTTGTTTGTATGTATGTATGTATATATGTATATGTATTGTTATAATGTGAAGAGAGTAGCAGAGAGACAGAGAGGGAATATAGGAATATAGTGTGGTTCTTTGAATGATGATTGGTCTCTGTCTCTGTTCATTTTTCCACCACGTTGGGCGCCAATTTAAGTGTAAATGCATTTACAATTTGGCATTCAGCATGAATACCTTTTGCATCCTTTCCCCTATCAATTTTATTTAACACTTGTTGGATAATAAGTGCAACTGCATTATATAAAGTATTGTGGGTGAAAGTGTGTAGACATTTGTGGTATGCAAATGGAAACTAATTTGAAAATGAATCACTAAAAATTCAATTTTCAATTTGATTGAAAATCAATGACCTTGCTCAACCTGCTGATGCTTTTTCATACTAATGACTGTATACAAAGAATTTTTATGATTCCGACATCATCAAACCAAAACAGTAAGAGAGAAAGAGAAAGAGAGAAAGCAAACTCAGTCAACCAAATGGAAAGGGGAAAAGTACAGGTGTTGAGAATGGAGGGAGTAAAGTATCACACCTGCCCCATTCATGTGGCACGTTCTGAATTCTGATGTGTGTGTGTGTGTCCTCATTCTCATTCCTGTGATGTCCTTTTGTTATTACCAACACACACACATACGCACGCACACCCAGACAAGTGTAATATCCTTGCATTGGTTAATTTATATTATCAATTTATCAATTTATGCTTTTGAAAGTGCTTTTTTATGGCCTTACATCCTTCGCCCACATCGTTTCCCTTACTAAAAAAAGAAAAGGAAAAACAAACTAGAGGAAAGCCCTCACGTTATTCTTAACAAAGCTTGAATACCCTTGCTAGTTCTAATTCAAAACTGGTTTTATTTTTATATACTCAACCAAATCTGATTCAAATTGCTTATGTAGTTAATAAGATTTAAACGTTTTTTAATATGAAATCTATATGATATAGTTCATTGATTCTGCTGAAACTTAATAAAACTATTCAAATATATATCTAGTTAATAAGATTTAAACGTTTTTTAATATGAAATCTATATGATATAGTTCATTGATTCTGCTGAAACTTAATAAAACTATTCAAATATATATCTAGCTTGCTGATACGAAATTTCAATGAAATCGCTTAACTAGAAACCAAAAATATGGCTTATCACGCTGATCAAAAATATATACATCAACTTTACATCATTGAAGATGCCTTCTTTTTGTGCTTTGCAAACTTTATAACAAAATCAATATACCCTATTTTAACAAGTGTCTGGAAATGGCCATGGTAACCTGTGTCCTTGAGAAGGGGGTTTTGAATGTTCAGTGGCTTCTTTCACATCATCAAATTGGCAATTTAGAGTGGATGGTACCCAGGTTAAGGTAGAAAAAGACACTGTTCATACGTATATATTTACAGACATACATACCCACATATCTACATATATGTATATATTGTTAAATCTTTGCGGTGTCTTTTTTTGGCTCGTCCAGTTAATTGTTTTCCTTTAGTTATTTGTATATGTTTCTTTTGGCCAAGTTAATAGAAAAAGTGTTGATTTGAATTATTGTTATATAAGCTTATCATGTCAAAAGCAGCTACTTTACGTTTATTGGTCAATGCTTTTAGCCATATGCGTTAAATGTTAGTATCTTTTAGCTATTTGTTGTTTGCCATTCATGGTATTTGCTTTCGGTTTAGTTTATACTCTACATATTTGTGGTTTCATTTAGATCCATTTAATTATTATTTATGCATATAACACTCTTTCTATCTCTGTCTCTCTCTCTCTCTCTCTCTATCAATCTATCCATCTCTTTCTTACACTGCAATTGCTTTTAGCTATTTCACTTTGTCCAGTGGTTTTGTTGTTGTCCATTGAAATCGCTTGAGTAGAACGAAATCAAATAAAGCGGCCATCAAATATGCAACGAGGCGAAAAGCGGAGAGCATACAATTGTATACATATATATTTGTATATATATATATATATATATATATATATATATATATATATATATCTTTCTCTTTCCTTCTCTATCTATCTAACAATTTAGACTGAGAACTGAATATCATCGTTTGATGCCTTTGTTGCCTTTGTTAATATTTGCCAGCATTTTACATTGTGTTGACTGAGCGAGGAAGCGAAAGAGCGGCTCACTAAGCATGTCCAAAGCATGTGTAAAGATGCAGATACATCAACATCAGCAGATAGATAGATGGATAGATAGATAGAAAGATACATAGATAGATACAAATACAGATACCGATACATTTTGCCATTTTCCATGTTTTGTTTGGCTTTTAGTGACGCCTCAGTAAATGCGGTGAATCTATTGTTAGTATAAATGTATCGATGTGTGAGTGTAGAAAGAAAGAGAGAGAGAGAGAGAGAGAGAGAGTGTGTGTGTGTGTTGGTTTTTCCCCAAAGGTAAAAGTGAAACCGTTTCAAGTATCTTGTAAAATCTTCATTGCTCCATACAACTTATGCTAATAAATCTAAAATAAATATTCCATATTTATAATTTGAAATACAAATAAATATTCTTGTATGACATCTAACTATGTATATAGATTTTTGATTAAGGTTACCGAAAATAAGCATTTGAAATTCTGAAATGTAAATGTAAAACGTTTAAACCATATACTGTAACCTTAATTGAATATTTTGCTTAATCGTTTAATTGGTTATAGCTTTTTAAGTAATCTTGGTTTTCTTTTGTTTATTAAATACATTTCGGTGTTTTGTTTAAGTTTTATGCTAATAATTAATAACAAATAATTAAATCTATAGGCAAATTTTGTTTCAAAACTGATTAATTGAGTTTTTAGTTATTTTTTAAAAATCAAAGCAAAAGCTTAAACCAAAATGTTTAACTAAATCAACTTTATTTATTTTCAAATTGAATTGCATAAAAAAAGAATTATAAATAAAACATTTGTTTTCATACTAATTTTCAAATATTTGTAATATGTCTATAAAGATAACTAAGCAACTCAAAGCAAACAAGGGTTGCCAGCTTACAAACTTATCAAGAATTGCCACCTTACTAACACACCAAGAGTTGCCACTTTTCTGATATGTTAGCATTAAAGAACATTGAGTAAGGATTTACCATGAAAGGAAGTTTTTAGGTGTTATTACGTAGAGCATTTAATATAAATTAAAGCTTTGTTAATAAAGATTTTAAGAATTATTAGTTTGAGGGATAAATTTAATGTAAATAGTGAAAAATTATTTATATATATGGAAATGGTGGCAACTCTGTTTTCGGATATCAATTGAAAGTTGTCTTTTTTTGTGTAATGGAGGAAATACAAGTATACAAAATGTAAGTAACACTCTGAGACAGCTTTGATAGAGATCACTCTACAACCTTTTGCCATGAATATGAGAAGTTTTGTTTGAAAAATTTCGAAAATAATTGTTAAACCGAATTTCTAGAGTTTTCATATTTGCTTTATTTGTTTTCACGACTTTCATATTTGGTTTTCTTATATTTTATTTGTGTTAATTAATAAAGAAAAGAAATAGTTTAGTTTGATTTGCAATTGTTTCTTATGTAAATTCTCAATAGCTGCAACTTCGGTATACATGTCTATATAGATAAACCAATTTGTTTACAAATACAAGATTTGAAATGGTAAAATTAACACACAAGATTGATAACGATTTAAAATGTGGTTTTATTTGTTACGAATAGTTGATGCAAAAAATACAAAAAAATGTTGTTTAACCTGTTTAAATCAATTGTGGATTGAGAACATTTTATTTAATTAATATACTATAGATAAGCATTATTGTTGAATATTTCATTATGTATATATAATGTATATATTTTATATTTTTCCTTTATGCCTACTTGTATCCTGTTATGAAAATATGCAATTTTCATTCAATTTCCAAATAATCAAAAGCTAAACCCCCATAAGTGAAATGCATAAATTAATTAAAAGAAAAATGGCCAAGGGGCAATAACGATGAATGTGATGACGATGATTAAGAAAGATGATGATGATGATGATACTCTGTTTGTATATTCTCTATTTTTCCCTCTTTATCGTATACACACACACTTGGTTATTCAGTGTGTAAGCCTTGCCCCCGGCTGTCACATTTCTGTTGAATTCATTGTAGTGCTAACTCAATATCTCTCCAGTGACTCATATGTTTGGGTAAAAGGGCAACTGCATTTCAACTCTTTTGCCTCTCAAGTAGTAGTAGTAGTAGTAGTAGTGGCCAGGCCAGGCCAGAAACACGCCCAGTTTTAGTCCAGTTTCAGTTTCAGTTCAGTTCAGTCCAATGAACATGCATTTCATTGATTGCCTTTGAGCTTGCATTTTGCAATGTTGCAGCTGCAGGGTCGTTTATGTCACTTTTTGTTGCTACTGTTGTCTATTTGGTTTCAGTTTGGTTCTCTATTAGAAATCCTCCTACTCATATAGAAATAATATTAAACACACAGGACGTATGCGTAATATGTTTAATGAAAATGTCACACCCCCACCCACCTACACACACACACACACACACACACACAGCTATCATTTATTGTTAATAATCAAAGTGTTTCTGATATAGAAGCCATAGACATTGGACTGGGATTATATATAGTTACAGACAAGGCGTATATCAAAATATTTACAGTTTGCTTAAAGGTGTAAATTGAGACCTCAAACATTTGGTTTGAAATGTAATCAAAGGAAAATTAGCATATACAAATGTTTAAATTCTTAAAAAACAAAAAAAAGGAAACTGTAATACACTGAGAAATAAAATCTAATATTTGTATATATATTTTTATACTTGGGCAATTTATGAAAATATTACTAATACGACTCGTTTCTATATTACAATTTTAAAAAAAAAGGCAAAAGAAAAAAAAATTAGGTAAAAAAAAGAATTTATGTTTCATCTTCCCTAAAAGGATCCAAATCGAAAAATTTTTATTTAAAGCTGTTAAAAAATATCTTAAAAAATTGCAACGAAATATTATTTAAACTGAATATACAAAATCAAGATACCTGAGATATATATATTTATAAATTTGTATACCCCTGTACGAATATTTCATGGATTCAGTGTACATTTAATTGATTTTCACATTATTGAAAGAATGCTTAAGTAACTTTTATAAACCTTATTTTCTCAGTGTAAAAGTAGAAAAAAGGAGAGGATCAAAATCAAAACCAACTGTCAGATGGCAGGTATGTATATATATATATATATATATATATAGCCATCAATTGTCGATTCTTTGTTGATTTGTTTGCACGGAGCGGTAAGTTGAACATTAAAAAGCAATTTCAATGACCAATGCACACGACTGCACATCCGCCGTCCCTTTTGCCATCAATATTATAAACAATGACCCCAACTGTCTCACCTTTCAGCTCCTCCATCAAGCAGCCTCTCCATTATATTCAACTCACCATCTCTACATCTGCATCTTCATTGGCATTGCTGCTTCATCTATGGCCGGCTCCATCATATTAATGAGCACTAATTGAAAGCTCTGTGCAACAAATAGATGGAAAGATGAGAGATGCGACCGCAGTGCATTTTGATAAACAAAATCCAGCAACAAAACGTATAAAGAAGATGAAGAGGCAGCAGGCAAAAGCAAAGGCAATAGTAAAAACTTATCGCTCTGGGTGTATGTTTACATATACATACATACATGTGTGTGAGTGTGTGTGTGTTTATGAACAAAGCCTTTCAAGTGGATAATTAAACGCCGCGGACTGATGATGATTGGCTAGCTCAATCAAAAGGAAGACAAAGACAAAAAGAGAGAATGAGAGCAGGAAGCAGGCAGAAGAAGTTGCTTGATTGTTAGTTGGTAGAAGGGGGATGCTTGGAGGTGAGTTTTGCCATAAGCGCAACAACTGGGTTCAGGATTATAATAAGCTTTAACTGATCAATCAATTTAAACTTGAAATTCCTCTTAAATAGATAATAAAGTTGATAAGCTTTATATAAATTTAATATTTAAATAATGCTAAAATCTTTGATTCTTACACTTATTTATAAGGATTATGATCTTTTATTATATTTGATTTATATATAAAAAATTTAATTAATTGTAAACGTTCTTCAATTGTTTAATTATTCCTTATTGGCTTGTCACCCCCTTTGATATTTATGGATGACACCCATGGTATTAGGCAAGAGGCGACAGGCAGAGGGACCAGCGGATATTGAACTTGTCTTGGCATGTGCAAACAACAGCAAAAACAAAGAGAAAAAAAAAAAACAACAAAAGCAACTGAAGCGCAAAAGGAATAAAAACCCAAAGACGATGTAAACAAAGTCATGAAAATGTTGTTGTTATGATTTTTTTTTTTTTCTTTCTGTGTTTCTTTTTTTGTTGCTGTGTTGTTGGTCTTTTTTTTCCGTTGCCCTTTATGGCGCTAGAGACTTTAACCAGAGGCAGAGGCAAAGGCAAAGGCAAGCAGCAAGCGATGAGAAGACAAAATGTGGAAACTTTATTAAAGACTTGTGTCAGCATATTTATACCCTATAAATCAGTTGAAAGGGTATATTAAAGATTTTAAAATCGAATTCTTAAATATATATGTAAGCTATAAATACAATATAAAGTTTATTTTTTTTATCTGCCGATTTAATTATTTAACTTTAATCTTTTAAGATTTCTAAAGTATTCATCTACTTGCAATGCTTTTTCTGTGTTTTTGTTAGACTTACTATATGTATATATATATATATAGGTATATATACTATATCCGTTATTTTTCAGTTAATATATATAACTAAAGTTATTTAAATACTTTTAACTTCTTTTAAAGATATTTTGCTAGTAATAAAATATTTAAACTATTTAATAAAATTTAACTTTTTTACAGGGTATATTTTCATATGGGCGAACCGGCTGCTTTTGGTCTGGAATTTTGCATTTAATATAGTTTTTTTTTTTTTTTTTTATGATTATTATTATTATTTAGTGGAAGGGTCGCCGGCTCACTATGGTCTGATTTGGTTGACTCTGCAGCAGCAGCTCCATAAAAAATTTCATTGAAATTCCTTAGGAAATGTGCAAATTTGTTGACAGTTTCAATTATGAAGCGAAACGCAGTGGAAAGGCTTCAATTTATTAAACATTTGTATACAACAAAATTATTATTAAACAATGCAATAAACAAAATGCTTCAATCAAATAAAAATTGGGAAATTTTTAGATATATTAAAAGAGAATATTGTTAGAACTTTGTTTACTTTTAACTCTTTTTTGATTTCTCAAGGATGAATTCTAAATGATTTGATATAGCAAAAAACTTGAAAACTCAATTATATTACAAAATTTGTTGTTAAAGTAAAAGGTCAATATATTATTATCTTTATTTGTTTGTTAACTATTTACATTTGACCTTATCTGATGCGGTTGACCATTAAAAGTTTTTCACATTCAATTTGTACGGCAGACATTAATAATTACGTCTATTCAAAATTGCAAAAACACAAAAAATAAACAACAACAACAACAAAAAGAAAACCAAATTAACTTTGAATGATGGTAACGACCTTAAGACACCCTACATCAAATTGCAAAATAAATTAACATATATTTAATTATTTTTAATGGCACTTTTTTAATATTTTTTTGTTTATAAAAAATTATTTTTAAAGAAATTTAATTAAATTTTTTTATTTAGCAATTAAAAAATACTCTCTTAATTCTTGTTTAAAGGGGAAAAAAAAGTGTTGATGGAAAAAATCAACATAAAACTACTCATTAACATTTGACAATTTAGTCATTTAATGGATAAATACACTCACACACACACACATAATTACATACACACACACACACACACATACTCATTCCATGATGTTATATATTTACAATTAATTCATGAAAATTATATGCAATTTTTGTAAAAACAACAAAAAAAAAAAAAACCCCTCACAAATTGCAGCATTGTTCATTTTTTTTTTATTTACTTTTTTTTCTTTCGATTTTAAATGGCAATTAAAAATAAATGAAAAGTTACTTTAAACAAATTATAGGCCTAAAAAATGTAATTTGTTTCTATTTTTATTGCTAAAGATTTAAGAAAAATATTTTTGTTTTGTTTTAAAATATAAAATAGAACAAAATCAAAATCTGTTTTAGCACGTTTTGGCCTCATATTTAGAGCTTTGATTTTTCGAAAATAGAAATGAAAACTGAGCTAAAATATTTATAAATATTTTCCTTCAAATACCAACAATTTTTTTGTATTTTAGAGTCTATAATTTATGGTTTGCCAAATATTATTATTAAAAAAAATTTAACTTATTCTTTTGCCAAATAAAATATGATGAAAAAAATATAGCAGCAAGTGCCAATTGAAAATCATTGCACTTTTCTTGATATTATTCAATTAAATTAGAAAGAACGACGGCGACGACAACGACGATGATGATGACAACAAGGAAGGATACAATAGTAGTAAGAGGAAAAGAAAGGCAAAGAAGTTCCGATGGCAGTTGGGAGCCAACAAACAGACGGCACACAAAAATTCGCTTTTAACGAGTTTTGGGATTGCACACTGACATTTTCTACATATGTATGTCTATACACACACACACACACATGCATATATACATATACATTCACACTGGTGAAAAACGTACGTGCCAGGGTCTTTGGCGGCAGCGATTTACGGCATACGACATCCAAGACGACGGCAACAACGACGCGTGACAAAGTGAAAACTCGAGGTTCTTCGACTGGGCTCCTATAGTAGCAGACATTGTCCGCCTCACTCAATTGAATTGAAACCCGTAGGCCGGACGTGGCCAAAAGTCCTTGGTTGTAACCACTTGAGTTGTTGTCCGGTTCTACTTCTTTTTTTTTTTTCTTTCGTTGTATGATAAAGGGATGATGATGATGGGTTAAGGGGATGATGGGAAGTTTTGGCATTATCTCTTGGGTCACTTGGCACTTTTTCTTATTGGATTTGCGTTTTTGTGTTTTGTTTGTCTAAAATTTTTTGTGCAGATTTTGTTGTTGTGTCTTTGGGGTAATGGTGTTAAGGCACCTGATTAGTGTTACCAGATTGCCATTAAATTAAGATAAAGTTAAATGAGATGTGATCGCATTGGGATAATGTTACACTCAGTGTGTGTGAGAGAGAGAGAGAGAGAGAAGCAAAACGATTTACTAAAGCAAGGCGAATAAGCCAAACTTTTTAGAAAAACTTGTTTTCAGTGTGACCAATATAAGCATTAAAGTAAGATTTGCTTGTTATTGGACTAAGGTAAACATAAGTGATTTATGATCGCTTTTGGATAATGTTACACAGAGAAGAAGAGTTAGTAAATGAGACAAATTTATTTAAGCAAGCCTAAGCAAGGAAAATAAAACAAAAGTTTAATCAAAAACTTGTTTTTAATGTGACCAACTTAGGTATTAAAGTGACATTGGCTTGTCATTGGAGTAAGAGATAAACTTATATGAGACGTAATCTTCTTTGAATTAGGCTTCACTAAAAAAAACGAACGCAATAAAAATGATTCACTTAAGCAGAGTTAATTAAGGATAATAAGCGAAAAGTATAATTGAAAACGTATATGTAGTGTGACCAACTTAGGCATTAAAGTGAGCTTAGTTTATTAATTAACCCAAAGTTATAATAATTGAAATTTAATTACATTTTGTAAGTTTTATTTTGGGCAACATTAAAAACCAAATTAAGTTTATTAAAAACTTTTCCATTTCATTCTAATTTGTATGTTTATTTTTTAGTTAATCACTAAATTAGCTAGCAAATAGGTGTGCAAAATGGAGAAAAAAAAAGAAAAGGAATTAAAAAACCAAACAAAAACCATTTAACGATGATTTTAATAATTTTCATTTATTTTTCCAATTATGCTTTCACCACGCTTAATGGAACTTTTAATGTTTCATATTATTTTGACACTACTTAATTAAATAAAACCATAAAACAGAAAACAAAGTAGAGAAAAAAGAAAAACACACACATACATATAATATATATAAACAACAACAATGATCGACCTATTTGATATCCAGGCTTAAATATTATCGATGTTGAGGTTGAAATGCTTTTTACATTACCTTAAATACCAAACTATTTAAACTTGGTCAGGTCAATGGGTGTGTGTCTGTGAAATAGCAACATAAAAAAAATATATACAAATATAAAAAAAAAAAGTTTTAGCAAATTAATAAATATTTAAATTAAGCGTTAAAACCCTAGCATTTATAAAGTGCAACAACAACAACAACTAACAGCCATGGTTAATAATTTCCATTTTTTTTTTTTTTTTCTCTCTCTCTCTCTTTTTCTATCTCTCTCTTTGCTGATGCTTTTTTTTCATTAATTTTTTAGCTGTATTTTTTTCACAAGACTTTGCAATTAAAAGTTTATATTTTTGCCCTGAAAACTGAAAAAAATGAAAAATTTTTATCTATTTATGTGTGTGTGTGTGTATGTGTGAAAGGCAGAATGTGTTTATATGTATATGTAAATAATATGCAAAGGCAAAAATACAAATTTTTTTTTTCTTTTTTATATTGAAATGGTTGAAATATCTACGTAAAATGTTAAAGTAATAGACAACATGGACAAGGACAGGTAAGAATAAGAGTAAGAGAGAGAAAAGGAGAAAGAGGGAGAGATAGGGGGGGCCAAATCACAAAAAGAAATTGAGCTTCGGCTTAATGAAAGCGGCTTTTGAGTGAGAAAAGAAGACAGCAAGATAATTTGCGTGTGTGTGTCTGTGTGTGTGTGTATAGAAGTAAAGGTGTTATGTTACTGTTAGAGATGGGGATTTTTGTTTAACCCACTTTTGGTAGAGTTATGTCACAAGGCCATATAACCAGGTAAGGTTTACTAAGCCAAGGTAAGGTTAGGCATAATAATTCAAAGTCTATTGAAAAATTTTATATAAAGTTAAACAGAAAGTTGATCTAGAAAGTGAAACTAAGTTAATTTAAACTGTGATTAAAAGTAAATTGTGATAAAAAAAATAGTTCCATTAAACTTAAGAAAGATTAAATAGAACCTAGGTCAAGGTTAAAAGGTAGGGTCAGGACTATTTGGCTAAGTTTTACTATTGAACAAGTTAAAATATAGTTTCCAAACACTTAATAAGAGATTGAACTAAATTAAAAATACTAAATCTAAAATTACAAATATAAAGCTTCAATCTATTTAATATTTAAATAATTTCTAATAAAATTCCATATTTAATAAGTTTTTCAATCTAAAATGAATTGTTTTTCACTTTTTTTGTTTAGTTTGTTATTAAATTTATTTGTTGCATTCCGATCAAATTTCAAATATCAAATTTTCCATCTCTAGTAAGCAGCTTAAAAAACTTTACTCAAATGCACAGCTTCTAAAAATGGAGGTTACCAGGTGAGAGAACAATGAAAATGCGGAACTGTTGAATGGGGGGGAGAGGGCGGGCTTTTTTTGATGAGTGGCAAGGATAGGGTACAGGAATGAGGCTCAATGGAAATCACGCACAAGGCTCCTCTCAACTTGCCAGCTGCGTTAGCAAAAAAAAAAAAAAAAAAAAAAATACGAAAACAAAAACAAGTACAAAATCAAAAAAAAAAAAAAAAAATATATAAAAAAATTCTCATGTGCAACCTCAATTGCCCCCAACACTCGCCTTGCTTAGGAAAAAAGGGGTTTGGGGGTGAGAGTAGAGGGAGTCGTTTGGAAAAGTGTTGAAAATTATTCAACAAATTCACCAGCCACAAATACGTTTAACACACACATACATATATATACATATATGTATATATATATACTAGCATACACACAAGCATATCATATCACAATTTTTGGTGTGTGTTTCACTTCTACTTTTTTCTTTATATATTAGATAGATAGACTGTGGCAGGTGGGGGAAAGGAAAATTTCATCGATGCGCCAACAAAATTTGCCACATTTATTTTGTGTGATATGAAGGCAAAATATAGGCAAAACAGAAATCAAAAAGTAAAAAAAAAAATGAAAGGTAAAAGAAATTGCATTCGACTTTGGGATACCCATTGAAATTTTTAGTTTAGTTTTTTGTTTTTAAATAAAAATGATTTTAAAACTATTTTTTCTTTAATTTTTTACTATTACTTTTTAGTTTCAATAAAATATTTATTAATTTTAATCGGAATTTTTTTTTTTTTTTAATCTATTTTTATTTTTTTTTACAAATCTTTTGCCTAATTGATAAATAATTATATCTAAAATCAATATTGTTTATTAATATAAATTGTCAAACTGTTGCTTCATTTGATTTCTTAATTATTAATTGTCTTAATTGTTTCAAAATTGAATTTAAACAACTTTTGCATTTTGATTTATTAAATTTTTTCAAATATTTCTTTATTAAAGAAAATTTTACCTAGGAACTTTTAAGAATTTTTAAAAGCGTTTTATTTCTTTTTAAAAGAAAATTATAATTTTTCCATTTTTTATTTTAAACTCGATAAACAAAAACTCATTGCCATATCTTGATCTTAATGCATATATACCCTTTTATCTCAGATGGAAGATTCTATGTACATATGAACGCGGTACAAAAAAAAAAAAAAAAAAAAAAGAAGTGAATTTTCATAACGCATTTGATTTTTATTTATTCAGGCACAGAAAATGCGTAAATATTGTCGAGGGTACTCTTGCCACTTATATGTATATGTATAAGTATATGGATATGTGTGTGTATGTGTGGTGTATGTTTTTGTATGTGCTATGTTCATAAACCAACTTCATGCATATTTAAAATGCAAAAAGCAAAACGTTGCCGCCTCTCGGAAGCAACTTCTTCTACTTCTTCACGTGTGAAAATGGTTTTGCTTGTGCAAAAGGAAGAAAACAAAAAAAAAAGGGGGAAGAGAAAAGAAAGAAAAAGGTTTTCGTTTTCGTTCGTATAGTCAAATTGAATTCCTTTAGCAGCAGCAGGAGCGGCCAAAAAGAGATTCAAATTCATCTTCTTTAGGCTGTGGATACAAGCTTTTATGTATTTCCTTGTCGAGGTGATGACAGTTATACATACATATGGACATACATATATACAAATGGACACAGATTGTGCATAAAGTAATAGGCAGAAGGCACCAAGGAACGAATGGGAAATGGAAAATGGAAAATAAAGAGACTTCTGGGTGAAAGATGACAGATTGTATAGAATATATATGGACTTTGTGGTCGGTCAGAGATTTATTTATGTCATCAATGCTATCAAGGCTAACAAGGATTTAGATTCCAGTTCTTCTTCTTCTCCCTTTTTTTAAACGCAAATTTATGTCTAAGTCTACGGAGTAGATGCATTAATAAATCAAAGTCCTTTGATCTATTTACGGTAAGATTTTAATACAAAAACTAAAAAAGTTTTAATATTGTTTTGTTAATGTATTTTATAAAATTAAACATATTATATATTTAAAAAAAGTTAAAGTATCTAGTCCAATTTTGTCCTGGGACTT
Source organism: Drosophila neocordata (assembly GCA_018903615.1). Taxonomy (NCBI): domain Eukaryota; kingdom Metazoa; phylum Arthropoda; class Insecta; order Diptera; family Drosophilidae; genus Drosophila; species Drosophila neocordata. The sequence continues at coordinate 1,598,560 of JAEIGI010000015.1, forward strand.
GTTTAAAGTCTAATACTAAATCAGCTGTTTTGTGTGCTCTGTGGGAATCACGGTTTCACATTTAAAACAAATTCCAAACGTTCCCCTAAAAATGTGCTCTGTGGGAATAGCCTATAACGCGCTTCGGTCTGTTGCCAATTGCCAAAATATTCCCCCAGGAATTGTCCACATGTGAAAGGTGTTTTTCTGTGACCTTAATTGGGTTTTTATAAATTGATACTAGGCATTTTTGTTAGTTGGTGCTACTTTTAAAGGTATGACACAATATATACCTATATATTAGTTTCACAAAGCTCTCACTCTCTCTCATGGTCATCATTTTGGTGGATGATGTTAGTAGTGGGTTGGTTACTTTATGGTGTCCAGTGACGGTCGGCTTACCCTTTGCCAAAACGAGTCAAAGCTTTAAATCGGCTAACTGTGGGGCTTCCACAGAAGGAGGAAACAACTGACAGCCAGCCAGAAATGTCATAAAACATAAAAGTGACGCCTGCAAAGTGCTTGACTAAGCAATTTTTTTTTTTTTTTTTTTTTTCTTTGCCGCCATTTGGTCAACGGGAAAGCATTCATATGAACCCAACTATATCACTTTGTCTCGCTCCTGTATCTCTATCTCTCTCTCTTTCACTCTCTAGGTCTCACTTGCAGTCCTGTCCCTATTTTCTGAGTAATTTGTTGCACTAACAAGCAGCTCGCCACGTTGTCCACTTCCATTCCATTTCATTTCTGTCTCTAGATGTGGCTTTTTTTTTTTTTTGTTGGTCTCTTCTTTTTTCTTTTTTGTTTCTTTGGACTAATAAAAAATTATTTCATATCTCACTCATATTCTCCCTTTGCTGCTTTCCACTCCCTTTTCATTTTGCTGCGAGTTCAAAATGCATTCGCTGTCATTGTTGTCCTGCAACAAGGATCAAGATGACAAAGTTTTGGGTCATGCAGCAAACAAGTAAGAAAGAACGAAAAAAGAACCGAAAAATCTCGCATAAAATGACAAAATTCGGTTTCTGTTTTTTAAGCTACTTCGTGTTATACCCTTACAAAAGGGTTATGTGGATTTAGTTTTAAAGTTTGACGGGTATATTTTGTTTTGATCTTTCAGTTATGAAGTAAATATAAAGCAAAATTCTTTGTAAATTGCAAAAAAATTGGAGAACTATAATCTATTACTTGAATCCTTTAGAAAGAAGAGTACAAAATGTCCTTTAAAGAAACTATTTAGTACTCTAATTCTAATTGTAAAAGCTTTCGTATATTTCAAGATAGATGAAATGAAAACATTTAAAAGGGTATACAATATTCATTTCCTTTTCTCTTCCCCCTTTTTTTTTTGCTCTTGTTTCTCTTGTTTCTTCTAATCTCTACATCATAAAAGGGAGAACTAACTACTACTTCTACACAATAACAAAAATTAAGTTCAAGAGTGCAGGATCCCCTCTCGTTACACGGTCAGCACCCTCTTCTCTTCCTTCTCTCACTTTCTTGCACATTTCCTTCGCCTTGTTCACCGTGCTTGAAGTGTTTTATTATTAAGCTTTTACTGCTTTGCTTTTTCTTTTTTCTCTCTCTTATTTTTTTTGTTTTTTTTTTTGTGATGGCTTTTGTTCGCGTATTCGGACAAATGACCACAAAGCGTGCCTTTTGTTAGGGTTCACTTTTTAGGGGTTGAGGGTTGAGAATGATTTTGCCCCACAACTGCAGGGCATAAAAAAAAAGCGGCAAAAAGGGTGGTTCAAGGAGCATGAGGCCGGGGGCGGCAGCAATTCATTACAAAAACGCATGTTGAAGTGCATAATTCACAAAACATTCTTCTCCTTGTGGTTGACTCATTTTTGAAGAATTACCAAGAAAAGGAGAACAGTAGGAATAAGAAAAGAAAAAGTAAAAGTAAAAGAACGTGTAGATGAAGCACCAAATTGCCGTTTGATGAATGACTTTTGTTTCATTATTTCCAATTGAACTTTGACAAATTTCTTTCTCATGAATTTTGCAACACTCCAAGTTATAGCCAAGTTTTACGAGTTGGCAACTGACACACAAAAACAAGAAAAATGGGGAAAAAAATGTATTAAGTTTGTTCCCTTTTCGATTCCTTAATTAAAAATGTAAGGACCCTAAAAACCAACAAAGAAAAAAAAAAACGTAGACGATATATATCAAAGGAATTTTCCTGTGATTTTCTACTAAAATATTGATTAATTTTTAATGAAAGGGAATCCGATTAGATTTTATCTCGCTCTCTAGCTTCACTCAACTTTATTTCTTATTTTTCTTATGTACCCTTGCAAAAAAGGTATATTCATTTTGGTGAAAAGTTTGCTACACATAGAAGAAAGCGTTATATATATATATTTTGAAACAGCACGATAAGTTAAGTTGATTTGACAGTCTGTACGTACTTCCTGCTAAATGGATCAATAAAAACTTCTTCGAGACAATTAAAGCTAAGAGCTAAAAGTTTTCGCCTACACTTAATTTTGCTGCAAGCTTCGTATATCTCGAATTCATCTGAATCGGATGACTATATCTTAAAGCTTTCATAGAAGAAATCGTTCGAGAATAAGCTCTAACATTGCTGTTACGCAATCGAATACCTATGTATTCTATAAATTTGGTGTTTCTGAGTTATATATACTTCTTTATATATATAAACACAAAGTTTAATCAGAATCAGTATACTATATAATATAGCTGCCAGACGAATAATCGGTTTGAAATATGTTTCTAGATTAAGGAATTGATTGCTTTTACAAACAATCATTATAAAATTTGTTTTTTTGTAGGGTTGGAATATATAGAAATACCTTGAATTGGTTTTAAATGAAATCAATGGATTATATCTTATAGCTGCCGCAGGAAAAATCAAATCAAACAAAAATGATTTGTATAAAAGACATTAAATTTAGATTCCATTTAAATATTATACAGTATGTAATGATTCTACTACTAAATTATATATAAATCAAAAGGACAGTTAGTCAGGGTATTTGAAGTTCGGCATAGATATTTTTCTACTTTTTCTTAACTCTATGTTTTTAAAAATACTCTTTAAGCTACTTATAACTTGTTTAAGATCAATTGAAAATGCAATTTTTCTATGAAATTCGATTTCTCACATTTTTTTTCTCTCAAATATTTTTTACCATTTGAAGGCTTAGACTTAACCTACATACATTCTAGATTATATGTATGTATGTATGTAGGTACGTATGTATATGTGTATGTATGTATATGCCAAGTCGACATTATCAACTTAAAAACCAAATTGTCTATTATTATTATCTTTTGCAGGTCAGTTGTGTGTAGTAAATTGCCAAGTAGTTAAAGTCCATGTCCGAAGCTCATAACGGAGGAGTTGCCATTCTGCAAGTATACATACACACACACATATATATATATATATCTATGTATATATATATATTTATATATCTATGTAGCCACACATATAGGAGAAAGACAGAAGAAGAAAACCCGTTATTCAGTTGATGTGTCCCACGCGTAGACTTTTGGCCTACTGTTTTATGTTTCTTTCTCATTTTTGTTTTTTCCGTTTTTGTTGTTAGCCCATTTAGTTTTGTCCTGTGACAGGCCTTTAAACAATTGCTAGTGTAAAACAAAAAAAGAAAAAAAAAATAGAAGAAAAAAAGAAAGTGGACAAAAACCAATAAACAAAGTAACTAGAGATGTGTGGGACAGTCACGAATTTTATTTCGGTTTATATCTTTAAAATAAATGTCCAACACAGTTTAAGAGTGATCAATTGATAGACAGAGACAAACATAAAATGACACAAAAAAATCAATAAATAGAAAGACAAACCAATTGATAAGAAAAATAAAGACTTGTAAATTTATTGTGGAATAAATGACGTCATATTTTTATCTTTATAAAGTTGAAAATGTTGAAAAACCAATTTCTTACTCGGGTAATTTATAAAACTTAAAGAAACAGTTTTTTGCGTAAGTATGGCAACCTTACCGGAACGTTGGGAATTTTCAGTACACTTTCTTACGCAAAAATGATCCACGAATAAGATCAGCTATTATATGACAATAGCTATTGATCATTTATTATCGATATTATAGATCAATTATAATCAGTATTACTTTATGGTTCCTTTTTAAAATGTTTCAAATTTCTTTATTTTCACTGTTTCATCTCTAAGACAAAGGATTGGGAGCAACTGAACAATTTTGTCCTTCATTTTCTTGGTTTTTTTTGTTTCCTTTTGATTTTTGGCACTTTTTGGTTACAACGTGTCGTTCCATACGTGTTCGAGTCGAAAACTTGGGTTCTTCAAACATCGCTTCTCGTCCTTTTAACATCAGTTTCACTTGACATTTTTTATGCGTGCGTGTTTCACATTCTTTCATTTCTCTTTGTTTCATTTTCAAGCCTATTTTTTCGTTTGTCAGCAGAAAAAGCAACAAAAAAAACTATGTAAAGAAGGAAAGTGTAAATGGATGAGAGTAGAACTTCTGGAGGGGGGCAGGAAGTTATTGATTAATCTTGTCTTGTCATTAAAATTTTTGCAAATGTCATTTCATCAAAATGATTCTTGTTCTTGTTGTCGCCATGTTTCTCTTTATGGTGATGATGTACGAATATAATTTTTATATTGTTTTTGTATCTGTTAATGTCAATTGACCCAATGAAATGTGAAAAACAATTTAACAGCAAAACAGAGAGGAAAGAAAGTGACCAAAAGAAGTAATGGAAAGGAAAGTTTTTCTTTTGTTTTCTACTTGTCATCATCATTGGCCAATGGAATTCTGCATAATTTATAGAACTTCATCTTCCAAACAGGAAACACAAATTCACACATAGATACATAAATTTAGAGATACTATATACATATATACATTATATATCAACTCAAGTTCAAGTTAAATCAGTCCCATAGTAAACTCATTAAAATGAAATTTTCGCTCGCTTGATGTTATTATTATTTTTCTGTTTTCTCTGTTTCGCAATGTCTCGACGTTCCCCAGTGTTTCATCAATAGGAAAATGACGTATAAAAAGAAAATGAAAAAAAAGCACAAGATTTGATTTTTATTATGTTTATATGTAGATATACATATGTATGTATATATGGTATATACAAGATAAATACACAAACAATCCATGACCAATTGCAAGTCAATCAACCAATTGAATAATAAATTCTGTCTGACTAACCAAGAAAATGACTGACTCAGTGAATTCTAGTAGAAATTGAAGTGTTTATCAATCAGAAAACGAGACATATATATATATATATATATATATAGATTACAGTTAAAAGGAAATCTGTACGAGTGATGAAGCATTTAAAAATTGTTCAAATAATCTACATACAAAATATCAAGGTCTATAAATGATGCAAATTGTGTCATGTGTGTACTGTACTTTTTAAGGAATCAGTAATCGATATAAGTAAGTTATCGCTAAAGTTAACTGTAGTAGCTTTTAAAAAAGTTTTTAAGGGTTTGGGGAACAGTGTCGGTAATTTAAGTATCATTTGTATGTATATATATATAGTCAAAGAAGGCTTTTGACTTATATATAATGCCACCTAATGTGAAATAATTGGCTCTCTAATTTCAGTATAAACTTTAATATAGGACAAATGTCCAATTTAGTCAATTGAGTGAATTAATTATAAATGAATTGCATGATTGTTGATCGACTTCTATTCCCTTTTATAACTATAAAATACGTAGCTAACCTTTGTTAGCATTAAATCGGTCAAAGGTTGCCAGGGTTCAATTCTTTAGAGTTCTTATTATTATACGAATGGTCAAATATATTTAATATATATATATTCTATTCTTTTTTTTTTTTTTTGGCATTTTAACACACTTGGTGCTTAAGACGGAACGTGTGTCGGTTCCAATTGTGTTCTAGAAAGCAAGCACTAACCACCCATAAACCACCTAACTAATTTAAGGGTCATCAATGGGCTTTAGTTTTGACATTTTCATTGCGTGGTTGCCAGCTAGAAAAAGTAAACAAGTCATATACAAAAGAAATTGAGAAAAACAGAGAAGGAGAGAGAGAGAGAGAGAAAGAGACAAAGACATGGACACTAGTCTCACTGACTAAGACTAGACATCGGAGGCATTTGGGCATATAAATATTAATAAATTAAGTGAATTACACGATGGTAGCAATAAAGGCGCAAAATTAGCTGTCAATTATGAAGTAAGAACAGAAGCATAGATGATGCCACCTAACACGCAATGTCTTCTATATATACTTACAGATACATATATATATATATCAAGAGTAATATGTAAAGGTATAGGTAGAGTTGATATATATACATATATGCGTATTATTTTCTGAACTGTTCGTTAAAGTCTTCTTCAGCTGGTAAATTGCTGTCAATTAGTGAGAAAAAAGCAATAAATAAAAGACTAAGGCAAAAGGACACAATGCATAAAAGGAAGTAGAAAAGGAGATGTTACAAAGTGTTAAGAAATATTGTCTAGTTTGTTATGTTTACTGTTTGAGGTTAGGGACGCTCCTGTTCTTTTTATATAATATTGTCACTCCCGGGAGCCACTCAAAGCTTAAGAACGCTAAAGTTGAATTTTTTTTTTTTTTGTTACAAAAATGTTTGTAAGTTTTATTCTTTTGTGTGAGTGTATAAGTGTGTGTATGTGTGCTTTTGTTGTTCACTGTTTTTGGTTGTGTGTTTTCCTGTTTGTTGGGTATACGGGTAAGAGGGAAGGAAAAGGTACAGGGCTTGGGTTTTTGGTATTACCATGTGACGACCTTTTATTGACATTTTCACATTGGCCTCTGAAGGTCACGCACGGGGGCACACCCCCCAACAGACATACATACATACGTATATATTACTACATATGGTAGACTTTTCATCCTTTTTTCATTTTGTTCAACCGCCCTAACCCCCGCCCATCTATATGCTAGCCCGCCCATCCATTACCATTGAAGGGTTCATTGTTATGGAGCAGGCATGCTGTAGCATAATATGTTATTGTTGTTTTGGCCCCAGCATTTTTATTGGCTTTTTACAGGTGAGCATTGCCATTAAGGCATCCCTTTACCAACAACACGCTTCACCTCACCATTTACCACACCTATTCCCCCTCCCTTTCAATAACAGGCTGCTCTGTAAGATGGAAGTAGGAGTGGGAGAGAGAGAGACAGAAAGGGAGTTAGATAGATAGATGGAGAGAGGGTCCTGGGAGTAAGGATATATATTAAGTTGGACAAGCTTACATTTTAGTAAAGTTATTTGATTTCGGTTAACTCGTAAAGTATTCTAAAAAGAGAACGAAAAAAAAGGAACGCGTGGTTTGGGATTTACCGTTAACAAGTTGTTGCTTCACTGTGACCATAGATTTTACACTTAGCTTAAAGGCCAAATAAAAAAAAACACCTTTAAGAATTTGTAAAAAGAAACATATGAATATATTTTTGTTAATAATACAATAATTAATGATGAAAAATAATCATCTAATTTTAACTGAGATTAACAATTTAATTTAGGTTGAATTTCCATGTAGAGTATGTCTATTCTTTAGACCCTTACCTTGGTTTTCTTTTCTCTGTTTTTGGCCCTTTAGGCTCGGCTAATTGCGGCAAACACTCCATAACAAGAGGGAGGAGAGAGAAAAAGAACAAAAATAATAACAAAAAAAATAAAGGGGTGAACCATTTCTTTCAACCTCTGGGGGCCTACCTTAAGGGACCTTCTCATCACACAACAAAAGATGTATGCTGAGAGATCATTAAATATGTAGAATAGACTGAGACAGAGGCACAGACACAAAAAGAGAAAGAGAGAGATGGAGGGAGCAGACCATAACTTGAGTTTGGAGCCACCAAGTAGAAAATTGTACACACGAGACAAAAAGTACAGGAGCAGGTCAGTCGCATTGGGTTCAAGTGTGGTATTGTTACACTGAGAGAAATGAGACAGATAGAGCTAAAAAAAAGTTTTCGTCACGATTCATTTTGTTTGTTTAGCAGTGAAACGGCTCGACAGTCTAACTGACTTCTTGACATTCCACATAAAAGTTAGTTTTTGCCTGTCGCTGTCCTTTGAGTGGGAGTGCAAAAAAAAAAAAAAAAAAGAAATAGAAAAAGAAAAGCAAAGAAGAAGCTAGTTGTAGAGTTGGTTAAGGAGCTAGGTTAGTTAGGGGGTAGGCGGATAACTTTTGGGTGGATTGTTGGTCGGTTGGTTGGCTGGTTCGCTGGTTCGTTGGTTTGGGCATGTCTAGCAGCGACCCTTGACTTGTTTTCCTTTCTGCTTTTCAAGTTTGTCCCTTCTCGTCATCAACACGTTGACAAACACACACCAAATGAGAGAAAGAGAAAGAGAGGGAGTGAAAAAAAGAAAAAAACAAGAAAAACCCTAGTGAATACATGTTCTACATGACTCTCTCTCAGTCGCTCGCTTTCTCTCACTCATTCTATCTCTCTTAAGAGAGCAGTAAAGTTTACGACTGCATCAAAGGATTTTCAATGGTTCTTCGTCCGTTTGGGCATGGCCCACGTGAAACTAATGAGTTGTAACAACAACCAAAAACTAGTTTGGTTTTGGTTTTGTGTGTTTTCATTCACTTTATTTTTTTTTTGCCCCCCATTCGCTTTGCTCGGGTATTTCATCACCCCTTTTTTTTCTCTCTCTCTCTCTCTCTCTCTCTATCCTTTCCTTTGCTTTTGGGTTTTTGGGCACGTGTTACACATAACTTAATTGTCCTTTTACCCTCTCTGCTTTCTGCCTTCTGTTTTCTGTCACTCTAATTACTTGATTTAGCAATTAATTTACGTTTCGCTAAATCTAAGCCGCAAACGAAATAATTGAGTTAGATTTAGTTGAGTCGAAGACTTGAATACCCTTTAAATTAAATTAAATTTTGGATTTTCAATTTTAATTTTAAGTAAATATTTGTTGTTTTATATGGATTATTTTATACTTGAATTGAATCGTTTTTTGTATAATGAATCTGCTTTCAATATACTTTGCTTGCATTTAAGAAACTGGTTTCACAGTCAATAGAAGAGAAAGAGGAATAGAGGGAGGGATGAATGAATAGAAGTTAAGTCAAGTTAATGAACTGCAAAGCTCATACAATTGCAATTTTTAGTTTATTTATTTTATTTATTGAAAATTAAGTGCACGTGCCCTCTCCTACAAACATTTAAATCCTATTAAATATAATAGTCGCCATACACACACACAAACAGATTTACATACATATATACTCTCGCATAGATATACAGGGTGTCTGAAGCAACGACCTTTATGTTGTGGAATTATACTTTACTATTTATACGATTATGTATTTGTATTGGTGAGGGACTTGGAACGTGTTAATGTAATTTGGATTTACTTGATGAGCAACCACATGAAAACGACATGAATAATAAACATTATGAAGATAGGATCGATAATTATTATTGTAATATTAATAAAGCTTTAAAAATGATTCATAAACTTAAGGTTCTCATTTGCCGTTTATAATGTTTTTTTTTTTTTCAAACTGAAGCATAAGAAGATTCAAATACTTGACTAAAGCAATAGTTTTATATATACAATAACCCTTAGATTATGTCATTATTGTGATAAGTAATGGATGCAATCTACCAATTCGCTAAATCTCTCAATATGCTTAAGGCAATCATTTTTTATTCACTTTGGAACAATGGATTGGAATACAAACAACATTTTTTGCTGCAGAAGCAGAAATCTAAAAAGAAGTTTTAGTTCTAATAATAAAAAAAAAAAAAAAAATAATCCACTTCCACTTAACCACCCTGTATTTACAGGGATATAGATGAAATATGTTAATTTTCATATGCAAAAAGAAAAAAAAACAAAAAATCACACAAAACAAATGGAAAATGACGTAAAGAAAAACTATTCGATGAATATGCAAATTGATTTTTTCCCAGACTAAACTGAAAGAGCAAAAAAACAAGCAAGAGACAATTGCACAGATTTTTATGATGATCCTTTTCAATTTTCTATATGGACATTTCAATTAAACTTTGCGGTAGATTATTTCCCTTGCGAGAGTTGGAATGTATAGCTATATATATATATATATATAGATATGACATTTTATTTGAAAATAAAGAAACTAACGTCATGCAATTTGTCAAGTGGCAGATTTTAATTAAACAATTATTTGTAAGTCATTTTCAAAACAAATAAATTAATTTAGTAAAAAAAAAATCCTTAAGAATAATATTTTAAATGAATACCTTGAGTTATATAATTAAAAGACTTTAAAACTTTTGTTATAGCTGAGAAAAACCGTAAGGTAACGTAACGAAACGAAAGGAAATGAAACGAAACGAAACGAAACGAACTTTTGCCCAAGCTTTATCATTGACCTCTTCTGGTTTCTCATTTTCAAAGTAAAAACTGATGGCGGTGGGCGACGTAGAGATGAAAGAGTTGAACAAACATGTTTGTCATATGTGCTTCCTTTTTACCCACCACACATAGCAACACACATTTACACACACATACATATACAACCAAAAATGCATGGCAAATGACTTTGGCTATGGCTCGAACTTGAAATGGGCTTTGGTTGCTTTTTGGGTTGGGTTTTTGGCTGCTGTTGGAGATTTATTTCATCCAGTTGAAGCAGAAAATTGCACGTAACAAGCCGTAGGAAAAGTTTTCTAAACACCCCTCTCAACCATCCAACTCACATACTACTTTTCTCTTGTAGCATAGCATACACACTCCAAACATACCCTGCATCCAATTTCTCTTACCCGACCCCTCCCCCCACGCATGGCACCTAACCCCAATGCCTCTTTTTGGTCCTCTCCTTTCTTTTTCATTCTCTGTCTCTGGAAAACAACGGAAATTACAAATTGTTGTTTACTTTGCATTTCGCTCAGACCAAAAACCAAAAGAAACGAATGAACAAACCAGCGAAAACGAATAGAAAGGCAAGAGAAAAGGAAAGGAATAAACGACCGACAAAGGACAATGTAAAAGTGCGCAGTAAATGCAAATGAAAATACATAGGCAAAAAAGAAGTGAAAAAATAACAACAACAACAACATAAAAATAATATATAAAAACCAACAAAATAAAATAAAACAAAAAAAAAATCTAGTGCAATGCCTTAAGAACCACAATGCCGCATTTTTGATACCCTTACTTTAGAAAAATCATCATTGTTAAAAGAACTCTGTAGGATTTGAGTATATCAAGTGCTATCAATCAGTTTTTATTGCCATTCTTAAATGGTTACCTAAACAAAACTATCGAAATATCATATATGTATATGTATATATATCTGGATCGTATGTTATATATATATCTACATGCATCATGTTTAACTCTAAATGATCCAAATAGTTGGAATTGGAACTAACAGTTGTTAGTTCTTATGAACCAATGGGAAACGAAACGATCCTTTGTTCTACCTTTAGATCTTAAATGAAGTCTACCAAGATCTTATATCTTTGAATCTTACGTCTTATCGTTCCTTATTATTAGATTTCATTTTATAAAACTATGATTCATTATTAGATGATCGGTGATCGCTGCTATATATACAACACAATATAAGGATTAGGATCTCTCAGGATCTCTTAACTTAATAACTTCTAATAGTTGAGACTCTTTTAGATCAGCAATATACAAAGTCTCTAAAAAAAAGGAACAGACACTAATTGCAAGGGTATCAAAGGACGAAATTGAAACAAAAAAGAAATATAGATGACAGAGAAAAAAGCCGCCAACAAGAAAAGGAATTGGAAATTGTTTGGCAGCTTTGCACTTTGTTTTTCTGTTTTTTTTTTCTTTCTTTATATTTTTTTTGTTAGTATTTTTCTTGTTTTTAATGTTTAGTTTAATGAGCTTTTCTTTTGCCACTTTTCTGCTACACAAAAAAAAAAGAAGGTGAGGAACAAATAACACAAGCATAAAAGAAACACAAAAGAAACAGAAAAGAAGAAAAAAAACTTCGGCGAACAATAAAAAATAACAACTTGAAAGAAACAGAAAACAAAAAATATAAGAAGAAAAATGTTTCCAAAAATTGGGTCAATTACTATAATCATAACAAACAGTGGGAAAACTCAACGGAGTTGCCTTCTCTTTCCCTCTCTCTATCTCTCTCTCCAACTCTCCCCCCTTTCTTTCCCTCTCTGTCTCCAACTTTTTCTCCTTCTCTTTCCCTCTCGCTAACTATCTTTATTGCTCTATCTCTGTCTAGGTTCTTCCATCCTTCGTATTGCATGTCAATAGTTCATAGTTTATCGCCACAGTAAGTGCTAAAGTTCCATGTACCTAATAGACAAATGCTTTTACACTTCTCTCTCTCTCTCTCTCAGGTAAGCAAAAAATAATACCAAGAGCTATACGAAAGTTCCTATTCTCTATAAATAGTCGATAATGTAACAAAAAAATTGTGAATTGTCGTATGCAACTTCTTGAATTAGTTTCTAATTACTATTAAATTTATTTTGAAAATTGAGGATTGTAATATTGTGTAAATAATATTTAATATATCCTAGTATTCCTAATCGATATTATAGTAAATTCTTTAAAATCAAACAAGTTATTATACTATCTTTTAAAGCATCAAACGGTTAAATGAGCTATAAATAACTCATAATATTTTTTTTCTTTAAGTTTCAAAATGTTACACTCACTGTACAGACAAAGGTGCACATACACCAAATTGCATGAGTGTAAGTATATAACTTCAAGTGAAGTCTGCAGTCAATTTAGATAAACAATTACGAGCACAATTGTGCTATATGTATATATGTATATATATACTGTAGGAACCGATGGCCACCCGGCGGCATTCTCTTCACTTCATTTGACCCAACATCAAGTGTTTTTTTTTTTTTTTTTGTTGTTGTGAGGGAAGGGGACACTGAACTGTTCATTGTGGTGTAGAGTAGAGTGGATTGAAATGATGTGGAGTGGAGTGAAGTGCCGCTGCCGCTGTTCCCATCTAAACAATGAGGAGAAAAAAAGAGGCAAAGTCATTTTCATTGCGAGTCGGAAAAAAAAAAATACCAAAAATAGCTCACAGACGTGGCCAGAAGCGAATAGCAGCAGCAACAATCAAACTTTAAGTAGGAAATAAACTGAAAATGAAAGAGAAACACAATAACAAAACAGCAAAAAAAAAAAAAGAAAGTATCTTGGCGATGTATAAATTATTACTTTTTTTCTCTCTTTAAGGAGGCGGAGGAGTAAATGGTTGAGTCGTTTGGTGTTGGATTGTTTTGGTAGACCAGAAACAGTTTTATTTTCTTTTGGAATTTTAATTGGGAAAAAAAGAAAATTTCAATGTGTCACACACAGTGTATGTGTGTTTGCGTGTGTGTATATAGTTTTCTCAGACACTGTCTTGGGTCATATATCATATCTATTTATAAAAACAACCAAAAAAATGCGGAAGAGTTCTTCAACGAAAGAGATTTATGCTTCTACAAATGGGAAAGATTACAAACCAATTGTTCGTTCACCTCAAAGTATTTTAGTTCTTCTTCTTTTTTTTTTTTTTTTTTGCCTTTTATCATCATCAGAGTATCAGCTTACCTGTAATCGAAAGAAAGAAAAAGTTTATTTTAAGTAAATAGTAATGGATTGATATGAAAATTATTGAAAAAAGCATCTTAAGAAGTATTTGATTCAAAGTTCTACAAATTGACATTCGCTTTATTCTTTCTATTAACTAACACTCTGTTATTTCAGTGTTGGTTAGGTGATTAAGAAGCTTAACGAATTTTGAAATACTTTTTTTTTTATTAAGGAATTTCCAGATGAATAGTTTATCACCTTTTACCGATCAAAATTTATCATATAGACAAAAATGTAAACTGAATGTTCCATGTGGAAAATAAAAACCTATTCCATTGTTCCTAACCTTCATTTTTAGTGTGTTTCAAGTGTTCCATCATTCTTTTTGTAAACTTACAAGTTAAGTAATCAATTCCATGCCTTAATAACAGCTGATTAAATTTGTAGCAAATTGAAATTTAAATTTTGCTTTTAGCAACATTCCATTTTGTTTTAATATTACAATATTTTGCATGGCAAGGTTGCCAAATTTCTGCATTATTGAAGTAAAAAAAGAAAAAGAAATTGCGCGCCCACGAAATGGTCGCATAAGTTACAGTTGGAAAAAAAACAGAACCGAAAAAAACATGGCCTGAAAAATAAAATGTAACTCAAGGTCTGCTGCAGATGCAACTCAATTTACGAAAAACCGTGGGTAGAGAGACTCATGGGTGAGAAGGGAATGTGTAGGTACTGCAAGCATAATTAATTACTCATAAGTAATGTTATTCTGCCCTTAGGGAGCTTGACGCGTTGGGTGTATAAATATTTCAGTTGCAGTGCGGCAAACAACAACAACAACAAAAAAAACAAGAGCAACAGCAGCTGGAACTGTGGATACAACAACAGGAAGAGGAAATATGCAAGTGAAAAGAAAATTGTAACGACGCGTCGACGAACGAACGGCGCATAGTGTCATGAATGACTGAATGAACGAACGAGCGCAAGCGAACGAATGAATGAATCACTGAAACGAATAAACTCGTTCACTGCACAGTTGAATAACTGCCTGCACAAAATATAAAAAAAAAAAAAAAACGTTAAAATTAAACAGCAACAGTTTTCTAGAGATGAACGCATTACCTTATAGAAAGGTTATATAATCTAACGAAAGAGTTTTCTTTTTGCATCACTCGGTCAATGGTCATAGAAAAATATTCACTGTCAAAGGTTATGACATTTACTTACTCTATTTTTCTTTTCTTTTTACCGTTACGATACACTAATTTTTGCCATTTAACCCTAACATAAGGTTTAACCATTTATTAGAATTTTACATGAAACATTCCAAAAGAGAAAGTACTTATTCCGTTTTGGTTTCGCCTTACTTGTCGTGATCGTTTTCATTTGTACATCACTTTGTCGCACATGCTACTCAGACTTAACTGTAGGAGTTTAGTATGGGAAGGGAAAAGGGTAGATGATGAAGAAACTATAGTGACGCTGCAACGCCCTCTGCTACATGACGACAACGATGATGGCGGAATGAATGCAATTTTAAGCACGTGCTGCTTGCTCGTCGCAGTCATCGTCGTGCTCCATGGACCATGGCCAAAAAGGCAGAAAGAAAGAAAACCAGACGATGAAGAAGAAAACGATGAAGAACAAGGCAATGGCAAAGGCAAAGGCAAAGGCGAAAAGGCAGCAAGTCGTGCGTGCAAAAACTGTTGCAAGTCGTGTCTTCGTCATAGCCATCTCCATGGTTGTCGTTATAGTAGTCAATGTAGCCAAGAAAAACAAACAATCAAATGGCAGAAATGAAATTTAATTAAAGCAATCTGAGAACAACTTGAAATAAAAGAAAACGAAATCTTATTTACTTCATGATTAACATACATATATGATATTTCCTTTTTTTTGTTTTTTGCAAAACTTTTAAATAACAAAATGTTATTAAAGCAATTACTTACTACTTTTTTTTTTTTAATATCAAAGTTTAAGCTATTAAAAAAACATTTTTATTTAAGTACAATTGGACTTTCTTGTAGAATAGCAAAATGTATTAAATAGCAATCTATATATATATATAGATACATATATATATATATGTATGTATTAATGTATTTGTCGAGAAGTTTCATTTATCAAAAGACTATCGAACATTTACATAGATATGTGTCGATGGTGTGTAATTAGGCAAAGCCCAGTCAGCTTTTGACACCTGATACCACATTTCTAAACTTACCCCCCAACCCACCCCACTCTACTAGCAACAATCACTACCACCACCTACTACACCCCCCTTTCCTCTCTTTCTTTACCATTTCTCTTCTGTCATTTGCTTGTCGTTGGCCTCTTCTTGTCATTACACGTAAAGCTCATTTAAATAAATTAATGATTTTTTTAGTATTTTTTATGGCGTTCTATTCCATCTCCCTCTCTCTCTTGGTTTTTCTTTCATTTTTCTTATCGTTATTAGAAAAACTCTCTTACGGATTTTCTTCCTTGAGTTGCTTTGCTCCATTAAAGCAAAGAAGGAAACAAAAAAAAAAAAAATACTAATACTGAAAATTGGTTATCTTAATCGCTTTTAATGTCACTCTCCTCCATGCCAATCCAATCACATCCAATCGAATCTCCTCTTCATTCCGCTCCACCCACGCATGAAAGTCTCGTTTTTCGTTATACGTTGTTCTCTGATGTCACATTGTCTCATTTACACATGAATAATACATATTAATATTGTTACAGGGTGGAGGTGTGGAGTATCGTAGTGGGGGCTTATTAGCAACATCTTTGATTTTAGCTGGTTTAGCATCTTATGGGACCTGCTTTCCCATCTTCTCTCTCTCTCTCTCTCTCTAGCACCCGCCCGGAGTGTGTGTGTGTTTGCGTGTGTGTCATAGCTCATAAATGTCATTGGCAGTTACAAATCGTATTCAAGATATATTCATTCATAACCATAAGTATTTGATATAGATAAATGGGCTTAATAAATTTTCTGTTTACCCATTCTTATCCAATATTACTTTAAACATCAAATCGTTGACATTGTGTGATTAATAAAATTCTAAATTTAAAATAAACAACAAAATAAAATAAATAAAAATCCCAATTTGCATATTAAAAATTATATACATAACATTACTCAACACTACACATGATTTTTTATGAATTTTGGCTTGTCTTGAATGATTTTTTAAATAAAAATATTTTATTATTATTTAGAAAGTTTTTCATTTATAAACTTAAGAATATATAAAAAATAGAAAAAAAATATTTATTTTTTTTTAAATCAAATATTGTGTATTTAATTGTTTAATTATTAAACTTTAATAGTTTTTTTTTCTAAAATCTCACGTTTTTTGTCATTTTTTTTCTATATCTTCCTATTGATTGTTCTATACATATTTCATTCGAATTAACATTAAAATCAAAAAAAGAACACTTTCTGATATTATTAAACAGTGTTGTATAACTTATTCTAAACGTAATCAGCATAACCTTAAAGACTGTTTATCTAGAAATAAATAGTAATTGATACGTGAATTGAGAACTGTCAGCATTTTTAAAAAACAACTTTTTAATTTATAAATTTATTATATATTTCCCAAAAAACTGTTCCATAAATTTTGTCAAAATATAAACCAATTTTTATAAATTTCCATTTAAAATTTGTCACATTTCATTAAGGATTTACTTTATCAAAATATTGCATTGGGTTTTGTCTTATGTCAATCATATTTCTTATTTTATACCCTGTAATCGAAAGGTATATAGTACCTATATATTGTTGTTCATTAATAGCTGTCGATTGTTGATAGATATCCGATAGTGGCGCTAAAGTGCTTAAAAGAAGTCAATTTACAGTTAACGAGTGTTAAATGACACCCCGTTTTACTTGGGTACAAGGCTGGCTTAAAGCAAAGTCGGCTCCCCGTCTTGCCTACATAATTCATTTCATTTGTGGATTCAATCATGTGATATCATTGGTTGACACACATTTGTCTCAACGAGAAGGCACAAAGAAAAACAAAACTGAAATTACAGCGTTGACGTACCACCGACAACCGAGCACAAAAACAAGAACTTATCAGTCAAATGCCAAACGACGAAACCGAAAATCTATTAAGAGTGCCTTCCGCCAGGATACACATACATCCATACATTGACAGAAGCTTTTCGAGTGTGGGAAAAAGCGCATCATTTGGGACAGAAGAAAACGGCGTTGAAGAAGCGGACAAAAAAGAAAAAAAAAAGGAAAGGAACAAAAACCGAAAAAAAGGAGTACAAATTTTCTTATCCTTTTTGCTTGTCTCTGGCTCTGTCTCTGTCTTTGCCTTTGCTTTTACGTTTTTGGTTTCTGTGGGGGACGCTTGCCGCACTCGATACCAAAGTCAGAAGCAATTTCAGTTACCAAAATGATACGAAAAGTAGTTGGGGGGAAGTCGTCTGCATTTCATTCTCTATATCAGTCTGTCTGTCTGTCTGTCAGGCAGTCAGTTAGTCAGTCAGTGAGTCAGTTCTTAGTAGTCATTCGGGCGTCATGCGTTGACAAACTTTCATGTCGCAAAGATTAGCCAACTTGTCAGCTTTTGGCAACAGTTTTGCTTTACGTTTCGTTTCGTTTCATTCCGATTCGCCTCGTCTAGCTTTCAATTCTCTGAGACCAATGAATATACAAGTTGACAAAAACGAAAAAAATAAAAAAGCGATAGAAATAAATGAACATCTAGAATCAGAAACCGACAAAAAGCAAAACTAGTCGAGAGACAATTTTCACTATGACTATATTATTAACTTGTTGCTGTTTTTCCGTCAACAACAAAAACAAAATAAAAAAGTAATGCTAGAGATTTTCACAGTCTTGGAGCACAACTGTACTTAGCTGCTTACTAAAATTCAAACCTCAAAAGTCACTTCTACGAGTATGGTAAAAGTTTTACTTGGCCTAAAAAGTTCTTCATCTATTGCTTTAATTTTTGTTCTCAAACTTTTCTTAAGGTTCTTCACTAGGCAATAAAAAGTTACTTGGCGACCCCAACCCCCCAAACACTCACACTCTTACTTTCTCCTCCTACTCCTTTACTAGCATTTGCTGTACTCTCTAATAACATTAAGAGCATCCTTCTTTCAGCACATATATAGATACATATATAGGATATAACTTTTACCGTTTGCACACAGGAAAACGTGTATTTTTCCTATTGACGAATTAATAGAACGAAAATGTTTTTATTTTAAGGGAATACCGGTGAAATGGGCGGGTATATTCTATCTTCATCTTGGCATCACTTTCGTTTTTCCCTTTTGTTCACGAAATTGCAAAAGTTCAACTTTCAATTTCAATGGTGGATGGATGGAGGAGTAGACATAATGGAAAATGTCATAGACACTGAGCCGTTGTTTCCGCTCATCCAATCTATTGTATATGCACGTCTTTGATGTCATGTGATGAGCTTATTAAATATATGTACTCTCAACTCAACATTGTTAAAAGTGTGACCAAACTTTACTTAATAATTACTTTATAATTAAGTGTTGTATAACGTCCTAACTACAATTAATGAAGAGTTATTTGAAGAAAGTGAAACTTTTAAGTTCTTTATTATTAGGTAATTTAAATTAAAGTAAAAAAAAATAGAGTCAATGGTTAATTTAATTATATATTTGGTTAACTTGTATTTTTTATATATATTATGTTAAATATAAGGAATTAACACTGAACCGTTTATTTTTCTAAAATACTGTAGATTCTGATTGACTCAAAGGAAGAAAGGTAAAAGGAAATGTTAAAATCTTTGGCTAATGACGTCAGTTTTACATCCCAATCTTATGATTATCTTGAACATTTTGTCATCTCTAAGAGCTTAAGATAAGTTACCATTTTTTTTTATTTTTGGCTAAAGATTTCTGTTCAGTTCAGTTCGTGTCTGTGCATTTCATCATCATTTTGTCGAAGCCGATCAGACGCCTTTTTGCTGTCTTTAACCACTGGGGTTAGCCTCTTCATCATTTTTATGACGCTCATGTGACAGTCATTTGTATTAATGTGCCACACACACACATACACACACACAAACACTTACATGAAGGAGCATCATAAAGGAAAAATAAGAAAAGAGGAAAAGAAAAAAATAAATATCAGAGAAAAACGAAGCTCAGGCTAAATCAAACTTTATACACACTCACACACACCTAAACTCCAGTTATTGCGTTGAACTTGAGCTTCCGTTTGTGTTGCCACCTCCATCTATACATACATAGCTACCACCTCTACAGTCATTCAGCACTTGAACAACATCAGCAACCAAGAAAAAGAGCAGGATGAATAAGGACGTACCGTACGACCCACTCTGTTTGTGGTTTATCGATTCAAATTGATTTTGGTTTTCCGTTTTTTGTCATCGTCATTGTTGGGAGTCGACGTCGGAGTGGAAGTGGGAATGGGAGTTGGAGGCGGAGTCTCCCCTTACCAAAAGTTGTCATAGTCAAGCTATGTCGTTCTCGTTCTTGTCTCGTCTCGTCCCCAGCCATTTTGTCAGGGTTACCTCAATTGTATGTATATGATAGATAGAAAAGCCATTGGCATTGCAAGTATTCTTGTTTGTCTTTCTATTCTCTTTCCTTGTTTTCGTTTTCTTTTTTCTTTTGCTTTTTGGTTTTTCTTGTGGTTGTTGTTGTTGTGGTTTTCTCATACCTTTTGATAGTTGTCTGACACTCACACTACCAATACTGTCAGTACAACTACAACTACTACTACTGAGGGGTCATCCCATATAGTTGTATTGTTTTTGTTATTGTTCTGTTGTCAGTTCAGTCGACGATTTATATTGTGCAACAGCAATAAAAAAAAAAACAAAAGCAAAAATAAAAAACAGAAGACTGAACTAACTTAAGCCATGCCGAATTCTATTTACCCTTTCATGTACGTTTTTATTTAAAATAACTTCCATCTAGGGAAAGCAAAGTAGAAAAACCCGAAAAAATACCCAAAATTGTTTTAAAAATGTTGAGTATTTCATAAATAATCTATTTTTTATACTATAGTTAACACATTCTATTTAAAAGAAGAATCAAAAAATATTTATTATATATAAATTTATTATATCGAAATTTATAAATATACAAGAATTTCTATTAGGAAATCAAAAGACAATCATGATTTTTAAGGTTTTTATATAAAAAAATTTAAGAAATCAAATACATATTTCCAATTAATAATAAGACTAAGTTTAATAATGAATCAAATATTTAAAGAAGATGACTTTTAAAAGCATACTGGAAAAAATGCTTGTTTTCAAGAAATCGAGTGTGACCAGACCAGATGCAGAGATCGAGTGTGACTAGATTGCTATTTAACTTTCTTGGTTTGACTTTATTAACAATTATTTACAACTAGGCATGTTGGAACTAGTTAACCCGCTAGGTAATCTTAATTTAAACAACAAAAACGATCTAAGACAATTTTTAAAACCAACTGTTTTTATTGAAACTATATAATAGAGTCGTGCTAATTTATTTAAATTCATTAATAAAAATATATAAAAAATATTTTATAATCAATTTTAGAAGAAGCCAAGTTAATATAGATTTCCTTTGTTTCTATTTTCAGCTAAGATAATCTTAAAGATCCTTTTTATCACATAGGGTTTTTGGTTAGAAGTAAAAAAAAAAATGGTTATATAAAAACAAAATCCAGATAGATGGCCAACAAATCATGATACTGATTAGGAGTGTGCTGAATATATATACCATAGTTCAAGATACTTATTTTTCTAAGCATTAAACAAAATTTCTTATAAAATTAATGTGCTCGCTCTTTAAGAAAGAGTATAAAAAACAGCGCAAAACCCTCTCATAAGAATTTTATGTATGCAACACGCATTTTATGCTTTGCGGTTGACCTGAACCAATAGCCATCATCCTTTAACTCCTTCTCCCTTGAAAATGAAACCAAGCATCTTTTCCCATTTTTGTTTTTATACCATTTTACACACACACATACACACACATACAGGCACCTGACATTTATTATAGCTCAAGGCAAAGTCAACACTACAAAAATCCAAGACTTGACCATAAAACATATCGATGTCAATCTGAATTTGGAATCACCATATGATATATATCCCCATATGGAATATGCAAAAGAAACTAACAATAAAAGTGAACAAAATACGATTCTTGAACAAGAGTTAAGTAAAAACACAAAAATATGATTATAAAATATAAAAACAAAATGGATTATATTCCTAATGTAGGAAGAAGTAACTGGTTTCAGAATGTCCTTAAGCTTTAAAATATATCATTTATTTAAATATTCGATTATATTTAGAATAGATATTGCACATAGCTCTCAATTGATTGAATTAATGATTCTCAATCAACAATTAATTCTAATTCTTAGAACTTCTTGGCAATTCGATTCGATTCGATTAATCAGCATAATTAACATAGTTTTACCTTAGAAAAGGTAAAAACTAGAAGCATTCCTAATGGGAATCAAATTGCTTAGTTGATAATAAAATTCCCCTTGGCCCATAATCGCCAATTAATTCATAGCTTTTGTTTTTGTTGTTGTTTTTTTTGCATTTGTTCATAAATTACTTACTTGTGGCAATAGTGTTTTTATAGTCTGCATAAAAATTGGTTTTAATGATGAATGTTAAAATAAATGAGATTTTTCCTCCTCCTCCCCCAGCTTACCCCACAAGCAATAAAAACAACAAGCTCCTGACATGAGTCAGGAACAGAATATCCTGCAGACCAAAAACGACAAAGAAAAAAATATGCAAAAAAAAAAAAAAATTAAATAAAAAACATAAAGAAAAAAAATAAAAGCCTGCAAATGATAAACTTAAACTATGACATTGTTTATATACCCTACAATATACTAATAAAACAATTACAGAGTAAATTTCTTTCTATTTAAGACTTCAATGATTCTGTTATCGTTATCGGTAGTGACTGTACTTTATAACTTTTTCTTTCTTCTAAAATAAACTCACTTTCGTATAGATCAACCAATTTATCTAATATCATTTCTTATATTAAGTTTAAATATACTTATCTTTTGTACCGATAGAAAAGGATAATCCAATTATGGTATATCGGTTTTTAATTATCGTTTAACCGTTTAGTTTAGTTTAGAATTCGTTTTCCTTTACTTAGATTTAGTTAATCGATATCAATTAGTTGTTAGTTCCTTTTGATTATATAATTGAAAATTGATTTCTTTTTTCTCTTCGCTTTTATGAATTACCATTATACCACTTTTTTGTAAGGATAAGTATGAGTGAGAGTATAATATGCGTCAGGCCAAACTATATTTTTATACCAATGTATATATACATAAAGAAATTGAGAGAGTGAGTTGGTAGCAAGAGAAAAAAAAGTAAGCATGCTTAAATATATACACGAATATAATAATAATAATAATAATACTATTTATGTGTTGATAGCATGAAATGTGCCTGATATATATACCTTACTTATATATATGTATACACATAACTTTAGTCAACCGAAATCTTTTATTCACCAACAACAATAACAAGAGGACTGACTAAGAGGAAAACGAAACCATTTGTGGAATATATGCGTATATATATATAAATATATATATATATATAGGTGGTTTTATTTTTGGTATTCGTCGTTGCGTTTATTATTAACTGTCGCAAATATTTGCAGGGACCCAAAAATGAAATAAAAATAATAAAAAAGCAAAAGTGTGAACGAAGTTCTTCTTCTTTTCATTCTTCTTCTTGAACTCATTGAATATTGGTTGAATAAAACCTTACCCACACACTTAGTTACTCGATCCCCCCCCCCCCATTTTACCCTCTTTCCTTCGGTGTGTGTATCTTTTTATTCATATCCTACTTGAGTCATTCAATTCATTCAGTTTCATTTTATATCGTATTTTTTTTTTTTTTGCTTTGTGGTTACGAAGAGAAAATTATTGTGTGTAGGCGATATAGAAATAGTAAATATATACATATATATATATACAATGTTGATATCGTCGCATAGAGAAATGGTAAAACCAAATACCGTAATTAAATTTCAATAAACTGTTTCTGGTTTCTATGCGGTTAAGTCTGCTCAGCGCGTGCTAAATAGAAAAGCTAAAACCGTTATACCCCAATTGGTTTGCAAAACACATGTACCCACTCCCCCAAATGTCCCCATTCCCCACTCACCTCTCATTCTTATGCATTCAAAGACAGCAAAGGGCAGATAAACTTTGAGATAAAGGGGCAAGATGAGAAGGAAGGAAATATGTTGGGAATTGTAGGGTTATTCGAATATGGGGTTGGCAATCTGGCAAAGCTGTCAATCAACGCAAACAAAATAAAAGTCTAGACACCCCATACACACACACACACTCACACACATGTACAACCATACACACCGTATGTTTAATGATCTTCATTAAGCTGCCATCTAACAGACTCCATCCAACACTTCATCTTCTATTTTCCTTCTTTTTTTTTTTGTTTTCTGCTGCCAGTTCCTATTTCAAACTTTTGTTTAAAAAGGGAGAAAACACACACACACACATTCGAGGGGCACACCTTCTTCTTCAACCTAATGAAAAGGGAAAGTGCAAAAAAATGTATATATACCAGATAGATGTGGATGTGTACCACGTGCGTGCTCATCAGAAAAATTAAATGCAAAATATATAGAAAATATATTTAATCATTTACAACGAACTAGAAATACTCTATAAACAACTTGAAACAACATAACATAACATAGTAATTAATATTAATTGGTGACCCCGATGAGTTCAAAAAGAAGCATAAATAAATCAAATTTATATTATATTTGTATAACTTATAGATAATTTTTTCATTAATATATTATTTTTGCAACATTTGGTTTATTAATTCATGATATTTTCAAATTATAATAATAAGTTTAAAAAATTTACTCAATGTGAAGACCCCGATGAGTTTGAAGAAAAGTGTTTTTAAATTTGTTATGCAAGAAATAGTTTTATATATTTGACTTTATATTACTTATAGCTTGACAAGTTGTTTATTATTTTTAATTTAATTCGGGCTGCATAGAAAATCAAATAAATGTTAATTGGTGACCCCGACGAGTTAATAAATCTTCTCTTGTTTAATGAAATCAAAACAGTTTAGTTGTAAACCTTATAAAAACATTTGCTAAAACATATAATTTTTATATTTAAAGAAAATTTAAAGATTTCATCTAAAAACCTTTTAAGATTTCGTTTGAGAAATTGTTTTCCATAAAAGTGATCGCTGACAACATTAATTCTTTGAAACCTTTTTTTTTAATACTTTGTGGTTGATCTGTTGTCAACTTTTAATTTACGTTCATCGCCTAGGTGAATTTAATTTTTGTTGTTTGAGATAAAGTGTATGAGCAAAATGAGTAAAGTTGAATAAATAAATGAATGCCAAATCATACAAGAGTGAATGAGACAGAGAGGGTGGTGGTGAAGAGAACAGGAGGCACAACCGACAAGCATGTCGAGCATAATGAAGCAGCATTCAGAACAGTTTTGGAAGCTCCTGGGGGAAACACTGGGAGAAGCTATAGCACCACACACCGGCCACTTGAACGCAATCAACGCAGAACAATCACGTGTCTCAGTTTGCTCCACTGCCCCCTGCCCCACTTTCCTGTCTCTCTTTTCTCTGTTTCTCTCTAGGTTTCTTTCTGTGTTTGTATCAAAATTAAACGCATGCCATAATAATGCGATTTTTCTTCATTTCTTCAAGCTCATCTCAGACAAGGAATCGCATCTCAACCTAGTCAGAGAGAGAGAGAGAGAGAGGAACCCAGTACTTTGACTGGTTTTTGATGGCAAGCTGACAACCACAGAAGAGCAAACACGTCGGTCTAGGTCTCTGGGAGCTCGTATGAAGAGTTTGTTGGATTTGCAAGTAGAATGGGTAGACAGCACAGCTGCCTTTTGTAATTTTGTGCGCATAAAAATCGCATTTTTTTCTTCTCCCAAAAAAAAACACAGAAAAAAAAAGACAAAAATAAGATAAAAAAAATAAAAAATACTTAAAGATATGCAAAAAAAAAAAAAAAAGAAAAAAAAATGTTGTTTAAGGCAACATTCTAGGCATTGGGGCATATGTGAGAGTGGATGAGCATAACCAATGTCAGTTAGATAGATAATCATGTCTATAAAAAATTATATAAAAAACATAAATTTATGGGCCACAACCAACATTTTAATGAATAAGATATGATGAAATTTTTACATCTAATATAATAAAAAAAAGAAAAAAAATATCTTGAAAAATTTTAATGACATTGAAACATATTTTCTTTTACTTTTTTGGTGAAACGAAACGATAAGCAATATAAAATATTGAAATAATACAAAAATCGTATTACTTATCTTCGAAAAAAATACAAATAAACCAAAAAAATAATATTTCATCATTATTTATTATTGATTTATTGTATAAGATATGTGTTATCTATCAAGTACACTCAACTATAAAGAATTAATAATATTTAGTATAGACATTAAGTTTATCAAATTTAGAAATGATTTAATTTGGCATTTGCTTTGGTTTTCTTTCATTTTTATTTAATAAATTAAATATTTTAATGATAAGAATAATTCAAATCAAAGATAAGTAAACGTTTAAATTATTTATATATATATTTGTTTAACAATTTTTTAAACTTGTTTAAAAGCAAATTGTGAAAGGTTAGGAATTGGAAATAGGATTGTATTTAGATTAAGATTAGGAAGTTTTACCTATTGCTTTATATATTACTTTATCAATAGGTTTAACTGATCAATAGCTATATATTGATTGTTTGTATTATTAATAGAAAGCTTATCACTTTTTATTGATAGAGAGATCAAAGGTTAATCATTGAAATGCACCTTTTTTTCTACCTCATGGCAAAAGTTTTGATATAAAGACATTTTTTATTCTATATAACTATAAACATAACTGATAGCAAAGTTTATTCAGCTGATTTATTTGTTATGCAAATTTTATGAATGGTTTCCTTTATAATTTAGGCGTATCGTATTGTAAGTATTATATAATTTGAATGTTAATATATTTTCCTGGACTTCTTTGATTTAATTAATAATTATTTTTTTTTTTTTTGGTTTTTAGGGGTAGACTGTAATTTATTTTCATAAATTTTCAAGCTACTTAATCTTATTTCCTTCTCTTATTTTGTTTTTTTTTTTCTTCCTTTTTTCTAAATTGTCTTTTTATTTAAATGTGATGATGTTTATTGTTGACTTTTGCACCCTTTTTTTTATGAACTCCTGCGACCTTCTCTCCCACCACAGCTGATTGTAAATTCAGATATCAACTCTGAAAACATTTTCTTTTGGCTTTTTTGTTCACGCCCAACAAATTAAGCCAATAAAGAAATTTTTATAAACTAAGAAGAAAAAAGTGTTAAGAAGCCGAAAAAATAAACCAAATGAAAAGAAATGAAATGTGAAAGGGAAACTTGTGTGGGGCAAAAGAGAAGAAAAGAACAGATTCAGTTTTTATCCTCGAGTCCAGTTATATAGGCAATATTGGAGCATTTCTAATTTCCTGAGGGCTGGAGGCCCATTTAATTTGATTGTTATTTCTTTTTTGCGCCAATTGCCCTAGTCAAATGGTAGATGAAGATGAAGGGAATATAAAAAGGATGGGGGGGACGGGGGGATGCAGGAGGTACGAAAAATACAAAACAAAAGAAATGGTTCTCGTTGTTTGGCCTGCATACAAATTTCACATTAGCTTTGCCATCGATTCTTGTTCTTGTTGTTGTTGCTGTTGGGTGTAATGAAGTCCTGTTTGGGTATATGGGTAAAAGAAATGAAAAACATATTGGTGGAGTTCAGTTCCACCCCATCATTTGCACACACACACACACACACACACACACTCCTATACAAATTTCCCTTCCCTTAACAATTCGCCTTTAGATTTCCATTTCAATTCCCCTCATTCATTCACTCATTCATTCATTTAGATTGTTCTCGCATTTATATAAAATTTTCATTCATTTTCAATCGTCCAGGCGATACCGAATACAAGACCAGCTAAAGATAGAGTAAAAGGAGACTACCATTAAGGCATCAACCCCCATATATAATATATATATATATATATATATATATAAATATATATTTATATATCCCAATATATACACTGTAATCAACCACCCACCCTATTCCATCTGGTTCAAACATTCCTTACAATATACTTTATATGCTTTGTGCATACACACTATTCCCCCTCTTATTATTTTTAAATAACAAAAACAAAGATGAATTGTTAAGAACATTCGACATTTATATATATATAGCAATTATAGTTCTAGTTTCATAAGATCTCTAAAAAAACTTTCATTTGTTATAAGTTTATATGGATAGTACTAAAAGATCAATGATCAATAGATATATCCCTTAAGAAAAAAGAATATTGAAAATGATATTATTTCTTTCTTTTTTCCTTCTTTTTTTTTGAACTTAAGTCAAGGAACTTAAGCATCTTTACTTGACGCACAGCTGTGCCAAAAATATTGCGTCATCTTATGACGTTTTCGCATTGCCATGTGGCAGTAGATTGAAGTGGAGGGTGGTAAAGGGAAGATCTGGGATTGACTGCCTGTGGTTCTTATGGTTGTCAATGTTGGTTCTTGGTTGTGATGGCAATGGTGGTGGTGGTGTTAGTAATGGTGGTGGTGCATAAACCCACCCTCAACATTTCCTAAAAGCAAGAAAAATCAACTTACTTTGTTTGGCGCCTGCAGTCGCAGTGGCAAATCTTTTGTAATTTGTTCAAAGGCGAGAAAAATAATGCCAAAATACATACAAACACACACATATACATATACATATACATATACATATACATATACATATACACACATGTTTACAACATTTGTATTTACAATCCAGAAATGTCCACTCAAAAAAAAAAAATGCATTTAGTTTGTGTTTTAAATGAAATCTTTCAATATTAATCAAGAAAGAGAAATATATATATATCGAGAAGAAAGTAATAATTTTTTTAAATTATTATTATAAGGTTCGAATGACTATGTTATGTTGATATTATATATTGTCTACTCTATCTAAAACAAGTTCTTTGTCTTTATAATAAACTTGTTTTTAATGGGAACTGTTCGAATATTAAATCTTAAGAATTCAAATTTTTTTTCCAAAACAGTTGTTTTTTTTCTTTAATGAAACTCAATTAAACTGATATTAGGTTTGAAAATCATATCTATTAAATTGTTTACGGTTTTGGTCTTAGTATTTATGCTCCTTAATTTGTCTGAGTGTATTCACGTACTTGGATATATGCCGGCATACAGTCTATATACTATAAATATATACGTTTCTTTTCTACGTGTCTTCATTGCTTCTTCTCCCTTAACCTCTCTTTCTCTTTTTGTCATCCTTTATTAATACATATATGTATATATATATATACATACAGTGGTGGTCACGAATCTAAGTTACTTTGGTTTGAAAACAAATTTTAATTCTACCTAAATAATTTCATTTCATTTTCATAAAAACTATATAGAAATTAATCCTTCGAACTTAACAAACTTTTATTTTAATTAAAAAAAAAAAAAAAGAAACGAAATATCAAAGTTTATTCTCAATTTTATATATTTTTTAAATATATATATATATATATATAAAATTATAAAAAGAATTTTAATAATAACTAAATTGATTATTCTTCATTCAAACTAAAGTAGCCTTTCCTTTCTGTTCTAAACAAAATTGTTCCCAATTCTATATATATTCTATATTTTATATATATTCTTTATATTGAAAAAGGATTCGAAATAACAAACTTTATTTTAATTTTTATATGAAAATGAATCTTAAATTTATAAGTATAGAAAAAAATAATCAAAGTCAAAAGACTCAATAATAATACAATTTATAATAATAAAAATGTAAAGCTTCTTAAATTAAGTTAATATTTGATATATAGTTTATATGTAATATATCTTAAGTGGCATACTTTATTATTATTATTTTTGTATTATGAACATTTCTTTTGTTGAACTTTTATCTCTCTAAAACACTACAAATCAATAAGAAAAGGCTTCTAGAACCAATTTATAAACAAAAATAAATGAAGAAATCTTATTTAAAATGTCCTAAATTCGTGGCCACCACTGTATGATTATATATATATACATATATATTCCTTTTTTCGCACATTTTTCTTAGATTTCCAAGTCAATTACATTTAATATGTGTTTTTTTTTTTGTTTTTGCATTTGTTTTGTTTGTTGTTGTTTTTTTTTTGTATTCTTTGCGGAATGTGAGCTTAAGCCTTCATTTTGAAACCCTCCAACTTCCAACTGCCCCTCTCATCAAAATCTTCATCTTTAGCTACTTTGACGGCAGTTACCAAACCATTTCCAAAGTCTTTCTCTTGGCCGACTCTTTATCTTATTTTGCTTCTTCATCTTTCAATGCCGTGTGTGTTGGGTAACACTTTAATAAATTTTGTAATTTTTCTTATTTCGGCTGCTACAAATTCTCAAGTGCCTGAAGGCATTGCCATCAAAAGACTAACCAGCCTCCCGCCAATCCAGGATCTCTAACCCGCCCCATCCTCCACCATAACCCCAACCAGACGCCACAAAGCATCCCTCCCTCTGTTCCCGACAAGTATATGTTTAAGGGACCCTCGAGGCCCTCTAAAGGAAAATCTCATGAGTTGTTGCCTTTTCTTCTCCCTCTTTCTCCATTTGTCTCTGTGTCTTCTTATACTAGTAATGCTGTTGTTGTTGTTTTTGTTGTTTTGTGAGCTTGTTGCTTTTAGCAGCATCTTTTTGCTGTCAAGTGAAAGTTTGAAAATATTTTTCTCAATACCAACCGAAAAAAAAGTAAAAAAATACAGCCAAAAATTTAACATTTGAAGCACGTAATTCAAATTTAAAAATGTTTACATGGTTTACATGGCACGAAGAGAAAAGCGAAAAACACAACAACAACAACAATATAGCATCATGTGTGCGTGTGTGTGTGTGTGTGTATAAGAAATGAGCTAAAATATTTGTATCCGATATGTCGATATATATACATGATTTATATGTACTTATATAAAAGCTGATCCAATAACCAAATGATTACCTGAAAGTAAAGAGAAAAAGAGAGAGAGAGAGAGAGAAAAAAAATTAAAAAAATGTTTAACAAAATTTACAAGGAAATATTTCAATTAATTTTTAAACTTTAATTGAGATTATAGGATCCATGTTATTTTTGGAAATATTTATAAAATATATTTCAATATTTTTTATATTAAATTTTTCAACTGAATGTTGAGTTACTTATAGAATTAGAATAATAAAAGAAAACTTTGTAAAAATTATAATTTATTTTTTTTCTCCTGCTGTCTAACAACAACAATTAAAACTGAAAAGTGTTAAGTCCTTTTGCCTCCAGTTAAGCTGACATAACTGGAAAATAAGAGGCAGACTAAAAGAAGCTCCATAAATGAAATCGTCTAAACGTTTGGTCTACGATTAACTCTTGTTTCGGATTATATTTACAACAACAATGCAGCAAGGACAACGACATAGAGTTGGCGCTGGGTGGCAAGAGGTAGGAGGTAAAAGGCTTTGCAGGATTATATTGTGCCGAAGCTTCTATACCTTGCAAATGATCTTAGTTCTTTACAAGATGGGAAAGCTTTTGTTATGAAAAAAAACTTACTAAATATATTGTTTTTTCTATATAATTATATAAAACACAATCTAGTTTAGTTTATCCGTTTGTTTTACCGATTTAGCATGCACTAAAAGCGTTTCCTTAAACATAATTTAAATAACAAAGCGAATATCACATCGAATCAATATAAAACTTATACATTTAGTTGTAATTCTCAACTAGTTTTAGCATTGAAAGAATACTATTTATTTTTAAACATTTTTTTTTTCAATTTTACTAGCTAAAAGATAATTTCTTAACTAAAGAACTAGTTATACATTTTCAAAGCAGATATATATATATATATTTATATATATATATATATATATTTTTTGTTTCTTTGGTATTGGTGAAAGAAAAGAAAACGAAATAAATATAAAATATATACTTCTATGAGCCAATTTAGATGGCTAAGACGACTTTTCTAACAAAACAGACGAGACGAACGAGTTATGTGTATGTTTTACTCTGCAGGGGAAATTTCTACACATTTGTATACCAAAGAATGGGGATAAATGGGTGGAACTTATACAGTTAGGGATTTAGGTTGATAGGAGAGAGGAGCGTGGGTGGTAAGAGGCAAGTGCAAACAAATATGAGTCGAAAATATGATTTGTACCAAATAAAAAAAGGCAATGGAGGCAAAAACAGAAAATGTAAAGCTTAGCCGCAAGCTTACAAAATGCAAACACTTTACCCCCCCCAAAAAACCTTGACGACTTGACGTGTAGACACATATGTTGAATCCCTTCTAGCTTCACCATCAAAGCAATTTACCAACATACAGACATATACATATACATACATACATACATAAACAGTGGCTCTTCAACGCAGGACTCGAATTAGCGGACCAAAAAACGGAGACTGTCCTAATCAGCAGCCGAAAGGTAGTTCAATCTGCCGAAATTGTGCTTGATGCATGCACTATAAAATCTACTAGATGCATCAGATACTTAGGCGTATTACTGGACACTCGCCTCTCTTTTAAGGAGCATCTGGCAAGTGTTAACAGCAAGGCAATGGAATTAGGAAGAAGCCTCAATCGCATCCTTCTAAATGCAAGAGGACCTAGACAATGCCAGCGTCTACTACTAATGAATGTGCTGAAATCCACCATCCTTTACGGCGCCCCGGTTTGGGCAAAGGCGATGAACTGTAAAACCTACAGAAGAGGCATAGAGGCAACTTATCGGCTCGGCGCTCTGCGAGTGTGTCGCGGGTTTAGAACCATCTCAGACGACGCCGCATTGGTGCTAGCGGGTATGGCGCCCATCGATCTGGTGGCCCGGGAGGCCTCGCACATTTTTACCAAGAGACACTGCAATGAGTGGACACCTGCATTAAAAAAAGCAACGAAGGCTGAAGCTAGAAAAGCTACCTTAGAGGAGTGGCAGGCGCGCTGGGACAGTTCCCAAAAAGGAAGGTGGACATACCGGCTCATTCCCGACTTGGACGAATGGCTTGGCAGGCGTCATGGAGAACTAACTTTCGAGCTAACACAAATACTAAGCGGCCATGGGTGCTTCAAGTCATACTTGCAGCGCTTTGGACACGAGAGTAGCCCTGAGTGCACTATGTGCCTTAGCGAAGTTATCGAGGACTCGGACCACATTCTCTTCCACTGTCCGAGGTTCGACCTAGAGCGAAAAAATTTAGAAACAGCAGTGGGTGAAAAGGTCACAGTGAGAAATCTGGTAAAACTTATGACCTCCAACCAAAAGTACTGGTCAGCGGCCTGCAGTTATGCTTCAACCGTAATGAAGGAGCTTCGTGTCCTGGAAAGGGCACGTAACACAGGAGGGGCATGAGCAGCCCGCCATAGCCCTGCGAAGCAATAACCCCCGTTAGTCCCGCAGGTCTCCTATGGCATATCACACTTTTCCTTCTCTCTTATTGTTCCCTACTTTCTACCCTATCTTTTGCCCATTCTCGATAATCCATATCCATATATATTGTATATAATCTATAATGTCTAGTCCTCATTAAGTCAATATGTTTTTGTTAAGTTTTAAATACACCCTAAATAAACGAATTAAAAAAAAAAACATACATACATACATACATACATACATACATACATACATACATACATACATACATATATGTGTATGTCTGTTGGATTGGTTGAATGATTTGTAAGTAAAACACTTTGTGAAAATGTTAACCTTAGTCCACAATTGTCATATGTAAAACCAAAAATTTGACTTATTGCTGGACATAAAGGTATAAGAATACATATACATATAGATATATACATATGTTGGACACTTTCTTTTATAGTTGCATTTTGGGTGTTTTTTGGGTGTTTTTTTTTTTTTGACAATCAAATCATTGAAGGTAAGCAATTTAATATTCATTGAAATTTTGATATGCAAATCAATATACTACACACACACATACACATGTACAAACATATATATACATACATATATCGTATATAGTTAAACTATTTTTGCTTACATTTCATTCATTTTGATTCAGTTGAAAACTAAAACCCCGAAAAATGTTTTTTTTTTTGCAAACTAAAATGAATTGTAACATGATTTAACACCAATTTAATCCTGATTGTAGAATATATATATATAATATTATAATTATGATACATGATATTTATATATATTATATATTTTATTGAAATTTCTTTCTTTTTAAATGTATTTTTAATAAAAATTGATCAAAAAAAGTTTATTTATAAATCCACAATTTAATATAAATGAAAAGTTTTTTATAAACGAAAAACAAAAAAATGTATATTTATATTAAAATATCTTTATGTATATGTATATTAAATAGTCTCTTAATTTTTTTATAATTTTTTTTTTCGTTGGATCAAAATTTGTTTTTCTGTTACTTTTCATCAAAATAAATCAAACTAACAAAAACTAACCAAAAAATTGAGGGTAAAAAAGAGATCAAATAAAAACATTAACCTGATGAAAGAGAAACACGAGATACATACATACATATACCTATACCTATATCTGTGTAAATGTCTGAACTGGACAGATGATGGTTGGTTGACTAAGTAACAAAAACAACAACAACGAAAAGAAAATAATAAAAAAAAAAACGTAGTACAAAAAACACGCCGCTTGCACTTGAAAAATTAAACAAAAATTATAACACACCAGCACACATACCACCGGGCACATGTGTATGTGTGTGTGTATTGTATGAACAAATGTTTGCAGTGGAACAATTTTTTTTTTTTTTTTTTTTGTTACTTGTTGTGTTGCCTACAAATATTGCCATCGGCTATTGGACATGAAAAAGCAACGAAAAAAAAAAGTAGAGGAAAAGGCAGACGCCGGCCGGGGACGGTCGAAGGACGGGTGAACGATTTCTCCTTTACCTGAAGCCATTGTAGAGTATGCCTCTCTTTACTCTCTCTCTCTCTCTCTCTCTCTCTCTGTCACTCACGACTATTTCGCTCTGTCTCTCTCTATTTCTATCTCTGTTTCTATCTCTTCTTTCGGTTTTGTAACCTTTCGCCCAGCTACCTGAAACGTAGGCGCTTAGCTAAACTATTAGCGATGGAAAAAAAAAACAAAAAAAAAAAAAGAATAATTTTTTGTTATATTTAAACTCTAAAGTATTAAATTAAAATTAAAATTTTATATGACAGTAAAAATTAGAAACCAATTGTTCCACTGTAGAATTATTTTTTATATATATAATTTTGATGATGGTAAATTTTGTTAAATTATTAATAAATATATTAATATAAAAGAAAAGAGAAAGAGAAAAACAATTAAATTAGCCAGAAATGAGATTTTTATAGTCATTTTGGTTTAAATCCAGTAAAAAAAAAATAAAATAAAAAATGATCTAGTACTTCTAGTTAGAATCTACTTAGTTAAAACTGTTAAATTTAGTAACTAACTAACATTAAACGCTTTAATGGGCTATTTAGCTAATCAGAAAGCTATTCCATTTTCTCTGTAGATAAGATTAAGAAATTTTATTTGATCTAAAAATGAGTATTACGTTTCAAATCTTACAATATTAAAAATATTATGAAAATGATTTCAACTATAAAATGAATAAGATTTGTTTCGTTTAAAAATTTTTTAATTCTTAACAAATGTTGTTATTAATGATCAAGTTGTTGATATAAAGTTTATATTATAGTTTATTTTATTAACGTTATGATCAGGATCATGTCACGGTGACATCTCTAGCTTGAGGAGTGAGGGAGACCACAAGCTACGAAATGACGTGGGAAGCCAGCCAAGCGTGCCATCAGGCTATGGCTTACTATGGCTTGGTTATCGTTTTTTTTTCCTTTCTCTCTTTCTCTCTCACTCTCTATCACTAAGACTGTTGTTGTTGGTTTTTTTTTTTCCCCCACTCCTTGTTGTCCTTTTACACACATATTCTGTCATGTTTTTATGTGCACAATTTCTATTCCACACCAACACAATGTTTGTTAGAGTAAGAGAGAGAGAGAGAGAGAGACACATATTATACACACATACATATGTATGGTTTTTGCTCTTGCTCTTGATTTTTATCATGGAATAGAGATCCCGCCATGTGGTCAGCTGACCCATGAATAGCATACCTCATACCCCATACCCTTACCCTTACCCTTAAACCTGACCATTTGGCCCTACCCACTAGACTTTACCCTGGCACAACTTTATGTTACTTTATATTTACGAAACATCTGCGGTGCACTTTCCGCTCAGCTCTTTGAGTTCATTTTAATTTTCAATTCCATGCCAAAAAAAAAAAAAAAAAACAACAACAAAAACAAAACTCATAGCACACTCACAATATATATATATGAAAATATTTTTTTTTTTTTCTTTCTTTTTGCTGTCAGAGACATAGAGAAACAGAGATAGAAATGGAGAGAAAGAGATAAAGCAGCAAATTTAGTTTGCTAGATTTTTAAGTGGTCTCCCATCCAACCATCCAAGAGATGCATTCACTCACTCACTCACTCAGTCACTCGCAGCAATTAGCTATCATTTGAAAGCTGCAGTTGAAGAGTCATAGCGAGTACTACTATCCAACCATTTCTATCAGTGGTACGATGCGGTGGCAACTTATTGACAGAGTTTCGCCAACATCAATTTAAGTTAAAAATGTTTAGCGGCGTGTTGATTATTAAGCCACTTTGCGGTATTGCGCAAACTTTTGCCCAGGTGTTCAAGAACTTCTTAACTTTATGCTGGAAGGTATAGACTAAAAGGTAAAATTGAGCCACAATTTAATCAAGCCTAGAACTGCAAGAACATATATATATAACTAGATAGGGAGAGAGAAAGAGAGAGGCACACACAGAGTAGTTAATCATATGTCTGTGTGTAGTAGCTTATCTTTATACCTCGGTTATACAGTTGATATAGAGTAAAATAGTATTTATTTCTATATATATATACATACTTGATAACATTTCTCTCAAAGTAATGAAACAAATTCTACAGAAAAAGAGGCTGCTATCTTACCAGCATTTATTTTAAATATACAATTAAATTATAAATGTATTAAAATTGCAATTTTTTTTGTGTTGTTTTGGCAATGTTTCTTTGTTGAATATAAGTTCAGTCTCTAGAAAATAATGAAATGTTTTTAATCTTCATAAATTCAACAACTCTTTCTCTAATATCATGTCTACATGTTACAAATTTTGTTTACCCTTGCAAATTCCATTTCCATTCCATTTGACAACCCTTAAAGAACCCAGAATTGAAAACTTTTAAATAAAACATGCATTTTTCTTAAATATTTGTATGGTATCTATAAGATATGCGCAACCGATTTTGTTGAAATTTAACATAAGTATTCAGAAATATGTAAAAATGTTAAGAACTAATTTTAGAAAC
Organism: Drosophila neocordata; assembly: GCA_018903615.1. Taxonomy (NCBI): domain Eukaryota; kingdom Metazoa; phylum Arthropoda; class Insecta; order Diptera; family Drosophilidae; genus Drosophila; species Drosophila neocordata. The sequence goes on from JAEIGI010000015.1 coordinate 1,635,631, forward strand.
TGTGGCTTAAGAAACAACTAAGTTGTTCTAACTAAAGTATGTTTTTTTTAATGGTTGCTAGGCAGTTGATTCTTAAAAAACTTTCTAGATAACTTCAAAGTTGCCAAGTTGTAAATATTGACCGACTGTTCCTAAGAGAACTTAATAACTTAAAAGAGTTTTCTATCTAGTAAACAAAAGGCACTCTCAAAATAGATTAAAGATTAAAAATAGAAAGAAATGGCTTTATAAACTAAACTCGTTGTGCTTGTCAAAAATATATAGTCCTTACATCCCTACCAAACTTCATCATAATATCTATTTTTTCCAAATCTATTGAATATTTTTATAAAAACTTTTTTTTAAATGATTTCTATTTATTGCAAGATATTTACAAATTTGCATCCAACAGATGATGTATGTTTCAATTTTATTTATTTAATATCATGATGTGCAAATGAGAAATTTGATATGCAACACCCTGTATCTTTACATGTGTATGTATGTAAATATTTGCATAAATATATTTGAAGGATTTTAATTCACTCAGGACGAAGGCGAAATGTAATATTATTGGTCTGCATTATTTGCGGTTAAGATGATGTAAAGGTTAACTTTCAAGCAGAACTTTATATATATATATATCTAAAACATACATTTGTTTACATATATGTAAATACATGTATGGGTCTTTGTATATAGAGATATAATTTGTCTGTTTGCAGCTTAAAATGAAATATTTATATGCAACAAGAGAGATAGAAAGAGAGAGTTAGAGAAGGAGAGTTACAAATCATATACACGAGTGCAAATAGAGAAAACTCTTGAGAGAATTTAATATAATTTAGGCAACATTTTTCCCCATCACCTATCACTTCTTGACTCTCTCTCTCTCTCTCTCTCTCTTTCTCTCTGTCTGTGTGTGTGTAAGTCTCTCTCTCTCTTTCTTTCTTTTGCTCTCTGTTGTTCAACTCCTTCAACAAACACATTATTTACATTTCCGAGTTAATTAAATTAGGTAATCAGCCAGCTCTTTTTCCCCTTTCCCGTATTCGTCACCCACTCTCTCTCTCTCACTCTCCTTCTCTCATAACTGTCATCTTTTGGTATTTTTGATTTATTTTATAGGAATTTTAGTACCGTCCTCTACCGACACCTTCTCCCCTTACTATTCATAGTCTGAATTGGGTAAGAGGAATGGGAAGAGAAGAAGGGACAGTAACGGGAGGAAGTGAATGATAGTGATAGCGAGAAGTGACTCTCAAAAAGTTATTTTAGCGCTTGAAAATATTATCAGCGGCGAGTTGGTCTATACTTTCGTTTGGGAAAATTAAATTTTCACTTAAATCTTTCAATTAAAACTTTTAATTGATTTACACACATATACACACACACACGCACACACATACGGGCGCATTTTTATGTGGGGCATCAAAAAAATATATATATACATACATCATACAAATATTAGGGGTACTCTGGTCAACATCAAAAACAAAATAAATATATTTTAATTAAAAATCAATTGGAGAAAAACAAGAACAAAATGGATCCCTTAGAAATGTTTATGCCAAATTTTGTATTTCCTTTCAAAAAAATGTTATTTTATTTTATATAAAAACAAACTATTAAGTAACAAGTATTTGCTTTATTTTTAATAATTTTTGAATAAATTTTAAAAAAAATATATAGAAATTTTTTTATTTAATGTAAAATATGTAATATATTTTAGAAAATTATTCTTGACATTATTATAGATAGATTATTATATACATATGTATATGAGAGAAATATTATAAATAAAATTTTAAAAAATTTAAATTATATAGCAAAAATTTAACTTAACACTAAATTGGTTTAAAAACAGTTAGAAAATGCATTACCATAACCAAAATTGTAATTACAATAATTATTGAATAATTTTTAAGGCAAAGCTGTAATCATTTTTGTTTTTTAAATATTTTCTAAAATATTTTTGTATTTAATTTAAGCATATTTTGCACTTAATTATGGTTATTTTTGTAGCCCTTTAATTTGGCTAGAGTTTTTTTTTATCTTGTTTTTTTTTTTTGTAGTCAAGTTAAATTACTTTTCTATTCGAGCTTTTCAAGTCTTTATCATATAATTAAATTGTTAGCAGTGAAATCTCTGTTTCTCTTTGCCGCCCCCTCTCTCTTTTTACCTAGAGCTAGCTCTCCCTTGGCGTGGGGTTTTTTTTTTTTGGACTAACCATTAATCATTTGTCTGGCTTGATTAATTATTCACTTCTTCATTTCGATTTATTGTTGTTTGTTCCACGCTTTAACACATATCGCAATAAAAATATAAAAAAAAAATGTATAAAAAATTGTTAAGGAATTTTTATTCACGATTTTCCATTTTTTTTTTTTTTCACTCAATTAAAATCGGAAACCCTGAACATATGCAGATTTAATGCCCATTGCCGATGATGGCATTGATGGCATCTTTATGTATGAGTCTGAGACTCATCTCTTTCATTTGCATGTGCCACTCGACAAGCGGAATGTGACAGAGCAGGGCCAAAGGACATCAGCATCACAATCATCATCACAATCATCATCACATCATCATCATTGTCATTGTCATCATTATCATCATCTTCATTTCTATCATCATCAAAAATATCAAGGTCCTCATGCTTGTCGTCTGCCTGTGGTCGGTCGGTCGTACCACACAAATCGCCATCATATGTAAATGAAACCATTTTCTTTTTTGTTTTTTTTTGCTTTTCCTTCTTTTTTGGGCAAACAGAGTTTAGTCACCTAGCACTAAGTGTGCAGGGGTAATGGTTGATAGAAGGGCAGAGATCTAGTGGGTGGGTACTACAACAGTGGCATAAAAAGTTAGGGGGAGACATACACAATTTATATTCTAAATCAAATTACCAATCAGAGACAATTTGTTAAGGAAATCCCTTCAAAAAGAAACATATTATAATAATAATAATTAAGTGAAATGTTTCATACAATTGTTTAAAAAACAAAAGTATTTTTTATGATTATGTTTGAAAGTTTTTAAACCAAAATTTGAGTTAATATACTTTTAAATGTTTTTTTTTTTTAAAGTTAATCAGAGTTAATTTACTTTCAAATATATTTTATACTTATTGGGTTTAAAAAACTATTTGAATCCTTTTTTTAAGTTTTGTCATTATTTTTAATAGAAATTTTTGAAAATTTGTTTATATTTTTTTTCATTTCTCCTGAAACTTCGCCTTAACTTGTAAGTCCTAAATTTAATATATGGTAAAAACTAGATTCTGAATAAAAAATTTTATATTATTTTAAGTTTTTTATTTTAATCATACAAAAATTAAATAAAATTTTTGAAAATAAATATTTTTTTTTTAAATTCATATTAAATATTAATTTGATTATTACTTTTATATTTAATTAAAATATTTTTTTTTTTTCATTTTAATTAGCTCAGTTAATACCTTTACCACTTTGTAAACAAATAATTACTTATTTAAAAATTATAAATATTATTAATACTAATTTTAAAACTATTAACACTTATTACTAACTTTCTTTACATAAAAATTAATGCTGAACAATCTAAAAAAATCTAAAAAAAAAAAAAAAAACAGAAAATCTTTTATTGAAATAATCTCAAAAATTTGTTTATTTTCTTTCTTCTTCTTCTAATAAGCTCTTCTCTTTTCCCTTTTACGATCTTTATTATTATTTTTATTCCAAGTCTAAAATCTCATTTCTAATGGGTCATATTAAGTATTTGGTTTTTAAATTTAAAAAGAAAAACTAATGAAATAGCTTAAAGCAACTTTGTGTTAATTCCTACCCCTCTTTTGTATTCATGGCTACGCCCATGTGTAGCTTAAACTTTGGTCTATGATAAATTAGTTGCTGGTCGTTGTGGTCTGCGTGTTTTGCTTATGTTTCTCTTCACCCCGGCCTCTGGGTCGCTAAACTACTCTAATATTGCTTCCACCATTTCCCCTTGCCCTTCTCCCTTCGTTATTCCTTGACATGTTTGGTGCGTTTCAAATGCCAAACAGCTGACACACACTCGCACACACACACACAGAGACACACACACATTCACTTGGTATGATAAATTAACATAAGATTAGCGATCAGCAGTAACGGTAAGAAGAAAAACCAACAAACAAACCAACAAAAAGAAAAAAACGAACCGAAAAGCACCGAAATTAGCTCAAAGTCACACAGAGAGAGAGAGAGAGAGAGAGCGGAAAGCCGGCAGAACAGGGACATGGAGGGGACAAACAGAGTGAGAGAGAGAGAGAGAAGGCAGGAAAGGAATGAAGGGACAGGCCACATAAATGAATAATGTGCACTAAGCGTAAAACCCACATGAGAATTGAAATTAAAAGGACAATAGATAAAATACACGCACAGAGAGTTAGAGAGTGAGCGAGGGGAATAGGAGACGGAGGCAGTGTTAGAGGCAGAAGCAATGACAGGGGCAGAGGCAATGGCAGTGGCAAAAACCTTCTATACCCACATCCTTTTCAGCTCCTTTCTGCTTCTGCCACTTCCTTCCTAAACTCTGACAGCAGCCTGGGAGAGTCCTGCCATATTACACACACACACACACACACAAAATATTTAGTTGAAATCGTAAATAAATAAAAATAACAACAGCTACTAAAAGCAGCAGCTAGCAAATAGATGTAGGAGGTGAAAGCAAAATTAGGAGGAATGGCTAAAAAGGGAAGGAGGAGCATGAGCAGGAGGAGGAACAGGAAAAATCTGCCACTACCCACTACTGCCACTACTTTATTCCCATTCCTATCTCCATTTGCAAAATGGAGCAGAAGTATCCTGAATTGAAAGAGATGTGTGGTAGAAGAGAAGGAGGAGTAGGAGTAGAAGTCGAAATAGGAAGGGGGGGTGGCAACAACAGACGCCACATTGTAGCAAGTAGCGGAACATCCCATTAAATATACACAACAATAAAATGTCACTTGCTTTCGTTCTTACAGAATTCTCTATCTTACGCTTTCTCTACCTCTCTCTCTATCACTCTCTCTTTACCACAATATACATACATATGTTTGTAGGTATGTATTGCCATTTCATTCACTCGCAATTTTTCTCACTCTGGTTTTTGGCTTGTCCTCTAGGGCAGAGCAATTACTTAAAGGCGTATGGTTTTAATATTTTATTTATGTGTATGAAAAATACAACAATGATTTAGTACATTTTTTTTCTCTTTTTTTTTTTGTTGGTTTTTTGTTTATTTTTATCCTATTTTTATTTCATGAAAGCCATTTAAAGGTCCTTTGAAATTACTGAAGACATTTGCGCAATTAATTGGTCTACAATTGTAACATTAATTGCTGTTTAAATGTTTATTTCTATGATACTTAACAGAGTTTTGGTTTTGTTTACATTAGAAAGAATGAAATTATATATAAAATCCTTTTTATTCCCTGTACACCTGAATCTAAGAAGCCAATGTTTTATAATATAATAGGTAAAAGTATTTTCGACTTCACAAAACATTATCAATTCTTGATCAACAGTTAAAATGATTGCGACATTTAGTTTTATATAGTAGAAACTTGATTCATTTTGTTTTCTCTCTACATAGTTGTAATTCTCAATTTGTTCTAGCTTTGAAAGAGGGTACAGTCAAGACTTATGTTCTGCCAGTCTGACTTATAAAGAAAGCCCTTACTTTTGTTTAACAGTTTACCAAACTTTACCAAAAGGATAAATGGAATATTTAAAAGTATAAATGTTTTGTATCACAAGCCGATAGGTGCGCTAATGTGCCATTCTTTAAAAAAAATTAAGAGACAGTTTTGTTTTTCATTTAAACCTAATAATTATTATCATTAAAAATTAAAATAAATAAATAATAAAACAAGGATACAACCAAGTAGACATAAAGACTCCTTGGAGACAAAATTTGTACGTTTAAATTTCTTGGCCACTTCGAGAGCTTACTCACCCCCTTCAATATAAAAAAGTTGGATTTTTTTTTTCAACTTTCTCAATGACATTTAAACAAAAGAAAGTAATTGTCAACTGGCACCAACAGGTAGGCACTATATATTGAATTTCCATAGCCTTCATTATTGTTGTTGTATTGAAGCGTAATAATTAAATATTGATCACTAAAGTATTCTTCAACACTCAAACCAATTAAATTGGGTAAAACCTAATACCCAAACCCAATCACAAACAATAACGAAAGAACAATCAATGATTTCGACTGGACATGAACTTGAGAGTTTGCTAATTTGTTAATGGTTTTGTTCAATGTTTAATGTTTTGGGGAAATGAAGATGATTCTCTCATTTATATATATATACATATGTAGGAGTTGAGATACATAGGTATGTATGTATGTATGTATGCACATATAAGCTGATAAATAGGTTGGAAAAAAAGCTCATCACCAGCAGCTGGTTGTTGAATGTATTTATTTGTTTGTTTGTTGGCATCTGCAAATGAATTGAAAAATTGTTTTCTTTGAATGGTTTCGTTTTGTTTCCATTTCCTTTTCTTGAATAAACCGAAGGATTTTTCATATAGAATGATTTGCGAAATATATATAAGCTGACTTGTTAAAGTAGATATTATATTTTTTTGCATAATTTCTTATCTTTAGATAAGATTAAAGTTGGCAAATACATATCTATATGCATATAGAAATATCGCCATTGTTGTAATCAACATTTGGCCCATTGACTTTAGAGCGCTTCTCCCTCATTTGGTTAACATACCAGGGGGGCGGGTAGGTGGTGGTACTCCATATTCCAGGTGTCGAACCCATAAATGGCAACTATTGAACAATGTTCACACAATCAATGCCTGATGATGATGACGATGATGATAATGATAATGACAACCAACCAGCCAACCATTCAGCAACATTAACAACAGCAACGGTAAAAGGTAAGCGAAGGCTGCAAAAATGCTGATGACAATGAGTTGGCTGGGGTTTGGGTGGGGGGGGCATTGCAAATGCCTTGCAATTGAAACCCAAAATGACGGCACAGTGGTTAAAGGATGTAGATCAAATAATGCAATTGTCAATAACTTAAAGCTTATTACAAAAAATTATATAAAATTTATTATATTTTTTTTTTATCACATAAATTTTTTTATTCCTAACTTTAAAATTATATGAAATTTAATATTTATAAATTTAAATTTAGTTTTTAATTTTTGTTTTTTTTTGGTTATTATACTATTATTTTGTGGAAACGCTCAAAATGTTTTTTTTTATAGAAATTGTAAAATTTGTTCGAATTTTTGGAATAGTTTTTTCTAAAATTCAAATTTTAGTGTAAAGTTTTTAAATATTTTATTAAATTTCTGTCTGTTTTTTCTCAGAGTTTACTTTATAGGATTACAATTCTATAAATTATGAAAACTTCTTTAAAACAAAATTTGATAAATCTTTCCCAAAATTTTATATAGAAACACATAGAAAATCATGAAAATTCATTTAAAAATTCCTGCATTCAGTAATCAAAAATTTGAGAGAATTACTTAAGTTAATTAAGTTCTTTTTAAAGAAAATAAATATTTTATGGACTTTATGGACATATATCTAATTTTTAGAGAGTGGGAAAGTCCTTGAATAATATGTAAAAACTATTGTTATGTATATTCACATATTTTCCTTAACTTTATATTTTTTTCTCTTTAAATTTATTTTAAATCTTTAAAGTTTTAATAAAAAAAACATATTTAATATTAAGTTTTTTCTTTTTTTGTGTAATGAAACTTTCAATGATATAAAAACGGAAAAAACCAAAAACAAACAAAACTAATCAACTTTTTTATGCAAATGCCCGATAAAAGTTGCTAAAAAAGAGAAGAAAAAAAAAAAGAAGCAAAACCACTGTGTCGCCGTAAACACACAGAGAAAACGCACGTTTCAATTATGCGGCAGTGTAGTGTAGTATCTATCGAAAGCGTAGGAGATGAAGTAGGTGTAGTAGTGGGTGATGAAAGGGGGAAAGGAGCGACGAGAGTCGCGGTTTATTCTTATACATATATACATACATGATGATATTTGCTTGGGGTAAACCAAATAACATTTTCATTGCGATTGTCATTTCTCGAAATTGAGTTGAATCGACAACGCATTGCAAACGCATGACAACGCATCGCATTGAACTGTATGTCTTATGCATACATGTATACATACATACATACATAAATATATATGTATATAGGTATATGTGTACAAAAACACCGCCCTGCAATGGTTTCTTGCAACGTAGAACGGGCGTTAACGGGCAATGCCAAACATTGAGCTTATCAAAAAGCAAACACAGACAGAGAGGCACAGATACTTGGTTTTTGGGGTTACCTCCTTATCTTATTACTTATTGATTTTGTATATATATACCTATATATGTGTGTGTGCGTTATCACTTCTGAAGTGACAGAAATGAAGAACCAAACACAAAAAAAAAATGCCTGTAAAATGTCAACTATGTTGCCGACCGAAAAAAAAAAAAATTGAAAAGAATTGATGATGACGACGACGGTTCGAGGCGACACTACGCGATGCGACGAGACATGGAGACGTTGTTGCCTCATTACATTTTCCAGTGGTTCCACTTGCTTTTCTGATAAGTGAAAAGGAATAGAGTGCCGGGGTAATAATACACTGTTTATGTAGGTGTGTCTGTGTGTGTGTGTATATACAATATCTAAAGGGGAATGGGAAGAAACACTGTGGTTCTTGCTCCTGCTCAATGTTTTTTGCGCTTTGTCGCGTTTTATGCGTTAAAATTTACACTTGGAGTTGCATGTCGAACGGCAAAGTACAAACAACGCGCTAAAAGTTTAGCACTTTGCCTTTCTTTTTCTCTGCCACAGTTGCTCCTTCTAGCAACTCTCCTTCTGATGTTGTTCAAGATGATGATGATGATGATGATGATAATGCCAATGGCAATGGCTTTGTCTGTGAGCAAAAGATGTTGAAATGGAAATACTATATATGTATATATATATATATATATAAATATACTTATATAGTACAAAAGTAGATAGAAAAACAGATAGATGATGCCAAGCATTTCTAACTTTAATCATAAGCGTGAAAACGAGAAGAAAGAAAAAATGTGTATAAAAATGAATTTCGATTTAAAACAGCTGCTCAACAGCTGTTTTTCGAACGAAACGAAAATAGAAAACCAACTTTAAAACAAATAAGTTTTGAAATTTGGTATACAGCAATTGGTTGAATTTTCATTTAGTAAAGCTCGAGGGGCAACCGAAGACAAACTTTATCAACAAATGCATAAAACCGATAAATACAAACTTTGTTGCACATACTTGAAGTAACTGTAAAGTTTTATCCATTCGATAGTTGCTATTCGATATAGGTTCTCCTCTCTCTCGCAATGTATGTTAAGTTAACTGGCAAATTTATGAGGCATAGTTGTTTCAACGATTTCATGAATATCTTTGTATATTTTATAGATTTCCATTTTATACTTGTATTAGAAGGAACAAGTTTAATTTAGAATATAATTATGGAACAAGTTGAATTAAGAAAACTTTCTCTTTTTTTTTTTTTATATTTTAAAATAGAATTTAATTCTTTATCAAGATCCTTTGCTTTCCTGGGTGGAACTAGTTTTCAAATGTAGACCTAATAGATTTTCAAATATATATTTCAGAGTTTTGTAAACAAATCACTTAAATCTAGTAATATAATATAAAAATAAAATATCAATAAATTATAAAAAAGTATTTAAATAAATTTGATTTTTTAGTAGAAACCAATTGTATAACATTTCAACCAAGAGGATATACGAAAATTTTGTAAGAAAGTGATACGAAATATTCAATTTCGGTTAAGTTTGCTTTTAAGTTAAGTTTGGATTCAATATTAAACTCTTTAATTTATTATCATAATATAATATGATTTTTTTAATAAATTTTACTAATATATTGGAATTTATTTTAGAACAAATTTAGAATATATTTTAAGATATTTATTAAGATTCTAATTTATCTATAATTAATTTTAAAAGTTATTCATTTGATCATTAAATACTTCGACTAATCTCTTTATTGATATCTTTTTTTATACCAGAGCAAAACTTTTAGAGTAAAACTAAATAAATATTAATTTTTCTTTTTTTTTATATATTTTGTTTTTACATTTGCAACTTGATAAAAAGTAAAATACTTTTATATATATAGTTAACCTAAATATAAATACCAAAATGTGGACTATTAATTGATGTTTATCTTATCTTTTATAAATAATAGATAAACCTTTTTTGCCACTATGCAAATTTCATTATAACATTTGCAAAAAAAAATTAAGTTTTGTTGTCTTAAAATATTAAACAGACAAACAGAAGTATACCATAAAAGTTCATTAATAACTTTTCCAAATTGTACTAAATATTTATTGGAATTTGTAGAGTATTGCCAAGTCGACTTAGGTAGATGTGCGACATATGCAAATGCCTTTGCCTGCCTTTCTTCAATTTGAACTTTTCTGCGTTGCACGCGTGTCTGCTCTCAATTGTCGCCTCTTCGTATTTCCGCTTCTCATTTCCATCAACGAGCAATGAAAAACTCTTCCAAAAAAAAGGACAAAAAGTATCTTACACTTATATATATTATTTTTTACTGATTTTTTGTTGTTCCTATAATGTTTATTACAAACAACAAGGGCAAGTGCAATTTGGTGAAAGATTTTTCCAAGAAACGAAAGGAATGCTATTTGTAGATTAACCCATATAATACAATACACTATATATATATATATATAGTTTCTGTATGTGCAACATATACACACACATACATACATACATAGAAATATTTATATGCATTTTGGTACCAAAAAATGCGTTTCCATTATTTAGTATATCAAATAACGCGAAAAAAAAAATACGAACTGAAACAATTTTGGTTGTCTAGACCCAAAAAAATGTCAATACAATACACTTGTATATATGTATATATGTACATACATACATATATACATACATATATATAAATATATATTTGTTTATATGTATGTGTATAAAAGTATATGGAGTAAAGTGTCTGTGCAATGTATGAAGTATTTACTATATTAAGTATACAAAGTGTGTGTGATATTTGGGGATATAGGGAGGAGGAGTGGGAGCCGGCTATTGAACTTAACATTCACATTGAGAACTGCAAACACAATCGCACACAAACACACAGTGTGACACTTACACTTTACACACGCACACAATATGGTTGTGCCTGCATTTCGTTCGAAAAATAAAATAAATATACATATGTATATATATATATATATATATATATATATGTATATATACCTTGTGGCACAACAATATATCTATACATATGATTCATATTTGCCGCACAGTGGTAACACAAAAAAAAAAAAAAATACCTATTGACTTTTAAAATGATAAGGAAAAAAAAGTTTGACTCTCTTATACAGGAAAATTAAAGCTACTTTTAAAGTGCACCGCCTTTTTTTTTGCTCTCCTTCTCTCTCTCTCTCTCTTTCTTTTAGACATCGGTGATAAATTCATTTGGAGTCACTGTACGATTACTACGATCAACGACATTTACAGTCAGTTGAAATCTCAGTAAATAACGACAAACAAAAAAATGTATTAGAATTCATTTAAAGACATAAATGAAGGGATTTACTTTTAGCTAGTTTAAGAACTTCAACAAAATAAAAACTAGTAATTCTTCTTATGATATACTTTTAATACTTTGTAGAGGTATTTATAGTTAGGTCAATCATGCATATACTAAATTTAAAAGCAATCTGATGCTGATCTGGATATATTCCACTATATACAATAACTTACAGCAAAAGATACCAAGTGAGAGAATTTCATATATGTAGCCTCTACAAAAGAATCGCTGAAGTCTGGATGGACAAACAAGTCTATATAAACTTAGTTCATAAGCATGATTAAGAATATTTTAGTCAAAAATGCTTTTTATACAAATTTTGGATTATAATTGATCAAACCTTATTGCAAGGATTTGAAAAACAAGTTCCAGAAAGCTTCAATTTAACAATTACTTCAAAAAAAATATTAAAAAATACTTCATTGGGAGATGTAATTTAATATATTCTTATTGTTTGCTTTTAAACCACTGTGCACAGACATTTCACATGCACTTCACACACTTCTTTCTTTAGTCGAGTAACGTATTTCTGTGTGTGTGTGTGTGTGTGTGTGCAATGTTACTCTCATATATCATTTGCTCATAAATTTAAACGTCATTTGACAAATATGGCGTCAACCTAAATGTCTTCAATATATGTATAAATGTTTGTATGTATGTATGTTTGCATGCATGTATGTATGATTGTATGTAGGTATGTGTACGTACGGTTTGTTTTGTAGGAAAATGAAACGGAAAATGAAATGATTTATTTTCACATGGAAATGGCAACGAGACTCAACAACAATAAGGAATGGAGTAACCATTCCGCTTGCTCTAAGCAATAATCATTATAATATTTTAATATAATAACAAACTTTAGACACGAAAGCTACAACTAAAGGAATACAAATACAAGAAAAGTGAAAACACAAGAACAGAATTAAATCCAAAATGTAAGAGAGAGAGAGAGAAAGAGAGAGTGCGAGGGGAGGGTAGTGATACCAAGTAGTTTTCTACTGAGCCATCTGGCAAGGCTTTTTTTTTTGCTGGCGTGTCTGAGGGTCATGATTATAAGGTTTAGGTTTTTTGGCACACGTCCCAAACACCAAAAACATCGAGCTCCCGCCTCCCCCTCCTTCTCATCTTTTTAACGTTGTACCACCAATCTTCACTCCAAGGACCTCCAACAATCAAGTCCGTGCAAAAATAATGAAAGGAGGAAAAAAAAATATATATAAAAAGGAAAGGGTAAATGAAAGGTAAAAGTAACAACAACAAGGACTAGTAAAAGAAAGAAAGAAGAAGAAAAAAAGAGAAAAAAAAGTGACCATAGATGAAATTTGTTTTACACATACATACATACATACATACATATACTCTATCTATATATGTGTATATATCCTCATACTTTCTCTTCAGTTGTTTTGCACTCTCTTTAAGTTCATTGCTCTCTCAAGCTGTCGGTCCAGCTTGCTCTCGCTCTTTCTCTTTCCTGTATTTTGATCATTGCATTGCATACCCCATTGCTTAATGTACCTCCCCACCCTCCTTTACTTCACTCCACACTTTACTTGTTGCTGCTCTTATGGTCTGACCAAAAAATCTTGGCCATAAATCAACAGCACAAACTGCAGTAAACTGCAAACTGAGAAACTGTAAGGGTAGAGAAATGAAGTTACCGAGACAAGAGTCTGCTGCACAATGCGGTAATGCGGGAAGGAGCGAAATAAGGCTAGGCAAGGCAATGACAAGAAAGGGTGGGGGGAGGAGGGAGGCAAGAGCATTGAGCATCTAGCAGCATCCGTTATGTCAAGTGGCAGCGGTTGGTAAGTCAAGCGAAGAGATGCCAGCGAACTTGAAAAACTGCTGCCTGCTGCCGACACAAACAGACAGAGACAGAGAGACAGTGAGAGAAAGAGACAGTAAGACAGACAGTTCCCGTCCGACAAAGAGAGACAGACAGGCGCACGTATCTTTGAGATACAATAGTTATACTACACTACATCTTCTGCATCTTTTTCTTTTTGTCCGTTAACAGCATTCTTACTACACATGCACATACATATATATGTATATATATAAATCCATATATATATATATACATATATATATACATATGTATGTATGTACACTACATAGAAGGGTATTACAATTGGTAGTAGTAGTTGTAGTTGCATTAGTTTTAGTAGTTGTAGACTAAATAAAAGTATAAAAGTTTGCCTATGACATTTTCATTTACTTCATCTCAAATCTGAAATCAAATTTTATTCTGTTGTAGAAAACTTTTTAACACAGAGAAACACTCAAATATGGATATGTATTTACATATCATAACCAAAGATCCATTTATGTTAAACCAAAGGTTTCTATAGATTTCAAAAGTAATTCCAAAAAGTTGTCTAATTGCCCTCAAATAACATTAAAAGCTTCTAGTTTTTTGAGATATATTTTAGCCAACATTTTATCTAGTATACCATATATTTTTTTGCTTTCCATTTAAACAAAATCTACCTAATCTTAATGGCTACATTTATATCCTACCGCTCGATTTTCAAAACCTTTTTTATGAAAACTATCAAATTTTTTTAAATTATCATCATTTCAATTGAAAAAACATATATTTAATACTCTGGAATAGTTTTTTTTTGTGAAAAATTGTTACATTTACATTCTTCAGAAAAGGAAAAGTTCGTTCTTTGGTACTAAAACAACATTTTGTTTAAAAAAATACCATAAAACTTAATATTAAAGTGTATTAACTAAATATCCTAATTTTAGAAAAGATCGGTTCAATAATTTTCAAGTTATTAAGCTTATAATATTCAAAGTACTTTAAAAAGTATTCATTTTAGTTTGTTGTCAAGACGAAATTTTTGTTTTTAATAATCTAAACAACTTTCTCCAAAAGGATTTAAAAATGCAACGACTTGTTGTCAACAAATTAAAAGAAGTTAGTTTTATTTAACATATATATATATATATATATATATATATATATAAATTATAAACTGACTGTTAGATAGTTAACCTATTATACAATTTTCTATATATTTACAAAAGGGAACTAAATCCTCTAAGCTTAAACACAATAAAAGCCATGTTGATGCTTTTGACAGTTACCACATCAGATTGTAAGTCCACAAAAATTTGACTGTAATTGTGTTAAATCCGTTCATTTACTGTTAGCTTTATTTTTATATATATAGAAAATGTGTAAATCTTTTGACACATAAGCTTTAAATTAGCACAAAATGTTGTTGTTGTTAGACCATAACGTTTATGCGTCATATTTTGTTAGTTGCCTTTTCTTTCTAAAGAAAAATATTGGCAAATTCATAAAGATTTATGTATATATATATATATATATATACATATATAATTCTTTTTTGCGTTACTCACCTTATTCGTATAATTTGTTGTTGTCCATTTTAAGTGTTAAGCAAATCTGTATGATAATCCCTTAGAGAGGCCATTTGAACACTTTAGAAGTACTCACACTATTGCAACTTGATTTTCTTTTTATATATTATTTATTTCACTACTCTTATTATTGGAGCTGGAAAAAAGAGAAGAGGAAACAAGAAAGGTAAAAGGTTAATACAAATCATTATGACAAGGCAGAAAGAAAAAATCACAAAAATTTATTAAACTCAAGGAAAGAGAGAGAACACAGAATTAACCAAATTGAAAGGGAAACAAATAAAATACCAGTTAATAGGCAGAAAACAAGTAAATCGAGGCGAAGCAGCGTGGGCGCAAGAGAACAATAAAAAATTATATACATGTATATAATAAAACAAAATGTGAGAAAAAAAAAAATTAAACAAAACAACAAGAAGACCTCTCCATGTGTTTCGAACGTTTGAGTTGTTGCAGAATAAAGCAAAAATCCAAAATAAAGACATACTACAAAAAACCATATGTAAATATTTTAAGAACTCAAATTCGAGGCAATTGTATCTCAAAAAAATATCTTTATGAATTCAGATTGAGTTTGGTATTTAAAGTGGAGTCAATTGAAGTGGTTCTCATTTATATTTCAAGTGTTTGAATAGAAATTGTTTGTATTTGATTTATGAATTAGGTAAAAATATTTGCAGAAAAATGTTAGACGTTTATTTTAGTTATATTGAAAGTTCAAATTTAAGGCCAACAGTAACTGTTTTATAGCGAATAAATGTTTGTGTCTTCTTCTTTTATACACTTCATTTAATTAAAATTCTCAACTAGTTCTAGCAAGAGAAGGTAATGATGTATAATGGCATTGCTATTTTAAACTGCTTATGAAGAGATGCTGAGAGATTGTTAGTTTTTGGAAGAGTTAAACAATCGATCCTTTCATCTTATTTTATGTCCTGTTCTAAAATTATATGATCCAGAGTTTTATTTGTAAGACCGGGAATACAAACAAGGTTAAAGAGTCTTTCTTTGGCTTATTAGCAAATATTCCATATCATTACAAAGCGATATTGATTAGTTATCAATTGAAAAAAAGAAATAAATTATATTTTTAACTTATAAATTCTATATAATATAGTCAATGATTCTATTACAAAAGTATATATTTGGTCTAATAACCGATTTGACCCATACATATATAACTATTGATATAGAGAAGTTTGTAAGGCTCAGGAATACATTAACTACTGCAGACAGATCCAGAATATATACATATATATAATGCTTTCTTTTGTCCAACTTAAAGTTATTATTATTTTTTGCAGAAAAAAGTACAGAATAAAAGAAACTTGAAAAAAGAGTCGAAAAAAAGCCAAAAAGAAGTATTTGCCGATGTTTTTGATGCCTGGAGGCAGATTTTAACACACAGATATACAAACTCACACTCACACACACACACACACACACATACATACATACGCAAGGCACACAAAGACACACTTATAAACGGGGTCCAGGTCCAGTTCTCTTTGTTGTCGTTGCATCTTTTTATCTCTTTCTCTCTCTCCTCTTTCTCTCTTTCTATGTATCTTTGCTACCTCTGCTGCAAACCCCGCTAACAGTCTCTCTCTCCCGCTCCCCTCCCTTCTCCACCACATCCCATAATTCCACTATTATCACTGTATGCTTCATCGTCTTCGTCAACTCCATTTTTGGCGCTTTTAGTCTCTGCGGAAGGAGAAACATTTTTAGCTTCATGTGGCATCTGTGTTTGCTGAGTGTGTGTGTGTGTTTGTGAGTGTATGCTACGTTTCTTTGTATTGGTGATGGAGTTTGGGGTTAAGCGTTAAGCCAAGCAGCCACAACACACAAGAGCAAACCAAAACTCGTTTTGGCGCTGCTCGGCGTTGATGATTAAAGCCCAGGTCCGTTGCCAGACCAAGCCGATCAGGCCAAAAAGAGTTTTGGAGTTTGCAGTTGTTTGGAGTTGAAGTTGGGAGAATTGTCAAGTTTTATTTTTATTTTTTTTTTCTCCTTTATTTTTCTTGTTATTGCTACAGTAAAAACTCAAACAAATGAAATTTATTGTAATAGCTTAAAACCACAAATGTAATTTTTTTGGCAATGCTTTTTTTCAGAGGTTTTCTTTAAGCCAGTCAATAAATTTGTTAAATATTCGTTTAATATTATATTATATTTATATTTTATTATCATTTTTTGCTTAATTTTTTTATGTAGTTAATCATTTAACTTTTCTCTTTAAGTCAATATTCACTGTATTTGCAATTTGTGTTGTTGTATTGTTAGTACAGTTTTGTCGTCGTTTCTCTTGGCTTCCTTTTGATCAATACGATGCCATAACATGCAGTATATATATGTATATATATAATCCGTCTTAAAATATTGTGAACTTTAAGTTGTTGATGAAATATATTATAGAAACTATAACTAATTGTTATTTGCTTTATATAAACTCGAAAATTTCAACTATGGGTAAAAAAAAATGGTCAAAAGGATAAAGTTTATTTGGATTATACTTTAATAGAGCTCACTCTTTAGTCTATACTAGATCTATATACATAAATGACAGAATAAATAATAATTTTCTCTCCTGCCATGGCTTTAAACATTTTCTTTAGACCAAAGAATAGTTATACCGAATCCTGCCTTGGTTTCAACTTCATATAAACTTTCTATTGATCTTTTATTGATCTTTTAATTAAATTTATTATTTGTTTAGTGCACATTGAAGACTTCTTCGATTTTGAATGAATGAAATTGTTGTCTTTATCTCACATTTATATATAATTTAATACGCATATATGATTGTAGATTATTGCAGCTTCCGGTACACTTTACATATACTTTTGGGATAACTTTGGGGCATCATCATCATCATCATCTTTCATTATCAACGTCTTTCTTTATTCATCGTTGCCTTTCTTTGTGTGTCTGCCGGCTAATCACTTTTATTTCTTCATTTCTTCTTCATTGTTGGGCTGAAATTTTGGCGGTGTTTTTATTCTTTCTTTCTTTTTTGTGTTTCACCTGTCCTTAATCTTCATTTTCTTTCTTCACTTCTGCTTTTCTTTTATTTTTTGTTTTTGCTGCCCCAAAGATAATTTCATTAACAAAATGCTTACCAAGAATAAAAAAAAGAGCACTCAGATACAAACACACACACACACATATATATATATATATATACATACATATATAAACTTTTAAACCAACTAAAATAACTGTACTCTAGGCCTTACTTTGCTTTTGCATACGAAAAACGTTGCATTCATTAGGTGGTTTTTAATACCCTATAACTCTATATATATATTCCGATATCTAAACAGCTAAAGGACTCTATATTTCTATATATGTCTCTGCATTTTTTATGGAAGTGGAAAAGCTTCTTCAGTTTCATTAAAAAACAATCTCAACCTTAAACTTTAACAATTACTTAGTTATAAGTTACGAAACTATAACTCTATTCGATAAAGAGTATCTGATGTAAAAAAAGTAATTTTGAAACTAATTAAAATGCAAATAAAGCATTTTCTTTTGCTTTTTTTATATGGTTTCCTATGCATTTCTTTTTAATGTTGCGTATATCGAACAAAGTTCAATAAACAAAATATTTTTTATAAAAAAACTTTTTGTTAATCTTGCAAACTGTTGAAATCTTTAAGAACAACTTAACTATAATGTGTTTGCATATATTTTTCGATATGTTATATAAGTTTTTTGAAATTTATTCAACAAAAAAATTTCTAGTTATTATAAATGAATTTACAGATTTTTAATAAGTACTTTTAGATATAAAAACTGGCTATAACAATTCTTCGATAACAAGTCTGTGAAACTCTTAGCCTTATCTAATATCGGAAACATTAACCATATGCTTCTTGTATTTATATGTATTAAACATTAATCTCAAACAATTTTCTATTCTCAAGGGACTGATCCTATTTGAAAAAGAAAACAGATGTCCTATATCGCCAAGACATGTTTTTTAAGAAAAAATGTACTATGGGAATGGCAGACGTTTCTTTACTCAAAATGTAGAAGCGGATTGTCAATGCTTCTATGATAGCTCCTCCTATATGCATTTCGGAAAGATTCTTAGTTATAATTTAATAATCAATCATAGAATCTATATATCTGTATCTAATAGGTTTATCAGTTATATGTTTATTTAAAAATTAATTTGTTTCTTTTTATCAACATCAAACATTTGGAATACAGAATATAAAGTAATTAACTTTTAATTAATTTGTAATGAAATTTGCATTAACTTGAAATAAATGTTTTAATTAATAAAAAAAAAAACAATTTTGTTCATTTTTTATCATTTTATAAATTAATAATTATGCAATAATTGTCAAATTTGATTTAAAAATGATTTCAGACTTTTATTTTTTGGTGGTCAGTTTTTGTATGTTGCAATATGGATAGGTTTAAGTTTCTTTATTTGAAGTTAATTTTCAATTAACAAAATATTGTTTTATCAATTTGTAAACATTTTTTTTATATACGCATTGTTTAATGAACTGCATTAACTTTATTTATTAAACTGTCACATTTCTTTAATTTGTATTTTCAATATTTGCGCGTAATAATTTTATATATAATTTTAAAATCGTTTTATTTGTTAAGAAGTTCTTTAAATTCTTCTTTAAATTAAATTCGATCATTTTTTTTATTATTATTATTATTATATGAACAATTAATAAAATTCAAACTCTTTTTATCTCTTTCTTTTTCTTTCTTATTATTGGTAAAGAACTTTTAATATATTCTTTGATCATTTTTTTTATTCCACATTTATAATTACATTTTATTCATTTTATTCAAATTAGATCAATTTGACGTTTTTTCAAATATAAGTAAATTAATTATACATTGTTATTTGTAATTGTTTGATAATATTCTTTGTCATTCGTTTGCTTTAATTAATTGCACTTTCTATCTCACTCCCGCTTACAGTTTTCCACTCCCTCACTCACCCACTCACTCACACATAAACAAATGGAATTTCATAAATTGACTTTAGATAAACGGTTAATAAAAGTAGAATTCACTTTATCTCTCTCTCTCTCTTCCATACACTGTTTCTCGCTCTCCGAAGCTCTCATTCTCCTTTTTCTTTTTTCATTGTTGTTGCGTTTGCTGCTGCAGATGCAGTTTTTTTTTCTTGTTGTTATTGTTGTTAAATTCTCTGCTTCTTCTTGTGATTCACTTTTTGTTTGTTGTTTGGCAGGTAAACGCTGAGTGTATGGGTTAAGGAAGGAGTGGAGAGGAGGAACCGGTTTAACGGGTTGCACTTTATTGTTGTTGCTGTAATTTACCTTATTTTGTTGATGTTGTTGTTGCTGCGGTGATCTGGTATTGCTGCTGCTCTGCGGCTGCTGATCCTCCACTCTATTTTCCTCTCTCTCTCTTTTTCACTCTTTTTATGTTTTGCCAAAAGTAAATTATTCTTTTTGGTCTTATTGCTACAATACTTCTTTTTTCAAAATTTTAATTCACACTTTTTCTTTTGCTTCTCTTTCTTTTTATCTTTTATTTATAAATAAAATTTGCACAGTAAAAACAATTAGAAAAAAAATTACAAAAAAAGAAGAAGACGAAGATTTGATTAATCACTTTTGGCTGTTGTTGTTGGTTAAAATGTGTCTAAATGAATTGCTTTCAATTAGATATTTTGTTACTCTACTATTCGTAATATGCCTTCTATTTGTTAACACGCGCGCATTTTGTTTCGGCATTTACAACGACAGCGAAATAGCGACGCAGCGACGACACACCCGCTCACCATGAAAACAAAAATGACACTGAAAAAAAAGTAGCACAACCCAACGAACATTATAGCCGAATCATCGGCAACAGCATAACCCAGCAAACATTTGTATAATAGTTGTGAATACATTCTGCATGATATGTTCAATGGAGCAAATGTTGAAGTAAACAAAGCATAGATATTCAATTAAAAACAATTAATAAAAAGATAACATGTGTAATTTTTATTAATTAAAACTTTTTAATAATGTTGTGGTTTAAGTTAGCAGTTAGAGGTTCTTTTTTCTTAAATTCACCTTATAATAATTATTTATATATTTAATTGTTTAATTCAAAAATAGTTTATTCATTATTTTCCCTTTTTTGTTTAAAACAAAAAATTAAAAATATTTATTTAAAATATTTACTATTTTTTATTTTAAATATGTTTTTTAGTGGCACCCGACAGTTTCTTATTATTTCTTCATTTCTTTTATGTGTTAAAATTTTTATATTTAAATGTCCAATGAAAATTGGTAAAAGTAAAGATATTTTAAATAGACATTCTCTGATTGAATAAAGATCGGCAATCTATATATTTCTTGCCTTTAAAAATTGATCTTTATTTTTCATTGTTTCCTTAAAAATTATACCCCCCAGAAAAACTTTTTGTTTTTGAAGCAAAATATCTTTGCCTGAAATATAAGGACTAAAACTGAATTCATTTATAAAATTGTTAAAATATGAACTCAATCTGAATTTTTTTTAATAAAATCGTTACGAATATTTTAAAGAGAGAAAGGACTTAAGAAACCGTTTTAAAGAAGAGTAATCTAGGTCGTTCTGTATAGTAAAATTTACAAATTTCAATATTCCAAATTTTAACAAACTAAATTAATAATAAAAAAATTTAAATTAATTAAAAAGGAATCAAATTATGATACCATTAAATAAAAAATAAATTAGCTTCATTGAAGCGAAAGTTCTGCTGATCCTTTTTAAACAACAGCAACTGGTGGAACTGGTGGATTAAAAAATTATGTGCAACTACACAACGAAACTACCTAAGGTGTCATTCGATATGAGTTCCCTTCCATCTTTGCCATAAGGACAACGTTGAAACATGAAACCAGTTTCATAAATATCCTTAATTAAATGCACAAAAACAAAATCGTTGATATCAGTTTATTGGAAATTATGTTTCTATAATAATGTTGTCCAATGATTTTTGTTAAATTTATTGCAAACTTTCAAATTAAATGTAAGATTGTCAAACTGACAAATCGACAACTGTCGTTGTGTTTTCTTATCAAATTTTGATAGGCCTTTGGCGCTTAAATATTTGTGTAGTCAAACAACTACTTAGATATATACTCTATATATATATATATATATCGACCGATATTATGCTTTAATTAACAAACATAAACAATTTTCAGCGAAGAGCAAGTTAGATAAGAATATTCTCTCTTCCTTCTGACAAAAAAAAAAGTTAAAGTCAAAGAAATAGAGTGACATACTGAACGAAAAGAAAGTTTGACGACTTTGGGATACCCTGTAACTAGTGGGAATATTACCTATTTGATATATTATATTCTATTTGACATGACTTTTGCTAAATCATTCTTCTAACTTTATATATATCTTCTATATACAGGTTGTATGCAATCTTCAAGAAACTTGAGGAAATATGAAATATTGAATAGAGATTTGTCTATAAAAAATGTTTGGTAAATCCTTTAGAATAAGAATATTTAAGCAATAAATAAGTTATATAAATAAGTAATAGCTTAAATTATCTTATCAATAAGGATATGAGTTTTCAGATATATAATTAAATAATCAGATCAGTAGATATATTTGTCTTTATTAGTCACTCAATGATGCTGATCAAATGGAACTGCCTTCTGCACACTTTTTTTTTGAATCTACATATACCCTTCTATATACCCGTTGAGTAAAGGGTATCAAAATTATCTACGTCGGAAATTTGACACTTTTTTGTTGGTTCTATGTTTTTTTTTCCTGTTTTTCTGTTTGGGTATTTCTTTTTTCTGTTTGGTGGCAGGCAGCCTATTGGCATCATAAAATTTGTCAATTTATGGAAATGTAGCCGAAATACAAAACGCCGCCACATTTGGCCCATTTGCCGCACAGTGGGATAGACGGAGGTGGGCAAAGAAGCGTAAAGTCGGTGAATGGGTAAGGTGAAGGATGTGGGGAAACCTGTCAGGTAGCTCCTCTCCTATCTAAGCGATTTTTTCCTGTGGTTTGTCGGTTGCCAAACTGAAGGGTCACACCTTACACCACACCCCCCCTTACCCCACCACCAATGGTTTTGCCTTCCATTTTGCCTCCTCCCCTCCGCTATTGCGCTACCAGTCTTCGGTTTTTTGATAGCTTTCGCCCGCCGCGGCTTTTTTTTTTTTTTTTTTTTATAATTTTTTTTTTTTTTTTTTTTTGCTTTTAATAAAGTTACAAGGCTGACGACAGGAGCTAAAAAGGAATGGTGGAGCAGGTGAAGTAACGGCAGCAGTATGAAGGGTCCTATGTGGGTTATAAATAAAAATATATTTTATGGAATGCGTGTATTTGAAATTATTGTAACAACCAAAGACCTACCGAGAAACGGAACATCATCATCATGACCATGTATAGGAATCATCGTCAATTGAAAGGGCGAACCCTTTTCCATTTTGTGACTTGATGCATTTCCAATCCAGATGATAAGATTAAAAACTAGAGAAATGAATTGACAACATTATACACTCAACAAAGTAAAATTTAAACCCACTGACAAGTTAATTTAGCTTACTTTTGTATAATATCCTTTTTTCCACCCACTAAAGCGGCTAATTTTAGATTTTATTTACTTGTCTCCTAATTACATGTTGATCTCAGAACAAGAAAATATTGTTATGCAACACTGTTTTTGTATAAAATTGCTCAGATTTATTTTTTATAATGTTTATACTTGGGTTTTTAAATAGGTTTCTCAAAAACTGTAACTATGTATAATGAAGAATTGGCTATACGAAAAAATTCATAAAAAATTGCTTCGGAAGGATAGTACAACATAGACATAGGCAAAGAAAATAAACTCTTTAAGAAAGTAAAGCCTTCTATATATAGAAACCATTGGTTAGAGTATCTGTATCTTTTCTTGAAGCTTCCTGGACAAAGGGCATTCAACAATTACGCTTCAATATAAGAATGGACGTGCTTAATTTCTTTGTTTGTACTTTTAACTGTAAAATTGTTGATGTTGTTCTTGATGATGGTGTTGCTATACGAACACGACTCGATTTCTTTACTTCTTTCATTTGTTCGCTTACGTTTTTTTTTCTTTTATTATCTTTTTTTTTTTTTTTAGGTCGTCATACATGTATGTATGTATATAGAAGTATTTTGCTATATGTGGCTGTATGTATGTGGTCACGTTTATTGCCTTTCGACGCGTTGCCAATACAACAACATCAAAAAAAAAAAAAAAAAACATGCTGGCACAACAATAACAAAGACTTTTGTAAGTATTACAGATATTCTGACGTCAGGATACCCTTTAAAATATCACTCAATGCTGACCTGCAGTGTCATTTGTAAGGAACAATCAAACAGTGATTCATTTATATAGAACATATATATAACTCACCTAGTTTCAAAAACACTAACAAGAAGAAGAAACCACATCTTCAAGGAAAAAGTATCATCAGGAATAGTTAAAGTCCTCCGAAATATTAGGCAACACTTCTTACAATTTATTATTTATAACTAACCAAAAATGTCGTCAAGGCAAAGTGTTCCATTATAAAGGATCTATGGATGTTTGGTTAACCTAACCTTACTTTTTGAATGTGAGCAAAAATCTACGTAGAATTTTTAAATAACATTAACTAAGGATCAAAATTTACAAGGATCAAATATGTATAGCAAATATTATATAGAATTCTTCTCTGGTTGTGTAACATGCTTAGCATACCTCAATCAGTTTTTTTTTTATTCCATACGTTTTCCAGGGTACAACAATGCGGGAATAACGCCACCAATTTGAAGGCAGAGAGACATTGGTTGGAGGGTGGCACACGCAAAATTGTTTGGCTCAGCAATTGGCGTGACATTTTTTTTTTTTTTTCGTTTTTATGTGTGGCTATGGGAATGGGCATGAGAAGATGAGGGATGAGAGATACGCGCGTGTGTGAATGTGTGTGCTCATGTGTGGGTTGCTCACTGGGGCTTTCTTTTTAAATCATGCCTACAAGTATGCAACGCAGTATTTTTCAATTACAATCAGTGGCGAGAGCGGCCAACGCAACGTAAACATTTTTCGTACACTTGTCTTCTCTTTTCTCTTTTTTTTTGTTTTTGTACATTTTCATTTGATTCTATTTTACCCTGTATTCTATAGTTTACGTTTAAAGTTTATTTTTATTTATATAATCAAGTTTATTAATGACCCTACAATAGAAATATACTAGATATAATTGATAGATAAGCATGACCTTTAAATAATTTTCTTTTATTAAAATACTGCCAGCACGGCATTGGCAAATTTGAGCATGGAATTGCTTTCTAATAGTCCTGCACAGCAAGTAAATAATAACTGTATTTACAATAGTAAACATTTTTGAAACGAATTATGATTAAATCAACCATTTTACCAGATTATATAATTCTAGCATGATTCAAAATTTATTCACTGAAAAATGTTCAAGAATAAAAATTAAATATTACTTTTGCACTCTGTACCTGAAAAGTTGATTTTATTGTTTTTCTTATTTTGTAATAAAACTTTTTGTGATTTACTTTGATAACAAATGCATAGGTGAACTTAGTTATCCAGTCAATAAGATTTTTTAAGATCGGCTATGGCAATTTATTTGTGGCGATACATCTGAACACCATCCATATTATTGAGACGTTGTCGCAAAGCACGTTGTGCCATAGAAAGCGGCATTGTGTTCCTTAAACCATTTTTACGTCGACTTGTAATCGATCCTATACGCTGTAGTGTCTCCATTTGGTCGTTGCTACGTTGCGTAACTTTTTTCCCAATTGAATTGCGACTCTGATTGGCTGATGATCGTCCTGTTAATTGAAATAACCAGCGGTCCCAAGCTATTTTAGATAGATGACGACGTTCTTCAGCTTCTGCCTCACGATCGGCTTGTTCACGGCGTTTAATCATACGGCGACGATCTTCCTCGATTACTTTGTTCCTTTCCCATTGTTGCACTCTACGGGAACTCAGTGGAATTGTGGTTGTGCGAAAGCTTTTTACATTGCGATCACGCCAAGGTCGTGCTTCTGACATTACTTGCATATAGGGTAGGTTTTGTTGTATACCTGAGCCATGCGATATCTGATCGATATGCAGTTGACGACGATGATGTTTTTGCTTGGAAGCCAACCATTCGGTATAACTCTTCTCTGACATTTGTTTGCGCATTTGTTCAGCGGCAGCCAAACGGTTAGCCTCGCGACGTCTCTGACGATGAAGTTGGCAGGCCTGTTTTCTAAAAAAAATAATAAAAAAACTAAAAATAAGAAATAAAAATAACTAAACAAATTTACCTTTTTAGTGCTAGCCATTCATCATAGGTCATACTGTTGCGTTTCCTTTTAGCCATTTGTAAATTACGTTTATCCCATGAATTGAAATCCGATTGCGCAATGCTATCCATTGTATAGGAATGCGTATCCAACCAGTCTTCATTGGTACAACCACTGCCGCCACCAGCAGATGTGGAACAATCTGGTATCTCCTCATTGAAATCATCGTCTACCAAATTAACCAAAGGCTCGACTTGAGGTTGTCTTAAGGGTAAATTATTATCGTGATCCATTGCTGGACTAGCCACTCCTAAAGAAGGATCTAGTTCAATGTTTGAGGCCGATCGTCTGGGTTGAGCAACTGCTTGCCTTGGACTAGCAACCGCTTTTCGAAGTTTTAATGACCTTGAATCCGAGATTTTGGGACTCGTTTCACGTGATCTTACATTTTCGGTACTGACCAAAGGTTGTCGTATTTTAGGTGATCTAGGCTTTGTTTCCAATGATCTTTCAGCACCAGCTGTTATACGTTCCAATGGTTGACGTCTCTTTAGATGAAAACGTATTACATTAAAAGAGGTTGAAGTTAGTCTTCTTGTACCTGTGCCTGTTCCCAAAACTGATCCCTCGCTTTGCACCAACTTATTGATCGACTGATGATAAATATCCATATTGTTAACTAATGGCATTAGGGAACTTGTGAAGCTCGGTTTTAGTGGCTCTGATATGATTTGATCGGATGCCATTGAAGCCGAGCCACATGGCTCCAAATCGCCAGAAGTGATATCTGGATTTGAAATACTCATAACTTAAAAATTTTGAAGGCTTGTTTTTTTTTTTTTTTTTTTTTGTTTTAAAATGAGTTAAAACACAAAAACTAATTAAAAAAAAAAAAAAAAAAGGATTTTAACACAGTATTTTAATACACTAAAGGGTTTCAAACTGTACTTTGAACTTCAACTTTGAAGCTTTGAAAACTTCATCTCATTCGACAGGTGTGTTTATCCACATCAGTTGATTCTTACATTTGTAACCATCAATTTTATTAGACTCAGGGAGATTTTAAAGTAAAAGACTTTACAATGGCACATCATAAGTGAAGATCTTAAACTAGTTGAGAATTACAACTTAAAAAAGGAAAATAGGCTTACAAGTTTTACAACATAAGCTTTTAACTTGTGTGAAGTAACTTGGTCTTCGATTAGAATACATAATATATAGAATACATAAATATATCTATCGGATCTATGAATCTGAGAAGTTTTTTAAGTAAGCTCAAGATCATCGATATAGCTTAGCTCGATCTAAGCAATTCTCTTATCAAGTTCGCTTAAATGAGTATTCAATCAATTCACTAAATTAAAACGTATACTTATAAGTTGAATATGCAAACATTTATAAGTTTAGATTGTTTAGTATTTATGCTGCTATCCATTAGCATAGTCATTAGGATTCTTAGCGAACAGCTGGTGACATTTGCCTCAACACATTCAACAATAAGTTAACAATAGTTGAAGCTTTTATTTAATTAAAATGTCATTACTCGTATTTACCCGTTACCCGTTGCCTGCTGCCTGCTAACTGTCTGCCTTGAAATTGCCAAGTGTGGCCCAAAAACTGCGTTCCCACTGCCAACAAACAAGAACCAACAACAGGCGAGTGCTCTGGGTTGAGGGGGCTCATAGCTGCAATTAAAATAAAACAAATAAACATTGACTGAAACAGAAGGAATGGAGCGGAATGGGGTATAGGCAAGAAGGGAAGATGGTAGAATGGTAAATGGTGGTACAAGCATCACCTTTCCCTCCTATCCACCCCAACCCCTTACTCATGCCTTTACTATAAAATAACAACAGCAAATTGTTGCAGAACCAGAGCCCAGAATCAAGCGATGACAAAGGTGAAGGCATGCGCTGAATAACTGAATAACAGTATTCTTAGTGCTATTGTTGCTTTTGCTTTTTTAACAAACAACAAATACTCGACGATGGCCTAAAACCGACGACCTTCACCTGGTAACCCAAGTGACTGAGCTTTCCGACTGGACACTTTACCTTATACACAAATCTACACTACACAAAAATAAATACAAATGAGCCATGAATCTGTTGAAAATGTGCATAGAATAATTCGTTTTAAAAAATCTTAAGAAATAGAATATATAAATTTATATATATATATATAGATAAATTGAAGCTTCAATCAGTGGAAATTGAAAAAGAAATTTACTTTTATTTGTTGTAAATTTATTTTTACCAGTTAGAAACAATTATTTTAAAAATTTTTAGAAAAGCCACTGGTTGATAAATAAGATTTTGAATATTTTGCGAAATAATGTTAAACATAAAAATAATCGGAAAATATTATTAGTGTTAAATTTTCGTTGCCTAATCAATATTTATATGGAACAAACTTTTGTATATATATTTCAAAAATGTTTTTTGAATAGAAATATTCTAATTAAATATTCAAAATTTAAGAAATTATATTTAAATATTTGAAATTTTAATTAAAAAGTTATTAATTAAATTCAAAATATAATAATTCTTTTAAAATATTTAAAGAATTTTAATTAAATATTTAAAAAATGTTTATTTATTAGGCATATAATTTGTTTACAGTATTTCGAAAGTTTTGATTTAATATTTAAAAAATATTGATTTAATATTAAAGAAATGTTTGAATGTTAACAACCTTTTTTTAATATTTGCGGATTTTATTTTTTTATAACATATTTAATAGTTCTTATTTTACATGTAAAAATAAGCAAATGTTTGTATTGAAAATGTTGATGAAATACTTTAAAAAATTTTGATTAAACATTTTTTATTCAATATTCTTTTTCTTTTCAAAATTCCTTTAAAATATTTTATTCGTTTTAAATATTTAAATAGTTTTAATTAAAGATTGAAAATATATTGATTTAAAAGTGAAATAATTGTTATTAAATTTTGATAAAATTATGTTAAAATATTTGTAAATATTTGGTTAAATATTTTAAGAATTTTGATTTAATTTAAAAAAAAACTTCGCTTAAATATTTGTGAAATTTTATTAAAATCTTTGAATAATTGTATTTTGTATTTTTAAATATTTGATGAAATATTTCAAGAGAAAATGTTGATAAATTTTTTTTTTTTAAATTTGATTTAACTAAAAATTTATTTTTAGTACTTTTTAATCAATATATAATCTCTTTTTAAATATTTGTAAAATTTCGTTCAAATATTTTTAAGCTTTTTATTGAATAATTGAAATTTTTACTCTTTTTTGTCTATTTCCTTTTTAATTTTAGAAAAAAAATTTGATGAAATATTTCCAAAAAATTGGATTAAATATTTTTTATTTAGTATTAAAAAAATTTTGTTTAAATAATTAAGAAATTTTGAGTTAATATATGTAAAAATTTGAATTAACTATTTAAGAAATTCTACATTACAAAATATAAATTAAATATTTAAACAATTTGTTTGAAATTTGTTGAATGAAAAATTTGGATTTCAATTTTAAATAAAGCAGCAGATCAAAATCATGGTGAGATAAAATTTAAAAATAAAAAAGTTAAATAAAAAAATTAAATTCTATGACTAAAAATTAAAAAAAAACTTTTATCACATCTAAAAATAAATTAAAGAATTTCAAATATAAAATGATAGATAATGAAAAAAAGGATAACAAAAAATAAAAAGATTGAATAAAGTCCGATATATATCAAATGATTATAATCATTGTCTTTAAACGATATCAAAAGTTATCAAATTTGTTTTTTTTTTGTTTTTTTGTTTTTTGAGATACTTTACAAAATTCTTTGAATCTCATAGGAAATTCCAAAACATTTAGCTAAAATCCCCAAAATGGGAGGATTCAACATCTGTGCAATGTGCTTCTTATTTTGGTCATATTTTGTTGTTGTTGCTGTTGTTGTTGTTGCTGTTGTTGTTGTGGGTGACAAGCAGCTCATTGGATTGGTAAAAGACCAACAGTTGTCCCAACACACGCACACACTCACACACCCACACACAAACAAAAAAGTTAAGGCCAAAAAATCTTTTAAACTGACTGTTGACCTACTCGTCTGACCTATCCCTGGGACAAGAGAATTTTTTGGAACAAAATGTATGGACTTGAATTTCAGTTGAGGCCTTAATATTACAGCCTGGTGCCTAAAGCTACCAATCTCTTTCCTTCCTTCCCCATGCCCTTCCCATTTTCTTTTTCACTTTATTTTCTGGTTTTTTTCTCAAATTCAAATCAGACTTGGTAGATGGAAATGTGAATGTGTGGTATGGAAAGTAGATGGATTGCCGGCCTAGACATAGTGAATGGGATAAAGGATAGGCTATAGGATGGGGGAAAGGGGGGTAAGGGAGATCATGGTGCATTTCAGTCCAAGTACTTCTAGGCCATGTGACACACAATGAAAATGGATTAAAAGGCTAAGTGGGCTGAAGCGAATGGGTCGTCATCGTAGCAATGTTGTCATCTGCTGTTTCATCGTCCTTATCGTGGTCGTTGCCGTATGCTAATGGCAACAGAGAATCCTCAACGTACTGGCGAAACAAACTGAAACATAAAGATGGGTTCACTCTCTTCCCTTTTTTTTTTTTTTTTTTTTTTCTTAGTAATTGAATTAACTAGACTGAAAGAGTTTTGTTAAAGACTGGCCAAAAGTCAGCGAACCCTTCCAAGGTTAGCTTTTTAGGCCAGAAAACAACAACAACAAAAAAAAAAAAACAAAACCACTTAAAAAATGATTAAAAGTGTGTAGAAATATTATGGTAAACTTTTGTAACCAATTTGTTAAATAATTTTCCCCTTTAATTGAGCTAATGATCGAATTAAAACTGTTTAAGCCGAAAAGACTTTCATTTGGCCTTAAAGTTGGTTTTAGTTGAAAATTGAAAATTTTTTTTTTTTGTACATTTCTTCTAAATAAATTTATTGGTTTTATATATTTTTAAGTTATATTCAAAGAATTTTTGAGAATATTTTATAATTATTTAAGGAAAGAAAAACTATCTGAACTTTGCCAATTATATATCCAAGAATCTTTTTAGCTTACTACTTAATACTCTCTATATCTAGCTATATCTATATATATAATATAGCAAGATATATCTATATATATAATATAAAAAGATACATATATTCATACATCTATATCTCTCTATAATAATAAAGAGTCTATATCACTCTATACATATCTTTTCATCTCTCTATATAACTATTTATCGTTCTATTTGTTTATATATATAATAATACAAAGAGATATAGTAACTTTTTTATCTATCTTTGTCTATTTTTATTTGTTTTTATATCTCATTACCTTTCTATATAACTCTATATATCCCTCTCTGTATCTTCTACTTTGTATTTGTAAAAATATATATAGATGTATTCTTCTTTGTATCTCTCTCTTATTTTATAAATATATCCTTTCCTATATCCCTCTCTATATCACTCTTTATCTCTATATATCATTCCATACGACTCTTTATCTGTTTAAGTCTCTCAGTATCTTTTTATAGCCTTCTATCCCTTACTAGAAAGATGTTATATGTATATATTTATATACTACTCGGGATCTCACTTTTTGTCCCTAGATCTATCTATATCTGTCTAGATTACTCTACATTTATCCACATTTCTATATATATCTCTATATATATGTAGATATCTATTTATATTCCTTTTTATCTTACCTTATCTATATCTATATATTCTTTTTTATATCTCTCTATATCTCCCTATATCTCTCTAAATGTCTATCTATATCTTCTATCTATACATCTCTTCTTAACACTTACTTAACTTAATATATCTCTACATCTTGCTGTATATCTGTATATATACTTTTCTATTTACCCCTTTACATCTCAGTATATCTCCCTATATAGCTGTCTATATCTCTCGTATATTTGCTATTTCTATATCTGTTTTTAATGCTCAATATCCCTCCATATCTTTCAATATATCTCTACATATGGTATATCCTTTCCTATATATCTCTATATGCGCTTTACATCTCCTTATATAACTGTCTATATCTTTCGTATATCTGATATCTCTTTATCTGTTTTTAACTCTTTATGTCACTCTATGCTTTATATTTCTATATATATTCCTCTCTACATGTCTCTATATGGCTATCTCTCTATATATCTCTTTACAGTCCAATATAACTTACTATATATCTCTATATATATTTGTCTATATATCTCTCACTTTATCCCTTTAAATCATACTATAGTCTCTCCATAAATCTCTCTATTTCAACATCATCTCTGTTTCGTATGTTTTAGTAAAAACTTTTATCCTTCTGGTATTTTCAAAACTTTTATTAACAAAAAGCATAAAAAAATAATAATTAATTAATTTGATTGCTTAATTCAACTTTTAGAAGATTCTGTATTATTTTGATTTGAAATAAAATCTTTAATGAAAATTCCAGTTAACTGTTTTTTTCATTTTATTTGCTCTACTTTTAATACTCCTAAACTAAAATTATAAATAAAAATAAATTTAAGTACAATTAAACAAATTTGTTTTAAGGTAACAAGGCAAGAATAAAGTATTTAAACAAATTTTTTTTTAATAATATAATAATAATTTAAATTAAAAAAATATGTTTAATAATGAATATTTTGTTTAACAATTTAGGAAAAGAAATCCTTTTGCTATATCCTTTTGCTTTAATTTTAGAACTGATTTATGAAACAAAATTTTGATTTTTTTAATCTGTCACACTAACCCCTTAAGGGAAACTAAATAGCGGCATTAAATGATGCAATATTTCAAATAAATTTCATATGATTTTCATTTATCCATTTATATATATATATATTTTCATTTTTTTTTTGTTCTTTTTTGGTATCATACAAGTTGATGGAAATGTTTTAAAATTTTTCACCCTGCGGCTTGATTGTAATATTGTGAATCTATCAAAATAGATGAAGAACAAAAAGGCAATTAGCAATGATTTTTTAAAAATTATTTTGTTGTTTCTTTACTTGCACATTTGATGGTGTACCAATTGTCCATAGAACTGCATCGGCTATATCCTCTGATCTAAGCATAGGCATATGCTGTTTAATGATACCCTGAATTTGTTCTGGCAAAATATCTGTATCAACAATGCCCGGACTGATGGTCTAATATAAATGAAAAGAAATGTAAATGCGAAAAGATGATAATCAATTTGTATTCATGTATCCATATGTGGGGCGTATACGTAATAATTTTTCACTACTTTACGTTGTAGGTAGTTGTACTTACCGAGACTCGTACACGCGTTTTATGACGCTGAAATTCCTGACGATAAATTTCATTCATGGCACGCAATGCAAACTTACTGGCTGGATAAATATTCAACGATGGCAATTGTGGCCCTAAATTGGGTACCTGATGTCCAGCCACACTATTCACAATTACCACATGTCCTTCGGCTGAACGTTGCCTCATCGATTGGAATGCCTCTCGTATACAATACATACTACCCATGATATTCGTTTGGAGTGTCCTTTGCATAGCCTCCGTGTTATTCGGTGCACTCAATTCAGCGGTGGCTATAATGCCCGCATTGCTTACAAGTATATCGCAGCCGCCCAATTGGCGTTTAGCCCAATCGAATGCCTCGAGCACCTGCGACTCTTGCGTTATGTCGCACTTGACCGCATGCATGCGTTCCCGTTGTTCACCCTTGGGCAATTCTGAACGCAGTTGTTCAACTAGCTCCTGGCGACGAGCCAGCCCAACAACCACAATACCGGCTCCAACTAACGCCCGTGCACAGGCAGCTCCAATCCCAGAACTGGCGCCACTAACTACCGCCACTTTGTTGCGCCAACGTTCCATGATGAT
Organism: Drosophila neocordata; assembly: GCA_018903615.1. Taxonomy (NCBI): domain Eukaryota; kingdom Metazoa; phylum Arthropoda; class Insecta; order Diptera; family Drosophilidae; genus Drosophila; species Drosophila neocordata. The sequence continues at coordinate 1,669,821 of JAEIGI010000015.1, forward strand.
TGACGACTGTTTCAACTGTTTCAAAATCGTTTGACAAGACCCAAAAAAAAAAAAAAGAAAAAGGAATAAAGCAAAAAACTAGAAACAGAGCGAAAAAAAAACACACACACACATTTGTGAAGCCATAGAAATTGATATGCTAAGCTGTATTGATTCACTTACAAGAGTGGTGGCAAGTGGTGCTGCTGGTGGTGCTAGTGCTGGTTGCTGGAGGGTCTAATGTTGAAGTTGACCTCAATTGACATCATTTTTAACGTTGTTGCAATTGTCAAGCAACTGCCGTTTCGCCTTTTGATTGTTTTTTAAAGATTTTTCAAAAAAAATAATATATATATATATGTATATATATATTTGAAATATCTGCTGACTTTTAGTCTAACTAAATGAGTTTGATTTTTATCAAATATTTTGTATTTTTTATTTGAATCTATATAAACTATATATATGTTCTCTCTCTTTCTGTTTTTGAATATAAAGAGAATAAAAATTCCTTAAAATAAATAATAAATAAGATTTTTAACTTTATAAATCAAATCATATAGTTTTTAAACATTTTTTTTTTTTATATTAATAAAAATTGTATTTAAATACCTTTTTAAGTAGTTAATTTAATAAAATTTTTTTGAATTAGTATAACAAATTATTCAGCTTATTATGTTTAATTCCTTTATCTCTTAATTCTAACAAGTTTTATTAAGTTTTATTCAGTTGCAACTTTATGTTAAAGTCATTTAATTTTATGCTATGTAAGCACAACTGTACTTTGCTGCACAATATATGCATTAGAGTGTCTTGATGAGTGTATGTGCGTGTGTGTATGTGTCTGTGTGTTTGGCAATAAACAAAACGTTAAGTTAATCATTGTGAGAACTTGAAGGCATTCATCAGGTAAGTAAATAAACTTTTGCTGTCAAGATGTGGTGATTAACTTAGTGCATATCTTAAATATACACACCCCTTCTCCATTCATATATTCTACGTTAGTTTATAATTAACAGTGTATATTTTGCATACACTTGTATAGATATACATATATATTTATGTGTGTGTGTGTGTGTGTTTGAACTTGTTAGTTGTATGTAGTTATTAGGGAGTTAAACTAAATAGCTTCTTGGTTGTTAAGATCTATCAAGTTGTTGCTAGATACCTACTATATAAGTATATATATATATATACATGTGTCACAAAATACTTCAAAGTGCACGACTGCACGATTTTATTGGAACAAGATTTATGGGCGCAGCTTAAAATGTCTTACCTAACTCCATTACCCTCCCCATTTGCCACCTGCCCACCATTTACTTACATACCTCTTGCCGCAACTGCAGACTATATTCTCTCTCTTTTACTCTCTCTCTCTCTCTCTCTCTGTCTCTTTTAGTCTTGAGCACGTGTCCTGACATCGTCTACAGACTATAGACTTCTTTCATCCTTCCCTGCCAAACGATTTGTGCGGACCGTAAGTGTACACGATAGTTGAGCTACCAAACCAAAAAAAAAAAAAAAATGAAAATAGTAGAAGAAGAAAATCTAAAGGCAAAGGAGCAATTTAAATTTCCAGCTCGTTTCCGTGTCAGACGAGCTTTGTACTAGAAACAAATCAAAGTCTATACTTCAGGCACTTACCTATGGTATATACTTAGTATATAAATATACATACCTATATGTACTAACTAAGCTAAGTACATACCATTATATGCACCTTAAATGTTAAACTGTTGCTCTTTTATACAACAAGTAAAGGTTAAACATTTGATAAGTGAAGTTAGACTAATTAATTAGTTGTAACACTATAGTTTACTTCTTTCCAACTGCTTTAAATATTTATATATTATTTGGAAAAATAAACTCTATAATATATGTATATCCATTACCGACTTAGTCAGTGGATAGTGTATAAACTTTGCCTAAGATTCAATCTTTAACTCTTAACCAACAACATTTTGCAGGCCATTTAACTAAACTTATACTATATGAATATGCATACGATGCTCGACACACAAAAACAGATTTCACTTACGCATAATTAAATTTGACTAAATTCCAAAACCCTCCCCGTACAATACACTGGCAGAAATTCATTTTACCAAGCTTATAGAATAAGAGACTGTCCTTACATATTTATGTAAAATACACATTTGATCCAATTTAAATCAATGGAAAATTAAGCAATAGAAATATAATAATTGAAATTAGTTTTTTAACTGTAATTCTCAACTGGTTTAAGCATAAAAGTAATTGAGTTATTCTGTTAAAGTTTTTTTAAATTAAATCAAAAATGCTTTCTGCTATCTCACTCTTAAATAATAATATAATATCTTGAAAAAATATAAGTCACTCTGAAAAACAAACTTTAGTTAAATATCAAAAATAAAAAACTTATTTTAAGAAATTTTATAAGCAAGGAACTTACCTTTGGAACATTCTCAGTTATAATAACGTTAAACACTATTTATATTATTTAATAAAATTTTTTAAATTTTCCCATAAAAATATATTACAATATTTTCCACAATGTGTTTTTAAAGTATTCATAAGCAAGAATAAATAGACAACATTTTTCGTCACCTTAATATAAAATTTAAAAAAAATATAACTTAAAATTTAAGGTTTCCTGCAAAGAAATAGACAGACGGACAGACGTTTATGGATACATCGACTCGGCTACTTATGCTGATCAAGAATATATATACTTTATAGTATCAAAAACGTATATCTGACCAATTTTATAGAGGGTATTATAATATAAGGCTATAATGAGTACTATGTTAAAAAAAAATCCTATATAGTATTCCGATTCGCCTCATTTTTATACTTGCCGAACCTACTCACCTAAAAAGCCTAGTATCCAAGTTTCACTCACATAGCTTTAAATTTAAGGTATAAAAAGTGCAAAGAAACAGACAGATAGACGAACAAAGGACCAAAAATCTATATAATAAATAAAATTAAACTTTTCTTTTTAGTTTTCTTTTTTGTCCAGTGTAAAAAGAGCTCATAGAACAATAGTCGCTGAATATATGCAGAAAAAAAAAAAAAAATGAAATTGTGTTTGATGTTAAATTCTCTTCTCCGTTCTAGCTCCCTTTCTCTATTTCTCTCTCACTGGTTTTCTCTACTTGCTGCCTCTTGTGGAGGAAAATTTTCATAAACAATTTTTGAAAAATGTTTGAAATGATTTGGGCTCATTAATCTTTTGGGTGAGTTCTCGCTCTCTCTATAGGATACATGTTGTGCGTGTGTGTGTGTGTGTGCGTGTGTTGATGTTTGAATATATTTTGCGGTTTGCCTCCCTCGCACACACACACACATTCATTTCTGACAGCTTTAGTTTTTGGCAATTCAATTAGGCCAAGTTGAAAGCGCAGTGAAAAATTGTTTTTGTTTGCCCATCCACAGAGTTGTGTTTGGACTCCACCAAAGAATTCAACCCTTGACTCTTGGCACTTGGCTCTTGCTGCTTGTCTTGTCCTTGTCTGGGTTATATGCCCATCCATGGCCCAGCAATTAATCATTCCTTGGTCGCAGTTCTCAGTTTATTCTCATCTTCGTCCTCGTCCTCGTCCTTGTCTTCGTCCTTGTCATTGTCATTGTTTTTGTTGTCGTCGTCGTCACTCCTCACTCGTCACTCGTCGCCATTTCACAACTCATTTCCGCTATTTCTGTTACCCGGAAACGCATCTACTAAACTTGATTTATGGCATTCAGATTATAGAAAAGTAAACAAAATCATCTTCCCAAAAAGAAAACAAAAAAAAAAAAAAAACAAAAGTGACAAAGTTTGATTTTTGATCAAACAAAAACCCTTTTTGTAGCTATATATAGTTATATATATATATATATATTCATATACATGTCAATCAAATTGTGATGGATGCTTGCAAAAAACTTTGTTTAAGAAGAAACTCATAAGAAAAGTAATAGAAATCAAAATGAAAGTCTCTTAAATTTGGAACATAAAAATTTAAATAAATTGAAATTTTTTTTTTATTTACAAAATTAAGGTATATAAAGTTAAATGATTTAAAATTACAAAAACTACAAAAAAAAAAAAATTACAAAATTTTTGAAATAAGACAAGAATTGATTTATATTCTAATTTTATTTTTTAATTTTCTTTTTTATATTTATCTAAATAAATTATATAAAATGAAAGAATATATCTAAAATAAACATACAAAATTTTTCTATACTTTAAATAAATTTAATAATTTATAAACAAAAAATGTTTGTCTAAAAAAATATGTAAAAATAGATAAAAATATTTCAAATAAACATAAACATAAATTTTTCTATATTTTAATATATTAAATAAATTAAATAAAGAAAGAAATAGTTAAAATAAACATAAACAATTTTTATATATTTTAATAGACATAATAATCTATAATAAAAATTGTTTATCTAAAAAAATTTTATAAAAGAAGATAAAAATATTTTAATAAAACATAAACAATTTTTCTATATTTTTGTTTTCCTTAAATTGTAGAGAAAAATCTTAATTATATATTATACATATTATATTTCATTTTCTTAACACTTTTATTACAATTCAAAATTTGAATGCAGTTTTCTGTACCTAAATTCAATTTGCCCTTTGGCATATATTTTCATTTCCATTTCCACTTTTCTTTTTCTTATTTTTTGTTTGTTTGAAAATTGACCAAATTTTGATTCAATTCTAATAAATTCGTGGCTAAATTAAATATGTATACACAATTTGTTTGCGGCAAATTAATTTCACTTATTTGTGATAAGTTTTGTTTGCATATACCTATACATATATATATATATATATATATATGTGAGCCAATAAACTGATATATGATGCAATGATATTGATTTCAATCAAAGCATCAAGGTCCAATGAAATTTTACACTTTTTGCGCCTACGGTAAATATTTGCATCACACAAACAGAAATGTAAATAAATTTGGTAAACATTTGCCAACATTTTTTTATTTTTTGGTGGAGAGGGAAAAGAAAATTTTGCTTTGAACAATTTACTTGAACAATCTCCCACCATAACCATTCTAAAACAAAACAAAAAAACCATGGTAAATCGGCAAAAGAAATCTGGTAATAAGATATGTTCTATCATATTTAAATGTATATATAAATGTTAAAAGAAAAACTTTGGAATATGGAAGTACTCTTGTTTAATAATACTTAATTGAAATTAAATTTGATGTTTTGTAATTTTTTTTAATTACTTTAACTACTTTCTAAAACATAGCAAAATAAGTTTTTATACCCTTTACTAACAGGCAACTGTAAGCATTTCCGACCCCATAAATTATATATATTCTTGATCTGTGCTAAAACCCGAGTTAATAAAGACTTGTCTGTCTGTTTGTTTGCTAAAAACACCACAAACTATACGAGCTAGAGAAACCAAATTTGGTATAAACATTTGTCTAGTGTTTATGCAGATCAAGTTTAATTAAAATTTTGGTCACGCCCACTACCGCCCCACAATTTAGTAAAAACGAAAAGCTATTAAAGGTAAAGCATTTTTCTTTGGCACACTTAATAATATGATCAACGGATATCAGCCGACTAACAATTTGATCGAAATCGGGCCATAAATATTGGAGATATATCTATATACAATTTGTACTACAATGCCGAGTGCAATGTTGCGTGTTATGAGTGACATGCCTTTGATGCTGTCTGTTTTGAGGTGATTTTTGGTTCTAAATTGATGGAAATTTTAAAGGAGTTTGATTTTATAAAGTTATGGTATACACAAAGTCGTTAGAGATTTGCTTTAAATTATATAAGCTTATAAAAGCCAGATTTTATGTTTAAAAGTTTATTTAATATTCAAAATTCAACTAAAGGAATATTTTTCTTTGTTTCATAGATGTTTTTTTCATTATGAACATATAAAAACTATTTAATTTGTTAATGTTAAGTTTATATATAATTTTTAGCTCAAATAGTCCTTACGAGAGAAGGTTTAAAAGTTAAAATCATTTCGATGTTACAAATGCCATCAAATGTACTTATCATAAAGTTATCTCTTGTGCTATATATTGTTTCATTATTTGTCCGATAACTGGCTTTATTAGTCTACATTGACTGCACAATTTTCAATATAGTTGACAGATGGAACATTTCTTATTCAATGCACAAAATGAAAGCTATGCCAACTATGACTTTAACTCCTACTAATAATAAGAGTAGTAAGAGTTCCTATATATACATATATATAACTTTACTATACTACATATGTAGGTATATACATGTATGTATCTACCATGTATGCTTTCATATTCCATTTACAGTTTTTATGCATGATTTATGCACCATTGTCCAACATCGGCCCATTGCGGCAGTCAAAAGTTGCAGTTGCAGTTGTCGTCGTCGTCGTCGTCGTCGTCTCTGTTGCCTTCATGAAAGCGAAACGCCAACGCCGCCACTAGCGGCATGGCCAATGCCAAAAACCGCTGCATCAATCCCCCTACACACTCTCCCCAAACAGAACTTCCTACACTTATACATACATACATACTTCCTTCATTCCATACTCTGGGCCACATTTGGTTATGCTATTTAGCATACTATTTATCTACAGGCATTGCCGCCTGAATGTTCAGCAATGGCTAGCAACTCCTTTCCATATACATATATAGATATATATATATTTTTTCCCACTTTTCCTCTTATATATATATATATTTTGGTTTTTTTTTTATGTCGTGCTTATCAGCGTTCACTTAACAAAACTCTAGGGAGTTATGGTAAAAGCAACAATTCTGTTGGCGTGAGTACGATAACTTTATTTTATATGCATATATTTTTGTCGTGATTTCAACATTTTGGCATCTCTGACACGCATTTTTATATATGTGTGTGTGTGTCTGTATATATATAGGGCATAGTATATATATATTCAGCTAACTGTGGTTTTTACTGGACATTGGCCATTCGAATGCATATAGATAGAGTTTTCTGCTCGGTGATTTTTCATATGCAACTATTCATAGTCGTGCATTCACGTGAGTTATGCGACAAATATCTTCTCACCATGCCACACCACGTCCCAATATACCATGCTACACGTACCATTTTTAACACCACCCCCCTCTCTCTCTCTCTCTCTCTCTATCTATTCCCTTTTCCTTTAGGTTGTCTGGTACGTTCACATTTATCTGTAACTGTATGGTTTGCATTGTAAAATTGTAATCTATGATTTGTGCTCTGCATTTGCCAATGGTCAATGCCATTGATTTTTGTCAAACTCTAAGAAAGGATATATATATATATACCGTCTCTTCTTTTTCGTTTGCCTTCCATTTCTATGGCTATCTGCTTGTCCCTTTTACCATGAATTTTGTTTAGTAATGCAAAGTCACCATCACAATATGCTACTAAATATAGCTTTAAGCTTTCAAGTTTATTTATAAATATGGCAATTTATTTTCTACTCTCCGTGTCCATATTTCCGTATCCTTGGTATTATCTTCCTTCTTATTTCTTCTTCTTCTTTTGCTTTTAAGCAAAAGGAAAAAATAATTGGTGGCTCTCATCACTTACTTATGACTTGCTGAAAAGCGCTTACAAAAACTTCTTTCTCCTAAGCAAACCAAAAAAAAGTGGACAATAAATATTTGCCTTAAATGTGTAAAATCATCAGATAGTCATGATGGGGAAAAGGAAATCAGTAAGAATATATATATATATATATACAGAAAAATTAATTTGAAAAAACCTTCTTAACATTTCAGTAACTTTAAATGACAAGTAATCACTGATATTGATTTGAAATCAATTTAATAATCAATTTTGTATGATCTTTCGTATTTCAAACCAAATTAATTTTATGCAATCTTTCGAACTCTGATTCTGTGATACCAATTTTAGATCTTAAGATTAAGAGATCAATATGCTAGGCTATAGATATTATAAGATATTTTTGTAGAGTTCCTAATAAATTGTTTAAGATATTTAGATAAAAAACCACTCTCGTTCCCATAATGTTTCATACTCTTGATTGATTTCCAATAGCTAAGTCAATCTACATATAGTTGCCAGTCTGTTTTCATAACTATTTTCGAACAAGTATATTAGCTTTATTATACTCAAAAAAAGAAAGAAATCTATATATATAGACTTTACCTTATAGACTCTATATTCTATTAATCTGCTACTCTTCGAAATCTTCAAAGAGAACAAAGATCTTAACATAAGTTATGTGAAGCTGAAAATATGTCTGTTAGCTAACATGAACAGAGTTTGACCCTTAACTGATAAGATAACTTATGTTAAAATTTCTTAATTTCTTAATCTTTTAATAATTTGCCTTTAAAAAAGGTTAACATTTTTTACCTGTTTCTTTTTTGATCTAAAAACTTGTTTAAATTTAGCTAAAAAAATATATTTTACATAAATATTTTATTAAGAAACATTTTATTGATATATTTTTAATATTAAGGGTAATGGAGCCATTTTTTTTTTAATATTTAAAAAAAGTGCTAAATAATAATATTAAAATCTATCCAATTCCGTTTTTAAATAATTTCTTAATTAAAGCACTTAAATTTTTTCACTTATTAAATAATTTTCTTCTAAACTTCAAATATGTTTCAAAAATTTATTTAAAAATCTAAAATTTCTAGAATTTTTCCATACGTTTATGTGAGATGTAATGAGGCAGACTGCAATGTTGTGGCAACTCCTCAGGTCAGCTAAAAGTGCCAGAGATGTGGCAACTCTGGAAAAGTAAGAGAAAAGAGGATTATTGGTAACAGTAGCCGCATTTAAGCAATCAAATTGTCATTTTATTTAATCAATAAATAAACACATTTAATAATTAAACAATTATTCATAAATTTAAATCAAAACAAGTCGTGTTTAGTTATTCATAGCTTACTAACTATATAACATTAGTATGCCATATCTATATGCAGATATTGTATGATAATATATTGCAAATATCGTAACTAGTTATATATAAGAATTCAACTATTAAAGTATGGAAAACAACAAGGACTGACATTGAAGGACAATGTTTATAAATCTTTAAACAAATCAAATCTTATCTACAAATTTTATGTATCGGTTCTTTAAAACTTCTTAACAAATGGGTATAAAGTATAGCAGATCACAACCAAGAGCCTATAAATACCTATAAATGTATTATGTCGGTTAAAAATTGATGATTTATTTAGTGAGAGATGATAACACTTGAAAAATCAAGATATCTATATAACTAGCACTTTGAGAGTATCTAATGGTATTTTGATTCTGTCAGCGATGCTTTGTTACGCAGTGTTTCTATCTATCTCTCTTTCTTTATATCTCTTTATATATATATCTTACTCTCTCTCTCTCTATCTCTATTTCTTTCTTGTATGTATGTCTAACCATTCAACTTTGTTCCTGTTCGAGGTGAATGGCTATGCCACAAAACTGTGAGGACACAGATACAGAGAGAGGGTAAGAGAGTGGGAGAGAAAGAGAGAGTGGGAGACAGAAAAATATGTAGTAGATATAACGTAATTGGATTTATGTATGAGCTTCATCTTCAACATTCAAGTGGCGCACATGAAAAACTTTTTTCCGAGTTAATCAAAAAAATAGACAAAAAAAAACCCCTCCCCCCAAAAAAAAAAAAAAACAACTGTAGAAGAAAGGAGTAGGAGTAGCCAGGTGGCTAAGGATAAAACCCGACTGGAGCATCAACAAACAAACAAAAAAAAACAAACCAAAAACAAATTCTATTGCACCTTTTTTTTTTTTTTTTTTTGGTGCGAATGCATTTTTGTTGAGTTGGCCAGGTGCAAACAATGGCAACAAAAAAAGGAAGAAATATGCATAACTGAAATAGAATAGATTTTTATATCCTGCACATTTTTCTTAGAAGGCAATAGGAGGGGAGAGCAAAAAAACTTTCCCTTTTTTGTTTGACGCCCTTAGAGAATAGTCGCAATTCAACATATTTTCAAGATACTGACTATTTACATACTTAAATTCAATTTATATTCCATTATATTAGTTAAGGTTGATGCTTAGATATATATATATAAATTGCATTTTGTTTTTCAAAATATTAAAAAAATTTTATTTAAGTATTTAATTACTTTTAAACATTTCAACAAGATCGAGATTAAGATTTGAGTATTTAATTATTCTTTAACCTTTCAATAAGATTGCGTATAATACTAAGAATCTTAATTTAAAGTTCCTAAATATTTTTCCATAGACTTTTGATTTTCTTCTATTATAGATTATATGGATTTATATATATATATATATATATATATATATAGAATCCCTTAGTTCTTTACTGATTTTATTGCCTATAGAAAACAATTTCTATATCAATCAACATCCATATCAAAATCTATCCTAATGAAGTCGAACTCCATTATATATATATATTTCCATATAGCAATTATGGTAAAGTTTCTTTTGGTGGTTGCTTGGCCTAAATATAAAAACCACAAAACTTATCATCAGAAATATCATCATTTTTATCCTTAGTTACCAAATAATTTTCATCTATGTAAGCATTTTTTATATGCCACCTTCTTCTTCTTCTACTTTTATTACCACTTTTTACTCATTTTCTTACAAGGCAAGTTTCTTGTTGGTTCTTTTTATTTTCTATTTACTTTCTTTCTCTTTTTGCCATTGTGGTTAAGTTTTGCATATTGCCTCCCCCACCTCTTTACCACTCAAATGATTTTTCCAAAGGCCACTCACCCCTGAAGAAGCAAAATGGAAAAGCTAAAATTCAACTGTCATTTCTGCATTGAAGCGCATTTCGTTGGTAAAAGGGGGCAAAAGGATGGCCAAGAGGGGTTGGGAGAGTAGAAATTTTACCAACTATGCACTCTGTAAAGGCTAATGGCATAAATTGTTGTTATTGTTTTTCCTCTTGACTGACTTTATGTACCCAAATATAAATACATAGTTTTCAATGGTTTTTGGAGCAACATTCATTGCAATTTGAAATCAAATATAATATATATATATACTATATATAATTTATTATATAGTTAAAGGATTTAATTTCTTAAATTATATATATATATTTTCTACTACAAACATTTATATTCAATTTAAAAGAAAAAATATTAAAATCAACTTTCATTCATTAAGAAGTTAAAGTTATTTAAAATCTAAAATATTTGAGAAAACTATGTTTTAAAATTATTAAAATTTTTTTATATATTGTATTATTATTGTATTTCAATTTTTTTTCACAAAAATATATGAATTAAACATTTTTTTTGGTTCTTGATTAGTTGTTCTTTTACATAATTGAGGACTTAACATTGTGTATGAATGAGTTAGCATTAATGTTAAATTTACACTAACAGTCTGTTATTAGACTGTAAAGTTTTTCATGTCCGTCAAGTTAGCGACGGTCTGTTAATGTCGAGTTAGCGACTACCTCTACACTACCCCTGTACTACCTCTACACTACCGCTACACTACCGCTACACTACCGCCACACTACCCCTGTACTACCACTACACTACCGCTACACTACCGCTACACTACCGCTACACTACCCCTGTACTACCTCTACACTACCGCTACACTACCCCTGTACTACCTCTACACTACCGCTACACTACCTCTACACTACCGCCACACTACCGCTACACTACCGCCACACTACCCCTGTACTACCACTACACTACCTCTACACTACCGCTACACTACCCCTGTACTACATCTACACTACCGCTACACTACCTCTACACTACCGCTGCACTACCTCTACACTACCGCTACACTACCTCTACACTACCCCTGCACTACCTCTACACTACCGCTACACTACCCCTGTACTACCTCTACACTACCGCTACACTACCCCTGTACTACCTCTACACTACCGCTGCACTACCGCTACACTACCTCTACACTACCGCTACACTACCGCTACACTACCGCTACACTACCGCTACACTACCGCTACACTACCACTACACTACCGCTACACTACCGCTACACTACCGCTACACTACCGCTACACTACCGCTACACTACCGCTACACTACCGCTACACTACCGCTACACTACCGCTACACTACCGCTACACTACCGCTACACTACCTCTACACTACCGCTGCACTACCGCTACACTACCGCTACACTACCGCTACACTACCGCTACACTACCGCTACACTACCGCTACACTACCGCTACACTACCGCTACACTACCGCTACACTACCGCTACACTACCGCTACACTACCTCTACACTACCGCTGCACTACCGCTGCGCTACACTACCGCTACACTACCGCTACACTACCGCTACACTACCGCTACACTACCGCTACACTACCGCTACACTACCTCTACACTACCGCTGCACTACCGCTACACTACCGCTACACTACCGCTACACTACCGCTACACTACCGCTACACTACCGCTACACTACCGCTACACTACCCCTGTACTACCTCTACACTCGCTACACTACCTCTACACTACCGCCACACTACCGCTACACTACCGCCACACTACCCCTGTACTACCACTACACTACCTCTACACTACCGCTACACTACCCCTGTACTACATCTACACTACCGCTACACTACCTCTACACTACCGCTGCACTACCTCTACACTACCGCTACACTACCTCTACACTACCCCTGCACTACCTCTACACTACCGCTACACTACCCCTGTACTACCTCTACACTACCGCTACACTACCCCTGTACTACCTCTACACTACCGCTGCACTACCGCTACACTACCTCTACACTACCGCTACACTACCGCTACACTACCGCTACACTACCGCTACACTACCGCTACACTACTGCCGCTACACTACCGCTACACTACCGCTACACTACCGCTACACTACCGCTACACTACCGCTACACTACCGCTGCACTACCGCTACACTACTGCACTACCGCTACACTACCGCTACACTACCGCTACACTACCGCTACACTACCGCTACACTGCCGCTACACTACCGCTACACTACCGCTACACTACCGCTGCACTACCGCTACACTACCGCTACACTACCGCTACACTACCGCTACACTACCGCTACACTACCGCTGCACTACCGCTACACTACCGCTACACTACCTCTACACTACCGCTGCACTACCGCTACACTACCGCTACACTACCGCTACACTACCGCTACACTACCGCCACACTACCGCTACACTACCGCTACACTACCGCTACACTACCTCTACACTACCGCTGCACTGCCGCTACACTACCGCTACACTACCGCTACACTACCGCTACACTACCGCTACACTACCGCTACACTACCGCTACACTACCCCTGTACTACCTCTACACTACCGCTACACTACCTCTACACTACCGCCACACTACCGCTACACTACCGCCACACTACCCCTGTACTACCACTACACTACCTCTACACTACCGCTACACTACCCCTGTACTACATCTACACTACCGCTACACTACCTCTACACTACCGCTGCACTACCTCTACACTACCGCTACACTACCTCTACACTACCCCTGCACTACCTCTACACTACCGCTACACTCCCCTGTACTACCTCTACACTACCGCTACACTACCCCTGTACTACCTCTACACTACCGCTGCACTACCGCTACACTCGCCCAACACTGCTACACTACCGCTACACTACCGCTACACTACCGCTACACTACCGCTACACTACCGCTACACTACCGCTACACTACCGCTACACTACCGCTACACTACCGCTACACTACCGCTACACTACCGCTACATTACCGCTACACTACCGCTACACTACCGCACTTGCTGCTACACTACCGCTACACTACCGCACTACCTTACACTCCAGTTCTGCGCTGACTCACTATGCTACACTATCGCTACACTACCGCTACACTACCGCTACACTACCGCTACACTACCGCTACACTACCGCTACACTACCGCTACACTACCGCTACACTACGGCTACACTACCTCTACACTACCGCTGCACTACAGCTACACTACCGCTACACTACCGCTACACTACCGCTACACTACCGCTACACTACCGCTACACTACCGCTACACTACCGCTACACTACCTCTACACTACCGCTGCACTACCGCTACACTACCGCTACACTACCGCTACACTACCGCTACACTACCGCTACACTACCCCTGTACTACCTCTACACTACCGCTACACTACCTCTACACTACCGCCACACTACCGCTACACTACCGCCACACTACCCCTGTACTACCACTACACTACCTCTACACTACCGCTACACTACCCCTGTACTACATCTACACTACCGCTACACTACCTCTACACTACCGCTGCACTACCTCTACACTACCGCTACACTACCTCTACACTACCCCTGCACTACCTCTACACTACCGCTACACTACCCCTGTACTACCTCTACACTACCGCTACACTACCCCTGTACTACCTCTACACTACCGCTGCACTACCGCTACACTACCTCTACACTACCGCTACACTACCGCTACACTACCCCTGTACTACCTCTACACTACCTCTACACTACCGCTACACTACCGCTACACTACCCCTGTACTACCTCTACACTACCGCTACACTACCGCTACACTACCGCTACACTACCGCTACACTACCGCTACACTACCGCTACACTACCTCTACACTACCGCTACACTACCTCTACACTACCGCTGCACTACCGCTACACTACCCCTGTACTACCTCTACACTACCGCTACACTACCGCTACACTACCGCTACACTACCGCTACACTACCGCTACACTACCTCTACACTACCGCTACACTACCTCTACACTACCGCTACACTACCCCTGTACTACCTCTACACTACCGCTACACTACCGCTACACTACCTCTACACTACCTCTACACTACCGCTACACTACCGCTACACTACCTCTACACTACCGCTGCACTACCTCTACACTACCTCTACACTACCGCTGCACTACCTCTACACTACCGCTACACAACCACTGCAGTACCGCTCTATACCCTCTTTACCCTCTACACCCTCTATACCCTCTATACCCTCTATACCCTCTATACCCTCTATATCCTCTATACCCTCTATACTCACTATACCCTCTATACCCTCTATACCCTCTATACACTCTATACCCTCTATACCCTCTATACCCTCTATACCCTCTATACCCTCTATACTCACTATACCCTCTATACCCTCTATATCCTCTATACCCTCTATACCCTCTATACCCTCTATACACTCTATACCCTCTATACCCTCTATACCCTCTATACCCTCTATACCCTCTATACCCTCTATACCCTCTATACCCTCTATACCCTCTATACCCTCTATACCCTCTATACCCTCTATACCCTCTATACCCTCTATACCCTCTATACCCTCTACACCCTCTATACCCTCTATATCCACTATACCCTCTACACCCTCTATACCCTCTATACCCTCTATACCCTCTACACCCTCTATACCCTCTATACCCTCTATACCCTCTATACCCTCTATACCCTCTATACCCTCTATACCCTCTACACCCTCTATACCCTCTATACCCTCTATACCCTCTATACCCTCTATACCCTCTATACCCTCTATACCCTCTATACCCTCTACACCCTCTATACCCTCTATACCCTCTATACCCTCTATACCCTCTATACCCTCTACACCCTCTATACCCTCTACACCCTCTATACCCTCTATACCCTCTATACCCTCTATACCCTCTATACCCTCTATACCCTCTATACCCTCTATACCCTCTACACCCTCTATACCCTCTATACCCTCTATACCCTCTATACCCTCTACACCCTCTATACCCTCTATACCCTCTATATCCACTATACCCTCTATACCGCTACAGTACCGCTACACTACCGCTACACTACCCCTGTACTACCTCTACACTACCTCTACACTACCGCTACACTACCGCTACACTACCGCTACACTACCGCTACACTACCGCTACACTACCGCTACACTACCGCTACACTACCGCTACACTACCGCTACACTACCCCTGTACTACCTCTACACTACCTCTACACTACCGCTACACTACCGCTACACTACCGCTACACTACCGCTACACTACCGCTACACTACCGCTACACTACCGCTACACTACCGCTACACTACCGCTACACTACCGCTACACTACCGCTACACTACCGCTACACTACCGCTACACTACCTCTACACTACCGCTGCACTACCGCTACACTACCGCTACACTACCGCTACACTACCGCTACACTACCGCTACACTACCGCTACACTACCGCTACACTACCGCTACACTACCTCTACACTACCGCTGCACTACCGCTACACTACCGCTACACTACCGCTACACTACCGCTACACTACCGCTACACTACCGCTACACTACCGCTACACTACCCCTGTACTACCTCTACACTACCTCTACACTACCGCTACACTACCCCTGTACTACCTCTACACTACCGCTACACTACCGCTACACTACCGCTACACTACCGCTACACTACCGCTACACTACCGCTACACTACCGCTACACTACCGCTACACTACCGCTACACTACCGCTACACTACCGCTACACTACCCCTGTACTACCTCTACACTACCTCTACACTACCGCTACACTACCCCTGTACTACCTCTACACTACCTCTACACTACCGCTACACTACCCCTGTACTACCTCTACACTACCGCTACACTACCGCTACACTACCGCTACACTACCGCTACACTACCGCTACACTACCGCTACACTACCGCTACACTACCGCTACACTACCGCTACACTACCGCTACACTACCGCTACACTACCGCTACACTACCGCTACACTACCGCTACACTACCGCTACACTACCGCTACACTACCGCTACACTACCGCTACACTACCGCTACACTACCGCTACACTACCGCTACACTACCGCTACACTACCGCTACACTACCTCTACACTACCGCTGCACTACCGCTACACTACCGCTACACTACCGCTACACTACCGCTACACTACCGCTACACTACCGCTACACCTCCTCTACACTACCGCTACACTACCGCTACACTACCTTACACTACCGCTGCACTACTGCTACACTACCGCTACACTACCGCTACACTACCGCTACACTACCGCTACACTACCGCTACACTACCGCTACACTACCGCTACACTACCGCTACACTACCGCTACACTACCGCTACACTACCGCTACACTACCGCTACACTACCTCTACACTACCGCTACACTACCCCTGTACTACCTCTACACTACCTCTACACTACCTCTACACTACCGCTACACTACCGCTACACTACCGCTACACTACCGCTACACTACCGCTACACTACCGCTACACTACCCCTGTACTACCTCTACACTACCTCTACACTACCGCTACACTACCCCTGTACTACCTAATTTTGAATTTTTATTTTGGAGTAACAACACCAATATATGGAGAAATTTGTGGTTTCTATGGACCAATTGCACCGTTTTGATGGCGTCGATGCTGACAAATCAAGGCGATCTTTGGTAGGCGCTCGAGGCTCAGAGAGTCGCCAATGGCGCAATCAAAACCAGATAATAGTCCAGAGGAAGCACAACGAGCCTTAAAATGCCCTTTCGACACGGAAATTCCT
The DNA here is from genome assembly GCA_018903615.1 of Drosophila neocordata. Lineage (NCBI taxonomy): Eukaryota > Metazoa > Arthropoda > Insecta > Diptera > Drosophilidae > Drosophila > Drosophila neocordata. The sequence goes on from JAEIGI010000015.1 coordinate 1,687,478, forward strand.
GAGCTAGACGAATTAGGCAGACTTATACTCGAAATGGCAAACACCTTTAATAGGAAAGAAGATGGAAAGCCCCCGGTGCGCCATATTAACATGAGCACCAAACAGGCTATCGGGCGCATGAAGGAGTTACACGAAATGCTTTCCCTTAAGCTGCTGGCGGGCGACATCCCGAAAACTAAGAAAAATAGTAGCAAAGGGACTCAGACCACACCAGAGATTAAGGCTAAAGGTGATTCTAACGCAAAAATCATTGCAGACAGCGTTAACCTGTGCGATACCCCCAAACGGCACAGAGAAGATGAGGCAGCACAGCGCAGAACACCAGCTAAACGGCCACGAAATGGTGCTCATTCGAAGACGTCGTATGCAGCCCAACTAAAACAGCAAATTTCCGACTCTCAACGGAAGTCCGTATCAACAGCGATTCCGCAAGAAACTGAGCCCAAGTGGCAAAAAGTAACAAACACGCGGCAAAAAAAACATAGAGAGAGAAAAGGCAGATCGGAAGCCATCCTGATCAAGGCGCAAGACGGTTACTCCTACGCCCAGATTCTTGGCATGGTCACAAGAAGAGATGACGGAAAATTAAATGGAGTCAGAGACAAAGTCAAGCGAGCCAGAAAAAACAGCCAAAGGGGAACTCCTGCTGGAATTAAGTGACAATGGTGGTGGCAATACCCAATTACTCAAAAACGAGATCAGCCAAGTTTTAGGCCAACTGGCCAACGTAAGAGCAGTTGGAGACGAAATTTGGCTTGAAGTGCGAGATCTCGACTGTCTGGCCACTGTCCCAGATGTAGTTGCGGCTATTGAGTCTGAATTGGGAACCAAATCCACTCAGGTGAACATTAAGAGCCTCCGGCCGACGTATGGCGACACGCAGATGGCTATTCTGAGTATGCCGCGCGAAACCGCACTGATGCTCCTACAAAAAAAGAGCATAAAGATTGGTTGGTCAAGTTGCCGCATAAAAGAAAGGCAAGGGCAAAAGAGATGCTACAAATGTCTTAATTTTGGCCACGTAGCAACCGATTGCACTAGTAAAATTGATCGGACTAACTGGTGTCTAAAATGTGGACAAACATGCCACAAAGCCGCCGAGTGCAAAAATGAGCCGAAATGTTTCAATTGCGCAGCGGAAAATCGCACAGATGTTAAGCACTACGCAGGCAGTCGAAACTGCCCGCTGGTGAACGGTGGCGCAGATCGGAGGAATAACTAAAGCCAAACATGAAGATACTCCAACTTAATTTGAACCACTGTGCAACGGCACAAGATCTACTGGAGCAAACGGTCGTCGAATTAAACGTGGACATAGCGATTCTGAGCGAGCCCTATAGAAAACTTGTAGGAAATACATGGTTATGCGACAAAACTGGGAAGGCAGCAATTTGGCTCTGTGGCAGAAACTTACCACCTGCACAAATGCAATACGCTGCAAATGGCTTTGTGCGAGTTAAACTCTGCGACACTTGGATATACAGCTGCTATATGGCTCCAAGCTTACATATTCGCGAATTCGAGCTGATACTTGATCAACTAGCCGCTGATGCAAGAGGAAAGAGGAAAACAATAATCGCTGGCGATTTTAATTCCTGGTCTGAGGAATGGGGTAGTAGCCAAACTAACACAAGAGGCCGTGCTCTAATGGAGGCTTTTGCTACATTAGACATCTCCGTGCTAAACACAGGATCCGAGCACACTTTTCACAGAGCTGGATATGGTTCTGTAATTGATATTACTTTTGCAAGCCGACAACTCTTTTTTCCGCCAAATGGGAACTTTCCAAGCGCTACACGGCGAGCGATCACTCTGCCATCATTTGCACAATTGGCAATTGCTCAACACAAAGGCCAGTGGTACAGCAGAGATGCAAACAGTATAAAATTGATACTCTCAATGCAGCGTTTTTTAGGTCGGCTCTCGTTATTCCACCTCTGACAGGAGACGCGAACAATTGTGCAAAACAAATTTCAGACGCAGTGACAACAGCTTGCGACGCCAGCATGGAGGTCAGTAGAAAGCACAGTCGACGTCAGCACTCAGTTTACTGGTGGAATGCAGATATAGCGGAGGCAAGGAGAATATGCCTTAAGACTAGAAGATGCTACCAAAGATCACGAGGTACGGAAAACTTCGTCACGCTCCAGAGGGAATACTCACATAGGCGTAGAGAACTAAAAAATGCCATAAAGGAAAGCAAGCGAAAATGCTTTCTAGATCTCTGTGATGCTGCAGAAAATGACATATGGGGAAAAGCCTTCAAAGTGGCTACAAGAAAGCTAAAAGCAAATAAGCCTGCTACCCCAGACGAGGCACAAATGAAAAATATTGTGGAAACACTCTTTCCTAATACTTCGACGGTACCCTCAAGGAGAGCCTTCCAGCAAATTCGTGCAGAGGACTCGCAAGTAAGTCCAGAAGAGGTGATCACAGCTGCAGCAAATCTAAACGACCATAAAGCTCCAGGCCCAGACGGAGTACCAAACAAAGCCCTGAAACTCGCTGTTTGTCTCGCTGCTGATAAGTTTGCTGAGGTATTCAGCAAGTGTATTTCTGAGTGCTCGTTTCCCAACTGTTGGAAAATACAAGACCTCGTACTGCTACCAAAACCAAACAAGCCTGCAGAAGACCCTTCCGCCTATAGACCGATCTGTCTGCTAAGCTCGCTTGCTAAAATACTAGAAAAACTGCTAGCCACACGTCTAGAGAACACTATTAAGAATACAGGAGACCTGTCTCCAATGCAATTTGGTTTTCGCAAAGGAAAGTCAACAGTTGATGCACTACAGATAGTTGTAGATACTGCTGCTAAAGCCATTGAGGGACAACGCTGGAAAGGAGGAAGTAAAAAATTCTGCCTTATCACCACTCTGGACGTTAAAAATGCATTCAACACAGCAAACTGGAGTCGGATACTCGACGCCCTACATAGGTTCCAAGTCCCAGAACATCTTATCCATATGGTCGAGGACTACTTTAGAAACCGAATCCTTCGTTACAGTACTCAAACCGGTACAAGAATTCACAAAGTACAAGGAGGTGTTCCGCAGGGCTCAGTTCTTGGCCCTCTTCTATGGAACATAATGTACGACGGTATCCTGCGCCTACAGCTTCCAATCGATACAAAGATAATTGGCTTTGCTGACGACGTAGCGCTTGTGGTCGTGGCAAAACATCTCCATGATGCAGAAGCGAAAACGGTCGCATCGGTGAGCTCAATTAAACAGTGGCTCTTCAACGCAGGACTCGAATTAGCGGACCAAAAAACGGAGACTGTCCTAATCAGCAGCCGAAAGGTAGTTCAATCTGCCGAAATTGTGCTTGATGCATGCACTATAAAATCGACTAGATGCATCAGATACTTAGGCGTATTACTGGACACTCGCCTCTCTTTTAAGGAGCATCTGGCAAGTGTTAACAGCAAGGCAATGGAATTAGGAAGAAGCCTCAATCGCATCCTTCTAAATGCAAGAGGACCTAGACAATGCCAGCGTCTACTACTAATGAATGTGCTGAAATCCACCATCCTTTACGGCGCCCCGGTTTGGGCAAAGGCGATGAACTGTAAAACCTACAGAAGAGGCATAGAGGCAACTTATCGGCTCGGCGCTCTGCGAGTGTGTCGCGGGTTTAGAACCATCTCAGACGACGCCGCATTGGTGCTAGCGGGTATGGCGCCCATCGATCTGGTGGCCCGGGAGGCCTCGCACATTTTTACCAAGAGACACTGCAATGAGTGGACACCTGCATTAAAAAAAGCAACGAAGGCTGAAGCTAGAAAAGCTACCTTAGAGGAGTGGCAGGCGCGCTGGGACAGTTCCCAAAAAGGAAGGTGGACATACCGGCTCATTCCCGACTTGGACGAATGGCTTGGCAGGCGTCATGGAGAACTAACTTTCGAGCTAACACAAATACTAAGCGGCCATGGGTGCTTCAAGTCATACTTGCAGCGCTTTGGACACGAGAGTAGCCCTGAGTGCACTATGTGCCTTAGCGAAGTTATCGAGGACTCGGACCACATTCTCTTCCACTGTCCGAGGTTCGACCTGGAGCGAAAAAATTTAGAAACAGCAGTGGGTGAAAAGGTCACAGTGAGAAATCTGGTAAAACTTATGACCTCCAACCAAAAGAACTGGTCAGCGGCCTGCAGTTATGCTTCAACCGTAATGAAGGAGCTTCGTGTCCTGGAAAGGGCACGTAACACAGGAGGGGCATGAGCAGCCCGCCATAGCCCTGCGAAGCAATAACCCCCGTTAGTCCCGCAGGTCTCCTATGGCATATCACACTTTTCCTTCTCTCTTATTGTTCCCTACTTTCTACCCTATCTTTTGCCCATTCTCGATAATCCATATCCATATATATTGTATATAATCTATAATGTCTAGTCCTCATTAAGTCAATATGTTTTTGTTAAGTTTTAAATACACCCTAAATAAACGAATTAAAAAAAAAAAAAACCCCTGTACTACCTCTACACTACCTCTACACTACCGCTACACTACCGCTACACTACCGCTACACTACCGCTACACTACCACTACACTACCGCTACACTACCGCTACACTACCGCTACACTACCGCTACACTACCGCTACACTACCCCTGTACTACCTCTACACTACCTCTACACTACCCCTGTACTACCTCTACACTACCGCTACACTACCGCTACACTACCGCTACACTACCGCACACTACCGCTACACTCGCACACTACCGCTACACTACCGCTACACTACCACTACACTACCGCTACACTACCGCTACACTACCGCTACACTACCGCTACACTACCGCTACACTACCGCTACACTACCCCTGTACTACCTCTACACTACCTCTACACTGCCGCTACACTACCCCTGTACTACCGCTACACTACCGCTACACTACCGCTACACTACCGCTACACTACCGCTACACTACCGCTACACTACCGTTACACTACCGCTACACTACCGCTACACTACCTCTACACTACCGCTACACTACCGCTACACTACCCCTGTACTACTTCTACTACCGCTACACTACCGCTACACTACCCGCTACACTACTGCACTACACTACCGCCACACTACCGCTACACTACCCCCTGTCACTACCTCTACACTACCTCTACACTACCGCTACACTACCCCTGTACTACCTCTACACTACCTCTACACTACCGCTACACTACCGCTACACTACCCCTGTACTACCTCTACACTACCGCTACACTACCGCTACACTACCGCTACACTACCCCTGTACTACCTCTACACTACCGCTACACTACCGCTACACTACCGCTACACTACCGCTACACTACCGCTACACTACTCCTACCTCTACACTACCTCTACACTACCGCTACACTACAGCTACACTACCGCTACACTACCGCTACACTACCGCTACACTACTGCAGTACTACCGCTACACTACCGCTACACTACCGCTACACTACCGCTACACTACCCCTGTACTACCTCTACACTACCGCTACACTACCGCTACACTACCGCTACACTACCGCTACACTACCGCTACACTACCCCTGTACTACCTCTACACTACCTCTACACTACCGCTACACTACCGCTACACTACCGCTACACTACCGCTACACTACCGCTACACTACCGCTACACTACTGCTACACTACCGCTACACTACTGCTACACTACCGCTACACTACCGCTACACTACCGCTGCACTACCGCTACACTACCCTACACTACCTCTACACTACCGCTACACTACCGCTACACTACCGCTGCACTACCGCTACACTACCGCTACACTACCGCTACACTACCGCTACACTACCGCTACACTACCGCTACACTACCGCTACACTACCTCTACACTACCGCTACACTACCGCTACACTACCCCTGTACTACCTCTACACTACCGCTACACTACCGCTACACTACCGCTACACTACCGCTACACTACCCCTGTACTACCTCTACACTACCTCTACACTACCGCTACACTACCCCTGTACTACCTCTACACTACCTCTTGCACTACCGCTACACTACCGCTACACTACCGCTACACTACCGCTGCACTACCGCTACACTACCGCTACACTACCGCTACACTACCGCTACACTACCCCTGTACTACCTCTACACTACCTCTACACTACCGCTACACTACCCCTGTACTACCGCTACACTGCCGCTACACTACCGCTACACTACCGCTACACTACCGCTACACTACCGCTACACTACCGCTACACTACCGCTACACTACCGCTACACTACCGCTACACTACCGCTACACTACCACTACACTACCGCTACACTACCGCTACACTACCGCTACACTACCGCTACACTGCCCTGTACTACCACTACACTACCTCTACACTACCGCTACACTACCCTGTACTACCGCTACACTACCGCTACACTGCCTGCACTACCGCTACACTACCGCTACTACTGCCGCTCACACTACCGCTACACTACCGCTACACTACCGCTACACTACCCCTGTACTACCTCTACACTACCTCTACACTACCGCTACACTACCCCTGTACTACCTCTACACTACCTCTACACTACCCCTGTACTACCACTACACTACCTCTACACTACCGCTACACTACCCCTGTACTACATCTACACTACCGCTACACTACCTCTACACTACCGTTACACTACCGCTACACTACCGCTACACTACCTCTACACTACCGCTACACTACCGCTACACTACCCCTGTACCTACCTCTACACTACCGCTACACTACCGCTACACTACCCCTGTACTACCTCTACACTACCTCTCCTACGCACTACACTGCAGCACTACCGCTACACTCTACTACCGCTACACTACCGCTACACTACCGCTACACTATCGCCACACTACCGCTGCACTGCCGCTACACTACCGCTGCACTACCGCTACACTACCGCTGCACTACACTACCGCTACACTACCGCTACACTACCGCTACACTACCGCTACACTACCGCTGCACTACCGCTACACTACCGCTACACTACCGCTACACTGCCACTACACTACCGCTACACTACCGCTACACTACCGCTACACTACTGCTGCACTACCGCTACACTACCGCTACACTGCTACACTACTGCTACACTACCGCTACACTACCGCTACACTACCGCTACACTACTGCACACTACCGCTGCACTACCGCTACACTACCGCTACACTACCGCTACACTACCGCTGCACTACCGCTACACTACCCGCTGTCACTACCGCTACACTACCGCTACACTGCCTCTACACTACCGCTGCACTACCGCTGCACTACCGCTACACTACCGCTACACTACTGCCACTGCTGCACTACCGCTACACTACTGCCTACACTACCGCTACACTACCCCTGTACTACCTCTACACTACCTCTACACTACCGCTACACTACCCCTGTACTACCTCTACACTACCTCTACACTACCCCTGTACTACCACTACACTACCTCTACACTACCGCTACACTACCCCTGTACTACATCTACACTACCGCTACACTACCTCTACACTACCGTTACACTACCGCTACACTACCGCTACACTACCTCTACACTACCGCTACACTACCGCTACACTACCCCTGTACTACCTCTACACTACCGCTACACTACCGCTACACTACCGCTACACTACCGCTACACTACCGCTACACTACCGCTACACTACCGCTACACTACCGCTACACTGCCCTGTGCTGCCTTTGCACTACCTCTACACTACCGCTACACTACCCCTGTACTACCTCTACACTACCTCTACACTACCGCTACACTACCGCTACACTACCGCTACACTACCACTACACTACCGCTACACTACCGCTACACTACCGCTACACTACCGCTACACTACCCCTGTACTACCTCTACACTACCTCTACACTACCGCTACACTACCCCTGTACTACCTCTACACTACCGCTACACTACCGCTACACTACCGCTACACTACCGCTACACTACCGCTACACTACCGCTACACTACCGCTACACTACCGCTACACTACCGCTACACTACCACTACACTACCGCTACACTACCGCTACACTACCGCTACACTACCGCTACACTACCCCTGTACTACCTCTACACTGCCTCTACACTACTGCCACTGCCCTGTACTACCCTGTACTACCGCTACACTACCGCTACACTACCGCTACACTACCGCTACACTACACTACCGCTACACTACCGCTACACTACCGCTACACTACCGCTACACTACCCCTGTACTACCTCTACACTACCTCTACACTACCGCTACACTACCCCTGTACTACCTCTACACTACCGCTACACTACCGCTACACTACCGCTACACTACCGCTACACTACCGCTACACTACCCCTGTACTACCTCTACACTACCTCTACACTACCGCTACACTACCGCTACACTACCGCTACACTACCGCTACACTACCGCTACACTACCGCTACACTACCGCTACACTACCGCTACACTACCGCTACACTACCGCTACACTACCGCTACACTACCGCTACACTACCCCTGTACTACCTCTACACTACCTCTACACTACCTGCTACACTACCGCAGCACTGCCGCTGCACTACCGCTACACTACTGCAGTACTGCCGCTACACTACCGCTGCACTACCGCTGCACTGCCGCTACACTGCTGCTGCACTACCGCTACACTGCCGCTACACTGCCGCTGCACTACCGCTGCACTACGCTACACTGCTACTACCGCTGCACTACCGCTACACTACCGCTGCACTACCGCTACACTACTGCAGTACTACCGCTGCACTACCGCTACACTACCGCTACACTGCCGCTGCACTACCGCTACACTACTGCAGTACTACCGCTGCACTACCGCTACACTAACGCTGCACTACCGCTACACTACCGCTCACTACCGCTGCACTACCGCTACACTACCGCTGCACTACCGCTACACTACCGCTACACTACCGCTGCACTACCGCTACACTACTGCCTACTACTGCTGCACTACCGCTACACTATCACTACTACACTACTCGCTGCACTACCGCTACACTACCGCTACACTACCGCTACACTACCGCTACACTACCGCTACACTACCGCTACACTACCGCTACACTACCCCTGTACTACCTCTACACTACCTCTACACTACCGCTACACTACCCCTGTACTACCTCTACACTACCTCTACACTACCGCTACACTACCGCTACACTACGGCTACACTACCGCTACACTACCACTACACTACCGCTACACTACCGCTACACTACCGCTACACTACCGCTACACTACCCCTGTACTACCTCTACACTACCTCTACACTACCGCTACACTACCCCTGTACTACCTCTACACTACCGCTACACTACCGCTACACTACCGCTACACTACCGCTACACTACCCCTGTACTACCTCTACACTACCTCTACACTACCGCTACACTACCCCTGTACTACCTCTACACTACCGCTACACTACCGCTACACTACCGCTACACTACCGCTACACTACCGCTACACTACCGCTACACTACCGCTACACTACCGCTACACTACCGCTACACTACCGCTACACTACCGCTACACTACCGCTACACTACCGCTACACTACCGCTACACTACCGCTACACTACCGCTACACTACCGCTGCACTACCTCTGCACTAACTCTACACTACCGCTAGACTACCGCTACACTACCTCTACACTACCGCTACACTACCGCTACACTACCGCTACACTACCGCTACACTACCGCTACACTACCGCTACACTACCGCTGCACTACCTCTGCACTAACTCTACACTACCGCTAGACTACCGCTACACTACCTCTACACTACCGCTACACTACCGCTACACTACCGCTACACTACCGCTACACTACCGCTACACTACCGCTACACTACCGCTACACTACCGCTACACTACCCCTGTACTACCTCTACACTACCTCTACACTACCCCTGTACTACCTCTACACTACCGCTACACTACCGCTACACTACCGCTACACTACCGCTACACTACCGCTACACTACCGCTACACTACCGCTACACTACCGCTACACTACCGCTACACTACCGCTACACTACCGCTACACTACCGCTACACTACCGCTACACTACCGCTACACTACCCCTGTACTACCTCTACACTACCTCTACACTACCGCTACACTACCCCTGTACTACCGCTACACTACCGCTACACTACCGCTACACTACCGCTACACTACCGCTACACTACCGCTACACTACCGCTACACTACCGTTACACTACCGCTACACTACCGCTACACTACCTCTACACTACCGCTACACTACCGCTACACTACCCCTGTACTACCTCTACACTACCGCTACACTACCGCTACACTACAGCTACACTACCGCTACACTACCGCTACACTACCCCTGTACTACCTCTACACTACCTCTACACTACCGCTACACTACCCCTGTACTACCTCTACACTACCTCTACACTACCGCTACACTACCGCTACACTACCGCTACACTACCACTACACTACCGCTACACTACCGCTACACTACCGCTACACTACCGCTACACTACCCCTGTACTACCTCTACACTACCTCTACACTACCGCTACACTACCCCTGTACTACCTCTACACTACCGCTACACTACCGCTACACTACCGCTACACTACCGCTACACTACCGCTACACTACCGCTACACTACCGCTACACTACCGCTACACTACCGCTACACTACCGCTACACTACCACTACACTACCGCTACACTACCGCTACACTACCGCTACACTACCGCTACACTACCCCTGTACTACCTCTACACTACCTCTACACTACCGCTACACTACCCCTGTACTACCGCTACACTACCGCTACACTACCGCTACACTACCGCTACACTACCGCTACACTACCGCTACACTACCGCTACACTACCGCTACACTACCCCTGTACTACCTCTACACTACCTCTACACTACCGCTACACTACCCCTGTACTACCTCTACACTACCGCTACACTACCGCTACACTACCGCTACACTACCGCTACACTACCGCTACACTACCGCTACACTACCCTGTACTGCCTCTACACTACCCTCTACACTACCGCTACACTACCGCTACACTACCGCTACACTACCGCTACACTACCGCTGCACTACCGCTACACTACCGCTACACTACCGCTACACTACCGCTACACTACCGCTACACTACCGCTACACTACCGCTACACTACCCCTGTACTACCTCTACACTACCTCTACACTACCGCTACACTACCCCTGTACTACCGCTACACTACCGCTACACTACCGCTACACTACCGCTACACTACCGCTACACTACCGCTACACTACCGTTACACTACCGCTACACTACCGCTACACTACCTCTACACTACCGCTACACTACCGCTACACTACCCCTGTACTACCTCTACACTACCGCTACACTACCGCTACACTACCGCTACACTACCGCTACACTACCGCTACACTACCGCTACACTACCCCTGTACTACCTCTACACTACCTCTACACTACCGCTACACTACCCCTGTACTACCTCTACACTACCTCTACACTACCGCTACACTACCGCTACACTACCGCTACACTACCACTACACTACCGCTACATCTAGCTACACTACCGCTACACTACCGCTACACTACCCCTGTACTACCTCTGCACTACCTCTACACTACCGCTACACTACCCCTGTACTACCTCTACACTACCGCTACACTACCGCTACACTACCGCTACACTACCGCTACACTACCGCTACACTACCGCTACACTACCGCTACACTACCGCTACACTACCGCTACACTACCGCTACACTACCGCTACACTACCGCTACACTACCGCTACACTACCGCTACACTACCGCTACACTACCCCTGTACTACCTCTACACTACCTCTACACTACCGCTACACTACCCCTGTACTACCGCTACACTACCGCTACACTACCGCTACACTACCGCTACACTACCGCTACACTACCGCTACACTACCGCTACACTACCCCTGTACTACCTCTACACTACCTCTACACTACCGCTACACTACCCCTGTACTACCTCTACACTACCGCTACACTACCGCTACACTACCGCTACACTACCGCTACACTACCGCTACACTACCCCTGTACTACCTCTACACTACCTCTACACTACCGCTACACTACCGCTAAACTACCGCTACACTACCGCTACACTACCGCTACACTACCGCTACACTACCGCTACACTACCGCTACACTACCGCTACACTACCGCTACACTACCCCTGTACTACCTCTACACTACCTCTACACTACCGCTACACTACCGCTACACTACCGCTACACTACCGCTACACTACCGCTACACTACCGCTACACTACCGCTACACTACCGCTACACTACCGCTACACTACCGCTACACTACCGCTACACTACCGCTACACTACCGCTACACTACCTCTACACTACCGCTGCACTACCGCTACACTACCGCTACACTACCGCTACACTACCACTACACTACCGCTACACTACCGCTACACTACCGCTACACTACCGCTACACTACCGCTACACTACCGCTACACTACCGCTACACTACCGCTACACTACCGCTACACTACCGCTACACTACCTCTACACTGCACTGCCGCTGCACTGCCGCTACACTACCGCTGCACTACCGCTACACTACCGCTACACTACCGCTACACTACCGCTACACTACCGCTACACTACCGCTACACTACCGCTACACTACCTCTACACTACCGCTGCACTACCGCTACACTACCGCTACACTACCGCTACACTACCGCTACACTACCGCTACACTACCGCTACACTACCGCTACACTACCCCTGTACTACCTCTACACTACCTCTACACTACCGCTACACTACCCCTGTACTACCTCTACACTACCTCTACACTACCGCTACACTACCGCTACACTACGGCTACACTACCGCTACACTACCACTACACTACCGCTACACTACCGCTACACTACCGCTACACTACCCCTGTACTACCTCTACACTACCTCTACACTACCGCTACACTACCCCTGTACTACCTCTACACTACCGCTACACTACCGCTACACTACCGCTACACTACCCCTGTACTACCTCTACACTACCTCTACACTACCGCTACACTACCCCTGTACTACCTCTACACTACCGCTACACTACCGCTACACTACCGCTACACTACCGCTACACTACCGCTACACTACCGCTACACTACCGCTACACTACCGCTACACTACCGCTACACTACCGCTACACTACCGCTACACTACCGCTACACTACCGCTACACTACCGCTACACTACCGCTACACTACCGCTACACTACCGCTACACTACCGCTGCACTACCTCTGCACTAACTCTACACTACCGCTAGACTACCGCTACACTACCTCTACACTACCGCTACACTACCGCTACACTACCGCTACACTACCGCTACACTACCGCTACACTACCGCTACACTACCGCTGCACTACCTCTGCACTAACTCTACACTACCGCTAGACTACCGCTACACTACCTCTACACTACCGCTACACTACCGCTACACTACCGCTACACTACCGCTACACTACCGCTACACTACCGCTACACTACCCCTGTACTACCTCTACACTACCGCTACACTACCGCTACACTACCTCTACACTACCGCTACACTACCCCTACCCCGCTACACTACTGCAGTACTATCGCTACACTACTGCAGTACTACCGCTACACTACTGCAGTACTACCACTACACTACCGCTCCTGCAGCACTACCGCTACACTACCACTACTGTAAAGTTAAGCAGTCAAAAGAAATCAACTGCTTAATATATAAAGTTATTTGAAAGAAACATTACAAATTTCATACTATTAAGAAATTTAATTAAACTAGACTTATTATATCATATTTTCACAGTTTTTGTCTGCCATATCAGGCTTAGAACGTATATAAATATATATATACAACTATATATATAGAAGAACTACTTCTTATGATTGTTTAACATTTTTAACATGCTAAGACTAAATCTCTATATTAAATTATGTATTTATTGTGTAAACATGTAAAGTTTTCAATATAAACATTTTGAAAAGTGTATGAAGAAGTAAGAGATAGAAAATAAAACATACACAGAGACATAGAGAAGCCAAAAACAAAACACCTGCCCTTCCTGCAAGGCCATTAACTAAAAAACAAAACTAATTGAGTTCAGTAAAACATAAAGTAAATGACTTTGGAATTTGGAAAAACTAATGAACTGATAATAAATTATGAATTTCCATTAAGTAGTCAAAAGTACAACAATTTTCCAATTAAAGGTATAGTAATGTATCTATGTATATGTTTGTATGTATGTGTAAACTTTATTCCCGTGTCGTTTTGCTTTTGTTGGTTTCATTTACTAGTTGTGCCACTAGTTTGATTGATTGATTGATTGACTATCATTGATTGATACTCAAACTTTTCTTCATTGTGTGTGCTCTCCATCTCTTTCTATCTGTATATGTTTGTGTGTTCTGGCATAACGGCTTCTTCATAAACTATGTATGTGGTGGTAGCCAAAACATGATAGTCATACAGTGGTTCAAGTACTGAAAGACATTGTTGTATTAAATATATTTATTGATGGTTAAACATAATGTAGAAAAAGAAAAAATATTTTTATTTTAATATGTAAAATAATATTTAAAATATATAGAACTACAATATATAACTTAATATTTATAAAATTTGAAGAAGGGAGAGAAATTTAATAATTAGAATTTGTTAATGTTAAAAATTCTTCGTAGTAAAATAAATTTTTTTTGATTCTTAACAAATGAAAAACTTCGTTTTTAACTTAGATGAAATTTCTTACGTTAAAAAAAAAAATCATAAGCAAAACAACTTTTATTAAAAAAACTTATTACATTTATCTTAAAAAAGAAAATTTTAATGATTTTTTATTTATTTTTTTCTGTTAAAAGGAACATTAAAAATATGAAATAAAAATCAAAAATAAAAGGTTTTCATAAGAAATATTATTTATATTAGAAAAACAAAATATTATTTAAATAAAAAATAAAAAAAATATATATATATTTTTAAATTGAAAAAAAAAAAAATATATATATATATTTTTGAACTGAATAATTATAATAATTACAAAATTCCCAATTTATATAGTCATTTAATTTTTTGCTTATCTATTTACAATTGGAAGTTCCATTTGAATGTTTACTATAAAGATTATAAATTATGACAAATGAATAAATTTATATTTATATTAATTTTAAATAATTGTTATATTTATTTTTATTAATATTTTATATTTAAATACATTTTTTCAAGTAATATACATAACTTTTTTATAATTAAAAAAAAAAATGAAAAATCTCTTTACTTTGTAAAATTTAAATAAAAAATACAGAAAATTATATATTTAAATATATAAATTAAGAAAACTGCAAAGAAATATATATGTATATTTACTTAATTATAAATATTTTTTTTACCAAAATAACTTTTATATTGTTTAATCACTTTTAATCACTTGAATTTAGTTTTCATTTAACCATTTGTTTTTCTACTATTTTAGGACACTGTGGCAAACAAAAGGATGAAAGAACTTGACAACTTTTTCTTCACATTGTTCCAAAACTACATAAAATACATGCAATCGTAATTGTTCTACCTATCATATGTAGTTGTAGTTGTTGTTGTTGTTCTTGTTGTTATTGGTCATGGTAAAAAGTCTGTCCTATATTGCCCATATAAACGAAACGACTCTCTGTGGTTACAAAAACGAAAACCAAAAACAACGAAAAAACAAAAAATGAAACGATTTTTGAAGGCGCATCGATGTCTCTATATATATTTTTTTTCTGTTTTTGTTTTTCATTCATAAGCGCCAAGAAGGGTAAGAGAGAGAGTGCGATTACTTCTCTATTCGCCGCTTGCTTTAGCACATAGATTAACCTCAACAAGGCTGTGGCTAAGGATAAGTGTGGGCAAAAAGGAGGAAAACATAGTTGCACAAGCTTCCAATGACGATGAAATTGCTCAATTTTTCTTCTAGTCATTCCCTGCTATATAACAAGTGAACGGAAGTTACACTTGAAGCGAAAACTAATTTCATTTCATCAGAAATTTCGACTTGAACTTTTACCATTTACTTTACGCTTTCTACGTGCTATCGTTTAGTCTGACCACGCCCACACACACACACACCTTACATACCAATATGTATATATATGTGCACACAACAAAAGTTTATTGGTTTGACTCTGGTGGTGTTTAACTTACCTACCAAAAAGTAAAAAAAAAGAGAAAAATATATATATGAAAGGACATCAGGTACTACCTCCAAATTATGACTTCCGAGAGATATGATCATGATCAATAAACGATCAAGGATATGTTAATATTGCACTTATTTTGAATATTTAGACAGAAATTGTTTAAGTTATAAACCAGCCCTCGCATATACAATATAAAAGTGAACGTGTGTGTGTGTATAGAGACATTATCCTGTGCATTTTAACTTATGACCAAGCATTTTGTCCTCCCTGCTGCTGTTCTTACTTTAACCCAAAGTGAGAGCAACTGTGGAATTTGTTGCCATTTTTGTCAAGGACACTTTTGCCATGAGGACACGATGAAATTGACGAAATGTCTAAATGACGGTACATTGAAACGATGGCACAACGAAACTCGTCTTTTGTAAGGATTCATCATTCGTTTCGTTGCATAAGGACTTTTTTGGTTCATTTATTGCTCAAGTGATTGGCGATAATTCGTCGCGGGATTCGCATAACCAGGTGAATTGAGAGAGGCAACCAAAAGGTTCTCCCTTTCCCTTTCTCTCTCTTCCTCGCTTTTACAATTTAACGTTAAGTAGTTTTGAAATTTAGTTTACTAGTTTTATGACCAATGTACATTAAGTAAAAGCAAATCAAAAGTTAACAAAACTATGCAAATTTTCAGTTAAAAGTTCTTAATACAAATTAAAAAGTTTGAAGTCTTGGAAAATATGCAATTTAAAATGAATTATAGATAAATATATATAGATAGATACATTGATACATATAGATACATATACATATATACAAAGTATAGTCAAAAGACAAGACTTAGAGCAATTTATGTTATGTTTTTTCTATTAATTTTTAAATGCTTCAAAAAAAACTAAAACTCTAAGAAAAATTTTGAATAATCTTTGAAAATTTTAAAAGAAATGTAAGGACATTTTGCAAGAATTTTTAAGGATTTCTTAGGATTTTTAAGATATATATATATATATATATATATATATATATATACTATAGTCAAAAGATAAACAATTTTTCTAATTTTTTTCCATACTTTTTAAATGATTTAAAAAAAAAGATACAGATACTAAGAACTCATAGTTTTATGTAGATACTTTGTCTTCTTTTTATGCCCTTGCAAAAAGGGTTATATTAATTTTGTTTAAAAGAAAATCTCCGACTATATAAAGTATATTTTTTTATGAAATTTCTATGAATTTTCTTTAAAATTTCGTATATTATATAAAGGATATTTGCAGAATTTGTTAGAGATATTATAAACAATGAAATTTTATTCTCGATTTAGATGAAACCAATATGGCAAATGCCATCATCCTTTCCTTTATTGATAAAGTTAATTTCATTCAGAAGCCAATTAATATGACAAAGTTCAATTATCGTCTCCCTCTTTACACTTTCTGATGCAATCATCTTTACGTTGCTCCTTTACTTTTAACCTTTCTCTCTCTCTCTGTCTTCTCTTGTGTGTATGTGTGTGAGTCATCATTTATCATTTTCCGGCTTGGATTGCTCTTCATCTTGGGCTTTGTGTCAAGTGTCAAGTGAATTATGTGCTGTTAAATGGATTTCATTTTGGTATATCATAAATATGAAGAGAATCGATTGCCTTGTAATTGTCATAATTAACACACAAACGCACACACAAATACACAGATACAGAAGCTGAAAAGTGGGTGGAGCGATGAAAACTGGTAATGGGGCAGACATCCTGTTGTTATCCTGTTTGTCATCTGTTTACTGTTTGCTCAAGACAAAAGGCTTACGCCATGTGGTTGTCCCAACGACCCACATAAATCTTTCTAGGGCGCAAAAAAAAAAAAAAAAAAAAAAGGGAACATAAAAAAAAAAAAGGAAACGGGAAAAAAATTTAATTATTTTTCAATCAACAAGCAGCAGGCGGCTCCTATCTCGTAACTTCTCCCTTGCAACCTACCTCCTTGCTCCATCCACTGCTTCTCTTATCAACTTTGAGCTATGCGCAACCAAAATTTAATGACAGTTTAGTGACAGACACACAAAAGACCTGAGAGTGCAGAAAACAAAAACAAAAAAGAAGAAGGAATAAAAAAGATGTAGACAAACTACTGCTGCATTTTCATAGGAGCCCTGAGGCATGCATATCCCCTTTGGCACTCGTTTATCTCCTTGCATCACCAAGTACGTACTTCCGACTGACATTTTAATTAAATCCCTAAAACGAAAGAGAGAGTTTTACTTCTCTTTTACCTGCTTCTCTTTCTATCTCTCTCTCTCTCTCTCTGCGTTGCTATCCATCTTTGACTTGAATGTTGCATGTGCTCCATATGTGTGGCAATGTGGTGTTGGCTTCTGTTGCCTTCGCATCGGTATTCAGTCTAAATCCTCAACTTTCAAACCTCAACCTCAAAAGCTAACTCTGTCAGCACCTATACAAATTGCAAATGACTTTGCCTGTTGCTTCTGTCAATTGGATTTTCCATCGCCCGGAAAATATGAAAAATTTGCAAAAGGCATCCATCTAATATATGGCTTGAGTACATTTTTCTCATATTATAGTAAGTTATAATAAAGATACATTTTCCATCTCAACACTTTGGGCTACAATTACTATGCAAGTCGTAAGAGCATGAAAAAAAAAAACCAAAATAATAAAATTTAATACTTTATAGAATTTAATTGATTAAAGTTTTATTCTTAAACTTTTAGATTTTTAATATTTTGTTAGTTTATAAAATGTGATGGAAATTTATATGCTCTTTAACTGATTTGATAAAAGAAATACTGTGTAGTCTTTTACTTTCACAAGGACATATTATAAAACTGTTTCTTATTAGAATGAAAAACCAAACTTTTGTCTCTTTCTGTTCCCAATTAATGTCTCAATATATTTGTAAATTTAATTGTCAACTATTGAGAAGCTATTTGTATAAAAAGAAGAACTAAATAAGAAATTAAATCAAATAAAATTTTAAAATATTTTAAA
This sequence comes from Drosophila neocordata, assembly GCA_018903615.1. Taxonomy (NCBI): domain Eukaryota; kingdom Metazoa; phylum Arthropoda; class Insecta; order Diptera; family Drosophilidae; genus Drosophila; species Drosophila neocordata. Next base: position 1,706,841 of record JAEIGI010000015.1, read on the forward strand.
CCAATTTAAAAAATTGCATAAATTTTACCATTCTTTGCAACATTTCAAACAAATTTTTCAAACTTTTCGATGGCTCTATCTTCATATTACAAACAAATATAGAGAAAATATTAATAAATATAATATAAACAAAACAGATTTGACATTTTCAATTATGTCATTACTTTTCCAATGAAAAATATTTCTTAAAAAAATAGTCTTGATAATTTAAGTAGAATTTCCATTCTATAGTTGAAATTGGTAACACTGTAGATGCTAGCAGATGATTCAATGGTCTGCTTAAGCTGATTAACTCTTAATGTTAGTTATTTTAAACAGTTTTTCTCGTTTTTTTTAAGAAATAAATGAATAAAAATAATAAAAAGCCATTTTTGTAAAAATTCATAGCATACTTATATGGGCTGATGTAATTAAAATTCAACTATTTAAGAAAATCTTTAAAAATACAAGTTAAGCTTGATTTAAATAACTCTACAGCTCATTATTAATAAAATTTATTTTTAATCACATACGCATTTATTTGTGTGTTTCTATGACCAAAAATATGCAAAAAGAAAAGAAAACAAAATGGTGGCAAATTTTCCAGGGAGCCAAATGTCCCAATTAAATGCGCTAAAGTCAACTTATAAAAGTTTCTGAAATTAGAAAGTTAAAAATAAAAAAACAAAGTAAACTTCTATAGTATTTCAATGATAATAGAAACCATTTTTAAACATAAATAAATTTTAGGAATTTTATAAATCATTTTTATTTGCGTTTATTGTCATTTTAGAAAGATTTACTCAACAAATTACTTAAATGACCCATTACTACCTGCCCATGAAGGATATAGTCTTCTACAAGGATATTTTTGTGATATTCCATGGTTACCCACAATTTGTGCAATCTCTCGCTTTAATAATTTTGGACTATATGAAGATGTTTCAATTCAAACTCACCTTGAAAACAGAAATGGTAAATGCAAAATCAGTTCAATTTAATAATCAACTCAATCCAAAAGTAAATTCTTAAGTAAACCTGTTTAAAAAAGGAATAATAACATTTACTTGTACTTACTTTATCTTATTCTAAGCAATATCTTTTTGCATCTAATCAAAATGAAATCTATTTACTATTATTGGATGGGCGTGTCTATTTAAGAACTTTACTTAACTATACCTTTAATTTATCATCAATATGTATAAATTTCCAATTGAATGGTTTAACGCCAACCGAAACGATAATGTTCTATAATCTAATTTCAGAGTTCAATCTATAGCTGTGTATGTGTGTGTGTGTGTTGTCAAAAAATCAGTGAGAGTAGAACCAAAAAGTAATTAGAATCAATTGACCCTGAACGAAATGGTTTTTTTCCAATTGACCTGTTTTTAGCACTCACTCTCGATGCCAGTGATAATATATCTTAAATACGTTTCACGTTTTTGGGGGGCATCAATTTCCAATGAGTGTGTATGTGTGTGTTAAATAAATGGACACCAAAAAATTGAAACATATGGAACAGCAATATGCCTTTAAAATACAATAAATATATATACCCAAACAAAAATATTGTTGTTATGGTCAAAATCTATCATTTATGGTTGATTAGAGAAGGATACAGGACAACAAATTGATAGAAAGAGATAGAGAGATATACAATTGGTCTATTAAGGTGGCAAAATGGTATGAGAAGTGTTTCAATAAAAAAGAAAATTTTCCTTAACATTTCTATATATGAAAACATATATATATATATATATATATCGATGTATATATATGTTTATATTTTTAGCATAACAAAGATTTTTCTTAGAGTTTTCAACTCATTGAACAATCGAGTTGGGCTACTCCTTCCCTTTGCCTTTCTCTTTACTTTTTCCCCTCCTGATTTTCCTTCCTGTTGTTTCTTTGTCCATCTAGCTGGACCTTTTGTTTGCATGCTTCTCTCTCTCTCTCTCTTTCTATCTTGCTTTATTCCTCTTTCTCTATCTTTTGATTACAAGTATTTTGCAGGCCAAAGCCATATTGGGTTTTGTGTGTGACTTTGTGCTTCAATTCGACTCGATTCAATTCTATGTGTCCGAGGCATATAAAATTCGCATCATTGATTTCTATTTTTGTTCAAAGCTCATTAAACAAACGGATAAAATTGAACAACAACAATGACAACAACAAAAAACAAACCAAAACAATGATCAGTCAGGCAAGTTATGATTTCAAAAAAATATATATACGAAGAATCAAAACAAATTAGCATGAAATCTGCAAATACCTTAAAAAATATATCTCAATCTACTACCAATATTTTGCTTCTTATTTTTTGGTACAAAATATTTTTCAAAATTTTCAAATCAATTTACCTGTTTTGTTTTTTTTTTAGAATTTACTTCACAATTTGGTTAACAGTCAAACAAGTTAGAAAAACTAAATCATTGTAAAATTACCTTTCGGGTGAACAACATCGGAATCAGTAAATTTTTTTTCTTATAAATTTTCTTAAAATATTATTGAAACCAGAAAAAGTAAATTGTAAATTATTGAATATATTCAAGAAAATTCTGGTAAGTAAATAAGCCCTTTTATAGGGCAAAACCTGTAGTATAAAAATATTATCAAAAAAGTTCTCCAGTGCAGCTTATGGCATTAGCTCCCAAAAAAGGAAGAAAAAAAAAACAACAAAAGAAAATGAATTTGCATTTCATTGATTAAGCAAACTGAAAAGTTTTTCACACCTGTATCTAAACCAGTTTTCAACTAGAAGCCATCAACATCAGCATCACAATTTGCAGTTGCATTTTTTTTTTATTCATTTTTTTTTTTTTGTTTGTACTTTTTCAGGGTTTTTGGCTTTTGGTTTTTTTTTTTGAGCCAACAAAACTGATTCTCTGGACAAGGTAAAAGTTATTACACTCATAGCACAATTGAAAAGGAGGTAACTAAAGCCCAAACCCAAATCCCTAGAACACGCAACTATCCTTCTACTACCATTTTACCCTCTTTCCACTATTTGGTTTTTGTCAAACTTTTTTTTCCTTTTTTTTTCAACGAATGAATAAGCTGGAAGCTCTTCTCTCCTATACCTAGGGAAGGGAGCATGGTTAAGGAATAGCAAGTCATGTGAGAGGGTATGAGAAAGAGGGTAAAAGAGGGAGAGAGAGAGAGAAGTGGTCTGTTGGCATGTTAGAGAATTGGTCAGACTTTTGTTTGCTTTTTTGCCACTCCAAGTGTAAGTTATTAAGCGAGTTAGTTTTTCGGATTTTCCTATCAAATTTATTTGTTGTACCCACATACTTTGCCCTCTTCATTCCACTACCTGTCATCTCTTCCCGCAGTGCCTTACCACCGAAGTTACCCATTTAACCAGCTTTCGCTTTTTTTTTTACCTTCTCTTGCTTTTTCCCTGTGGTGCGTCTGTGTGTGTGAAAGCTAAAGTCAATAACAATACAAAGTCTCTGATTGTGTGAAAAATATCAACGAATTTAAATATTTTAAAACATAACTAGTTATTTTATATATATTTTAGCTTTAATTTAATGGAATGAGATGTCTGTAGTATAATGATAATACAATGTTCCTCTATCTGTTTGTTTCTTTGCCACTTTTAGACTTTAATTTTGAATTGAAGTGTATGAAACTTGGTAGATAAGCTTCTTAGTTATATACGCCGAGGAGGTTAAAAGATTGGCTGCATCCGACTACCACAAGGTATAGTTTCAATGAGATTAATTAGTTAATATCACAGTCAAGGCCTGTAACTTTAAAAATTGGTATAAAAATTGTTATTTTTCATTGATCGATTGAATTGATTAGTAGAGTTGTTTTTTCTTTTCCATTGTCCTAAAAGTTTCATTACTTACCAAAAAACGAAAAACAGAAAAGAAAATATGGAGAACCTTGCTGTAAAAACGCATTCAATTTAACTTTCACAATTCAGTGTTGCATTTGCCGACGACAACGACATTCACTTTTCATTCCACTAACAATTTTTTTCCCCTTTTCATTGTTCTTTTTCTTCCCCTATTTTGTGTTTGTTACTATTTTTTTTTTTTTTTGTTTTTGTTCCTGTGCTTTGTCGTGGCATTGCCTGGCGCCACATGCGCCACATGACCACAAGCTATAACTCATCCTACCCGTTCCACATTGGCTATGCATCCGAGCACCATGCAGCAAGCCACCATGTGCCGTGTTGGCATTTGGCGTCATTTTTCGGCGTCAACTTTACTATGAGAGTCCAAGTCACCCCTGCCTCTCTTTCTCTTTCATTCATATAGGATCTTTGCTATATGCCTTCTTTTTGTCGCATGTTGAGGGTTTTCAATGCCAGTTTGTCAACTTATTGTTAAGCCAAGAATAAAGTACATCTACACGAACCAACATGTTTAAGGATATATGCAATTTGTGTGAATTGACGATATCCTTAATACCCTTTAAGAAGAAAAGTCTTATGTGTGGTCATACATAAACAGGCATTCCTTCAACTATATTAAATTTTAAAATTTGTAGTAACTTGTAAAATTAATTATTTTTGATTTCCAGTCACTTAATTAGCACAATGATTAAGCAGAAACACTTTTGGCAAAAGGAAAACTTGACCACAATGTCTTTATTTCCAGTGAAAGTGTATTTAAAAAGTTTCAGTTGCTTCTTGTTTTTTTTTTTTTTTACCACCAAGAAGTTTTCTTAGTTTTCTCTTCGCTTTTTTTTTTTTTTTTTTTTTTTTAGCCGGACAAAGAAGTGTAGTGTAAAGTGCAAGTTGGCAGCTTGGCCGCTTCCGTTTCCGTTTTGTAGTTTTGTTTTCTGCCTTTTGCACTTTCATGTTAGTTGACATTTCTTTTTTCCTTTTTTTTCTCAACATGTGTACCGTCTATGGGCGAATTGTGGATTCTTCTTTTTTTTATACACTGCTACAAAAAAGGGTTACATTTCTTTTGAAATGTAAAAAAAGCATAGGTTCCATATTAAGTAGTGGAAAGATATAGGAAGAATCGACTTAAAAATATAAAGGTAAATAAATCTTTTATATAAAAAATGTAAAATTGGTAAATTGCTAATTTTAAAAATTATATATGATACAAAGTTTCTTTGACAAACAAATTAAGAACTTATTAATTTTTTATTTTGGGTTATTAATTTATACATTTTTAATTAATATTTTATTTTGGTGGGGAATATAATTTAGTCAATAATAAATTTTTTGCTATGATTTTCCAATAAAAATAAATTATATTAAAAAAATAATAGAAATATAATTAGAATTAGAAAATAAAAAAATTGAAAATAAAGGATATTGATGAAGAAAATTGAATTAAAAAAAATAATAAATGAAATTGAATTGGAAAATAGAATTAAAAAATTATCAGAAATAGAATCAATAAACTAAAAAAAAAATTAGAAAATAATTTATCTTTTATCTTTCATTTTTTTATTTGTATATTAAAGCATACAAATTAAAAAATTAAAGATATAATAGAATTAAAAATGGAAAGAATTGGAATACAAAAAAAATTAATAGAATTCAAATAAAAGTAAAATAAAAATAAAGCAAAATCCTACAAAAGTCTCTTTGACATAGTAAGTTTGAGTTTATTTTAATAAATAAATTCCATTTTAGAGGGTATACAAGTTTCGCATATTTATAAATACTTTAAAAACCATTTTTTTTTTTTTTTTTTTTTTTTTCTTCGCTTAGTGCAGCATTTTGTTTCAATAGCAATAATAATACTAATAATAACAATAATAGTAAAAGTAAAAAGAACAAAACAACAATTTTATATAGAAACTTATTGTATCTTTTTACCTCTCAAAAGTTTTTCCGTTTTATCGTTTAGTTTGGCATCTTTTACCATATTCTCAATGTCATTTTACCATTTTTCTTATGAAAATTTGCTCAAATGGAAAAGCCATTTAAAAAGTCAAAGAAAAAGTATGAATTTACTTCAATTGGCTGATTCTTTAGGGGAAAACATTTGATTTTTATAGACTTCCACTAGAATGGCAACTCTATAGAAAACAGTGTGACCAAAGTAAACCACATACTTAAAATTATGTGTATGTAATCATAAAGAAATCTAAATTTTCTTTTATTTAAATACGACCCAATTATATCAAAAGTATACAAGCATCTTATTTATATTTCAGAAATATCTTAATCTAGTAGAACATGACAGTATCTGTCAAAAGTATATATACCCCGTTTAACAAATTTCCTTCTTTTTAGACATTTTTATTGTGAATATTTGAGACTGAAAATTCAGGCAAGAATCGAAAAGAGAATCAATTTTAATCGACATTATGGCTGTGAATGTATATTGCACAAATGGATCAAGTAATTTATCCCGTCATGAGATGCTATTGTGGGTCAATGAGTGCATGCAATCCCAATTCCATAAGATTGAAGAGCTATGCACTGGAGCCGCCTATTGTCAATTTATGGATATGCTGTTTCCAAATTCATTGCCATTGAAGCGGATCAAATATCGTACCAATTTGGAGCATGAATATATACATAATTTCAAATTGCTACAGGCCAGTTTCAAAAAGATGTCCGTGGATAAAGTGATACCAATTGATAAGCTAGTTAAGGGACGCTTTCAAGATAATTTAGAATTTTTGCAATGGTTTCGCAAATTCTTCTGTGCCAATTGCAAAAATCGGACCTACAATGCTATGGCGGCACGTGATGGCCAGATAATGGGTTTTGGTTCGGGACAAACAATTGGTTCAAGCAAATCTCGTCCACTATCAGGACGGACAACACCACGATTTACTGGATCAGATGTTAAATTAAATTTGATATCATCTCAAGTAACACCGCGTGTTACCACGCCATTGAGCAATACCGGATCATCGGTACAACAAAAAAATAGGGAGATAGGTAAACAAGAGGATGAGTTACACAATCAAGTACTTGCTATGCAGAAGGATCGCAATTTCTATTTAACTAAATTGCATAACATTGAGATTTTATGCCAGAATACCAAAGATGAATATCTACAACCGTTTATTCAAAGCATAGTGAATATACTATATCAGACGAATGATGAATCAACCGGTTGCTGAATGAAAGAATAATTAATACCCTCACATATACAGACCTGTATGAGCAGACACACAGAATCTTATACTTTGTTATACATGAAGTGTTTATAATCCCAAGGATAACTTTAAAGAAACCTATAAAACTGGCACACATTTATATATTTTCCCTCGATAAGATAGATTCTTGTAAAGTACAAAGATTTTCTTTTAATATTTTCGATAGCCATAACGTAAAGAGCCAACAAAATTTTCATGTTGTAATTAAATTTTATAATCTAATTTAAATTAATAATTTGAAACCTGTAAGGATGAAATGTGAAAATAAAAAGGGTCACCTTAAAGAGAAGATTCCAATATTTATATTCTCGTGAAAGTAAAGAATTAAAAAACTTTTTTAAAATATATTCAATAATCAAACAAAATCATTTATTTAACTAGTTCAGGGTCATCAATCAACCTGCAAATAACATAGACAAAATGTCAATTGACAAAGAACAAAGTTTGTGTTTAAAATTAAAATATACTTTACAAGATCTTCTAAAGGGATGCCACCTTAATAAAACGCAGTGTGACCAACTTAGCATATGCAAACTATGTTTATATTTCTTTTATCCCTATCAACTATAATTGCTGATTAAATAATATAAAGAAAGAAACAGAAGATTCCTTTTTAAACTTTCTTCTATGACTAATATTCTAGTTTGTGTTGTTATTCCTCTGGGAATTTAAAAAAAAAAACGACAGCAAATGGAAAAAAAGCAACCAACCACAATCACACTCTATTTAAGTGTCTTTATGTTAGGTATTAGACCTTAACTTGACCAATTGGTAAAGGGGTGAACAAATGTGCTAACACAGCAAAAGAAAAAAAGGTTTTATAAATGTATTTCTGTATGGGTGCGCTTGCGTGTGTGTGTGTGTGCGGCGCCAATGATATTGAAAAATGCAGACTTTTGACCTCATTTATCTATGTATATATATATGTGTGTGTCTGTGCCGATTCCAACCAAAGAGAGAATAAAATTAAGTAGGCATAGAACCGAACAAAATAATAAAAACAAAAAGAAAATGAAAATAAGAAAAGTAAAGTAAAGTGTGGCAATATAATGTGACAACAATGGCAACATAAACTCCAGACCAATAGCAAAAACCCTTTCGACCATGAATTCTGTAAAACGCGAAATTTGCATTTTCTTCAGCAAGAAGAGCAACCAAAATTTATGCAAAATGCAGAAAAAAAAAAACGAAAAGACCTTACCGAAATATCTATACCCTTGCAGTTCTAGGCCAAATAACAATTGCATCACTTTGCTTTTAATACAAAATTTAATATAACAATGAAAACTTTGTTTAAAAAATAACTTATATAGTAGTCCGATCTGACTAATTTTTATATATGCAAAACCTAGATACCTAAAAATCCTTATCTACCTAGTGTCAACCACTTTGTGCAAGTGTATAATCAATACTTAAACAGATTGTGAAACAAAGCAACAGCCTTAGAAATTTATTCAGACTAATATGAATTAACAATTGGCAATATTTCTTTTGTATAAGCTTCAACTTTAATAAAAAATTTAAAAAAAAAAGGATTTTTATTATATTTTGATACATAATTCCAAAAAAAACAACAACTGATTTTTAATTGTAAAGGACTTCCATAGTTTTTCTCAGAGTATTTTGAGGGCTTTGCACTATTTTATGGCATTTTAGCTATTTATGATTCACAACTGGTTCACGCATTGAAGGCTAATGGCAGCGTTTGGACTATTTGGATAATACTTTCATTTTAAATCTTTTAGAAAGTACAAAAACATTAACTCTATATTAGAAATTCTATATCCATTCATAGATGAAAAATATTTATAAAATTGTAAACAACAAACAAAAAATTTAAGGTTAAATCCTTTGTTATATTAAAAAAAAAAAATTACAAGAATCGACACAATAAATCCTTTGATTAAAATTAAAAAGCAAATTCAATTCAAAATTACACAAAAAACTTTTTAAATACCCCTCGTATTAAGAGAAAATCATAGATAAAAGATAAAATACTGGAATCATCAATATTTAGCACTTTGCTTTCACGCGTTGAGGACATCAAATAAAATAATGGCATATCGCCCACATCTGCTCTTAATATACAAAAGTACATTCATATATATATATATAAATTTATATATATATAGACATATATACGAGTATTATTGAATCGTCAGTTATTTTATGCAAATTTTGTCATGAAAATGCATACAAAATATGAACATGAATATACGTATATATATATAGATATAGATATATATATATATATATATAAAGCATATACATAGATTGTTATTTGGCTACTTTCATATAAAAAATATGCGCATTTTATAAATAAGCAAAATGCATTGCCATTTGTTTGCTGTTCCTATAGTTTTTTTTTTGTCTGATAAAAATAAATATATATATATATATATAGCCAACTCATAAAAATCAACATATCTATATGTATATATATATATGCAAACGATGTAAGCAACTAAGGTTATAAAATAGATGAAATCAAAAGGGAATAAATATTTCAAGAGACATTTTAAAACATTTTGCAATTAATATTAAAGGGTTCTTAACCCTCCCCAAGCCTTAACAAACAAGGATTCAACTCGGTTAGATTCAAACATTTTTAAAATGTTTTTCTTTTAAATAAATGGTCAAAGTAAATCTATTTATTGAAATAAGTTGTTATTAAGTAATATTTAATGAATATTGCATGAGACTTTTTATTAAAATCTGAAATTAAATATGATCTTGTGATTGCTTATGGAAAAAAGAATTTTGTGGTAGATATCGAAAGTTATTACTCAAAATTAATTCAAAATAATTACCAATAGAATTTCATTAGTATGTAGCCCAATCCAAATAAAGATTTTAGACAAAGAAAGCCGATAAAAAAAAATTTTCACGGCTTTATAAAATTTAAAAATAATAAAAAAAAAAAGAAAGCAATAGTAAAAAGTGTAAGTTTCCCGATTAACACAAAGTAAATTGTGGGAAAAATCAATTTAAATCAATTTAAAATTAAGCTTAGTACTCTGCAAATATAACTCAAAAATCTGTCCTTGAATCTTCCAAAACAAATATTTACTTAACGTCTATTCAATCTATTAAAAAAGAATCTTTAAGAAATCAATTTATAACTTCTATAAAATATAAAAAATTATTTAATTAAAGGAATGAATTATATAAAATGAAATCAAATATATATGTATAAATTTTAACTATTTTAAATCGAGTGCAATTCAAATGAAGCCTAAAATTTAAGTGGGTTAAGAATTACTTAGGAACTTAAACTAAGAACCTACCGGATATTTCAAAACCTAGGAATAGTATTTATAGATAGATATATAATGCCAACCCTGTAATATTTAAGCATACAGTGAGGTGGCTACATCAAGTGGCAACGCAATGAGAGTAGGTCATTGAGACAGAGTTGTCAGGGAGAGTTTCAAGAGTTTGGTCCTACAAAGCAGAGAGATAAAGTGAGGCAAGGAATTAAATAAGTCGGGTACATTATCATTAACATCCTGTCCCAAATATTGTTATTACTTCAAAAGTATTAATAATTAAGTTTCCTTTTTTCCTGGCTACAAATCAGTTAACGACTACCCTATAAGTAGGGTTACCCTGCCATTTTAAAAGCTAGTAATCCTGCATTTATCAATATCAAAGTAAGCCTTTCCTTCAACGTTTCATTTAATTTATTAAGTTTACTTGCTTTTTTATCACTTAATAATTTGCGTTACAGTTTTCTCTTCATATTTCAATTTATCTTTTTTTTTTTTTTATATAAAACAAAATTTTATTTTGTACCATTTGGACTGTGTGCGTTGGACAGAGAATCAGCAACTAAATGGCATATGTGGCTAGCAGTGATCGACATGGGAATGAGATAATGCGTGTAATGCTATGCACGGAACAGCGCACTGTTGCCTCATGTCACAATATTCATATTAATTGCAAGCCCGAGAGGAAAGAGACACGGTATGTAAAGTCCTTTTGCTCTGCTAATTAGCATTAACCTTAATCGTGTTCCTTTTTTTTTGCAGATATAAACGTTATGATAATGGTGAAAAATTTCATTATAATGCGAATCGTAAAAATAGCAATATGAATATAGTTCCTAAAATTGGTGTGGCTAAAATTCAAGTGATTGAGCCACAACATTTTACCGGTTGCAAATTGAAAGAGAATATTGGTAAATGGACCAAGGATGAGGTCAATGCCCATAGTACATTGCTATCAAATTCACCTATTGATTCAAAGGACTCATGTGAATTGAAATCGAGTTTACAGAAAGGAAGTAGCGATCCTTCAACATCTGTATTCAATTTCTGCTCGTGGCTAACGGCTAAAAAGTATGTTCCATTTCTATATTCCCTTTTAAGTATGAAAACAGTCTGGCAACTTAACCCTCTCTATATGGAGATGCCATTTAATAAGTAATGAATGAATTGATTGATATTTTTTTGCATCTCTTTTTAGTGAAGCTCAACAACAATTGGCTGAAGAGCGACGTCTCCTTTTGGAGGCTCAAGCGGAAAGGGCTAAACAACGAGCTAATTTGGCCCAGGCTAAATATGATAATTGGTTAAACGAAAAGACAAGACAATTGCAGCGATCCAAATCAATTTTGGGCTCTAAGGATTTGTCAAAGCAAAACTCTAATGCTACCAATTCTTCGCCACAACCCTGTACGGAGGAATCATTCCAACGTCTCTATGAATGGGAGCGTAAAAAGTTACTTGAGATGCGCAAGCAACGGGAGGAGCGTGAGTCACGTGAATCATTTAATACGAAATTGGAACAGCAACGCCGTGAACTAGGCGAAGAGGTTTGGCTGGAATGGGTTAAATTGTCGCACAATAAACCGAAACCAGTGCCAATGGGTCAAGGATTGGATTCATTGCGTGGCACCATCTCACCTCATTATCTAAATCCCAATGAATGGCAGCCCCTAATTAAGGATAATGCAAAGAATCTATTTTCACAAGAGGAACCAACCAAAATCCAACAGCGTATAGGACCCGACTATGAACGTTTGGAACGCTTGGCTCAACCCAAAAGGAAATTGTGGCTACAAACCTTCCAACAGCCAATTAAATTGCAAACTAAACCAAATGTGTCATCTAACAAAATGGATCGCTGTCAATCAAGTCTCACGTTGAACAAGCAATCGAAAACCACATTGAATAAATCTCAAAGTCAATCGCCAAAGCTAACATGGCGATCTTGTACATGCCTCTCACAGGACAATGAGAATGATACTTTGTCTCAGAAATTAGCACAAACCGATGAGGATAAAGGTCGTTCTGAATTATTAATGGGAAAATCGATGACGATGATGAAGCCTTTTAATGAAGATCATTTCATCAAATCGAAGCCAGGAAAAGAAAATCGTAAAGTTAAACAAATGCCCTGGCGTTAGTTTTTACTCAAATTAATCTAAACAAATAAATATATGTATATAGCTATTTGGAAAATACATATGTGTAGATGTATTAAACTTGAAAATCATCAATTTACAGAGTTTTCAATATAGAAAGTATGTTTAAAACATGAATTGGTTCGATATACACTTAAAATGAAAGATTATTCTTAAAGTAATTTAGAACAGAGCTTACAAGTTCCAAACAAACTGAAGAACAGATTGTAAAAACGCTTTTTTCTTCAATTAAAAGTTAAAAATTATGTAGCCTTTATAAAAATATTCAAAATAATATATAAAAATTATCAGATTATTATATATTAAAATATTTCTGATTATTTGAAGTAATGCTAAATTGTTACAAGAATTCGAAATGGACGATGTAGTCAAGAATACATTTCAGATCAAGTATAAAATACAATAAGATTGAAATGTAAAATGTGTAAACTAAAGAAACAGTAAGATTGAAACGGTAACGGAAATGATGAAATCTAAAGGAACGATGAGATTGGAACACAAATTGTCAAAACGATCAATTTGAAACATAAAATCTAAAAACTATAGAAACAATAAGATTGAAACAAAAATTGTGAAAATTATAGAAACAATGAGAATGAAACATAAATCGTAAAATCTATAGAAACAATAAGATTGAAATATAATAAGTAAGTAGAAAGCAAACAATAATATTGAAAAAACAATAGAAACAGTAAGATTGAAACATAAATTCTAAAAACTATAGAAACAACAAGATTAAAACATAAACTCTAAAAACTATAGAAATAATAAGATAAATATGTAAATTGTTAAAACTACAAAAACTATAAAGTAAGAACATAAATTAAATTATTTCTGTCATTTTTTCCTAATCTAATTATTTTTATATAAAAATAATAATATTCTTATGAAATAGAAAACTTTAACAGCTTTATTATAAATTTTTATATACTAATGCAATAATTACTAAAGATAAAAGCTACTTTCGCTCGCTGTGCTCGATTTACCCAGTGACACCTGTCCAACTTGTCTCCACCCAAGGTAAGGTTGTACCCACCCCCAATGTCCGCCCTTCTGTCCTTCAGACTCAGCCGTCAGCATAATTAAAAGCTAAGTACCTGACTGGGGCACACGCGACTCAACCAACAAGATGGACACAGGAGCCACACCAACTTCACTTCACTTGACTTCACTACCAACTCCCCAGCCAGTGGCCAGATGTCTCGGCCATGTGGTTAGCGTTGACTTTTGCCCATTGCCGTGTTTTTTTTTTTTTCTTCCTTCTGTTCGTTTTTTTTTTTTTTTTGCTTTTGGCAGAACTCTAGTCCAGACCGGACATGATACGACTAAATGGTTTGCTAGTACATTTTTTAACAAAGAAAAAAGAAAAAAAGAAGCTAAAAGAAAGGTGAAACTTACGGCAAATATGTGTTTTAATGAGTTGCAAGTGCAGTTTGTCAGAGGCAAACATGAAGCTAAAACTTTTCCTCTAACTAACTTGGCCAAATGTATACAAGGTGGAGAAAGCGAATCTAAGGATATATGTTTTGAAATCTTTAAATAGTTGGTAGGTCTGAAATAGTGGAATAATATACAAGGAGAAATTCAAATGAACTTAAAAAATATTTTAAATATTAAACACTAAAGAATGTAAGTTTTTTTTTATTGAAAAACTTATAACTAATTAATTTATTTAAATTTTTATAATATTTCAAATTTAAAATCAATAATTTGCAGCTTTTGTGGCAACAATTCAATATCTCAATATATAATTAAATCAAATAGAAATAATTAAGGAAGAAAATTAACATTAAATTCTATATGGATCTGGCTTTAATTAAGATGCAACATATATATATAGAGAATCTCAAAATTATTGGAGCATTAAATAAATTGTAAAGAATTTTAATTACTTAAATTTGAATGAAAGAAAGAAAGAATGTATGATAAAGAAATCGTTTGACCCCCATATACATATATGCCCCAATATTTGACCTCCATTGTGCCTCTTTTTTGTATAAGACAAGATGAAGCTTATGTTGCAACTTGCAACATTTCTTTGCTGTTTCTTTATGTTATGCCAAATGTTTCTTTGCTGTTGCCTATACACTGTACAGCCAGAAGATTTATAGGCTACAATGTTGCATATGTCAAGTGAAAGTAATTTTCCTTCTTAAGTTCAAATTTCATAGCTAAGAGTATTTCAAAGTCGTATAAAATCATTCTTTTTTATTATATTCTCCCTGTTTGTTTGTTGTTGTTTTTGTTGTTTTGCCCAATTTGTTGGGCCATGAAAGGAAAATGTTTCCACTCGAAGCTTTCTTTTTTCTTTTTTCTTTGCTTTTTGTTTCTTGCTATCTTTTTATTTTGTTTTTTGTTTTAGGAAAAGAGGACAGCGGAAAGCTTTTTGTGTCCACGCGAATGTCAAACGAATGCCATACGAGACGAAACGAAATGAAAAGAAAAGAAAACAAAACAATAACGAAACGAAATGAAACGAAACGAAATGAGGCGTCGAGTGGCGTGTCCTGTTCTGTTTTGTTATGTCCTGTCCTGTCCTGTCCAATTCGTCCATTGCATGTTGATGTCGTTGATGTTGCAGTTTGCACTTGTTTCTTCCCTCCCCTTTATTTTGCTTTCTCTTCTCTTTTTTCTTCTTGCACTTGTTTTGTTTGTTTCCGAACAAAAGCTTATTAGTGTTAATTTTAATGAGTTTTCACTGTTTCAAATGGCCTTGTCTAACATAAAAAAGTACAAGAGGAAACGACTTGTATATACCCTACATAAGTTGACTATATATATAATTGTCTGTTGTTCTTGAAGTTCCCAGTTTATCGACTTATGCATATATATACATATATATGTGATATATGTATTTAAGATAAAAGTACATACTTTCTCTTAATTTTCCCTTCCAGTTTTTATAAATCTTAATATACCTTCATTGTCATTCATTGCAGGGTATTTAAGGTTACCTACATTTCTGCAATTTATTGTCAATTGGTGTAGAAAAAATTGTTTTACATATTTACAATTGAAATAACTTGAAAAAATAATTAATTTGTTGTTTTTTTTTTTATTTATTACCAATATAAAATAATAAACAATTAAGCAAAACACGCTGCTGCCATTTGTAAGCTATTGTAAAATAGGGTATCTATATGTTTATATATACCTACATATATATATATCAATTGTTTTTTAAGACAACTTACAGATTCTATAGCTTATACATATACATTTATGATTCTGCACCGAAATGGATGTTCATTATTCCCGCAAAACTAAATTGTCAAGTGAAAAATTTGCAAGAAACCGATTCCCAAAAGATCTAATCCCAAATAAAGCCGATTGGGAATTTTTTTGGCAAAAGTTACTAAATAATTTGTAAATATTTTTCTTTAAGAAATTATCATAATAAATACACAAAAAAAAAAAAAAAACACCCTTGGGAAAATGTGTGAGTGAAAGAGGTTTAGGTAGGGAAATGGAACAACTTGAGGCTTGTCATCATATTTTTGATGCCTCCTAAACTGACAATCACACACCCACACACCAGCAACAACACCTGTGACTGTGATGATGGTTACAAAACAGTTAAAATATATGGTAACATATAGGCATAAATACATACAAACATATATATATATATACATATATAAAGCTAAGGGTAGGTTGATACTAAAGTTATCTAGTTCAGAGAAACAAAAATGTACCACATAAACCCAGTGGTCCAAAGTTTAGTGCTCTGTTTAATCATTTCAAGCCTTTTTTAACAAAACGTTTTGGAATGATTTTAAAACAATTGAAAAGCATTTTTTTTTTTTATTTTGAAACACTTGCAACAAGTGGAAAACATATTGGACTTGTTTCGAAATATTTGAAACAATTGTAGAGCCCCTTTTTTTGGATATTGTAAAACCTTGAAATAAAAAAAAACTTTTTTCTCTTTAAAACAATTAAAACAAATGAAAAACCTTTGGCAGTTAATTTGAAATATTTGGAAAACATATTTAAACTATTTTAAAACACTAACAATAAGTGGAAATCTTGTTTTAATTATTTTAAAACATTTGAAACAACTAGAAAACATTTTAAAATTATTTTGAACCGCTTAAAACAGCTAGAAAACATTTAAACTCTTTTGAAACACTTGAAATAAGTAGAAAACCTTTTGAAATTATTTTCCAAAAGAATGAAAACTAGTAAACAAAAATTTTTTTTTTTTTTTTTGGAACATTTAAAACAAACTTGAAAAGTTTTTTAAAACAAGTAAAACATATGGGAAACATGGGAAACCTTTTCCAATTATTTTTAAAACATTTAAAACAATTGGGAAACCCTTGGGAATTGTTTTAATATAACTGAAAATATTATTAAATTTTTTTAAAAAACACTTAAAAAATATAGAATACATTTTGCAATTCATTTGAAACATATTTTAAACTTTTTGCAACAATTTAAAAACCTTTGGCAAAAGTAGAAGACATTTTTAAGCTATTTTGAAACACTCAAAACAAGTGGGTAACTTATTTAAATATTTAACAACACTTAAAATAAATGAAAAACCTTTTGCAGTTATAATGAAACATGTTAGAAAATCTTTTGAAAACATTTTAAAATATTTGAGACAACTGGAAAGCTTTTTGAGTTATTTTAAAACACTAGAAACAAATGGGAAAATGTTTTCAAATATTTGGAAACTATTGAAACAAAGGGAAAACCATTTTGGTTAAACAATTTAGATTGTATATTGTTTTCAAAAAAGACATTCCGACTTGCTTTCATTGATCCTTTATATTAACTTAACTTTAGTTTATTCATCTTAAAAGAACCATAAACCATTTCAATTGATTCGATCGCTTAAAATTCGATCGGCCCTCGCATATAAATATGTATATTCTATATAAGTATGTACATATATATGCTATGATGGGTACAGACACGTGTGTATCTTGTTCTACTTCATCTACCCAATAGCATTTTAAATTCCAACAACACAAAATGTGCGTATAAAAATAACTCATGAAGGTGAAAAATCCCGTGCCAACTTTCTCGAATGTGTCAAGTACACTCAACGCAGGTAAAATGCCACAGAATGCTCCGAAAAATGCGCGAGCGCCAAAAAAAAAAAAAAAAAAGGAAGAAAAAAAAACATACATAGGTGTTTTGTTATTGCTGTTGTTTGCATTTTTCATACGTATAAATGAGTTTTACCTTGAGCGTAGTAAAGTTTTCCAAGTCCCCCAAAACATTTTGGCTAGTAACACTTTAATAATCGTTAAACATTTAGTCACGTTTTTCCTTTTTCGGGTTGAGCCCCAACAAAAAACAAACACCGCCGGCAGAGTGAGTGACAAATAGTCATCAAAAACGATTGGGGGGGGGATAAAAAAAAGCACTGACACACACACACACACACACAACATTCAAAGCTATGCCATGTCATCCTTCTGCTATGCATACTACTGGTACATGATAATGCCCGTTAAGCCGTCGACAATACTGTTTTGTCATATGTTTTACAGATGAATATATTTTAAAACATATTTTTCAGAAAAAAAAAAAAACGAACATATACCGAAATATTTATGGTTAAAACTAAGTCCTTTGAATGTACTCATAAAATCCTAAATGGTTGTTGGTTATGTCTCCTCTAAAAAAACATATAGAAAAAAAAAATTCTATTTGAATAGATCTAAACAAAATTTGTTTGCCAAATACATTTAAATTTGACTTTTTTTTCTATTTTACTCACAATAAGTACTTGGACTCAAAAGGATCCTTCTTTTTTAAGGATTGAGAGATAAAATTTCAACAAAGTTTTTAGTTTGGGAATGAAATTTTTCAATCACAAAAATGAAACTAGAATTGAAAGAATTTGTACTTATAATCTAAGCTAAAAATAAAGCAAGCAAGTCGTCCCTGCCGACTTTGAGTATACCCTGTACCAATAAGAGAAACATTATAAAATCAAACTCCTTCGAATTCGCCATTAATTCAAACTAAAATTCTCCTCACAAGCGGCAGCAACGAACGCATGCTATCTCGCTCACACTTACTACGCAAACAAATTGTACATAGATATATCTTCGATAGTTCTTGTCCGATTTTAACGAAATTTGATCAGCTTATACCTTTTGGCCATATTATTGAGTGTGCCACATAAAAATACACTACCTTCAATATAACTCTAGTTATTTGTTTTTCCTAAATTGCGGGGGCGGAAATGGGCGTGGCAAAAATTTGAAACAAACTTGATCTGCGTAGACACTACACGAATGCTGACACCAAATTTGGTTGCTCTAGCTCTTGTAGTCTCTGAGATCCACGTGTTCATACGGACGGACAGACGGACAGACGGACATGTCTCAATCGACTCGGCTATTGATGCTGATCAAGAATATATATACTTTATGGGGTCGGAAATGCTTCCTTCTGCCTGTTACATACATTTAGCGACTTTAATATACCCTTTTACCCTATGGGTACAGGGTATAAAAAGAATGCAAATCACAAAACGCAGTAAAAATATTTTTGTTAAGATTTCAAAATATTAATATTTTTTATAAAAATGTATTTGCACAGACTATTTATTTAACAATTATGATAAATAAGAATTAAATATTGATTGTTGATTGAAAAAAGAAAATTTTATTTAACGTAAATACAAAGATAATTTCTTTTTCAAGTTTATAAACATTTTCATAAATATTTGTTTTGCCCAAAAATCATATTATTTAATAGTCATAAGAGTGAATACATTGAAAAATGTCTTAATCGTGTTTGATGACCTTAAAGATAAAGCTTATTTGGCTATGTAAATACATAAGAACAAATTAAGCAACAAGGCTGACAAAAGAAAGTGATAGCCCAAGTCTTAGCCATTTTTCCTACTACTCCACCCCACAGTTTTTCTCTCCTTCCTATGTTAAGTACTGGAAAAGTTTATGAAATCAAATGTGGTAGGCAAAAGTCTCCACTATATATATATATATATATATATATATGGACTGAGACTCTTTTTCGGGGATTACAAGTGATGGAAGTTGGTATGAGAAAAGTGGCTTTGGATTCGACTCTAGATGAGTATGGTGTACTGGATTTATGTATGTATATGTATGTATGTGTGTGTGTGTTTATATATATATATATATGTCTGTGTGTATAACGTGCTCCTTTTGTAACTTGTTTTTGTTTTCTTTAGCCACATATTTCACTCTACTTTTACTCACATTTGCCCTTTTCTAATGTTTGCTCTTATTGTATCCTGTTTTCTATTAGTTCAAAAAAAAAAAGGGTATATCAGTGAATTAAGAAAGAGAAAAGAAAATAAAAATGTTGCCTTGGAAACAGTTGAGGTTATTATAAAAGCAATTTATAATTTTTTAAAAATCCTTTTGTTTTTTTAACTTAAAATATTATTATTTTATAGCTTTTACAGGATATCGCTCAAGCGACTACCACCCATGAAATTTTAACCGATTTTTTTACTTTGTCTTTTTGCTTTGGTTTTTCTTTTCACTTCTCTGTTGTTTTCTTTTTTTTTTGTTTTCTGTTTTTTAGCTTGTACTTTTTAATTTTTTCTCGCATATCCTGAAGCTCTCAGCAAAACTTTCTCTTTCCTAGAAGGCCTCCGAAAACAACAAACAAAAAAAAAAAAAAAAAAAACAGAAAACAAAAAATAAAAATAAACAAAATGCAGTAAATAAACGTTTCAAGACACAATTAGAGTTTGAAATTTGCTGCAATTTGGCTGTTGAAGAAGTAAGCCAAAAACTGAAAAACTGAACTAAAACTTTTACCATATTAAATTACTTTTTATGATGCAACCAAAAAGCCAAAAAAATGCAAAAAAAAAAAAAACTTAAGTAAAGAAAGAAAAGTAAAGAAAAATGCAAACATTAAATTTTGGACTAAAACATTAAATATATTTTTACTTACACACACACACACACACACACACACACAAATAACTCGAAACTTGGCGAGTAAATCGTCGCGTTTTGCTGCCACAAAAACCGCGTGTGCTAAATGAGCCAATAAGGAATGGTGCAAAAAGCCCCATGCCACTCCACTGTTACTTAAACGTTACCATCGCCCTTTCACTCTATTACTCTATTTCTATCTTTTTCACTCACGCCATCTTGAAAACCGTTTCGACTCGATGGCACCTACCAAGATGTCGTCTTGTTCAACTCGGTGAAGTGAAAGTGGAAGCGGCAAATGGCAATGGCAACGGCAACGACAGCACCAGCTGATAAGACTGATTCAAGAATGGTGGCAGAAACAGTGTTGCTGGATAGTAAAATAGTCAAAAGAACAGACAACAGATTTTACTTCACTCACTCACTCACTAAATTTACAATTTTGTTAATATTAAACTTGAATATACTCTATAAAAAATAAGATTTAATAAGAAATTATTTGTTAATTTAAAGAAAAAGATATATAAAAAGTTTTATAAATAAGAATTACCTAACAGGGAGGAAATGGAATTTGTTTTAGCTTAAATATATTTTAATACAAATTACTATATATATTTAGATTTCAATAACCAATAATAAGCAATTGTAATTACAACTAAAACTAAAAGTACAATTAAATATTTTCTATATATAAAAATCATGTTAAATGTATAAAATATTTGTTGTGACATCTCTGCTAGAAAGGTTTCTCATTCTCATTCTTCTTCTTCTTCTTTTAGCAGACTTTTACAAACATTTCTGGCCAACCTAATATTTTGTCTCTTTCTTTTGCAGTAACATCATTTTAGCCTTGTTCGTAGTTATAGCTACATTTTTCCACTTTTAATGCTCCTTTTATTTATTTTTTTTTTTTTCTTTGCTTTGCCTTGCTTCTCGGCTTTGGCCATTTACAACGGTTTGATAAGTAAACCAAACCACCCATACCCTTAACCCCCCCCACCCTAGCACTGCCAACCCCACTTGCCTATGCCAACCCATTGCCAAGTCAAAGCAACAACAATTTTCTTACCAAATCGCTTCCAGGCTCTTGAAAATGAATGTGCAAATGGCATAGGCTATTTTCCTAGATTTCTTCTTGTTGCTGTTGTTGTTGTTGTATTTTTCGATGTCTTCTTCAAGTAGGTGCAAATAGTTGTTGGTGCCACCAAAAAAAAAAAAACAACAACAACAAATATAACATCAAGTCTTGGGCATCTTTTTATGCAAGTGAATGTGCGGAAAGTTAGGGGCAAAGGCAGCTGTCTGTGAATAATTTTATTGCCTGCTAAGATATATATATATATATATATATATATATATATATATATAGATACCCACTCACCCCTCACACATATATTTTTGGTTAATAATTGAAACATTTCGCCTTCTGGCCATCAAGCTCTGTATCTGTCTAAGCATCCTTCCGTCCTTTTACCATTTCATATCATGCGTTTTGCCCACTTCCGGTCAATTTTGGCTTTATGGTTTTCTTTGTGTGTGTGTGTGCGTGGGTGTAGTTGTCCGTTGTTGCGTGTATTGACTGTAAATTGTTGTAAATTTTTGTTAAAAGATTTAACTAAAGCTGCATTTCAATCAACTTTGGTCCTCTTTTTTTTACATTTATCCTGCATGAATTATATGCCCAAAGGGTTTTCTATTCCTTTTTGGATTTTCAAACACTAAAAACTATATATATATGTATATATATTTGGTTATATGTATATAAAAAAAATTTGATTGTGTTTTTGGTAACAGTATTTTGTTTTCTCTTGTCTTACTTTCTCTCACGTGTTGTATTCAAGGATAATTTTAATCAAATGATAAACGTTAAAAGATTATCCGCCTTATATCGTAATGCATATTTACTCCAATTATGCGTCAATAAACGCGACCTCAAAGTTTGTCAATAAAAATGAAACGTGTTAAGCATAGAGAATCATCAATTGTCCTTTGGCAGATGTGGCCTAATGAATACATAGGATACAAAACAAAAAAAAAAAGGCACAAAAAGGGAGCAAAAGCATCCACACCAGTTGTTGGCTTTATTAAAAGGACATGCAGGATACTATGAGCGTGTGTGTGTGTATGTGTATAAGTGTGTGGGATGGAGGATGTCTCAGCAAATTGCTGCGACGACACGAAACGCATAAACCAAACACATGCCTAATTTCCATGTAATAATAGCGATGACCTACAAAATGAGAAGAATAGAAAAATATATATATATACAAGTGTAGATATATATATATATATATATAGATATATATATGTATATATTGTAGGATAGTTTTCCATGCCAACACCTTCTCAATCTCCTTGATATTAATTCGTGCAGTGTATGCAAATGATGCCAATTATAATCAATTTACTGCAAAATTAGCAAATATATATTTTTGTGTGGGGCATTTCAAGTGGCATCCTTTGGTCAACATTTACAATATGCAGGTGATCCATTAAATGAATATGTCCTTGAAAGCGTAAATGGAAATAATTTAATTTGATTAAATTAATTTGAGTTTGAAAAAAAACGTAGAAGAACGCTCGAAGTTAAGCCATAACAAAGCTCCTCTGCCCTAACAAACTTGTTTTCTAAAGAACTATATTTCATTTATCAAAACAATAAGAAAGTATATAAAATAAATAAGTTTTTTCGACCAATTATTCCAATGGCAACTACTGCATATAGTCTACCGATCCTATCAAACTTAAAAATACCAAATTTCATGATAATAGCTTTTAACACAACCAAATTATAAACCTTAAACTTGATTCTTGATCGCTTATATCTATGGGAACTATGTGTTATAGTTAACCGATTTTGCTAAAATTTCGTAGAATTATTGAAAAGCATATAATAGTATTAAAAACTGAGTTGAGTGCCACTAGCTTAGTTTTCTGTATTAATATTTATTTTTAGACTGATTGTTTCTATGGAATCTCTACGATATAGTCAACTGATTCTTAAAAAACTTGGTTAATATTTAAAAAAATATATTTAACTTACTTATACCAAATTTTATAGCAATAGATTCAAAAACAACAAAGTTTGTGATTATTTCAACTGATTATTTCCGTGGAACCCCTATGATATATTCAACTGATTCTTAAAAAACTTGGTGAATATTTAAAAAAATATTTTCTTAGCAATAGATTTAAATACAACAAAGTTATTGATTATTTTTAACTGACTGTTTCCCTGGAATCTCTATGATATAGTCAATTAATTCTTATAAGCTTTGCTTAATATGTTCACTAATATATTAAACTTACTAATATTAAATTTAGTAATATTTGATTCAATAACAACAAAGTTATTGATTATTTTATAACGATTTGTTACTGTGGGAGCCACAAGGTATACAAAATATATGAAGCTATGAACAAAATTTTAGCAAATTGGCTTAAAGACTGTTGGAGGATATAGATTCGAACAGACGAACAAGGCTATATTAGCTCAGTGATGATTTATATAGTCGAAGACACTTATTGTTTTATGTGTTGCAAACTACTTAACAAAACTTATCTATCCTTAATGTTAACTTACCCTTTTTGAACAAATATTTCTAAAGAAATTTAAGCAAAATCACAAACAAGAATGCAAAATTTCTTTCATATATATAAATATTACTATAACTAAAAAATCAAGCTATATATATGAATTATCTAAAATAAATAAACTAAGTAAATTATTTATGGAAGAAAATAAGACAATACCAAGACTCTTCTATGAAATAAAGGACATGCCTAATGAAGGTTACAAAATTTTATATATATATATATATATATATTGGAAGAAGCTCAAGGCTCTGAAAAACTTGTTAAATAAAATATTCCAAAGCTGTTAAATACATAAAAATAGTTTATAAACCTAAAACCAAAGTTTTCAACACATGTGAAACTTTTCAAGTGTTAAAATAGAAAAAAAAAGCAAAAAAAATCATTAAAATTTCATGGCTAAGCAATGTACAAGTTGAATTTTTAATGAGATAACACACAAAATTTTGTCTAGCAAACAATTTAAAGAAAAAAAAAAAAGAAAAGAAAAACCAAAAAAAAATGAAAAATATATATAAAACTTTATGGTATATTTAAATATCTTGTAATTAAATTTGGTGAACATCATGAGTATTCTTTATCCTAGTCAAATAGAAAGTTTTGTACATTTTTGCCACTTGAATTTTGTATATGTAAGTTTGTGAGTGTGTATGTGTGGTTAGGGATTCAAATATGTGTGTATGTGTGTGTGTTTGTGGGTGTTTGGTATACCTATTGCAATATGCTTTATACAAATTAACAATGAAATCAAATTAAAAACTTTTCAACTAACTATAAGATAAATGTTTGCACTTTTGTGTGATAGCCAAAGTCCCTTTAAGGATAAAAAAAAAAAGAGGAGGAGTAGTAGAAAAGAAAACCTTGATGAAGAGACACGTGCAAATATATAGTGGTAAATTTCATCATTATCATCGGCATCATCATTATTATCTTAAGGGGCTCCTTTTCGTCTGAATTCCAAAAACTTGCCAACGTCCTTCCACCGATTGATTTGGCAGCAAAAAGAGCTAAGAGTTTGAGTTAAGTTAAGTTTGAGCGACAAACCAACTAACAAACAAACAGAAGCCAAAAACGAGATGGGCCAAGTTAAGGCAGTTGTCAAACAAAATCAAATGGCACAAACTGTAAAAGGAGAGGAGGCAATATATATATATGTATGTATCTAACTCTCTTCCTCTCTTCTCTGTGTGTGTGTGTGTATATATATATAGAAATTTGTAAGAAAAATAAGCATACGCACTGTTGTCATGGTCATCGTTCTTGTTCTCGTTGTCCTCAGTGAGTAAGTCAGAAATAGATGAGAGGCCACAATGTCTACTAAGAAATATGTAAGTTTCTTGCGAGGGTTGCTACTAATACCAGGGATGAATAATAGTTTCTCACAATTGTATGTCATCGTTTGAAATGAACAGCAACAAAAGGAAAAACAATTATCCCATAGAACTTTAATTCACTAATATATTTTATTAAATTGTTTACATTTGCTATAAAATAATAATTAATATTATGACAGTTTTTTAATCGTTTCTTTTTTTGTTGTGTTTAAAACCTTTTTAACACTTTTGAAATATTGATTGACATGTTCATTAATTTTTTAAATTATGGAAAATTATTAAATTAGTTCTATAATTATATATATATACATATATATAGGTAGATAAAGTTAAATTTATTATTTTATATTTTTTAAATGTATATAATCAAAAGATATTTACATTTTTCTATATAAAACTCTCTTCACTTCACTTTTAACATATAAAATAATTAATTGTTAAGAAAAACTTTTAAAAGTTTATATGAAATTTAATAGAAAAACTTGTTTTTTAATGTAAATAGTTGAAAAATATATCAAAATATACGATTAAATAATTTTTCTTATATAAACCAAAAACATATAAGTAATATATAAAATGTTGTCTAACCATTTGGCATACAAATATCTATCTTATTTAATGCCAATGTCAATATGTTAATATATTAATTATTCCATGTAGTTATATAATATAATATATTCATGATTTCTATACTCAATTTGTTTTGTCATCCCTGGCCATATGACCTGGTGTGGGACTGATGACGTGAGCCTAATGTGAAACGATGCCAAAGCCAAAAACCAAATTTAACTTCCAACTTCAAGACAATTCAAATTTGATGTCACTAGGTAAGGGAGACAACTGCTGCAAACATACTATTGGGTCACATATACACCACATACATAGACATATGTATAAATGTATATATATATATATATATATATATGTATTTGTAGAACAGGAACTGCTGGCAATGCAGACACCAAGGGGGGTTAAAAGGAAAGCTTGCTCTACGACAATAAAGATGATTATGTTGATGAGCAGTATGGGGGAGAAGGAGGGTCATGTGGCGCTGTAGAAGGGTAGTGGGATTGGTTTAAGGGAATGTTGATGACACTGCCAAATAGTTGAGAGACAGAGCAAAATATCACTTGTGTGTGTATGTGTGTGTGCTTACGTATGTATTTACATCATTTAAAAAAAAAAAAAAAAAAAGTCTGAGGCAAACAATAACACGTTTCACTATTTATCTCCTTCTCTCTCTCACTCTCTCTTTTGGTTTTTCATACCCTTTTATAGAGTATTGCTTATTTGTCTGCCATATCCATTAATCTAAATACCAAATCGTCTAGCTATAAGTCACTCGCAGGGGAAAAAAAGGAAAACTTTACTTTAACAATTTATATTAATCTCTTTTTTTTTTTAATAAACAATTTGCCACTTTTAAATATATTTAAATATATCTTAAAGTAAGTCAATTTTATTGCTAAAGAGAATTTGTTTATTTGTCCAAAATGAATCAAATTTATATATTTTGCTAAATGACTAACTTAAAATGATTGCAAGGGTATTAAGAAGTCTTTATATTTTGCTGTTTTTCTTTTCCAACTTGTTTTGTTATTCATATTTATTAAGTATTAAATTGTTGTTGATGCCAATAAATAAGCCTTGGCAAAACTAAAAAAGTATTTACCAATATAATAAATGTTGCCAAAAAAAAAAAAGCAAGCAAGTCGTCCCTGCCGACTTTGAGTATACCCTGTACCAAGTAGAGGAACTTTATTAAATCAAACTCCTAAAATTTACCATCAGTTCAAACTAAAATTGAAGTGGGCGTGGCAAAAATTTGAAACAAACTTGATCTACGTAGACACTACACGAATGCTGACACCTCACATGTGGTTACCCTAGCTCTTATGGTCTCTAAGATCCACGTGGACGGACAAATGGACAGACGGACATGTCTTAATCGACTCGGCTATTGATGCTGATCAAGAATATATATACTTTATGGGGTCGGAAATGCTTCCTTCTGACTTTAATATACCCTTTTACCCTATGGGTACAGGGTATAAATATTTTACTGTTAAATTCGCTTACTAAAACTGGTGGCCATACTTATATACCTCTTACATATATATATAATTTTTTGCATCAAAACTTATTATTTCTGAGCAACTTAAGAGGCAATTTTTTGTTATCGGTATAATACACATAAATGTCCTTTTATTATCTTAGTCAAGAACTTTGCTGAAGGAAATATATTTTATCACATTATTCACACGTTTCGTATATATAAAGTAAATAACAAAATATAGAAAAAAATATATATGTATATATATATATATATATATATATATATATATAATACTGTTATGCACAAAATGAGTTATGAACAATAAAACGGAAAATATAAAACCCCATTAAATGTATCAAATCAAATGGGCCTAACTCATTTGAACGACAAGTACACACACACACACACACACAACACCCTGGAGGGTAACAAAAAAAAAAAATAAACGAAGAATGGAGAAGATTTGAGAGGGGTGGGGGGGTAAAAAAAAACAAGCAACAACAACATAGACATAGAAGACATACCAACATTAGGGTGGTAGAATCTCTTTTAACAAGAAAATGGTCTGTGGGAGAGGGGAAGGGTGTGGGATTCAACTTTTCAACTTTCCCTAATTTTTTTTTTTTTGGTAGAAGTAGTTAAACTCTTTCAGCACAAAACCATGTTTCAAGTTAAACTTAAAAAAAAAAAAAAAAGAAATAGAAGAAATAAAGTTGTTTTTTGCGCCAAGTTTCTGCTAACGCCCCGCCCCCCCCACCGGCAACCCCACCGTACTCTTTTACCAAAATAGATGCCAAACAAATGTAAGAAGTTTTCCTTCCTTGTTCCATTTTCTATGTATGTGTCTATGTATTTTTCTTTCGTCCTAGTAAAGACTCTCTGAAAATGTAATAAAAACTGATGTTCAACATTTTTAAGACCATGTCACTTGTTTGTCGTCCTTTTTTTTAGCCATGGGCATAATAGTAAGAATGGGTAAAGTGAAAATCAAGCTAAAAGCCGTTCAAATTTCAAATTGTGATCAGAGAAAAGCAAGAGCAAGAGCAAGAGAATAAGGTTGCCACACTGTCAACATATTATGCTTATGCTTATGCTTAACTAATTGAAATTGAAACCTTGAAGAAGTAAGTTTTGAATATATTTGGAAAGTATCCTTGAAAGTTTTATAAGCAAAATAAGAAAAAGGATAAAATATAAAACAAAAAATTGATAATTCCACCTTTTACAACTGAACTTTAAAAATACATTTATATCTATCAGATTGTCTATAAATTTCAAAGAGTATTTATTAGCAGATAAACCTTAATCCTTAAAAATACTTCATATTTTCATTTATTATATGAAAAAAGAGTATATTTTATTATACAATAACATTTAAATAAAATTTCAATGTGCCACTGCATAGAAAATTATGTAAATATATGATTGGTCTATTAGGTGTGATAATTCCCTTAATTTATGTCACATATTTGATATCGTATCGATATATAAACAGACACACACACATACATATGTAACATTTGTGCAATACATTAAGTTGTATTTGCTTTTGTCTATTTACCATAGTCATTGGAAACAATTGAATCAAATATGAAAAACGAAATCCAGTTTTGGCCAACATTTTAGCAAAAACCAAAAAATCAACAACACTTTCAAATGATTTGTGCCCTGTCATGTAATTTAAACACTTTTATGGCTAAATGGTATGACACTAGAATTTTAGATCTGATGGATAGTAAACAAACATATATAACTGTATATATACCCCGCATATACATAATATACATATATACATATTTATATCTTGTATATACATATATATTTACATTGCACTCCTTACTATATTCCAGACAATTGAATCTTATGATTTATGCATTTACATTTTATATATAAAAAGTAAAAAAAATTCCATTATATTTAATTATGTATTTGGCATTTGAAAACTAAAGTTTTTATTTAAATTTATTCTAAGGCTACATTTAGTTTTACTCTATGTCTATAGAATCAAATGAGGGCATATTCAATTTCTAAAATGATAACAAAATAAAAGAAATTTAAAGTTTTATCTTTTTTACAGTGTATATCTTAGTCTATTTGATTCGATTTCTTGAGATTGCAAACCATTTCTAACTCGAGCCACGTTCAAGCCAGCAACAACAATATAAAAAGCTAATAGAAAAATATTCTCAACTCATTTTTCGTTTTTTTTTTTTTTTTGGTTTTAGTCAGTGTTGAGCCCAGGACTCATCAGGACTAAAAGGGCATTGTTGTTATTCGTTGGCTTTGCCTTTAATTGACTTGAAATTGCCTGACAATTTGTTTGGCTTTACTATGAATGCTGTGTTGTCTATTACAACAATGTGCTAGCATTATTGTCTGTTGTTGTTGTTGTTATTGGGATTTTGTTTTTCCCATGGGTTCAATGGCCATATAGATATCTAACCCTCAAATGCCTAGATTATTGTAATTGGCCAATTCTGGTCAGTTAAGAAGAGCTTTACCATGAAATATTTCAATATAAATATTTAATCAAATTGATTAAACAAAAATATAAAAGATATTGGTTAACGATTTTGGAATACCTTTTATTTCTTATGATTCAAGTAAAAATAAAGTACTTTTTAATAAGTTTAAGCAATGAATTCTAAGAGTTATTATTTAATTAAACAAAAGAAAAGAAAAGAAAAGAAAAGGCTTTTATAATTTCAAGCAACTGTTAAACTTTAAGCTCTACAAATTTTAAAGATGCTTATTAAAAGAAACACATACATATGTTTTAGGGAATTAATAATAATTTGTAAAGAATAAAGTTCTTGCTTTCTATAAGAAGTTGCCTGCAACTAAGGTCGCTTTCAGCGAGGTATTACTGTATATAATAAAAACGCTAGAATCATTTTAGAAACAGAAAATTGATAAATTTGTTAGATTCTATCTAACCACAAAAATAATATATTTACTTTATAATTTGAATAAATAAAGTATTTATTTTATTTCGAATTTAATGATAACATTAAATTCAATAATTGTTTGTTGTTTTGGGCTAAAATTAAAGTAATGCTATAAAAATTTATTTTGCTATGTTTTATGCTCCATCTATATACAAATACATAAGTACATACATACATTGTATGTATGTATATACATATGTAGATCTATGTATGTTCATAATTAATGTTCTATGGTATATGTATGTACGTATGTATGTGTGTATGTATTTATTGGTCTGCTAGCCGTGTAACAACGTACCGTAAAAACAAATGTAATTAAAGGAAGCTTTGGTCATTTTTGTCACGTAATTTACTGTTGCACACTGTTGTACAGCTATATAACATGTATGTGTATATGTATGTATGTATGTTATGTATGGCATGTACTTATATATGCACATACGTATATACATATATGTATATATATATGTAGGTATATATGGGTATCAAAGAAAAGCACTAATTAGCCACGCCGGTCATTACAATTGAAAGTGAATTGTTGTTGCAGCCTGATGGCCCTTTTGTAATTGCTCTGCTGTTGTCATGACAAATTTTTGCCCAATTGCATTCCATTGCGGTCTGGCATTAACCACATTGATTCATTGACCACCATCAAGCCCACCAAACTGTACCACCAAACAGTTTACCCCCAACCCAAACCACATCTATAACAATCAATTTAATTTCATGCAAATGAAATTGCCTTAACTTTAGATACAGATGTTTAGGAATCTAAAACTTTAACTCGGTATGCCCTATTAATATAATTAATTTTCCCCATTTCGGCATTAATGTTGCAGAAAAGGAATATCGTTAGAAGATCATTAACTTAAATGGAACAATAAGTAATGATTTCATCAAAATTGTATATAGTCCTTTATCCATGAAATTTCAATTTAGAAAAACTTTTTGAATATATCTTTCCCTTAATTTAAATATTATTAGCCAAAGTTAACGTCAGAATTGAATATTATACTAAATTTAAAACTACTAAGAAGAATTTTGATAACAAAAATCAATAAATAAACTTTTGATTTAGTTTATTAAACAATTAAGGGATCACGAATAAATTTTTTGAAAAAAGAAATGATATTAACTTTAAATAAATAAGGCTTAAAAAAATTTGATTATTACTTTAACTTAAAATATTTTTAATTTATTTTTTAATTTATTTTTTAATTTATTTTTTAATTCATTTAATAGACATAAAACGACTAATTATATCATTATAACGTTTTTTTAAACAAGTTGCATTATTTATAGTTTTTTTTATGTATTTCTTTTTTTAAAATTTACAATAATTCCAAATGAATTGAGTGCTAAATTCCCTTAAAAGTGGTTTAGAATATTAAATATATAAATAAATTAAATTACTAACATTAATTCTACTTTATTTTCTTAAAGACAAATAAAAAAGCAAACAAGTCGTCCCTTATATACCCTTTACCAAGTAGAGAAACTTTATAAAATCAAACTCCTACAAATTCTCAATCAGTTCAATCCAAAAATTCACCTCACCGCAGCAGCAAATGCATGCTGTCTCGCTCAGTCTTACGCAATGTTGCACATGCCATTTCAGTACAAATAGGTAAATCTATAATAATAATTGTCCGATTTTAAGCTACCTATACCTTTTGGCCATATTATTAAGTGTGCCAAATAAGAATACGCCACCTTTAATGTGACTCTAGTTATTCGTTTTTTTCTAAATTGCGGCGGTGGAGGTGGGCGTGGCAATAATTTGAAATAAACTTGATCTGCGTAACTCTTATGGTCTCTGAGATCCACTTGAACGGACAGATGGACAGACGGACATGTCTCAATCGACTCGGCTGTTGATGATCAAGAATATATATACTTTATGGGGTTGGAAATGCTTCCTTCTCCCTGTTACATACATTTTAGCGACTTTAATATACCCTTTTACCCTATGGGTACAGGGTATAAAAATAAAAATTTGACAGATATTGGAAATAGAAAATAAAGTGTTTTTTAAACGTTAAAAAACTAAAACCACACATATGAACACACACACACACACACACATATATATATACAATAATGGCGAAGAAAAATATTTCCGGCAAAATATTTTGCTACAGTTTTATCGCTTGTCCATCTTTTCATTGTTCCTTTCAATCAAAGTTCCTGGCAAAGAGCAACAACAAATTTACGTCAGTGCCCAATTATTTTTGTTACTTCTGACATTAATAGGATAAAAATGTGAAAATTATTGAGTAATATGTCATAGAACTATTCAACGCTGCTGCTGCTGTAACAGGACATCCTCCCATATATTGATATATATATAGTTATATATATACCTATAGACGGAAATCGATGAACAATAGGTATGGGTTGTAAAAATATTTACTTGACTTTGACATGAAAAACAATTCATTTCCCACAACGGCAACTGTCAATTTCTAAAATTGACACATTTTTTTTCCTTTTTTTGAGATGAAATCAGGAAAGAGAGAGATAGAGAGAGACAATACAATCATTTATTATATATGAGCTTTATCTTGTAGGTATAGTAATTGATTTAGACATTGATTTCATTGTTACCATAGTGAGATCTCAATATTAAAGTTAACTAACAATTAGAAGGAGTAAAGTTGAAATCTATATGCATTTGTTAGATTCTTCTTTTCTTCATAAGTACATAATATATGTATGTATGTATGTATATATTTGTATCTATGTATTTTTGTATGTGTACATGCATTTTGTGTGGCGGCTTTCTAAATGTTGACACGCCCCATGACTATGCATGGGATACTGTGTGACACTTTGTGTGTGTATATAGTAGTATTACACCGCCATCATTTATCATTGGCATGACACTATTATGGCTACTTAAGCCTAGGAATATATATACACACGCACACTCACTCTTACACACACACACAAACTGTCCAAGCAATAATAACAACAACAGTCAGCAGCAGCAGCAGCATCCCGGTTAGGAAACCCTTCCAGAGACGACTCACACATTTTAATGACCAAAAATTTTTGTAAGCAACCAAAAGTAACGATTTGAAAATACCCTATATAAAATATGTATTCACTTTTACAATTTGTCTTAAATTAAATATTATATTAAATTTAAAAAATTTTAAAAATATTTTAAAAAGTTGTAAATATAAACAACAAATGTGAAAATGTAAATATATATTTAAATATAATATATTTATATTATATAAAAATTTTAAACTGATTATCATGCAAATATATAGCATTTATTTGTTAGGTTTTGCGACCTTATTGGATTTAAGTCGATTTAAAGAAAGATAAAAAGAACTTATATCTTATATATATTTTTTAAATTAATATTTATATTTTTAAAAATTTTTTTTTATATATAATATATAACTTCTACTTATATTCAATTTTATATATTTATATTTATTTGCTTTTTAAAAATAAATTATATATATATGAAAAAATATTAAATTTACTTCTACAATTAAAGTTTTTCTTTCTCTATATCAATTATATATATAAAAATTGCAGAACAGACAAATATATTATTTATCTATATACATATATAAAGATATCTCAAAATAACCAAACTCTAACAAAATAATATACATAATGTTTCTTTTAATTAAAAAATTTGCGTAATTATTTATTTGAATTTAAATATGTAATTAAACAATATTTCGATCAATGTAAATTTAAAATTTTCATTTTTAAATGAAGAAAAGTAAAACTTATATAAATAAAAATGAATATGAGATAAAATTATACCTATATTAAATTTAAACTAGAAACTATTTAACTACTCTAAATAGAAAGTCTTCTTAAACTTAAAAAATAGACAGAAAGAAAGAGAGAGAGAGAGAGGGAGTATATATAGTAGAGTGCAATTGAGATCAGCTTTGTAACAAAACCCAGAATGTTTACATATTAACGTTGATTTTAAGTGCCAACGTTAAGTTGAGCTGTATTGCAACCACATGTATGTAAACGCATACCTACACAGGTGAGAAGTGAAGTAACGGTGTGTAGGCCAGAATGCCACTTAAGTCGTGCAACGACCGCAGAAAGCGCATAAATGGAATCGTGCAATCCTCCATTTTCTTCATCTCTCCCTTATCCACTACACACACACACACACACACAAACACATTACCCACATTTTCCAGTTGTGGTTAAACTTGGTTGCATGCCATTACCATATATTTGTCTCCTGGTTTGCATTTTTCTTTTGCTTTTACAATATTTATATTACAAAGTATATATGTATATATATATATATATATATATATATATATATATATAAATTACTCCTTTGCTTAGTTAGGCACTTCCTGTGGCAGCATTAAATTAGGCATCGTCGTCAAGCCGGAATTATGTTTTCAAGCAATGTAAGGTAAAAGTTTCAAGGACAACCGGCACAAAAATTAAAATTACTTTTTTGCCTTGTCAACAATTTTTTTATGGATACCATAAAACAAGCAACATTTAACAAGCCCAACACATCTAACACATTTACATGTGACGAATTCTTAAATACCCTAAACAATCGATTAAGCATAAACTTTACAATTCTCGTTGATTCTACATTTTTATTTACCCCAAAGAATAATATCTTAATCTTAACACTTTCTAATTCATATTATCCGAAGTCTTCTATATATTGCATATTCTATATTAAGTCATATTATATTTAAAATTCGGACCAATTTAATATTCAATAACTATTTTTTATTTTATATATATATATTAAATGTATCGCTGTCTATCGATATATTGGGTTGTTGTCAGAGAAATACAAGTAGACAATTCCTCTTCTGGTTTGATTGCAAGTAAAGTCACGTATGTCTTCTGTTTCTTCATTTTCATTGTCTTCCTGTGGTGTAGTTTCTATCGTATCTTGTGTTACGTCGGATTGTGGAGTTGTTGTCAAAAGAGCTTCTGTTTTTTGTCAACACAAGTGCACGATTCTTCTCCTGGTTCAATGATGCAAGTACAGTCATGGATGTGTTCTGTTTCTTCATTTTCGTTATCTTCCGGTGGTGTAGTTTCTGCAGAGTCTTCTGTTCCATCGTTTCGTGGAGTTGTTGTTAAAAGAGCTCCTGATTTCTCTGCGAGACAAGTACACGATTCTTCTCCTGGTTCAATGATGCAAGTACAGTCATGGATGTGTTCTGTTTCTTCATTTTCGTTATCTTCCGGTGGTGTAGTTTCTGCAGAGTCTTCTGTTCCATCGTTTCGTGGAGTTGTTGTTAAGAGAGCTCCTGATTTCTCTGCGAGACAAGTACACGATTCTTCTCCTGGTTTAATGATGCAAGTACAGTCATGGATGTCTTCTGTTTCTTCATTTTCGTTATCTTCCGGTGGTGTAGTTTCTGCAGAGTCTTCTGTTCCATCGTTTCGTGGAGTTGTTGTTAAAAGAGCTCCTGATTTCTCTGCGAGACAAGTACACGATTCTTCTCCTGGTTCAATGATGCAAGTACAGTCATGGATGTGTTCTGTTTCTTCATTTTCGTTATCTTCCGGTGGTGTAGTTTCTGCAGAGTCTTCTGTTCCATCGTTTCGTGGAGTTGTTGGTAAAAGAGCTCCTGATTTCTCTGCGAGACAAGTACACGATTCTTCTCCTGGTTTAATGATGCAAGTACAGTCATGGATGTCTTCAGTTTCTTCATTTTCGTTGTCTTCCGTTTCTGAAGAGTCTTCTGTTCCATCGTTTCGTGGAGTTGTTGTTAAAAGAGCTCCTGATTTCTCTGCGAGACAAGTACACGATTCTTCTCCTGGTTTGATGATGCAAGTACAGTCATGGATGTCTTCTGTTTCTTCGTTTTCGTTGTCTTCCAGTGGTGTAGTTTCTGAAGAGTCTTCGGTTCCATCGTTTCGTGGAGTTGTTGCCAAAGGAACTTCTGCTTTCTCTTTAAGACAAGTGCACGATTCTTCTCCTGGTTTGATGATGCAAGTACAGTCATGGATGTCTTCTGTTTCTTCGTTTTCGTTGTCTTCCAGTGGTGTAATTTCTGAAGAGTCTCCTGTTCCATCGGCTCGTGGTTTTGTTGTCAAAGGAACTTCTGCTTTCTCGTCACGACAAGTGCACGATTCTTCTCCTGGTTTAATGATGCAAGTACAGTCATGGATGTCTTCTGTTTCTTCATTTTCGTTGTCTTCCGGTGGTGTAGTTTCTGAAGAGTCTTCTGTTCCATCGGTTCGTGGAGTTGTTGTCAAAAGACCTTCTGCTTTCTCGTCAAAACATACATAAGTGCACGATTCTTCTCCTGGTTCAATTATGCAATTGTGGTCACAGGTGTCTTCTGCTTCTTCATTTTCGCTTTCTGTCGAAGAAGCTTCTATTGTCTGGAGAGGACATTCACAACTGCACGATTTTTCTCCAAATTTAATGTGGCAAGTACAGTCACACATATCATTTGGTTCGTATGACAGTAATTTTTCGATCTTTGCTTGAATCGAGGTTCGTGTCTGTAATGGATTAAATGACTAAGAGGTTAAATGATATATTTTTAAACCAAGTGAAAATTCTCACCCGAAATGAAGTAATTGCTTTTTTTTTACTGTCACAATCCACAGAAGGAGCATCTAATATGTGTCTCCCATGCTCATTTGATTCGCCATTTGATATTTTTAATTCTTCTTGCAAATTGCTGGAATAATTTTTACAGGCATCAGCACTCTTTTGAGCCAAATGTTGGCTTGTTTTCTCATTTGACCATGTCTGTGACTGAATCCTCTCCATTAACTCTGTTGTCATTTCCACATTTCTTTTGTGTCTTGAATGTGTGCCAAAAAAACTTCTATACGATTCTATATCAATAGAAATGGAAATTGTATACGGAATGTAACCTATTAATACCCAAACCAACAGTTGCATATTATAAAGAACTTTAAAAAAATACTTAAGTTTATTTATTAATACTGTCAATTTGAGTATATGTTTTTTCAATTGGATATATGTCATTACAAATGTAAATATCAACTACATTCGTTTAGCTTAATTTAGCGTAAATCCAGCATTTTATTGCAATTTTCATGGTTACAATTTTACAATCAGTCAAAGATATTCTCTTTTCAAGTCATTTATAAACAAATTTAAATCTTTAATTAATATTTTTAAGCCAATATTAGCTGCATTATTAAAATATTTAATATACAACTAAAGTTTTAGAAATAAAATTAAGAAATAACTTAGAAAAGAATTTATTGTTTTACCAAAAATTATAAGATGGAAGAAATTTAAAAAGTATTTTATTAATATTTTTTAAAAATATTCAATTATCATTAAAAAGAATTTATATGAATGTTTTTCCTCTTCATAAATAAAGAGACAAACAAGTGTAGTTATCCTGCTGAATTTTTTCGAATTGATTTCCCAGGTAGATTTATCTCTAAACTTTTTTAATTTATATATAACTTAAATATATTAATGTAGGTTCCATAAGGGATCATAGGGCCTGTGAGTAATACCAAATTTTATCTATTAACTATAGAAAACTCAAAAAATAAGAATTTTTTCTATAATATCATAACTATATAAGATTTACCATAAAGATTTCTTAAAGAGATTTCTATTTGCACAGTTTTCTTGATCCCGAAAAAATCTTTTAAACAATTTTTGTCCTTTTTACATCGTTACATTAACAAAAATGAGTAAAATCTTCTTAACTTTTCAGCTCCTTACATACTTTTCTGTGAGTAAAGTAAAAATCATATTTTGTCATATATACTATATATAACATGCTTTTGTTATAAGCTTTTTGTTGCTTGTTTACTTTGATCACAAATCAACTTACAAATTTTTCTATTACACAATACCAAGGGAAGTGCGAAAACCTTTTAGGTTTAAGGATTACAGTAGCAAGTAACAAGAATAATGGCTAAATTACCAACACCAATTAAGCAATGCATGTTGTACATATACATATACATTTATATATATAAGAGGTTACAAAAGTTAGCGTATTACTAGCTCATTCTTTAAGAAATTTGCCTCATTCTCCCTCTATCTCTCTCTCTCTGTCTCTGTCTCTCTTTTTTGCGTTCTCACTTTTCTTCTCTATAAATTTGAGAAGAAAATCACTGAAAGTTTCTACTGTAATATTTAGAATTTGCCAAGAGTTTCATATTCATTATACACGCTTGTAACCTTTTCTCTACTCCTTTGTTGCTATCTCACTCATGCTCTCTCTTTCTATCGCTTGCTCTCTGTCATATCTTAAATTTAATGTCTGCGGCAATGGCTGTCAGTTTTACTTCCTCTGCTCCATCCTCGACCTCTTCCTCTTCTTAGTTTTGGTTAGCGATTTTCTTCTTCGTTGCGGGTTCACTGCATCGCATCTGTTGTGCAAGTAGGACAACCATATATATGTATACATACATAGAAAATATACACCCATACACAAATATGTTATATGTATATATGTGTATGTTACAGTTACCGGTAAAGTGCAGCAGCAACAACAACAACAACAGCAGCAGCAGCAGCAGCAGCATATGCGTTTTAACCATAACCTCACTTGCCTATAACTATATATTCATATATTTCCCTATGTTTCTTATATAAGTACATTTTCTGGAAGGCCAGAAAAAGGAGGTCGTATGTACTTTTGGCATGTCATCAATTTCTAACAACATTAACAACATCAACATACAGATACTCTCTAATATTTTGCCATATAGTTAGATTTTATAACCAAGCAAATAAGGGAATTCAAGAAAAAAAAAAAAGAAGGCTTAAACTTTGTTGAGAATAAAAATAAATTAGTTTTGATTTAATACTTATTTTAATATATATAAATTTGTTTTTTATATAATATATAATGTTAACTTTATCGATTTAAAGTCTTCTTATCTATTTGGAAACAAATCGAAGAGTATTAGAAATATCATATTAAATATTAAGTAAACAGAAGTTTGTTTTTTTAAGAAACGTTTATTTCTTAATAGAAATCAAGTTAAAAAAGTTGATTTGAAGAAATTTAAATATATATTTTTTATAATTTTTTATCTAGTTTTATAATCTATAAAACTAAGCAAAGAACAATAAATATTTTCTAAGAATATTAAATAAAAAGGCTTATAATAGTTGAAACAATTTATTATTAATTTCTATTTCAGTTTATTGCTCATAAAAAAAACCCCAAAAAAATTTAAATATTTTAAAATTTGATTCAAAATTTTTACTACAATTTTGGTAAATTTGTTTTGTGTTAAATACAGAGCATTCAGACGAATCTAATCAAAATCTAAGCAAATACTTTCCAATATTTTAAAACTAAGTTGAAAAATGATAAAAGAAAATTTTTATTTCTTTAACCTTAATTCTCTTTTTTTCGATATTTTTCTTATGAAAGGCTTTTGAAATAAATTAACAATAAAATTTTTAAATATTTCTGGTGATTTTTGCAATATTTTTTTTTTATTTATAGTGTCTTACTTTATTCTAAAAATTTATTTAAAATTATATAAGATTTTTTATTACAAAACAAATTATAAAAATTAAGAAGTAAAAGTTTCTCTGGCTTAAGTTTTCAACACAATATATTTATATATAAAATATATACAATTCTTCATATTTTCAGATAATATTCCTAAAGCAAAATCTCTATTACAATATATAAATTAAGGATTTAAAATCCTTTTAAGCAAATAAAATAAAACGGAATAGTTTTTATGTGAAAGTTCAGTGGTCCTTATATGACTGCAGTTACGCGAAATGCAGCGACATTTCCGGTAATTTTAGATAGTGAAGAAGATCGCAAACCTTTTTGCTCTCTCTCTCTCTCTCTTTCTTCCTTTCGGTCCTATCTCTTTCCATTTCCCATCCATTGAAATTAAGTAAATTTGCTTAATTACGAGTGGTTGGCGCCGGCATTGCAAAAGTGCGTGAATGCGCATATATATATGTATGTGTGTGTGTGTGTGTATACATGTGCACATACAATTACTGTATATGTATGTGTAATCTAACACACACACATACATACATCCATATACATTTGTGACCCACTATAAAATCCGAGAGTCAGGAAGTATTTAGCCATGGTTTGAGAGTACAAACTAACTTGCATTATGTTTACTTGTATATGTATATATACATATATGTATGTTCATTTATGTAACTGTATTGTATGTATATGTCATTTTTGTAAGTGTATGTGTGTGTATATGTGTGTAGGTGCCTGCATTCGTGCAAAAGAAAAATGTTGTTTGCTTGCAATTATTTTGCACTGTTAGGTCGTTAAATTTTTCGTCATATGCAGACACTGCAACCCTTTTGCTATCCTTTTCTTTAACTTCCTTTCCCGTTAGCTCTCTCTATCTCTCTTTCTCTTTCTCTATTTTTATTTTTTTCTTTTTTATGGATGCGTTTGCATACCCTGCTGACACACACACACACAAATGTCGAGTGAGTTTATTGCATTCTACTAACTCAAAATTCTCACCATGAGCTTGGCCCTCTTGCTCTAGTTCAGAAGTCGACTCCCTGTCGGCTTGACTTTTGTCTAAAAAACAAGACACACATTCTATATATACACACACACACACGCATATATATATACATAGATGGGTTTATACTAACACATACATATATATGCATACTAACAAGCGCTACTGGGGACAATCAACGACTAATAAAGTTCCTTTAGCTAAACATCAACTATGGCCCAGGGCGTTGATTCCTTTTTGCAGAAACAGTTACAATTGCAAATTTAAATTAAATTTTTACGCAACAACTTTCAGTAAATAAAAAGTTTCTTGAAAAAAAATCAATTTTTTAAGTATTTAAAAAACCCTAAACTAACTTTTAAGTAGAATGTTTCAACTAAATTCTAAATAAATCAGTAAAATGTCTTTAAAGTTTAACTTTTGACAGTTGTCACGGAGATTGAACATTAAAAATATTACTCGTACCCATTTATTTCATGTTGTTCTTTAATATATAGAACCCTTTTACCCACATTTGTTTTTGCATTCTTGCCTAATTTCGTTATAATTCCCAACTGGTTGAAACGCTAAGATAGCGAGATGCCACTTAGTCGATTGATGAGAGAACTAAATGGCTAAGTAAGAGTACACATGCATTAATATATGGTATATCTTATTCAATGGCCCTATGACCTTTGATACGCAACAAGTCGATGAAGGCGTACAGAATAAGATAATGCTTAGATTGTTGCATGAATAAAGCACGAAATCCATTAGAGATCCAAAGACCATTAATGTCATTTACTGTGAAACATAAGTGTGGAGATTTCTCTATCTCCCCATTTTCGTTTTTTTTTTTTTATATTTTTGTTTTTGGAAAAGGAATAGGGCAAGGGTCAGTTCAGACTATTGGGGGAGCACATACAGTAGAGACAGATAAATATCATGGCATACTTTGTGGCGCAGAGAATATGTACGTATGTTAGTCAGTTGAGGTCCTGGAAAACGTACCGTTTACTCCTATCCCCGCTTCACAATAATACAATATAACCATAAACAGATGCGTGATTTCCATTAAAATATAATGGAAATTCAATGTATCGAGATTTAGGCATTGGGACAACAACAACAAGACAAGTAAAAGAGATATTGTGTTAGTGGGCTGACCTGGTCAAGTTAAAGGTTTCCCTTCTACGTGAAATCATAAATACAAAGCATTTGCCGCAATTCGTGTCAAAGCAGTACAGTCCATACACACCACGTTTCTCTATGCACATGCATACACTGAGAAAAAACTAAAAAGATATTTTAAAACTAAACAAAACTTTAATACAAAAATTTGTTTTTCTTAAAGTTGTAAAAACAATTTCTTATACTTTTTTTCTCTCTCTTATTGTTCTTTGTATTATAATTGAAAATTTAACTAGATTTTCTTGCAGTGTATGAACGCTACATGGTCTTATGGTGACGCTGCTGTTGATGCTGATGCTTTGATACTGTTTGGCTAAAAGGGCTAAGAGTATAACTTGAAATTGAGATTGGTATGGGATATGGGCATGCACATCACACAGTGTGTGTGTGTGTGTGTGTATGTGTGTGTGCACATGTTTCGTGCAACATGGTCAAGCGGCCATCCATTATAAGCCTCCCCCCAAAAAAACGTGCCTCACTTAAAGCCAAAGTCAGAGAGTAGACTTTAATTTCA
Organism: Drosophila neocordata; assembly: GCA_018903615.1. Taxonomy (NCBI): domain Eukaryota; kingdom Metazoa; phylum Arthropoda; class Insecta; order Diptera; family Drosophilidae; genus Drosophila; species Drosophila neocordata. The sequence continues at coordinate 1,749,342 of JAEIGI010000015.1, forward strand.
TCATACCTAAGAACAAAGAAATTTTGAGAAACTGAGAAATACATAGAGAATTCGAGAAAAAGAATTATTCACTCTAATTTACAGTTATAGAAATGTTATAACTCTTTATCTTGAAAATATATATATCTATCATGCAAATAAAATAACAAGAAGTCCAAACAAAAAAAAAAAAAAAAAAGAAACCCAAAATTTGGGTAGTAAGAGAAGCATTAAAATGTGAGAATTTATTTAGGTACAACAACAACAGCAATAAGAACAATTAGCATATGCCACACCACTCAAATCTAAACCCAACTCCAACCACAAGACAAATCCAAGTCAGACCGCAGCCTTTTCACATAATTATTGTCAAAAATTAAATGGGACCCAAAAGGAAAAAAAAAATCCAGAGGAAAAAAAGAAAAACCTCACCCGCAACACCATCTAAAGATCTCCAGTCCCTTTCCCCACTCTCTCTCTCTCTCTCTCTCTCTCTCTCTCTCTCTGTATTTTGCTCCCTGTCTTTATAGTCAATGTTTTTGCCCCAAAACCAAGATATAATCAAAAACAAAAAAAATTGCCTAAAGGTAGAATGGTTAGCTGCGGGGTGGTACAAACTTTCTTTACTGATTTGTGTGCCACGTGGCTAAGGCTTTTCTCAATGGCAATTTCTTGCTACGTTTCAGAATTTATTTTGTTGGCCAGGGGGCAGGCGGTTTGGTTATAACGGCATTGCCATATTGCATACTTGTTTACATAATGCCAACGCAGCATTAAAGCCGTTAAGTAATTAGTGTAAAAGAGTAGGGTAGGGAGGGAGGGGGGAGAGGAGCGGTGGAAAAGAAGACCTTCAGTAAGTACTCTTTACTTTACCATATTTTTATCATATATTTTTTTTCGGGTTTTTTTTTTGTTGGTTTACTTTTTTTTTTTATTTTTTGGTTTTCCTTTTATATCTTGACAGAGGATGCTATAAAAATTCATCAAAAGTACATATAGTATATAAGTATATATATATTTATATATATATATGTATATGTACATAATTTTAATCAACATCAATTTATTAAGAGTAGAATATATGGCTAGGTCCATATAATTTCTATAGATATATTTTCTTGTAAAAGAAAATTCTACATTTCATTGGCTAAGGACATTGGTTTTCTAAGTTTATTTAGAAAGCTAAGAAGATTTTATTTTCAATTTAAAAATTTATAAATAATATATTAAAAAAATAAAAGAAAAGGATGTATAAGATCAGTTTAAAGTAAAAAGTTAACTAGACTAATAAGATTTAAATCTTATTACAATATATTCGTATTATAGGAATAAGTCTTATCTTATCCGTTTAGTTCTTTTACTATATATTATTTCTATATATATATAAATTTTTAATGATTTTCATATTTTTTTATGTACAAATGAATTGTTTATGTTATTCGGAAATATTTTTTAAAATTTAATAAAAAAAAAAACTTTATATAAATTCTTATTATAAATCGTAATAATTTATACATCTTTTTATAAATGAATTAAAAATTATTTTCTATAAAATAAAGAACAAGTTTCCAAATTTTCTCCTAAATAATCAACTAAATTTTTCTCATTTTTTTAAAAAAATTTAACACAAAATTTGTTCCCTTAAAAAAGAGTAAAAAAGTTTGTCAGTGAAAAAAAAAAAAAAATTCATAATATTTTTCCTTTGGAGCAACTTTTTTATTTCGAAGTTTATTAAGAAGCTTTTAATTTTTCTACTTAAAATATAAAATTTTAAATTAATTGTTTATATACAAAAAAAAAAAAAAAAGCCGAAAATAAGTGAGTTACATTTAACAGCAGAGCAGGTGATAAATTTATATATTAAAAATATTTTTAAATATTACCATAGAAATATAAAATCAAATTGTTGTCTTGGCTTAAATCAAGGCCGCTAATAATAACTGGGCTGAGACGGAGACAACAATTGAGGCTGAATCTGTGGCGTTTATTGCTCTTGAGGCCTTAAATTAAAAACCAATTAGCAACATCTGTTGCCATGTTTTACCATTTTACCATTTACCATTTCCCATTTCACTGTCCTTTGCTCATCATTGGAGCCTGTTGGTGTTTAGTAAGTCCTAATTCCTTGCTCTCTCTCTCTCTCTCTCTCTCTCTCTGTCTCTTCCTTTCATTCTCTGTCTTTGTCTCTCTTGTGAATCCTGTGCGTCATTTGTAATTCGAAAATCAGTTTTTTTTTTCTTTTTTCACCAATATCTTCATTGGCTTCTGATGATTACAGTCATGTGTGTACGTTTTGTTCATGTCTAATTGATTCTACCGATTTTCCTCCTTTATTTCTCCTCACTTCTGTTCTCTTCTGTTCTTCCTCACTTTTTTTTTTTTTTTGGATACGGCCAAATGCATGGCCAACATTGCATTTCGATTGCTTAATAGTTACCAAAAAAAAAAAAAGATTTTTCTCGATTGGCTTTTATTTACAAATTAGAAATCGAAGAAAATTAAACTGAAATATTAAAATTTAACAAATTTCTTTGTGTATTTTCAATAGAGAACTTTGATCCAGGAAAAATATTACTTTTAAATAAGATATTCTCAAAATGATTGTTTTTATTGATTGATTTATGATCAAAATATAGATAGTTTTTATATACATTTTACCAACTTTACTATACTATATGTGTATATATAGATTTTATATACATTTTAGCAACCTTTTTCCCTCATGTTTAAAGAGTATACAAAACACCCCAATAGAAACTTTAAAGCAGCTAAACAAATGACTCTAACTGCTTAAGGCAAAACAAATATGTTTTATTGCCTACTTTTAGGCTTGAGAAAAATATTTAATTACTTTAAAAAGTAACTGTCTACCAAATAGCAGCTTCCATTTGATTTTATGGCATACAAATATTTATTATAAATAGGTTTTTGTTAAAATAAATATTTTTTATTATATATATACATTTAAAGTTAATATATATTTGAATTAAAATCAATTTTTTTGTAGATATATATTCTATATATATCTAAAATAAAATATATAATAATATATTTATATAATAAATAAATTTGAATAAATACTATTTTGTATTATATATATTTATATTTATATTAAACATCATTTTCTTCTTTGATAGATTAAATCTTTTATAAATAATACAAACTCTCACTAAACATTGGCAACCCTGGCTCTTATATTAGATCCATGATTTACAAATAATTTCATATGAACGAAAAGATTAATGATTGATTCTCTGCTCGTAAAAGTTTTGTAGATAACTTATTTAATGAAACCTTTAAAATAAAGAGTATATAAATCCTATATTAAAACTAGAAGGATGGCCTAACTTCGACCATGCCTTTGCAAACTTTTTAATAAAACATTTCTTTTTTTGGTCTGATTGTTTCAATGCAGCTATAGCATATAGTCGGCCGATTCTAGTGAAACTCAGTAAACACAATTCTACATATTTCAAACTCACACATACCAAATTTCGTTAGAAATGCTCTTAAAATAAGCAAGTTATTCATCTGAAACTATTTTTCTGGCCAATCGTTCCTATGAGAGCTATATGATATAGTGAACCGATTCTAATAAAAATTGATAAACATATTAGAAAGTATATAAAATTGACAAATACCAAATTTTGTGATAATCGCTTTAAAAACAAACAAGTTATTGCTCGAAATCCATATTTATGACCCATCGTTCCTATGGGAGTTATATGATATAGTCATCCGATCGGGATGATTCCGAGATATACAATGCCTGCAGCAAAAAGAAGCCTAGGTGCAAATTTCAGCTCTATAGCATTAAGGGTCTCGGAGGAGTTTGCATTGATCCAGACAGATGGACATGGCTATATCAACTTAGCTTGTCGTCCTGATCACTATATACTTTACATAGTCGGAGATGCTTCCTTCTATGCATTGTAAACTTCTGACCAATATTAATATACCTTTTTTGCAATATTTCTAATTTAAATACTTATTTATTACTTACTTATGATTCTACTGCCAATTGGCAACTTAATGGCACAAATAAATGTTGTAATGAAGCATTTCTAAATAATTTGACCAAAAAATAAATGAAGATATCTTCATTTCCAGTTCAACTGGTAACCAAAAATGTGAACCATCTAACTGAGAGCTTTTGTCTACGTTTTTTGAAATAGTGTCGAACGGGCGGGTTGGTGAGATGAGAAGGAGAAGAAGAAAGAGAGTTGAGTTAAAATGTTAGCCGCATGTCAGTTAATTTTGCTTTTTAATGTTTTTGGCGCAGAATGGTTGTTAGACGCCACTTGGACGTCACCGTAAAAAAGTGTAAAGGGTTATGGGGACGACCAAGGGTCTACTTTTTGTTTCTGTGTATTGTTGTTGTTGTTTTTTTTTTTATTCCTCTCTCACTTTTTGTTTTTTTTTTTGGGTCTCTGGCGGCGGTTAGACAGTAGCGTTTGACGATTTGAGCGGTTCGTTTGAGAGGGGGTGGAGGAGGGGGGAAGGTTGGTTGGTTTTTGGGTTTGTTGGCCGGATTGAGCGACTGGGGCCAAAATGTAATTAACAGCTTGCAGACGACTTTGCATATATTTAAAAAGCGAAGCAAAGCTACGGCAAAAAACAAAGTCACGCACACACATATGACCCACATGACCCACATGCATCCCTCTTGGGTGCGTTTATGACTATGCGTGCCATGTGCTCGGAGTCCTTTGAATGTCTATGTAGGTATGTATGTGTATGTGAGTCTCTCTCTATCTCTCTGTCTGTGTGTGTGTGTGTTAGTGTAATCAGCGCATACAACAACATTTTTGACATTCAAATGCCTGCAAGCACGAAAATGAGCTTATCTATTTTGTTTAAATTTTTACTTTTGTTAAACAATTTGAATCGTTTTGCATACAATTTACAAGAACAGATTTTAAAATACCTTAAAAATATAAAATAAAGAAATTTAAAATTAAAAAATATGATCAATATATGTGATAAAGGATATGTAACACCTACCTATATGTTACTTTGGCTTTTTGAATTTTCTTAATATTTTTGTAAGACAAGAAATTCTTAAATTAACAAATAATTGAAAGTAGAATATTTAAATTATAATTTGAAGGAATATTATAAATTTATATTTATTCATATATATATTCATCTAATCCTTCGCCCATCTACAATCTTTTTAAGGAGCCTAAACCTAGTCTTTTTATAGATTATTATAAAGAAACAATTCTCATTTGCAAATAATAACTAATTGTTATTGAAAAACTAAAAATGAAAGAGCAGAACCTGTTAAAAATATTAAATATATTGTTAATAAGGTCTTGTTATGAAGGTCCTGTAAAAACAGGCACTTGGCGGTAATCAGTTTTCATGGTTCAGAATATCACAAATTAAAAATTGTGATGGTTTTGTTTCAAAAATAGATAAAATCTACATTACTTAAAAATGTTAAAAAAAATTTGGATTTTAAACTAACATTTTCATATTCAATATTAGATTTTTCCATTAAAATGTTAAAAAAGAAAAGAAATAAACTTTTTTTTATTAATTCATAATCCTTTGTTCAATATCTAACGAATAAATCTAAGAAAATTGTTTCAAAATTTGGGTTTATTTCACGTTCGTTCGCTTTTTCATATTTGTACTGAACAACTTAATACAACATACGATTAACAGAGTGATGTAGATAACTTAACATAATCTATTACTGTTATAAAACTTAACATAATCTGTTACTCGTAGGTAACACATTCAAATGTTATGTTAGTAATATAAATGTGCGCTTTACCATTATTGATATATTTCAACAGAGAGAAATTAGTAGAAAGATTTTAAACAAATTTAATGAACCAACAACTTATTTATTTATATTTTATTTATACTATGATTTATAAGCAATTTTAAAATTACCTTTATTCGGAAAAGAATTAGATATAACTACTGGGGTATAACTACTGGGTTACTTAAAAAAACAAAGTTTTAAGATCAAAGTAATTGTAGTTTTGAAATATTTAAATTTAATTTGGATAATTAAAAATATTTAAACAATTTTTGGAAAATATTAATCGGATTGGTGTCAAATTTTTAAAAAATAAACTTAAATGTTATAATCAGGCAGCAGAGACTTAATAAGACATCGGCTTTCAATTCGCATTACACTAAAACTGAACAATGTTCTCTTTATTCTATGAACACAATGAGGCTCTCGAATAAGTTCTCTGTTCGCTCTTGCCAAGCTCTCACTTAAATACTACTTATTACTACAATTTACACATATATGTACATATCTTTATATATATTTATGTATATAGTTCCGATAAAATCAATATTTAAAAAATGCGAGCTACGTCGATTGCCTTAAGTTTCTATAATTTTAAGTTAAAAACTTCTTAATGAGTGAGACAAAGCATACTTTTAGGCTTTCTTTAAGGACTTGAGATGAAAGATTTTCTATTCTTTTTAATAGAATAGTGTCTAGCTTCTTTGTTCTTTATTTAAAAGGTTCCGATCGCAAAAATTTCTATACTATAGATTAGGAATGTCTTCATTTTTTAAAGATTATTATATTAAGATTATATATTTGGTCTTAAACAAGATAATCTCTTTGCACACAGATATTTTTAAATAAAGTAAGAAGATATTTATAGAAAGATATTTTTCTATGTAAACTTCTATTCTAAAAGACCAAAGTATCTTCCAAAAGTACTTGTTCCAAAACTATATAATATAACTAATAAAAATGTCTTCAAAATTTAATAATACTTTTAATTAAATATATGCATTTTTGTAACACTTTCAGTTGTCTTGATAATAGTTTTTAGTAAATTTTCTTTTTAAACTTTAGTCAATTAAAGTAAAAATGGCATCCTTATACCCATAGATACAAATCTTTTTGCCTAACCGCAAATCTTTGCACAACATTATTGCCCTAGTCCCGAGCTCCAGAAAATTTTCAAATCCGCAAAAAGGCAAGAGCCAAAAAAATAAAAGAATAAAAAAAATGAAACAGAACCAAGAGAGCAAAAACGACAAAAAACCGCAAAACTGTGCGTTTTTCCCTTACATATAGTCGTATATATATACATAGATATCTATATATATATATATATATATATATATATATATATATCTTCTTTTTTTTAGATTTTGGTTTCCTTCTTTTTTGCTTGTTTGGCTCCTTGTGGCATTCAAATGAGTTTTTAAACATTTGAGTTGATTTTGACGCCTGACGTTGAATGCGAAATTATTTCAAGTATGGGTTGTAGCCAATGGTGATGAGAATGAGTCTGATGGGTAAACTTAAGGGAAGGCATCTCTCCATGGTAAGAAATGTTAAGTCAAAGTCGAGTAAAGTCGCATTCGAAGTTGAAATCGCCGCTGTGATGAAACCAAAAGCACGCGCCGCCTCTCAATTTCATTTACTTTCAGCTTGAATGCTGATTTTGTTGCTCTGATTCAATTTCAATTGTTTGAGCACAGTTTTTCGGCTGATCGGGGGAATGGGGCAAATGCCTGTAGAACGTTTCGTAGCTACATAGGTAGAGGAGGTACATAGTACATAGTTTGAAATGCAAATTATTTTTATGCAAATGTCTGGGGCCAAAGTATTTCTACCGCAGCAATCTACAACAGCAACAGCAACAGCATCACCATTGGCATTGGCATCGGCATTGGCATCGACATCGGCATCTGCTCGGCCTAAGATTCATTTCAACATTTTAACACTGGCATATAACCCACACCCATTGCCTGTTTTGAATTTGGATTTATCCACCCATTCCTCTTCCGCTTCTATGAATGCTCCTTCTGAATGCCTGTCGCTTGTCAATCAAATGAAAATACTCCTACCTTCCCTCTCCCTTTATACACTTTACCCATTGCCTGCTAGTATTAAGCCTTTCGTTAAAATAGTTTCATGGCATTTTGTTGGCCTCACTTTGAACTTTAACTCTGGCAATCGGTTTGGGTTTTTGTCCCAAGCTCTCTGATTATGTCTTTGTCTAGGTCTGTGTCCTCGATTTTTGTTGTTGTTTTTTTGGTTTTCTTTCTATTTAGTTTTTGTTTTTTACGTCAGGGGGCGTGGTCTGTAAGTGTCTGGCTAGAGGTCAATTGTTATGGTTCAATGCGTCTGTAAGACAAATTTTTTTTTTTTTTTTGGTTAACTTTAATTATCAGTATCGTCAAGTAGCAGTATGTCAAAAAGTCTGGCAACTTTTTCACATTGCCGTCATAAATGAAAGTTTAATGCATACTTTTCGGCTTGGCCCAAATTAAAGCTAATAAATAGAAACAGTGGTACAATAACTAATTAACAATCGAAACAATGTTTAAAAATAAATTTTATTATAATTATGTTCTTTAAAAAAAAATTTCTTATTTATATAAAAAGGTAGTGTATATATATATATGTTTCCATGTGATTTATTGTTCTAAACTGTTTAAAAGAAGTTTAAGTTAAAATTTTGTTGTTTTTTTTTAGGATTTCCAATGTAAATAAAATCAAAATATAATAAACTTAATGTTTAAGACTCCAGATCAATGTTGTAGCTTAATACTCTTTATCTGCTTTTCCAAAATGAACGCTAGGTGTCGCTTGCATATCACATTTCTCATACAGTCAACCATTTTTGCAGATCTTAAGCTCTTCACAAGCATTTAAATTTGCTTTAAATACTTTTTTATGCAGAATTCGTTAACAAAAAACAAACTTATAAGCAAATAATTGTAGCAATTTCATACCATTTTGTTTCACGTACATATATAGCTATATATTTATATATATCACGTACATATATATCTATATATACATATAGGCATAAAATCATTTCCAATTGTCTTGAAGAGTTATATAATAGATGCTCAATTAGAATCTATGCCATCTATAACCAATTAAGGTCATTTCCCCTCAACCAAGCCATAACAGTATAGAACCGTATAGAATGGAATAGAACATACCACACCAGATCAGACCAGACCACAGACACCACTAATACCCATAATTGCTACAAATATACTATCTACATATATCTGCATATGTGTGTGTATGTGAGAATGTATATGTAGGTGGAACAAAAGTGTGAGAAAAGAATTTAGCAAGCAACTAGAACGGACGGGGGTTAGACGAACGAAACAAAACGGAACGGAACACAGTTGGTGGTGACTTTAGAAGCTTTCCCTTTGGTTATTCTTGCATCTTCATCATTATTATGTGTATGTGTGTGTGTGTATGCCAAGGCGTATCTGTAGGCGTGTCTGTGAATGGGTGGCATGTGGCATAAGACCACCAATATGGACTGCAAATTGCCTGCTGATTTAATTCAAATGCAATTTCAAGTCAAGGAGACAATCTCCGGCTTTGCTCCATTTAACCCAATTTCCGCTAAAGTAGCAAGTCAATATTAACACACACTTACACACACACACACACACACTACCGCACACACATAATACAAAAATTTACACTGAGGCCTAAAAAAGAAAATATGGAAAAGGAAAAGAGGAAAAGACTTGAGTTCCAAACCAATCATGTTGCGGTTGCCCTTTGACCCACAAAAATGTGTGCGAATTTTAATAGTTTGCTTGATTAACTGACAGCAAATGTAATTAAAATTCCAATTATTCAAACACACACACACACACACATATTTAGATTTAAGAGTATATTAAAATGAAAAAAAAAAAAGAATAACCTATATAATATCCTGCCAATCCTTAAAATTTGTCTGCATCTGATGGCTGTGGATACCACAATAATTAAACGTCTAATTGGCTATTGATTGCTTAAACATTTCAAAACTATAAAATCCTTTTAACTATCTAAATTTACGATTTATTTTACAATTTTCTTTTAATTCTTTATAATGTTGTATATGTGATTTTTTATTCGTGTCCTTATATCAATCCAATGGGTCATTATAGTTCGAGTCCTTGTGTTTATCCACGACTACGATGTCTGGTCGTCTTCTTCTTTTTCTTGTTCTTGTTCTTATTGTTTCGCTTATGTTTCTTGTTATTTTTCTTTGATTTCTTAGACTTTCTCTCTCTTCCAGTGGACAACATGTTTCTTCTTCTTTGTGGTAGCGGAGGCTTCGGTTGTGGTGGTTGTGGCAGTGGCAGCGGTGGTGGTGGAGACGCTACTGCTAGCTGCAGTGGTTGCAGCTTCAGTTGTTGTTGCTGCCGCCGCTTCAGTGGTGGCTGCCGATGATGGAGCCGCTGTTGTCGGTGATGTGGATGACGCTGGTGGAGTAGAAGATGCCGGTGGAGTGGATGATGCCGGTGGAGTAGAAGATGCCGGTGGAGTAGAAGATGCCGGTGGAGTGGACGATGCTGGTGGTGTGGCCGCTGGAGTCGATGCGGCAGCAAATGCAACCAACCAACAGCCTAGGGCAAAGAAAACACAAATAAAACGCATTTTTCCCCTGATTAGTTGAACCCAACTAGAATGGCAGATAGATCTGTGCCTTTCCAAGAAATTACTCTTCCTATTTATACCAAAATGAACAATAGAATTTTGGTATCATCGTATTGTCTAATTATACAAAACGTGTGCAAATATTGATTGTTCCGAAATTGGCGTTGAGTGAAATGTTTTTAACTCCTTTTATTTCTATTGTTTTTTTCTAAAATCAGAAAGCAGATGTCGTTTATTTACTCAATCATTTCACTCAAAGCTGAGAAGGTTAACATTATTTATGTAGATATACATATATAGTTAAACTATAATCATAGTTTCATAGTTAGTTATTATCAACGAACAGCCATCAAGTCTAATGAGTAGTTCCAAAGGATATTGGTAATAATATGGAAAAGGATTTTTCTAATCGAAACCTATTTAAAAGATTTTAATACGTTTTATAAATAAATCTGTATGCAAATTAAGGCTCTCGGGTCGTATACGTGATTAAATAATCACAATGAAAATGAGCAAAAACTTTTCGAATTTGAACAATACTTTCCTTTATGTCCTTAATCAAAGCTTAACCATTATAAATTAAGAACTTGATGCTTTAGTAGAGTTATTTTAAACAAATTCTTCAAAACTTTCTCAGTTTACTTTTCGTTGGTAAATATTATTGGCAAGATATTTATAAAACATAATAAAGTATTATAGAATCAAGTTGAAGTATAACCCATATATATTACACTTAAAGGTTATATTTAAATTTGATTCTGTCATGAGAATATATTCGTTATCAATAAGTATAATCCATTTCTGGTTAGTCTATTGTGTGCCTTATATGTGCCATATTAAAGCTTGAAAAGAAAATTACCCAAACCAAATAAGAATTTATGAAAAAATATCTAATACAATTACAAATCTTCATTGAAAACAAATAACTCAGTAAGGAAAACTCTAAGTGTCAATAAGAAGATAAGAAAGATAAGACTAGTTATCATTTTTTAAAGCGTTTAGTTAATATGAAATAGTATCTAGTATCTAGGTAACACTTGGTTAAGTATTGTGAAAGACTCTTACTCTTCCAGATATAACTTACATGCTTATGATCAGATCCTTGATTTTTCCTTTTTCAGTTAAACTATTATGTATGAAATATTTGGAATGAATCATTTTTAATGAGATGATAATGAAAAGTTTTTGTTGCTTTTTAAACAATTAAAAGATCTTTCGCATAAGCTTGACAAAAATTTACAAGAAATTTTATTTGACATAAGTGTTTCTTCATAATGAGTAATTAAAATAAAAGGATAACAGTTTCATAGTCATTTTCGGTGCATAGTTTGATATTTTGATGGGTCCTGTTTAACCTCTACGGTGGCGGGTGACGACCTTCTTCTTCTTCTTGTTCTTCTTCGACTTGTTCTTCTTATTCTTCTTGCTCTTCCTGTGTCTTTTCCAGTGGATCACATGTTTCTTTTTCGATGATCCTGATGATGATGCATCTGTTGTTGTTGTTGTTGCAGATGCATCTGTTGTTGTTGTTGCTGATGCCGATGTTGTTGTTGTTGTTGCTGATGCCGATGTTGTTGTTGTTGTTGCTGATGCCGATGTTGTTGTCGTTGTTGCCGATGCCGATGTTGTTGTCGTTGTTGCCGATGCCGATGTTGTTGTTGTTGTACCAGAACTAGCACCATTAACAACAACAGCCAAAGAGCAGGCCAATATCAGGACACAAAGGAATCGCATCTTTCTATAAATTCAATTGCCTAATTACCGGTTCGATTGACGGTAAATGCCAATTTGTGACCTCTCTTGGACCACCAACCGACTATTTATAGCAAAATTGAACGAAGACAAAAAACAATTTCATACTAAATATTATTTGCCAATGGTAAACATGAAAGCAGTAGGAACAGAACACTTTATTTTAGTTATATCTATGAATATAACATTTGTCTCTCATGTTCTGCCACAATACATTATTCCATTCTTTACTTTTCTTTTCTTCTCTTCTCCTCTCTCATTCTTTCCCCTCCCTTTTTTTTGCAACTGTGAGTTTACTGTAGATCTTTGACAATGGCAAAAAAGAGAAATTGAATTCTTTATTCGCAGACATTTTTGTTATACAAAACACATTTTAATTTTAAAACATCGAACGACATGGAATATTTTTAAAACAAAATTTCAAACAAATAAATATAATTTTATTCTCTTTAAAGTATTTTCCATTTAATGGACAGGATAAAAGGAAAGGAAAGACCATTTTGTGGCATTTATATTTGAGAGTAAAAGTTCACAGTTCAAAGGAAACTATTGACAGAAATAGTTGAGTGCAAATTTATAAATTATTTTGTTATATTTAAGTAACTAACCTTAGGGCAAAATAAATTTTGCTGAAACCTTTAGTGTTAAGTTAATTATTTATTAATTATTATTTTAAATGCAGGTTAAATCTATATTCTTCTCAGCAATTCAAAGAATTTTATTTTATATACAAAGCAATGTTGATTATGGATAATGCGGTTTGGATTGTAGTAAAAGTTCATATAAATAATTCACTGAGGAGGAGATTATACACTACTTTCCATTCTATATCCAGGTGCTCATCCTTAAAAATTATTTTTTTCAGAGTATGTGAACTGCTTTTTTCTTACATTTTTTTTGGACCGGGAATCAAAACTTGTGCTACGTAATACAAAATTGCATTCCGTGTGAGTTAAATCTGGGAATTTTTGTATTGAACCCACTCCAAAGATGTCTCTTGTAAATTTCCGAGGACAATTTTACCGGATATTTCCAGTGTTCCTTTTTAAGCAGTGCCACCAAAGGCAACAAAGCAGTTTATGAAACTATGCGTCAAGCAGTGTAACTGTTTGGAGTTCGCGCCTTTCTATGTTATTTCCAACACTTTAACGGTTTTTAATAATCTATTATTTGGTCGATGATTTATGAGTTTTAAGACTGTTATTATTATTATGTTTATATGTTATAATAAAAAATCAGAGTCTCAAAATATGCTAAATATCTGAAATATTTCAATTCAGTATCTTTCTATTTATCTACCTAGTGTAAGTTCCCATAACGAAAACTTCTGTTGGGCGAAGTCCCCTGTATATTTATTTGCTTTTCCGTTTACTTATTTGTTGAATCTTTCATAGTCGTAGTATATAATATAATATAATAACAATTTTCTAGTTTTATATTAATCCAACCCGTAACCTTACAGTAGAATATGTTGCTAGAGGGTTGTTGGGTCCTTTCGTTACAGTCGACCTCTTTTACACATTCGAGTTAGTGATTTGGCGAGTTCATTCGGATGTACTTGTTTCGATGTACTTTTGCTGTAAATCTTTTTGAATGTAGATCTATTTTGTAGTTTTCATTCCGGATGTACCAAGTTACTCCTGTAATAATTCTGAGAACCTTAGACTGGATCCCTTCTAAGGTTTCATGTTACCGAGTTGTAGAAAGAACTTTGAATTCCAATGCAGACCGATTGCTTTGAGCTTTAGCTCCTGCTTCTTGGGTCTAATGTATCTGAACCAAGTCAGTCTTTTGTCAAGGTGGACTACTAGGTAGATTGAGTGTATATTAAAACTAAAAAAATAAACTGAATACTACAATAATTAATCGTCTAATTGGCTATAAAATAAAAATCCTATAAAATCCTTTTAACTATCTAAATTTACGATTTATTTTACAATTTTCTTTTAATTCTTTATAATGTTGTATATGTGATTTTTTATTCGTGTCCTTATATCAATCCAATGGGTCATTATAGTTCGAGTCCTTGTGTTTATTCACGACTACGATGTCTGGTCGTCTTCTTCTTTTTCTTGTTCTTGTTCTTATTGTTTCGCTTATGTTTGTTATTTTTCTTTGATTTCTTAGACTTTTCTATTCCAATTCTTTTTCTAACATCAGAAAGCAGATGTCGTTTATTTACCCAATCATTTCACTCAAAGCTGAGAAGGTTAATATTATTAATTATTTATGTAGATATATATAGCCATACTTTAACTATAGGTATAATAGTTAGTTACTACCGACGATATGAGGCTCAAAGTTTAAACAAAAAGGACTTCATCATTCTAAATGAACTTAAAAGGTTTTGTTAAGTTTAATAAAGCAAAAATAAATCGGTCTTTCGAGTCGTATACGTGATAAAAATACGTATGCAAAAATTGTGAATTTTCAACAATGCTTAATTTAATTAAAAAATCTCTTTGAAATATTTGACTTGTATAAATTAATAGTAAAGAATTATTTATCTAACTTGCTCACTTTATACAATAATTACAATTATTTTGGACAAGTTTAAGTTTAAACTACTTTTGGTTAGGAAATATTTCTGACACGATATTTTCTATATTTCAGCTGAACCAATTTATTTATATTATTTAGTGTGCCAAATAAGAAAACGCTACCTTTTATATAGCTCTAGCTATTCGTTTTTCCTAAATCGCAGGGGCGAAAGTGGGCGTGGCAAAAATTTAAATTAACTTGATTTGCGTAGATACTAGAAAAATGCTCACACTTAATTTGGTTACTCTAGCTCTTATAGGCTCTGAGATATAGGACTATATATAGACTGACAGAGGGCAATGTCTTAATCCATTCGGCTGATGATGCTGACCAAGAATATATATACTTTATGGTGTCGGAAATACTTCCTCCTGCTTGTTACATACATTTTAGCGAAATATCTTATACATTTATAAGCTTGACAAAATTTACAAGAAATTTTATTTGACAATTTGATATACATAAGTTTTTCTTCATAATGAGTAATTAAAATAAAAGGATAACAGTTTCATAGCCATTTTCGGTGCATAGTTTGATATTTTTATGGGTCCTGTTTAACCTCTACGGTGGCGGGTGACGACCTTCTTCTTCTTCTTGTTCTTCTTCGACTTGTTCTTCTTATTCTTCTTGCTCTTCCTGTGTCTTTTCCAGTGGATCACATGTTTCTTTTTCGATGATCCTGATGATGATGCATCTGTTGTTGTTGTTGTTGCAGATGCATCTGTTGTTGTTGTTGTTGCTGATGCATCTGTTGTTGTTGTTGTTGCTGATGCCGATGTTGTTGTTGTTGTTGCTGATGCCGATGTTGTTGTCGTTGTTGCCGATGCCGATGTTGTTGTCGTTGTTGCCGATGCCGATGTTGTTGTTGTTGTACCAGAACTAGCACCATTAACAACAACAGCCAAAGAGCAGGCCAATATCAGGACACAAAGGAATCGCATCTTTCTATAAATTCAATTGCCTAATTACCGGTTCAATTGACGGTAAATGCCAATTTGTGACCTCTCTTGGACCACCAACCGACTATTTATAGTAAAATTGAACGAAGACAAAAAACAATTTCATACTAAATTATTTGCCAATGGTAAACATGAAAGCAGTAGGAACAGAACACTTTATTTTAGTTATATCTATGAATATAACATTTGTCTCTCATGTTCTGCCACAATACATTATTCCATTCTTTACTTTTCTTTTCTTCTCTTCTCCTCTCTCATTCTTTCCCCTCCCTTTTTTTTGCAACTGTGAGTTTACTGTAGATCTTTGACAATGGCATTTGTGTTTACCACAGAACAGAACTATAACATTTGCAAAAAAAAAAAAGAAATTGAATTCTTTATTCGCAGACATTTTTGTTATACAAAACACATTTTAATTTTAAAACATCGAACGACATGGAATATTTTTAAAACAAAATTTCAAACAAATAAATATAATTTTATTCTCTTTAAAGTATTTTCCCTTTGATGGACAGGATAAAGGGAAAGGAAAGACCATTTTGTGTAGTTGAGTGCAAATTTATAAATTATTTTGTTATATTTAAGTAACTGACCTTGGGGTGAAGTTAGAGTAAATGTTGCTAAAACCTTAAGTATTAAGTTAATCATTTATGAATTATTATTTCAAACGCAGGTTTAATTTTTTTTCCCCTCAGCGATTTAAGGACTTTTATTTTACATGCATAGCTTAATTCCTTTTAGAGAATGTGGACTGTTTATATTTTTTGGAAATTCCGTGAGAGGTAAATCTGGGAATTTTTTGATTGAGCCCACTCCGAAAATGACTTCCCTAATTTTCCGAAGCCAAAATTACCAGATATTTACAGTGTTCCTTTTTTAAGCAGTGCCACCAAAGGCAGTGTCTTAAACAATGCCTCAAGCAGTACCATTCTTCATTAGCGTTTTCAATATATTTTTAACAATTTAAGTTAAGTTGAGTGAAATATTCTTAACTCCTTTTATTTTCAGATATTTTTTTTTTGTCAATCAGAAAGCAGTTTATTAATTCAAACAATCAATTGTATTTAAATTATGGTTCTTGGGTCGTATACGTGATAATATTCGTATACAAATTGTGAATGTTTGTAGATTTTTAACAAAAATTTTTTCTGTTAATTGATCTATGCAAATTGATTTTAACACATTTTTTGCCTGAGTTTTTTTTAATTATTTTTGGTATTATGAATGAAATCATTTTAATTTAAAAAGTTTTAGTATCATTAAACCATATTATTATTTAATTCTTTGATATTCAAAGTATATATATATATATACCACATGTTTTGTTAAATTTACTCTTATTTGTTATATTAAATTTATAATGGCGATTTATCTTTAGAAAATAAACAATTTTCGTGGAACTTAAGTTCTGCCGCAAGACTAACACCAATTTTAGATGATTCAGAGAGATCGGATCAGTAGTTCAAAGAATAAAGAAAAGAAACCATCTAACTTTTGCAATATTCAAGTCTTAAGCATTTACGGTCGGAGTTTATAGAAGTTGATCTCTTGATCTCTTTGACTACTACCGTTCATAAGGTATCCTAACACTGCATAAGTATTTTGTATTGATGATGAGAGGATCCATAGATAAATCATATATGTACAAATTATCTTCAGGCATTGTATATCCCGGAATGATTCCGATCAAAGGATTGTAAATAGCTTCAGTAAGAACGTCCTGTTGGAAATATAGTTTAAGATCAATAACTTGGTTATTTTAAAAGCGATTATTACGAATTTTGATACTTATAAGTTTGGCATATATAAAAGTAGATCTTTTTTCTCTTTCAGCAAATTCGGTAGACTTATGGTATCGCAGCTATAGAAACAAACAGACCAAACAAAAAGATAGTTTATAGATAGATTTATATTATAGTAAGAATAAATGGATAAACTTTTCTATAAAATTATCATTTATCTAAATGAATAAGAAGTTTAAGTAAATAGATAATTAGTTAGATTGGATATCTGTTTTTGGCAGACATTATTTGTTAACTTTATCGCATTCCTTGCTATCCTTAATTATGTTTTTTTTTGGCTTTTTTTGTGGCCTCTTATATCGAGATGTCTTAGCCCCAGGCCTACTATAGCCTAGGGATAAGTCCGCCCTTGTTTCTACCTCCATTTGTTATCCTTTCTCTTGCGTTTGCTAAATCTTCTCTTGTTAATATTGATATAAGATTAGAGTACTTGCCTTCTTAAGAAAATATTGTAGGAAAAATGTATAAAAACGTAATAGTTCCAGGACAATATGCTTCTTGATGGCAAAAGCTTAGCCTAGTCAGACTTGGTTTATCATTATAAAAGGCTCTTAACATATTGTTCCATACTAAGTTACTCATAAAAGAAGAAGGATCTTTAACGCTTATGATGAGATCCGAGTTGTTTTCTTATTCAGTTAAACGCAAGTAAGTTTATGTGAATTCTTTTTAACGCTAACGAGAAGTTTTTGTTGCTTTTTAAACAATTAAAAGATCTTTCACATAAGCTTGACAAAAATTTACAAGAAATTTTATTTGACATAAGTGTTTCTTCATAATGAGTAATTAAAATAAAAGGATAATAGTTTCATAGTCATTTTCGGTGCATAGTTTGATATTTTGATGGGTCCTGTTTAACCTCTACGGTGGCGGGTGACGACCTTCTTCTTCTTCTTGTTCTTCTTCGACTTGTTCTTCTTATTCTTCTTGCTCTTCCTGTGTCTTTTCCAGTGGATCACATGTTTCTTTTTCGATGATCCTGATGATGATGCATCTGTTGTTGTTGTTGTTGCAGATGCATCTGTTGTTGTTGTTGTTGCTGATGCATCTGTTGTTGTTGTTGTTGCTGATGCCGATGTTGTTGTTGTTGTTGCTGATTCCGATGTTGTTGTCGTTGTTGCCGATGCCGATGTTGTTGTCGTTGTTGCCGATGCCGATGTTGTTGTTGTTGTACCAGAACTAGCACCATTAACAACAACAGCCAAAGAGCAGGCCAATATCAGGACACAAAGGAATCGCATCTTTCTATAAATTCAATTGCCTAATTACCGGTTCGATTGACGGTAAATGCCAATTTGTGACCTCTCTTGGACCACCAACCGACTATTTATAGCAAAATTGAACGAAGACAAAAAACAATTTCATACTAAATATTATTTGCCAATGGTAAACATGAAAGCAGTAGGAACAGAACACTTTATTTTAGTTATATCTATGAATATAACATTTGTCTCTCATGTTCTGCCACAATACATTATTCCATTCTTTACTTTTCTTTTCTTTTCTTCTCTTCTCCTCTCTCATTCTTTCCCCTCCCTTTTTTTTGCAACTGTGAGTTTACTGTAGATCTTTGACAATGGCAAAAAGAGAAATTGAATTCTTTATTCGCAGACATTTTTGTTATACAAAACACATTTTAATTTTAAAACATCGAACGACATGGAATATTTTTAAAACAAATTTATATTTTTATTCTCTTTAAAGTATATTCCCTTTGATGGGCAGGATAAAGGGAAAGGAAAGACCATTTTTTGGCATTTATATTTGAGAGTAAATGTTCACAGTTCAAAGGAAACTATTGACAGAAATAGTTGAGTGCAAATTTATAAATTATTTTGTTATATTTAAGTAACTAACCTTAGGGTAAAGTTTCTTTTAACTTTGTGGAAAACTTAACTAAAGGCAAGCAGTGGGTTTTGGTTAAGTTTCCATTATTAGTTCAATTGCAGGTTAAATTAATTGTACCTTTACGCAAGCAGTGACAGCAAAGGAGATTGAGCAGTTCCAAAATTACAAGTCAAGCAGTGCGCTTCTTTTTTGTTAGGAGTAAGCTCCTCTCAGGTTTTCAGGATATTATTAACACTTTTACGGTTTAAAATGATTTAAATAATCAGGATCCTTTATTTGATTGGATATTCATAAATTATAGAGTGTAGCTCTTATATTTATTTGTATATATAAAAATAAAATATCGATATAAAGAGAATTATTTTAATAATTATTTTAATAATAACATTTTAATTGAGAAATTTTGTGTTTTAATTTGTTTATAATGAGATTAAATATTAACTTAGTATTGCAAAATATGTTACATTTTTGAAATTAAATAGGAAAATCTCATCTATTGTCTTTCAATTTATATACAGTGAATATTCCCATAAAGAACACCTCTGTTTAGCGAACTCCTCTCTTTAGCAGATAATTTCTTTAACGGAAATACTAAGATAATAACCCTTGAACCGCCTGCAGAAACCATTTTTTTTGAATACTCAAACGGAAACCTTTCTTGAGCTGACTTAAAGAAGAATTTGTGAGTTTAAAAACATAATAGGTAGGCTATTTTCTTAGTATGAAATATGCACATGTCACATTTATTTTTCATAATTTATATCGGTTGTAAATAGCTTGTTAATGTCTTTATCATGTCCTTTTTTTTGGACATAAATTTATAAAAAGTTTTTCTTGACAATTTGCCAAATAGTCATGAGTTAAATGGGAATTTTAAAAAAGTTTGAGATCCTTTTTCCTTCTTTCCCTATATTCTCTTATAACATATTATATTCTTTTGTGGTAGGGGAAAAAATCGGGGACGAACGCTTTTTGTCCAAGAAACTTATTGAAAATCAAATCAAATTTCGCATACTCCACGATATTTGGCATATAATATAGTTTTTTTTAAGATCCAACTAGTATAAATTTTCACTATATAGAAATATTTTCTATATTGCATATATAAGACTTCAATTTTTCTTGAATTTTTATAAATTTCATCCTCTCAAGTAAACAGTTTATAAATGTTATCTGTGTATTTATTCATCTATATATATATATATATATATCTAATATTTATCTAATTATATATATCTATCTATCTATTTATATATCTTTGTATCTATATATCCATCTATCTATCTATTAATCTATCTTCCTAACCATCTATCTACAAGTTACTAACTACCATTACCTCACAGCTCATATAAATTTAACATTAAATAAAAGTAAATCTAATGTAAATTTAAAAAATATTTATATATATAAATGTGTCATTTTATTTTTATCTCAAAATATCCATTATAATCTTACCACTAAAAAAAAAATAAGTTAAAACAAACAAATAATTTGCCCATTTTTGTCTGACAAATGATCGATTTGGTTATATAGATGGAGAAAAGCATATATTTTAGCCAGGTAGTCCATCATCTTTAGCTTTAATCATAATCCGCTTAATATGATCATTTAATGATCTTTAATTCTCATTTATGATAATAATATTTCAATTGGTCATGCGCACCAACGAATGTCAATGTCAGAAATTTGTCTCGCCAGATTGATAATACAATACTACTAACTGCTATATCAGATGATTGATAGACTTGGACTTAGATTGTGTTTGATCGATTGTTTGTAAATGGGAAATAAAAGACTTTATTCAATTCAGTTTCAGGATATTGAACTAAGTGACATTTTTAAGTAAAGAAAAACAGAAAACCAAGGCCAAATAAATTTTTGCGCAATAAAATGGAATTTGCTCTCTTTTTTTCTTCGTTTTTTTAATGTTTTTTGCTAAACAAACAATTTTAGAGTGGGAAGGGGAGAAAAAATGAAAAAAAAAAGATAAATGAATACTAAACTTTTGTTGACATTGGCCCCCATTTGGATCTTTTCCCCTCATTTTTTTTTTTTTTTGTATTATTTCTTCATTTTTAGTTTCTTATACTACGCATTATTGAATTAGCTGTTCCCATTGTTGACTTGGTAGATGCTTCGTTTGGGTCTTGGCTCTGACTGTGACTTTGGCTCTTATGTCATTGCCATAAAACTCTGATCGTTGGCTTTTCTTCAATCAATTCAAATGATTTCCATTCATCACAGCAAACAGTATATATGTATGTATAGACATGTCTATATGTAAACAAGTATTGAAAAGCCATTGATTGACTGACATATTGACACCTTTCGCTAATGATCAGAGTTGAGCACGGAGATTGTAAACTATTAAGCATAAGAGTAGGCCTACTTCTCGTTTTTTAGCTAACTAAATAAACATAAATAAATGTAAAAGTAGAACACATCTGTTAATAGACCTAAAACTAGTCTAAAACAACAAATTAATGAATAGTTGGTACTTAAATCTCAAACTATAGGCATAGAAATAATTAAATGGATTAAGCAAATTGTTAGACCAACTTGTGTACCTATAACCCAAAAAAATTTTATAAAAAGGGAAATTCCTTGTCACCAATTCGAGCCGAAAAATGTTGATTTTCTAAAATTATTTAGGCTTAATAGTAAAAAAAAAAATGTAGAACTGCTTGCATTGGATAAAAAATTCTACAGTTGAGTGTACAGAAGTTAATATTTGATTAATTATCAGGTAAAAACTACACATAAACTAAACTTTGTTAATCATAAGAAATTTGTGTGTGTATTAGTTATAGTTATAGGCCTGTTCCTGTTTTCAATTTGGAACAAATTGATTAAAATTGACATGGAAATCTTCCGCTGTAGAGCTACAATATTCGGTTAGCACTTAACAGTTTTCGTATATATACAAACAACTTTTTTCTGTTACATATTTTTCTATTGATCTTTAATATATTGACTATAATATTAGCTATTAGTAAAAAATATTGGTAAAGCCATTAATTTACTAGAATTTTTTTGACGAAAAATTAGGAAATTGAAACAAAGCAGTCAACTGTAAAAGCTAATGGAATCAAACCAAACTGTTCCATTTCCAAGCGTTTTGATTCCATATTGAAATATTCTAATTTTTAGGGTTGTCCGCATCTTTTTAGGGTTGTCAGCATCATTAAATTGAATTTGAATTGTATTTTTAATGTAGATTTATTATAGAACTGCTTTAAATTACATAAAAAAATAAGTTTGTTTTGCATTGTAAAATTTTGTTTAAATAGAATTTTAATATTAAAAATAATTACCAACAATGATTTGACTATAAAAATTAAAAAAAAAAAACTAGGTATGATATATAATGGCCAAATTGCAGAGTGAGAATTTCATTTTGAGAAACATTTGGAAACACTTTTTAATATGATTTAAAAAAAAACTAGAGCAAACCTGTTTGATTTACTTTATATATTAGCTTCGAATTTATATTTCTCTCTTAAATCTAACAATTTGAAAGTTATTTTTCATCTTAAATATCCACAATTATATCCCCTACACGGGCAAAAGGCCATTTACTCTATCATTAATCATATAATGATCAACAAAAAAGGTTTCGTTTTATAATGTAAAAACGTTTATATAGTTAGACACGCAAATAGCCATAGACGTAGTTCATCCGACTATATATATATGTATGTATATAGATATATATGTATAGTTTAGAGATCCCCTTCTATCTGAGCCATAGCATTTCGCCAACTCTAAATTCAAATAATATATAGTAATTCGATTCAGTTATTGCACAACGTTCAACATGTATTCATCTTTGCTTATTGCAGTTGCAACTATTTTAATTTTTATTTATCAGTTTTTTATATGGAATTTTGGTCATTGGCAAAGTCGTGGTGTAAAAGAGCCACGCCCATGGCCCTTATTGGGTTCCTTTCCCAACATTGTCTGGCCCAGAAGACATTTCACTTTGGATATGCAAGAGCTTTATATGTAAGTTTGTAGAAATAAACAAAAACATTTTTGAATTAATAAATTTACTTCTATGGCAGGAAATATCGCGAGAGTCAGAGTTATATAGGCACCTATGTGTTAAGATCTCCCAAATTGTTATTGCTTGAACCAAAATTGATAAATGAAGTATTTGTAAGTGGTTTTAAGCATTTCATGGACAATGATGCTTCAAGTATGGTTAATATACAAAAAGATCAAATTATATGTTGTAATCCTTTTGTCCTAAATGGCAACGAGTGGCGTAAACAACGGGCCATATTCTCAACTCTATTAACCAATGGACGTATTCGTACTAGTTTTACTCTAATGCGACGCATATGTCAGGATTTATGCCAATATATTGAGAAGGAAAGTCAAACAAATATGCCACAAGATGCCATGGATGTAAGTTGAAAAAGTATGTGATAGTTAGCTATAGAAATTTTAAGAGAATTAACACTCTATATGAACTAAGTTACTTCATTTATAAGTAAAGTTTTTATATAGCCACTTATTTTCAAGCAAGTTAATATAAGTAAATTAAAACGAATAGAAGAAAGCTATACAAGACATAAAGTCTTTATAAATACTCTAATATATAATTTCAATATTATTATTTACTTAACAATTGCTTCAAACGTTTCTATTAATGTTACGACCTAACCCTATTACTTCTAAACTTAAACTAGTTGTGAATTACAAGTGTTTCAAGTGATACATACGAGAAATGCACTTTCCACTACCTATGCTTATGCCTGAAAGATATGTTTTATGTAATCACTTTTTAAAGGTTCTCTTTTATAACATTTGTTGTTTGACAAAAATTAAAATTAAAAAAAATTATTTTCATGCAATATCACTAATAATATGTATACTAAACTGTACCAATAACAAATAATTTTATTAATTTTCGTTCTTTCTTTATAATCTTAAAGTTGGCTTTACGTTTTACTGGTGACAGTCTTTTTGATGGAGTTTTGGGTATTCAAGCCAATTGTTTTAAAGATCATGCTTTACCCATTATTAAATATAATAAGGAAATGTCAACTGAAAATCCAGGATTGGCATTAGCTGGAGCACTTAATGGTATATTTCCGAATTTACCATATTTCCTTAAACCCAAAATCTTTCCGAAAACCTTTGATCGATTTTTCATAAATCTCATAAGTAAAGCATTTCATTTGAGAAAAACTTCTCATCAGATGAGAGATGATTTCATTAACCATCTCTTGGAATTGCAAAAGAATCATCAATTGAGTGAGACTCAAATGATATCTCATGCCATGACCTTTATGTTTGATGGCTTGGACACTACATCGTATACTATAGCCCACTGTCTGTTACTGGTAAGACATATGACATTAAACTATATCAGATATCAATTTCAATACTTCTTTAGCTAGGTCGTAATCCAGATTATCAACATAGACTCTACTTAGAATTGAAAGAAGCTTCCGTTAATGGTCTTGATCTACCCAATTATGATGTATTGAATGACTTAAGTTATTTGTCTGCCTGTCTTTATGGTACAACTTTAAACTTATCCATAATCTATAACTTAATTGTTAACAACTTTTTCTATTTACAGAAACCTTACGTATATATCCAGCTGGTGGTTGGGCTTCCAAAACCTGCACTCAACCCTATACCTTTTGGGGTTCACATCATAAAGAGCCTCTGATTATTAAGCCAGGCGATAATATAATGATACCTATTTATGGCTTACATCATGATCCATTATTTTATCCCAATCCACTTGAATTTCAACCAGAACGTTTTCTAAATGATAATCTTAAAACTTATCAGAAATTGGGCATTTTCATGGGCTTTGGCCATGGACCACGTCAATGTGTGGGAATGCGTTTGGGTTTAGCTTTAGCCAAATCCGCTTTGGCTGCCATTATTCTAAGATTTCAGGTCCAAGTGAATCAACGTACCAAACCAGGCATCGAATTGGATCCATCTATATTTGTTGGTATACACAAAGGTGGCGTTTGGCTTGATTTTATAAAACGCCAAAGAAATGAGGACTAAAATAAAAAAGAACTAAGTAAAATTTGTAATGATTCCTATTAAATAATTATATATTAATGTAGAGTTATTATATTGATATTTTTGGTTTTTGATTATGGTAAATTATAGGGCAATCTTTCTAAGGGAAAATATATAACTTTAACTTTCTGAAATACAACAAACTAAAGTGCATTTCTTGTATGTGGTAAAAATAAATTTAAAATATTAATAAAAAATTAATAAAAATATTAATAATTAAATTTGTTTTAACTAATTTTTTTGTAATATACTAAATCCTAAAATAGAAATTTTAATATATAAAATTTAAATAATTAATAATAAATAAGACCAAAAAAAAATGCATAAATGTTTAAAAATTTAAATTTTTGCATAGGAAATTCATTTAAAAATTCACCTAATTTCGTTTGAGAGTTTAAAAATGTTTTTTGATATATAAGAAAATTAATGGTTCAAATTTTATAATTTTTTGGTTTTTTTTTTTTAGGTTTTCATGTTTAATACCAAATTTTAATACCAAAAAAAAATTTTTAATGTTTCAATTTTTTCTGTTAGAGTTCCATTCTGAATTTTTTTTTTTTATTTTATTTCATTTTAAAATGTTTTTTTTTTTTAAATCCTAAAAAAAGTTTTTGAATGTTTTTGTTTTATAGTTTTATTCTAAAATTTTTTTACATTTTATTTCATTTAAAAAATTTTTTTTTTTTAAACCAAAAAAATATTTTAAATGTTTCAAATTTAAATTTTTCTTTTAAAGTTTTATTCTGAAAAATTTTTTTATATTTTATTTAATTTTAAAATGTTTTTTTTAGAACCAAATAGAAATTTTTAAATGTTTTTCTTTTAATAGTTTTATTCAATTTCAATTCATTTTAATTATTTAAATTTTTTTTCCATTTTAAATAATGGTTTTTTGTTATATATTATATATATATATATTTTTTGGATTTTAAAGTTTGAAAATTTTTTAACAATATATTTCATTTTAAAAATGTTTTTTTGAAACCAAATAAAAGTTTTTTAATGTTTGAAATTTTCATTTTATCTACTGTTTTCGTTCTAAAAATATATTTTTTCTATTATATTTTATTTCATTACAAAAAAGTTTATGGTTATTTATTAAAACTAAAATAAAAACATTTTTTAAATGTTTGCAACTGTAATTTTTTTCTTTTAGATTTTCATATCAAGAAAGTTGTTTCATTTTTTTTTTTTATTTTATTTTAAAAATGTAAAAAAAAAAAAAAAAAAATAATTTAAAATTTATTTTGGTTCTTTACCTTAACTTACATTTTTTTCAAACTCTTTAAATTTTATTTAAAAATTCTGTATTAAAATAAAATATTAATTCATCAATTTTCAACCTGTTCAAAATGTTAATAAGCTTTATTAACAATTTAAGTAAATGTTATCAAGTCAACAACTTTTACTTGGTTAGGCTTTGAATCAGACAAATGAATGAAATTATTTACTCAGATTATGTCAATATGAATATAAATGTATATACAATCAATATATAAACATTTGGAAATAACAATTCAGTTTCATAATTATTAGTGAATCTTCTTTTTCTCATAGATAAGCCCTTGGCCCATTTATGTAGATAGTGAATTCCGATTTCGAGTGGGTTTTACAACATCAACATAAAATATACAATCACGGAAAAGAAAAAAAGAAAAAATAAAATCAAATCAATAAGTCACCTTTCCACCTTTCGTTGTCATTGCTGTGGCTATTATTCAGCGGAAACGAACCCATAACGAAGGTCAGATGGGAGACACAGACACGCCTCCGGCTCGGCTACCTAATTAATGCAAATATATATATATATATATATGCCATAGATAAGTTGGAAAGGTTTAGCTTATGCGTGAGATAAACACAAACAAAGTTAAGTCAGAGACTGAACTAAGAGGCATAAGAGGCCGATACAAAACGATAATCAAAAATTATTTACATATATATGTATAAATTTATTAGGTAATCATTCGATTTCGTTGCATGCAAATGATGAATTTTTTTAGATGCTTGATAAACTGGACTCAGAAAAGAAAATTCATGCAAAATGAGGTAGCAAAAAAAAAAAAAATATATATATATATATAGCAAAATGATAATAATAAAAAAACAAAATAGTAAACACATAATGTATAACAATAAAAATGATGAAATTTGTTTTTACAACTAATCAGTGCTAGAAAGGAAATGCTTTTTTTTTTTTTTTTGTGTTTACTGTTTTTTGTTTTTCTTCTATCTTGTCAAAGTTAACTAAAGGTTGAACTGGCAACTGGCAATAGACGCAGTGGTTTTGTTGAGGATTTTGCCTGTTGGACATTACGCACAATTCGTGTACGTGGACGAGCCTGTTGTGGTGGCAAATAACCACGCTGGATGATTGGTTGTTGCTGGTGCTGATGCTGATGCTGATGTTGATGCTGGTGGGGTGCATACTCCTGATGATCATCATAGATTTTAACTGTTTGCACATGATTCTCGATGCCACTTTGAGCATTTTGTGTGACCACTTTGATAATATGATGTTGTCCCTGCGGCTGTTCATTACTGGCACCAAGAATCTTAATGGTTTTCACACCATTTTGATCCAATGATTCGAGGACTTTGAATGTTCTAACAGCATGGGGTTTAACAATTTGTACAGTACGCACTTTAGAGCTACCGTTACGCACATTGGGTGGGGCAGCTGCAACAGCAACATTGACAGCCATTTGTATATCCTTGGGCATAAATTTCTGCAACGATTGTTGTGCCTGCAAACTAAGCGCACTGCTGGGAGACACTAGTTGTAGCTTTTGTGGTATGACACGTTGTTGTTGCTGTTGCTGCTGTTGCTGATGGTGCTGATGATAGTGTTGTTGTTGTTGTTGGTATTGGGGTTGAGGTTGAAGCTGTTGTCTTTGCCTTGGGCGTTGAAGTTGGGGTTGAGGTTGGGGCAGGGATTGACGATATTGTTGGGGCACGGCAGTACGAACATATGACATGGCTGGTGCATAGAATCGCGGACGTTTTGATTGCTCCCGATACAAGGGAGCTACCTCAATCACTTGAGTCTGCTGTTGATGTTGCTGATGATGATGTTGATGCTGATGCTGATGCTGTTGCTGACGTTGCTGGTATTGAATTTGTTGTTGCTGTTGGACTGGCTGAGCGTAACGTGCATAAGGTTGAACTGTATTCATATAGCTTCTTAGTGAATGAATATGGGTAACCTGGGTGGGTACAGGAGCAGGAATAGGTACAGGAACAGGAACTGGAACTGGTGCAGGAATTGGAGCTGGAGCTGCTACTGGTACTGAAGTTGGTGGCAAATAACCTGGAGCATTATATTGCTGTTGCTGTGGTACAGAATAAATCGGTGTTGGGGCGGGAACAGAATGAGGAACAGCCACTGGTGCTGGGATTGGAATTGGAGCGGCAATAGGGGCTGGAATAGGAACAGGAGCTGGTGCGGGAACAGGAATTGGAATCGGAGCAGTAGATGGCACTGGTGGTGCGACTGCTACTGGTGGCAAATAACCTTGAGCCTGATAGGCATTGGCCGTTGATGTTGCCGTTGAAACAGTTTGTGGTGCTAATGGGTGCTGTTGGTGTTTTGGTTGTCCATAGATAATATCGGATCCTTGTTGTTGATTCGATACCTGCAACTGGGATTGCACCACAACCTGTTGCTGATGTTGCTGATGTAGTTGCTGCTGTTGTTGTTGTTCCTGCTGCAATTGCAATTGCTGCTGTTGCTGCTGCTTCAGTAATTTTGTCTGTGTCTGCAAACTATGAAGTTCAGCAATGGCTGCTTCAGCATTTTCTGGTTTGGTAAACTCATAACCATCTGGTAGAGCACCAGGATGACTGATTGTCGCCTGTGTTGCTGGTGCCAATGGCAATGATGATTGTGGTTGCTGATATGCTATCGATTGGGGTTGCTGCAACTGCTTAGGTGACTCATAGCTAGGTGGCAGATAATCTGGAGCACGATATTCGCCAATAGCTGGTTGCACTGCGCCAACTTGTTGCACTGGACCAACTTGAGCGGGAGCAACTTGAGCGGAACCAACTTGAACGGAACCAACTTGAGCGGAACCAACTTGAGCGGAACCAACTTGAGCGGAAGCACGTGGTGGCAAAGTAACGTCAATTGGAATTGGAGGAGCTTGTTGAAGAGGAGCAACTGATTGTGCTGGAGCAGCGTGTGCCACAGGAGCGACTGGTTGCTGTTGAGGAAGCGAAATAGGCAACAGATCGGGATTGGCAAAATCATAACCAGGTGGCAAATAGCCTGGAGCTTGGTATGATGTTGCTGTTGCCGTTGAAGTTGCTGTAGTTGTTATTGCTGGTGCTTGTGGCTGCAATTGTTGCTGTTGTATTTGCAACTGTTGCACCTGTTGCTGTTGTACTTGTTGCTGTTGCACTTGTTGCACCTGAACTTGTTGCTCTTGTACTTGTTGCACCTGAACTTGTTGCTGCTGTACTTGTTGCTGCTGCACTTGTTGCAGTTGCACTTGCTGTTGCTGCTGTGGAATAGGTTGCAAACGTGTGACTTGCCTGACTTCAGGATTACTAAACTCATAACCAGGTGGCAAATAACCAGGAGCACTATATTCTGTAGAAGCTGAACCAATAGCCGTTGCACTGTTGCTGCTGCCAGTGGCAATAGTATTGCTGTTTGGCGGCAAATAACCAGGGGCAGTATATTGTGTAATAGCCGAACCAACAGATGTTGCACTTGAGCTGCTGCTGCTGCTGCTAGTAGCGATACTATTGCTGCTGCTTGTGGGTGGCAGATAAGCAGGTCCTCTATATACTTGCTGTTGCTGTTGTTGCGATTGCTGAGGTGGCAAATAGTTGGGAGCTTGGAAATCATGCTGGTAGTTTGATGGAAATGGAACAGTTGCAGCAGTAGGTGCCGGGACAGGAGCTGCAACAGATGCAGTAGCTTGAACTGCCGATGGAATAGAAGCACCAACTGTGTTTGGAGTATCAGCAAAATCTAGAAAGGATACATCCAAATGGCTATCATCCTGTTGTTGCTGATGCTGTTGCTGCTGTTGTTGTTGCTGAGGCACTGCTTGTGGTGGTAAATATTGATGATTTTTACCCTCATAATGATTATGAACTTCAAAAATCTGATATCCAGAATTTCCATAATTGCTTTCTTTAAAATATTGCTGCTGCTGTTGTTGCTGTCGCAATTTAAGTGATATATCCGCATTACATAATCCACATAGCAAGGCGATCGCCAACGAGATTCCAAAGAACTTCACCATTAAAAAAACAATCAAAAAAAAAAAAAAACAAACAAACAGTTATTACAAACAATTTAACAAAATTTCAATATCACAAATTTTCACAAATCCTTGGCAATTTCAAATTGCATATATATAGCTATATATATATATATATATCTTTAAAGTTTTTAGCTTTCATTTTCTTTATCACTTCACTTTGACTGACACTTACATTCATTTTCACGTTGGTCGTGCTTGAGCCCTCGATGTCCAACCGTTCAATGATGAACCATCATGACCTGGCCACGCATTTTATACTAAGATAGCCAAAAAAAAAACACACACAACAACAACAAGCGCAACTTCATTTAAACATCTGCCATTTCCCCATGATTAACAGCAGCAACAGCAACAGCATCAGCAACGCATCTTCGTATCATTGGCTCTGGTTTCGGCCTT
Organism: Drosophila neocordata; assembly: GCA_018903615.1. Classification (NCBI taxonomy): domain Eukaryota; kingdom Metazoa; phylum Arthropoda; class Insecta; order Diptera; family Drosophilidae; genus Drosophila; species Drosophila neocordata. The sequence continues at coordinate 1,780,366 of JAEIGI010000015.1, forward strand.
TCAATATTAATTCGTCTATGCCGCAACATTTAATACAAAACAAACAACAACATATATTTGTATATATATATATATGTATTTACAGATTTTTGTTAGGTGTTCATTTTTTTTTACCTTTTTCTTTCTTTTTCGCACGGCTCTTGTCATAAAATGCAGATTTCGGTTTGATTTTATTAAGTTATTACTGCCAAAGCAAAATATAATGAATAAACAAGTTTCAAATTTGGCAAACATTTTACCGGGAAGCATATCGCCAGGGCGGATGTACAACAAATTAATTTAAACACCTAACAAATCAACACCAACAATCATTAATATCAATAACATGCAACAGTTCTCTCTTTTCTTTAAAGGACATTGCATAATAATATTAGTAATTAAGCCTTCGGACAGATGAAATTATTTTCAATTATCTATAGATACTTGTTACATACTTACTACATACTTATTACATATATATTTTGCATACTTATTAAATATTTGTTCATACTTAGACCTTACTTATTACATACATTAAACTTTTTTATTGCATACTCTTGAGTTACCTATGACATACTCCTAACATACTTATTACATACTTAGTAGATATATATTACATACATATTACATACTTTTTAAATAGTTAAAACATACTTTTCACATACTTTTACATACTTTCTACGTACTTAGCACATACTTATTGCAAAGTTTTTACATAAGTACTACATACTTATGACATATTTTTTACCTTCTTATTATAAACTTATACTTACTACATACTTAGTATATATATAATACATACATACTTATTAAATACTTTCTAAATAGTTATAAAGTACTTTACCTAATTATTACATACTTGTTAAATACTTTTTACATATTTATTACATACTTCTTAGATATTTATTTGCATAATGAGGCCTTTCTTATTACATACTGGTTATTTTCATACTCATTATATAGGTATTACATACTTATAATATACTTGTTACATACTTGTTACATCTATTCTACATACGTTTTACATACTTATTACTAAGTTTTTACATAAGTCCTACAAACTTATTACATACTTTCTACATTCTTATTTCAAACTTATAACATACTTGTTACATACTTTTTACCTTTTACCTACTTATAACATTATTGTTACATACATTCTAATGATCCATAGTTATAGCATTCTGATTAAAAACTTCTCTGGTATTTATTACAATTTCATTAAATATTATTTTAAACAAATTACATAATTTGATTTGTTAATAACTACATACAGAATATTGTAATTCTTTCTACTTACTTATTACATACGTTCTAGTTATAAAATACTTTTAACATACTTGTTAAATAATATCTACACACTTATTACAAAACGTTTACATACTTACTACATACTTATTACATACTTCTTAAATTTTTACTAGACTCTTATTAGATTCAAGTCTTTTTTACTTATTGTTAATCTTTTTAAATATTTTAATATTATTTTTATCTATTTTCTACATTCTCACTACATACTTATTACATACTTACTATATGCTTAGATAACTGAAGACTTGTTAGATAATTGTTACATACTAACTAATAAGTATGTCTCATTCTAGGTATATACATAAGTATTGTAATTAAATACTTGAAACATTCATTTTACTTACTTATAGCACAAGTTTTACATACTTATTACATATATTTGTAAGTAATCTCAGTAAGAAATATTCAAATTATATATAATGAGTACAAAAAAATTCGACTTATTTGTATGTTCATAATCGTAATGTATGTATATATCTGTAAAATATATATTCTTATTCAAATTCAAAAAACAATTTAAAATAGAACTAAGATTTCAATACATAAAAGTTTCAAATCATTTTCTTAATTTAATTTTTTAATTTTCAATATTATATAAAGAAAATATTATTATATCATTAGCACTGGATCGAATGACGGAATGACTAAATGACCAACGGATTGGCATATTGATTGAGTGGGTAGTTTTGATAATTTAATGAGGCAGTTAGCCGCCAACTGTTGGCAGGCAGTTGCAATCTGATCCCTGTTTGCCTGTATCTTTGAATATTAATTTGAACCAACTTAATTATATATTTATACAAAACACGTGGCTGATATGGAGAAGAAGAAAAAAAACATATATACAAGAGGGCCAACAGATATAACAAAATTTCACCAAAGTTTATGTTTTGCCTTACGGCTTAGGTTTGGGTTTTGGTTTTTGGATTGCGCAAAATAAAAAGAAAAAAAAAGTTTTTGAAAATCATTAAATTTAATTTGAATATAACCCTCGAGAAATTGTAATGATGATGATTTAAAGATTTAAGTAAATTATATTTAAGGAAATAAATATGTCATAAGTTGCAGCAAGAAGTCTTTGAATTTGCTTTAAATATTAAAGAAAATGAATGAAATTTTTATGTTGATAAACAAATTTACATAATTTAGTTAATTATAGATATATAGCATTAACTTAATTTATGACTTAATCAATGAATTTGTTAGGTAAATAAAATTGATAATAAAAATTAAGAATAATAAATATATAAAAGTAAATTTTAATAGGATTTTCCTTTTGGCTTAGAAAGGAAAAAAAAATTTTGAAATATATTTTTAATTTGCACAATTAGCTAATTTCAATAATTTCAGATTATTAATTTATTTTTATATATTCTCTATTAAAACTATATAATTAACTTATGCTAAAAATTCTTAGGAAAGGTTTATAGAAAATATATAATATAGAAAATATATAGAATATATAATATAGAAAATAGATAGTATACCATATATATATCTATATATATATATATATATATATATATATATATATATATATTCTTCAAGCTGTAAGAATCGTTTCCTGATAAGAACTTCAAAAATAAGAATAACTTTTGGATACGGGAAAAGTACTTTTGTTAAATTATATCTAAAAACAAGAAAATGGAAACTATATGATATAGTCAAGCGATTCTGATGAAACTTGTTAGATATGTGCAGAAATATATAAGGCTTACAAATACCAAATTTTATTATTATCGCTTTTAAGACAACAAAATGAATGCTGGAAAACCATATTCATGACTATATGAATTTCTATGGATGCCATGCGATATAGTCTACCAATTCTGATAAAACTTGGTGGACATGTTAAGATGTACATAAAACTTACAAATACTATTCGATTGGATAACAAGAAATTTATGAACGATCGATCGTTCCTATTGGAGCTATGTATGTATATGATATAGTTATCCGATCGGAATGATTCCAAGTTATACAATGCCTGCAGTAAAAAGAAGGTGCAGTTCTGTAGCTGTATTTGTATCCAGACAGGCGGTTAATGAACTCAAATCATCGTGCTTATCAGGAATATATATTCTTTATATAGTTTGCAAGTTTCTGAACAACCCTTTTTGCAATAATAAAAAAATTTAATTATTAATGATTATTTTATATTTAAAATTTTGTAAAAAATATTTTTCAAAGTTAAAAAAAAATTTTATAAAATAATAATTAAACCATTTTTTAACGGCTTGTTAAGATATATCTTAAAGAAGTTATATAGTTTTGTGTATATATGTATAATATATATGTAAAGTCTTATCTATGATATAAATGATATATAAGAAGTTCCCTTTGATGTATGTCTATACATCTACTTACATATATACTATGTACATATATTTCATTCATATCAAATCTTGTTCCCAGCCTATTCATATGCCTTATATCAATTCAATAAAGCATAATCAATAAACAATAATCAATATCAATAACACTTTTCCACTCTACTCTTAAGTAGCTATAACCTTGACCCATCTAAAATATTGGCTTGAATATGTTATGCATGCTTTTAGTTAAACGCTAACAAGTTAGTTAACCAGTCAGACAACAAAATTCCAACAACAACAACAACAATATAAAAAATACGATAGTTCAATAGATAACTGACCAACCCAACTTAACAGCAAAAAGCAGGAAAAACCAACAAAAAAATGCTCGTAAAACAACAAAAACAATAAGTAAATTGACAAACAGAGCAACAAGCAACAACAACAACAAAAAAAAACATAAAGACGCACCCCAGACAGAAAACATAATTGAATTGTCTATATATGAGGAAAATATATATATGTATATATATAAATATAAATCCAACAAAAAGATTCAACACCTATTAACTCCATAGAAACAACAGCAGCAGCAACAACAACAATAAAAAATTATTATAAATGTTTACTTTTTGTTATTTTTTTTTATATATTTATTGCGCATATATATTATTTTTTGCTCTTTTGTTTTTCTCTATTTCTCTTTTTATTTATTTTTTTATGACAGTTGCCCAATTGTTGATTCTTTAACCTTTTCTTTTTTTTATTATTTTTGTTTTTGCATTCAATCATTCATACAATCAATTTAATTAGCATTTGAAATGAAAAGTATCATATTGTGGCAAATAATAAATTAATATCATGTAAATACATATATATTTCGCCTATTAACAAATATTGCTTATACCAAATTTACATAGCTTTATATATGCATAAATAAATATTGATATATAAACCTTTAGTTGCATATGCATATCGATAAGCCAATTTATCAAAAACCTATAGTCATCTATAACTATAGGCCAAAAGAAAATTGAAACAAAAAAAAAAAAATATACAAAAATCATCAGAGATCCTAGCCAAACATTTTATACCCTAACAAAGCCCTCTAGTAAGCATCTGCTTTCAATTTGCATTACATTAAAACTGAAACTGCGTTCTCTTTATTCTAAGATCACAATGAAGCTCTCGCGAGAGAGCTAGAGAGTAATTTTTTCTCCGTTAGCTCTCACCTGCTCTCACAGTGAAACTAATACAGTTACATGCTACTTAGGTATAATTACAATACCAACATTTTATGTGTTTTACTTCTAAAATATTACAAATTTTACCATTTCAAATATTTTAAGTCAATTTATTATAATATAAGCTTTATAAGCAATAAAATATATTAAATAAATATTAATTTATTTTAATTTACTTTAAACAATTATATTAAATGTATATTTAACTCAATTGGTTTGCTTTTATTTACTTATTTGTATTGTATTGATTAGTTATGTATATATAACAAAATAATGCATATGCCTCTTTTAAAAGAGTATTAAAATGAGCAACTAAATACAAATATTTATGCAATGTCGAAAGACGAAAGAGAAAAAAGATTTGAAATGGAAAAAAAAAGAGTTAAGGGAGAGCAGCAGCAACAAATGCATATTTTAAATTTCCTTTTAACAAAATGGCAAAGAAAATGTAGGAATTAAAAAAAAAAAAAGCCTAAACAAATACTTACTCAGATCTAGGCAAGATGCCAGTAGCCCATATATTTACTAGTAATAGCTTGGGCTTTGCGGTCTCTAGTTTTAATATATTACATAAATATTTTTATTTTTTGTTCTTTCTATTTATATATATGCAGCATTATATACACATATCTGGTCAATTTTAATATCTTACATAATTGCAACATATTTTTTAATAAAACAATTAATTTACCTTTCTATAAACTAAACTTTTTTATATTTTATTTTTCTAACATTTTCTTATGTAGCTAAACTTTTTCAATACTTTTTTTTTTTAGATTTTAATCCTATCTTTTTATAATTAAATTTTTTTATTTTTAGATCATTTTTTTTATTTTAAAACCTTTTCATAACTTTTTGTTATTTAATTTCTATTTTGATTTATTTTTTTGCTTCTTTAGTTTCAGTACCTTATTATTGGTAAAATTAAAAAAAAAAAATGAGCAAACCTTAAAAAGTATTTAAATAATTTTAATATTAAATTAAAGTTTAATATTAAATTAAAAAAAATATAGGAACTTACATTTTTGCATACTTAATAGTATTTTAATTTATACAAAGAAAAATATTTATAAAAAATAACTTCTAATTTGTAATAATTTCTTACAAAAATCAAATTATAAAACAAAAAAGTTTTGGCATACTAAATACTAATTAAATTTATACAATTAAAAATTTAAAAAAAAAAAAAATGTCTTTAAATTTTTTAAATTAAATCAAAAAATAATTAAAAATAAATAAATTTGTAGTTACTAAATACTTTTAAAATTTATACATTTTAGTATAAAGACTTAAAACAAATAATAAAAATAAACAATAAAAGTTTGTCTTATTTAATTCTGATATTAATTAATTTTTAGTTCCTATCAATTAGTGTAAATTTAAAAACAAAAATAATTAAATATACATATACTATAATTTTTTCATTATTTTTTTAACTCTACACTGATTTTTAGGAACTAAGCCAAGAACCAACTAAAATTAGCGAAATTCGCCTGGTTCTTAAGTTTAAAAATATTAGTTGATTGTGTTACGACAGATAACAAATATAAAATAAATTTAAAAAATTATTTTTTTTTGAATTTGAATAACGATTTTTTATAAAACTGCCCTCGCTAGACATGTAAAGCTGGTTTTCTATTGATGAAGTCAAATATTTGATCATTAATTGATACATAAATTAAATATTATAAAAGTTTAAGTGAAGCCTAATACGAAGTTTAAATACTCTTAATAGCTGCTAAATATAAAAGAGTTTTTAATGCACTTAAATAGAAGTTAAGAATTTGAAATATATATAATAATATGTTAAATGTATATAATTTAAGAATTTTTAATATATATAATAATATAAAATAAATAATAATTAAGCAAAAATTTAAATATTATTATATACTTAAGAAATTGAATAAATTTAGCTAAGTAAAAACAAATTTAACTGATTTCTAACTAGAAGAAATGTTATTAAATCAGTATTTACTTATAACTAAATATATTTAAGATATTAAAAACATAATTTACTAAATAAAACATAAAAAAAATGATTAAATTTAAAATGTTTGCTTTTTACATATTTTTATTAATTTTTTATATATATAAAATAGAAATCTAAACAAATAGAAATCATTCAAATATTTTAAAGATTAAATATTCAATAAAAAAAAAAAAAAAGTAGAGAATCCTTTAAATCAGAGCACAACTGTTTGTTAAGCAAAACCCATTTCTCTTAATGTTGCATATACCCACTTGTGGTTAGGGTATATAACAGTCTGATGGGAAGGTATCTCCCTTAGTTCAAGCAGATAAATCGTAGCCAAAGTGGCGACTTATCAACAAGTTGAGGCGTGTCTCTATTTAACTTAATATATTTTTTTTTCTTTCTTTCTTCTTCGAGTTTCTTTAGAGTTCCGGTGTATCGGTTCATTCATTGGGTTGAGGGTATCAACATTATTAACAACATGTGTAACTATTATGCCATGGACAGAAAAAAAACTAAAGGGAGATTTTGAAATTTGTTTCGCATAGATTTGCATAGCTTAAAACGGCTAGAGATAAAGATAGAGAGAGGGAGATGGAGATACATAAATAAATCAATATTTTTCCATTGATATAGATACATACTATATTGATGACCGATTTAAATCTAAATTGATATTAGTTTTAATATTTTTACTTTAATGATTTGCCTTGAATTTAGTATGTATGTATATATAAAATATTATTATAATAAATCTAAAAAAAAAAAAAAACTGTGTAAATAATTTTAATATTACTCTGATCTGTTTGAAACACTTTGATGACCTCATTTTTAATAAATGATAGCATTATTATATATAATATTCGATGTATATTTAATTACTATGGCAAATTGTTTAACTACCGACATTTGATTAACCCAATTTATGACATTAATCATTAAACGATCAGTAAAACGTTCAGTCCTTCAATATAAAATATTTTGCCTTTCACTTGACACCAAAAAATGCCAAAAAATGCAAAAAAAAAAAACAAAAAAAATTGCGGCTAAATGTAAAGCATTTTGTTTGATAGATTAGACAACAATTTGCGGCAACTGCAAATATGTTGCTATATATCTATGTATAGTATACTTGTCTCAGCCGATGTCTGCCAACAAAGACATATGCATAAAAGGTAAAAAAAAAAAAAAAAAACTCAATTTTAGCGCCTAATTTAAACAACAGTTAAAAAGATTTATTGGGCTTTTAGTTTTGGAAACATCTGTCAAGCAAATATTTCTATTTGCATATGAAATATTTGTTAAACAAATGGAATATTTATACCATATTTGTTAACAATTGATTGAGAAAAAAAATTATTAATTATAAACAAATCGGTTATGACACTTAATTGGCCAATATCATATATGAATATCTTTCATTTTTATTAATTAAATTTTTGAAAATTAGTGTTATTAATTATAATATAGAAATGCAAAATAAAATGTTTTAGATATATGTTTGCATATAGCTTCTTAGATATTTTTATGGTAAATTATTAAAAAGAATATAAATAGGTATAAATATATATAAGAATATATCTTCTTTACTTAACTTTATTACTTTATATTTGATTTATCTTAAAAAGAAAGTTGAAGCATAGAATGCTCAATACATTGAAGTGGTCCAAGCGGCAACAGGACAAATCCTCTAATGTGCGAGTCCTAGCGGACAAAATGCAAAATAAAAAAGTCGCGGTAACAACAGATAAAAACAAAAATAATAATTAAAACTAACTACGATCCCAATAAGTAAGAATAAAAGTTTTAAGCTTAGCAATGGAGAACTTTGATCCAAAGGCAGAAGAAAGACGTTTGTAATCAAAACAAAGAACTCGAAAAAGTTTATGTAAAGTATAGTTCAAAAAGCAGCGTGTTAGAGTTAAGAATCGGCTAAATATAACCCACATAAGTAAGGTATAAAAAAATATATTTAAACTGTGCAAGATCTTAATCTTTAATCCTTTATTCTCTATCTTATCTTATAATGCGGGGACAGCATTGTGATTGTGCTTTACATTGAACATAACCACTCTTATGTACTATATGTGAGAATCGAGGAGGAGAGCATGATTAGTATTTTACATACCTATGTTCAATGAAACCCCCAACTGCTCTCCTCCTCGCTTCTCATATGCATCAAAGATGCATATAGTAATGTGTCTTGTCATTGTTCCATTGTCATTCCATCTTAACTTACTCCAATCGGTTTCAATTCCATTTTGTTCATTTTATAATCATTTCCGCTGCCCTGACATCGCTTTCTGTATTCGATTTATAATTCAATTAATAACTAAATTCATTTATACCAATTATATTTTTAGCTAATTTTTTATTCATTTATTTCTTTTTCGATTTTACCTCTGCTTAAATATATATTTTAGTTATATTTCTTTAACTTTTTTGTCAAGTTTTTTTTTATTTATATTTTTCTTGTCGTTCGTTGAGTGCAAATTAAACTGTCTAATAAATTATTGAAGCTCTAGCAAACGCTTGAAAGTTCAACTTCAACTCGAAATGCAAGTCAACGCTAAATATGTAACTATGTAGGTATGTATATGTACATATGTCGGCATCGGTGGTGGCCCTTCCGGTGCCGAAACTCTCTTGTATACGCTTCTGTTTGTGGTTAGCTGTTGTCTAAATTAAATTATAGCTGACACAGCCAATGCACTCCACCATAACCAACTAATCGACGTAGCACGAAATCCCTTAACCCAACCCCCCCTCACTACACTTTTATACATAAGGGTAAAAAGGAATGCAAGAAGCAACTAAGTAGGGCGATTGCATTTGTTGTAAATTGCTGAAGCCGCGGTAAATCTGTTTGGGATACTCAGTTGAAAAATGTTTGGTATGTGAGTCGGCGGAAGTCTGTGCTCTCTGAACCAACTGGAAATGACGTTAAAAAGTTTTTGCTAAAACAAAAAAATAAAAACTTAAGTTCAGCCAAAAAAAAAAAAAAAAAGTGCTCAAAATGTTAATTGAAAAGTAAAAGAAAACTCAAAAAAGAAATGTGAAAATTAAAGTAAATTTATACAGGTGAATAATAAAAATATGTTTAAACAATAAGGGATTTTTAAAGTATATACATATGTATGTATGTCTATATGCTTAGTATATGTATATATATATATAGCTTAGATGTAGAAATCGAAAAAGTAAAGTATATATTATTTTAAATCTTAAGGTTTTCGATTGGTTTTATGAGTTTTAAGCTCATTTTTTAATTTAAAATTTAAATTAAATTTACTGCTAGTAGTTTTCATTTGATATATAGAAAATTATGACCTAAATATTACGGAATAAAAATAAAAGACCTTTGTAATTAGTTAACCTTTAAACAGTTTAAAAAATTTAAAGAATAAATTGCTCATATTAATAATTAAAAGAATCTGCAGCTAAAGGTAAGACAAATGTATGCAAATGTTCAACCATATTGTTCAAGAATATTTATATACGTTATCTAAAAGATTTTGTGTAAAAAACAGAGTAATTAAAGAGCTTATTATATTTTATACGGCTTAATCTCAACTGCTGCTACTAACGACCGACAAGCTTGCTCGGGGTTGCCAGAGATTGCGCTTCATCTCTGTCTGCTCACATTGATAGATCACCCAATTGACAACGCCAATGCAAAATGGGTAATCCTTTGACTGCATGGCAACTCCATTTCTTAGTTGTATAGCTTTTCTACCTTTAGATGTGCCACAAATACTTACTTACATAAACTTGGCCATATCGATTACCAAAACGTTATTAAATAGACATTCTTTGAATTGCAATATATAGTAGGTTTAAGTATTTTTATTAAAATTCAGTTTTCATTTTGTTTTTGTTTCACATTGTTTTTTTTGTTTTGCTGATTTCTTATGACACTTTTATATGAAATTTTTCATCTTTTTTTTTTGTTGTTGTTTTTGACTTGAAATTAAGACCCGAATAAGCAAATTAATTATACTTATAATATGTATTTATATGCATTTTGTATTTCAACTAAGAGACATAAGGAAATGATTTCATATATATTGATTATACAAAAGACATATGCAAATATGGGTTAATAATACATACATATATATATATATATATACACATATATGTATATATGTATGTATATATAATTATTATTCCCATTTCGTTTAAGTCAAATTATGCGCAAATTTAAGCTAATTAGAGCAAAAAGCCTTGCCAATTGTCATATGATGTATATATATGTATGTGTATATAGACTTATATATAGATGGATGTATATATATATATATGAATTTATGCATTTATATAGCATATATACTATATACCATCTAATTCCATTAACTAGAATCTTAGATAAAAACTAAATAGAAAAAATTGAAAAAAATTTGCAAACGAAAATTTCAAAATAAAAATATAAAAAGTACTGACAAATTGAATAATTGTGTTAAATAGAAAACGAGTCATAGATACACTCAAGAAAACATCTTTGAATCATATTCATTCATTATATGGTGTCAATATATGAATAATTCTTTGAATGCATCCATTGATAAGGCATTGATAACAATGAACTATAAAGGAAGATAAGTATCAAAAGATGTATATATACCATATATATGTAACTATTACTATCTGAATCATTCTGGCCAGCAGTAGCGAGACTTTTCTATATATAAAGTTTCATTCTTTCTTTCACATTTTCTTTTTGTTAGGTGGCAAAAGGGAAGAGACAATAAATTTATATTTCTTTTTATAATTTTTTTTTTTTTTTTTTTTGCTTAAAATCTTATTGAAGTTGCTGTTTTTGTTTTGGTATATGTATATACGTGAGTGTGTGTGTATTTATATATATATATATTTTGCTGACAAATATGTACAAAAATATATATGTATGCAATACGATTTAATTTTTGAACTATTTTTGTTGGTTTTTTTTTCTTTTTTGTTGCTTCCCATGCATTTGTTTAAATTGAAATTGTTTTTCTTTTATCTCTTTTCTTTTTTTTTTGGATTATTTCATTTGAGTTCCAATATTAATTTATATATCTGTTGGATAGTGGATATGTTCAGTTATCTTTATCAATCATTATTATTTGGAATGGAAACTTTTTGTGGTTTGGAAATGGATAGGAATTTTTGCTATTTTGCATATTTTGGAAAACATATAAAAGACAAGTCAACATCTGGTTTAATTGCTTAAATTTCTAAAAAAAAAAATTAAAATAAAATATATAATTTTACTTATATAATATAAACATAAAAAATTGAAAACTAACTAAAGTTGTGATAAAAAAGGTGGTCATATAGATATATATATATTAATCCTTAACTGAATGTAAGAAAAAACATTTGTAGAACCAATTCACAGGTTAATTTTAGTTTTGTAATGCCCAAAGAAAACTTTGACAGACTTTCAAAAGGTTTATCTTTTAAAATTATATAAATCAATTAATTCCAATTCGTAATAACACAAAAATTGCATATCAAATATATTGATACGATTATATGGTAGAAGAATCTATATATATATATATATATATTCTTTGCCAAAACGAAAAGTTACATAATTTTAAAACATTTAAGTGAAATTACGAATGGAAATTGATACAACTTAAAATTTAATATATAATATAGATTAAACTTAAAAACATTTACTTGAAAAAGTAGAGTAGATTTCTTTTAAATTTTATATTCTAATTAAGAACAACAAAAAATATGATTTATAATATTTTTTAACCAATATAAGTTAAGAAAATCGGTTAAAAGTAAACACCAATTTGTCAAACTAATACAATTCTATATCTTCTGTTTAAACTATTTGCAATCAATTGAAACTGACTGATTTTCAGTTTCATTTTTTTGTCAGTTCTTCAAATATAGTTCTTTAGATATAAAAGCGAAAAATTTTGAAAAAATATATTTTAAATTTTCAGTTAAAATTCTCATTTTACAAAGTTTTTCTCCAGGCATTACAATGAGATATATTTATCTATGATAAGAAGTGCTTAAATATTATTATCTGGATTGTTTAGACTCGTAATTCCGTTTGTAAAAATATTGTATATATGTATGATATATATATATATATACCTGTTTATATATATATATATACATATATCAGCAAATTGTGGTAGACAAAATAGGTAGACAAATATATGCTTGTTGTTGTTTCTTTCTATGATTTTAAACATTTTGGGGAATTACGAATCGATTGGCATAAGTTAGCCAATCCTGTTGCCATTTTAAATGGTTATTATAGAATTCATATTATCTGTCTGTTGTATGTATATATATATATATATGTATTTATATATATGTAAGTATATATCTTAAATATCACGGCATTCAGCTGAGGTCTCTGATCTGATCTATTTTTATTTTTTTTTCTTTAATTTTCTTGTTTACGTTTTTGTTTTCCTTCTTTAGTTTATAAATTTTGTTGTTGCTTGTTATTGTTGCTGTTAAGGAAAGGGAGCAAAAATGGAAAGAGAAGGTGAAAGAAAATTGAAAATTTAAAAGAAACAATAATCCGATAAAGCACCGAGATCTTAAATTTAAGTATTAGATTTGATAATTTTCGGCATCAAATTGTTGATGGTGTTTAGTTTTCTTGGACTCGTTGTTGTTGGTGTTGTTGTTGTTGTGAATGTTGGTGTTGTTTTTGATGTTGTTGTTGTTGATGTTGTTGTTAATGTTGTTGTTGATGTTGTTGTTGATGTTGTTGTTAATGTAGTTGTTGATGTTGTTGTTGATGTTGTTGTTGATCTTGTTGTTGATGTTGTTGTTGTGAATATTGGCGTTGTTGTTGGTGTTGTTGTTGATGTTGTTGGTGTTGATGTTGTTGTTGATGTTGTTGCTGATGTTGTTGCTGATGTTGTTGCTGATGTTGTTGCTGATGTTGTTGCTGATGTTGTTGCTGATGTTGTTGCTGATGTTGTTGCTGATGTTGACTGAATAGATGTCCACAAAAACGTCGTAAATTTTGTAAATTTCCACCAATCAGCTGAGCTCTTTGCCTCAAACGTTGACCTGGCGTTGTTTCAGGAGTCGCAGTTGTAGCTGTAATTGTTGCAGTTGCTGTAACAGTTGCAGGTGTTGTTGCAGTTGCTATTGCAGTTGCTGTTACAGTTGCTCTTACTGTAGTTATTGCATTTGTTGTTGATGCTGCTGCTGCTGCTGCTGCTGCTGTTACAAATTCTAGCGCTGTTGATGGCTTTTGAATTAATTCTCACAAATTTGATTTTTCCCTCTTTTCGATTTCCCGTTTCTGTTGATATTTTGGTACGGGCTCAAGTTCCGTTTCCGGTTCGGAATCAAGTTCTCCTTCTACAGCTGCAACAGTAGCAGAAACAACAGTTGTCGGTGCTGAACTTTCACTAAAATGCATTAGATTTGTATCCATAAGAATGCCATTGGTTAGACTCAACGGTGGCGATGACTGTGATGGTGGCCCTTCGAGCGATAAGCGGCTATTTGTACTAATGCTGCTCAAGCTCAATTGATCATCAAAGACATCAATATTGACCACTGTGGCAAGTTCTGGTATACCAGAACCTGTGGCAAATTCCATTTCATTTGTTGCTTCTAATATATTGCCACTGGTTGATGGCCTTGGGGAAGACACAAATTCGGTTTCGGTTTCCGTATCAGTTTCTAATTTAGTTTCTCGATTTCTCTTCTCCTTAAGTTTTTCTTTTTGTTTTTGCTGTTGTTGGCTGCTGCTGCTGCTATTGTTGTTCCCTTTACCAATGCCTTTATTTTTTGTTGTTGATGTTGTTGTTGCTATAATATCATTATTATTATTATTATTATTGTTGTTATTGTTAAAAGGCAAACCATCTAATTGATCCGATGAAAAGAAGTTAACTGAAAATATATATATATAAAAAAAGCATTATCACATAAGCAAATTAGTTACAAAAATATTTGAAAAATAATTAATAAATGCATAAGTAATCTGAAGTATATATATATACATATAGGGAAAGGGTATTCAAAAAGGGAAAGGGTAAGACTTTGTCTCTAAAAGATAAAAAAGTTAAGTTTTAGAATAAATTAAATTTAGTTTAGTCAACAACAATAAAAATGTTAACTTATATTTTAATTCTAATATTATTATCAGTAGAAAATTTCATAACAAATTCTTTAAATTTAAAAAAAAAAAAAAAACTTTAAAACACAAATAAATATATAGTAAAAGATATAGCAATTTCCTTAAGAAACATTCAAAAACTCATTTTCAATTTTCCAAAAACCATATTCCATTATATAATGATCAATATATAATAGAAAAGACTTTTGAAATTGAACCGCTTACAAGAATTATTCAACCCATTTGTCTTAAGAGTCAGAAAAAAAAGATTTTAAAAAGGGAAAAAAATATTTTAGAAAATTCTTAAAACAATTTTCAATAAATTGAAATTCAATTTTCCCCAACAATAAATATTTTCATTTGTTCCAATAAGTTTTAAACTAAAATTTGCATTTATTTAATTTATACAATACACAATATATAATATATATAGTTTAATTATTAAATTAAAAAAAAAAAAAAAAACACACACACATTTTCTCTCATTTTCTCTCTGCTCTGTTTTTGCGGTTTTTTTTTTTTTTCTTTTCCTCAGTTACATGAAATCATAAATACTGCAAGTTATATATTTTGTTTATATACAGAAAGCAACAAAAAAAAAATTACAAAACTAAACACACACATACAAACACACTCTCTCCATAAAGAAGGAGAAAGTATATCAACTAAATGTTGGGTGAAAACAAAACAGAACAAAAAAAAATAGAAGAAACACTTTTTCAATAATTTAAAATTTGTTCATGAATGAAACAAAAGCAAGGCGAGAGAAACGAATTACAATTTATATTCAAATTCTAAGATCATAAAAACTTAACTTTAAGAACAAGAAAATTTCATTTTGAGTTGTGGCATTGGACAGTGATTACATTTTTTTCTTTCTTTTTCATTGGTGTCTTTCGTTTTAATGGTGAAATCGTAAAAAGTTGTCGATTTTTCATTTTGATTTTCATATATACTATGCATATAGTACAGATCGTTTCATACATATAGATATATAGTTATATATATATTGCCATTGATTTGAATTGCTTGTGGTTATGGTGGAGGTGGGGTAGCAGAATCGGGCATTGTGATTATAATAAGCTGAGCAATCAATTAATTACAATTTTTATTAATTTCAAATTTTAATTATGTACAAAACTTTTCTTGTGTTTTTTATTCTTTTTTTTTTTTGTTTTTTCTACTTTTTTTGTTTTAATAAATTTTCTTGTTATATTTTTATATTAAATTACACTGACCCACAAAATGCTATGATATTCATTTGTTCTATATGAACGAAATATATATAAAACTTTATTTTATATTGCATATAAGAAGAAATCGTGTAATCGCTTATATATAAAGTTATATATATGTATATATATACGATTAAACCATAAACCAAAGTATATAATTTTCAAGTAATTAAATCTATTTTGAAAATGAAATAAGAGTAGCAGAAATCTATAATTGATAATCTTACAATATCGGACATTAAGAGGTTTCTTTATGGAAATAGATCAGACATATATAGTGGGTTTCTTGATGACGTCTTCTATATAGATACTAGTTATTTAGAACTAGTTCCAATGATTAATATTACAAATTTTGCGTTGATAATTGCGGACTATAAAATATTATTTAAATAATAATAAAAAATTTTGTTTGCTATTAGCTTTAGAAATACAAAACAATATAATTTTAGGATTAACTCATGAAAATTGTTAGAAAACTTAATTTAACTAGTTCTCTTTCTCTTTCATTAAGACTTTCATTAAAAAATCTCATAAATAATTATATAAGAAATGTATATATATATATATATATCAAATATTGTTTACAAATCAGTAGAAAGAAAGGACTTTTGGTCTATATAAATTTCATATGATAAATTAATAACTTTGCTTTATGGTTTATGCGTTTTCTTCTTGTGGGTCAGTTTGTTTGTTTTTATGTTTTACTTTAATTTTCTTTTTTTTTTTTTTTTTGTTTAGTTCTCTAATAATATTGTATATATTTAAATATAACTTTAAACTTACGAATTGTTAGCATTGTGTTTTGTTTACTTTTTTTTGTTGTTGTTTTTGTGTGTTATATTTTATTTTTTAACTGCTTGCTACGTGTTCTTTTATATATTTTTTAAATCACATTTTTTTGTAGGGTTTTTATATATTTTATAGATTTTTTTGTTTGTTTGTTTGGTTTTCTTTAAGTTTATGTTTAATGAAATGAAAATTAAGCTATAATTTTTAATGAAAGATTTTGTTCACTTCCTCTTGCTCGCTCTCTCTCGCTCTATCCCTGTCGCTCTCTTTGTTTGATGTCTATTTATTAATTAAATGTTTGTTGTTTGTCCTTTTCAATTGGCTAGCCGCCACTGATGGCTCCTGTTGATGTTGCTCCTGCTCATGTTGTTGCTGTAACTGTGGCTGCTGTTGATGTTGCTGCTGCAGCTGCTGCTGCTGCTGTTGTTGGTGTTGCTGATTCGCATATAAATGCCATATGACAATAAGACAAAAGACAGACAACAAACAAATTGCTAATTCTTATCTTTTGCGTCGCTTTGTCTTCTTTTTTGTGGCACTCGGCTGGCTGCCCATGCCCATGGTTACGCCGACACTGCCAACAGTACCCGCAACCATACCGAGACCACTGGATGCAGTCGATGAATTCAAATGAGTTGCCTGCGTTTGATTCGTACACAATGATGTGGACGATGAGGCTGACAAGGCAGTTGGCAGAATATCGGTTAAGCTATTAACCGGATTGGATGATGTTTCCACACTGCTCTCCTCGGCCGATGATGTGGATGATGAGGTAGCCGCCTCAATGGCAGCAATTAAATTGATTTTATGTTCCAATTTCTTGGTTTTCATCTTATGGGGTGTTGTATTATGATGATTACTGGTTGATAAACTAAAGATGAGATTATCATCTGAAGTGGTGGCAGGCAAAGGATCCTCACTATCCTCCGTTGTGGTGGCATTTGTTGTTGCATTGATTATGGTGCTTGCAGTATTTAATGCAACTCCGCTACTACCAAAGTGCAGTAAATCTTCGGGCAGTGTTTGATTTAAATCCACCTCATTCTCATTTATATTCAAATCATCATCATCTTCTTCATCTCCATCATCATTGTCATGATCTTTGATCTTTGTGCTTATCTCTAACTGAGAATCACACATGCTTATGCTTATTAAGGGGCGTAATTCCTCATCCTCAGCCTGATCTTCCACTTCGATTCCTGATTTGGAAACAACCTTTTGTTGCTTTCGTTTTTGCTTTTTGCTCAACCCTTTGGTGGAACTTAATGGTTCCTCCATAAGTATAATTTCCTCAGAGCCCGATGAAGTATTTGAATGAGAATACGAATTTGTATTTGTATTCGTATTTGAATTCGAGTTCGAATTGGTATGCGAATTTAAACTGGAGTTGGCTTTATTAGCAATTAGCTGCTCATTCTCATAATGCAAAGATCCACACAAGGCGAATATTAAATTTTGCTCGGTAAATCCTCGAGGCGGCGGTGTAATCTTTCTACTAAGACTCTCCTTTTGCTCTTGCAAAGGACTCTCGAAATTAATAAGACTCATGGATGCTGCTGCTGCTGCTGGTGTTTCATCTGCATTCAATTCCAACTCTTCCATTTCATTCATTTCCAAGGGCTCCAAAGCTGGCAATGGTGGCAAAGTTTTTAGAAAATCATGAAAATTCTCCGATTTGGCAGGTGGCATCTTTTTGGTATTAGTTGCTGGTGCCAAACTGGGATAATCCTCATTCGATTGAATTGAATTCTTTGGAGCAAATGACTGACGCCATGGACTACTACTGTTTACCACCTTAATGTTAGATTTAGATGGTGATGATTTCTTTGCATCTTCCTCAATAACTTTCACTTTATAGATTTTCATTGAGTCATCATCAATAGCTTCTGATGGATCAATTGTCTTTGCCTTTAGATCAATTTGTAAATCCTTTTTACGATCAATTTCCATTGTCTTTTTATCCCTCAACAAATCATCTTTAAAACTTTCTTCCTCTCCCGTACCACTAGATGTGGTCTCCACTTGCAAATTAAGACCCTGAGCTGTTGCACTGCTTATCATAAGGGCGGCTATATTGGTTTTATTTGCCAAGAGATTATCCGCATAATCATCAGTGTCCAACTCTAAATCGAAATCTATCTCTGATTGCAATTCCAAACTTGTTTCAGATGACTTTTTTGTTTCCTTTTCATCTTTATGCTGTTCATTTTTGGACTCATTTTTGTCCAATTTTTTTGCTTCAGTTTCGAAAACTTTCTCCTCTTCTATATCCTTTTTATTACTGATCTTTTCTTCCTTTTCCACATCCATCAAAGAGATTTTTTTACTGTCTTTTTGATTGCCTTTGGATTTGGTTTTGGATTTCTTTGTCGAAGATTTGTTAACTGACAATGTTGAGGTGTCAGTTTTCTCAATTTTCTCAATTTTCTCGATTTTCTCTATCTTTTCCTCTTTCTTCTTAACTTCCTTTGCCACCATATCAACGGAAGTCGGCACTTTATTTATTTTCTCCGCCTCTGGCAATTGCATTAATTGCTTCTGATCCTTTTCATTATCTTTTTGTGTTATTATCTTTTCGGCAGTTTTTTGTGGCTTATTTAAATTCGAAAATTCGGCAAATTTCAAGGCTTGAGCCAAATCTTCACCAGCCATGGCAGATGCAGCTGTTGCTGCAGTTTTTGCAGCAGCAGCGGCTGCGGCTGCTGCTGCTGCTGCGGCAGCTGCTGTTTGGTTTCTTTGCTGCGTTTTTTGTGACTTTTGTTGCTGTTGCTTTTCCTTCTGTACTAAAACCTCATCCACCTCTTTGGCTATAACGGGCACTATCAATTTATTGGCCAAAACAACAGGTGGCTGCTGTTTCCCCCTATCAGTTTTTGTCATTTTGTGCTGACGATCAGCCTCTGCCAATGCCTTCTCATCTTCCAATTGCTTTTCATGTTTCCTTTGCTCCTTTAGATCATCACAAAATATGGCCACAACTGGGCGAAACAAGGCCTCATCACAATTCTCATGGATCACAGTCTCTTCGTTAGCCAATTGGCAAACGACCTTATCTAAAATATCCGTTTGTAGATCACCCTTACGTCCAGCATGGACATCGGTAACAGTTCCCAATGGATTAACAATTTTCTCAATTTTTGTTGGTGTTGTACGCTGATGCTGTTGCTCAAAACTGCATATATTTGGCAATACCGATGCCAAGGCTGAACTAAATTTTGGTGATCCTTTCCCTCCTTTGTTTAAATGATGATAATGCTCCTCATCGTTTGATTGTCTATCATCTGCTATAGCCAGCTGTATACCATCATCAAGATCCTCATGATCATCATATTCGGTTAGAGCATCATAATAGCAGACATTATCAGTGGATGCTGCTGCCGATGAGCTGCTGATTCCCTCCGATTTAGATGTCGTTGCCGACGTTGTCATCGTCCCCGTCATCGTTGTTGTTGTTGTGGTTGTTGTTGCTGTCATCGTCATGGTCGCCGTCGTCACTGGCATTTGGCCTAATCAATTGTTGTCGTTGTTGGGAGTTGTTGGACACACACACAGGCAGAGTAGAGACAGAGAAATAGAAGAGAAAACACAAAATTATTGAGAAAAGCGCATTTTCTAAAGATTTTCTATTTTATTTAATTAACTTTATATAGTTTAATTGTGTTTTTTTTTTCTCATTTTCATGAACAGAACAACAAAAAGCCAAAGGCAAAAGTCAATAAATTTATCTTTTTTAATTTAACTTTGAAAATGTTTAATTTTGATTTATATTTTGTGAGAGAAAAAAAAATTGGAATTGCTTTAATTGCTAATCAAATTAAAAACTCTAAAACATAGAAAAAAAAAAAAAACGCAAATCAAAAAAAAAAAAAAAAAAAAAAAAAACAAATAGAAATTAAAAATCAACAAAAAAAAGAAGCGGTGAAATTTTTTCTTTTGTTTATCTACTTTGTATATATTTTTTTTTTTTTTTTGTATGAAAAAGAAAACTATGAAAAACTTAAATTAGCACTAAAAGTAAAAGCATTTAATATATGGTTGTAATATACATATATACATAGTTATAAATATATATATATATGTATATAAATATTTGGGTTTTTTGTTTAAATGAATTTGAAATTTAGTTTTGAAAACATAAGTAAAAAAAAAAAAAAAAGTCAAAAAGCGTTTTTTTTTTTGTTTGGAATTAAGGTCTTTTAGTTTTGGAAAAGATTTCTTTTTTATTTTTTTTTATTTTTGAAATAGACTTTGGCTTAGATTTTATTTTTTTTTAGTTTGTAAAGATTTATGTACGATTTTAGATTAATGTGCTCTCTCTCTCTCTCTCTGTCTCTTACTCTGTTTACTGTCTCACTCCCACCGTCTGTCTTTCTTTCTCTTTCTCTCTTATTTTCTTTTCTCCCACTCTTTTTCGAAATAAGCAACACCAGAAACAAAAAGACAAAGCGCATATGATGACAATCGAAATGAAAAAAAAGAACCCAGAAGAACTCGAGAAGGAGTAAGCGAAGATTAACAGAAGAAGCAGAAGAATAAAGTTGAAACAAAAGTTAGTTAGAGAAGGAGAAGGATTGAAGAGGGGATAATGTAAGCGTTGGGGGGGGTACCATATTAAGGGGAAATGTTAAAAAAAAGTATAGGGCAGGATTTCGAAAAATGCTGAAAAAAGAAGGAGCACTCAAATTGTTCAGTTGCATATAAAAGGGGGGAGGAGGATAGCGACACTGACTTCCTTTCCTAAACCGATCAAAGTAAACCAAGAAACCGATATACAAATTGTGCAGAAGTTTTTGGTAGAATTATCAATATATACATATATATATATCTATGTATATATCGATCGTTTGCATTATCTGTGGGATAAGGATAAATGAAGCCAAATATATATGTATGTACATATGGTATGTCTGTAAGGATAAGGGGGAGTGGTAGGGGGTGGCATATTTGTGTTTATATATTGTTGTTCTTCTTGTATTTGTTTTGCTGTGATATCAAAATATTGTTAGCTTAATATTATATCATTTTGTATTTAATCAATATAAAGTAAAATTTTGATTTTATATAGATTTTTTTTATCTTATAAAGCAAAAAAGACAGAGAACGACAAACAAACACCAAACAAATTATATACATACATACATACATATATACATATATATATATATATATACATAAAAATTTCCAAATTTTTTGAAAAGTGAAGTGAAAATTGAAAAGTGGTTTGGGAATTAGGAATGAAGAAAATGATTACAAAAGTTAAAGTTTAGTGGAAAGTTAATTGAAATAATATAGTAAATATATGTATATATAGATATATTAATCATGATAGATCCATGTGCATCATTATCTTTCATATCACTGATCACTGCAAAAATGTCTCTTGAATTAAACCAATGCCAATTTTATGAAAAATCTCACTGTTTTTTTGTTTGTTTTTTAACCATTGCAATTATATATATTAAACATTTTCATAAGGCTAAAATAAAATAATTTTAAAAATTTAAAAATCATTCAAAAAACATGAATTAAAAAAAAAAAATGTATATATAATATAATAATAAATAAACAAATATAATATAGACGACATTCATATATAATATATATATATAGTAGATAAATCTTATAAATAAAAAATAAACATCGATAGTTTCTATATTTTTGCAAATTAAAACCGAAACCGTTAAGACTTTTTGTTAAGAATGATTAGAAAATGGAAACACGCAGAAAAAATATAAAAGAAAAATTTAAATCTATTAATACGAAATATCTATTTTTTTTTTTTTTTTTTGTTACAAATTTTTTTTATTTAACTTTAATTTCACTTTAAAAAATAGTTTTTTTGATTCTAAATTTAATTATTTTAATAATAATTTTTCGACATAAGTTTAAGGTGATCTAGACAAAGAAGATCTTTATAGTATTACTTTTTTATTTTATAAATATTAATTAAGTTTTTATTATTGAATTAAAATCGTTTAATATATTATTTTTTATATATATGTCTGATCTAGTGTAATTGTATATAAAAAGAAAAACTGATTTTATAAGGTTTGGAATTTTTTTACTATTTAAAATCTTATATCCCAATGAATTCTTAATCATTATGATTCAAGTTCTTCTTATAATAACCAATATGGTTCCATTCTATATCCTATCTATATTGACGTTATGTTTCTTCATATAATCATTTTGATTCAAGTTTTTTCTATAATTACCAATATGGTATCGTTATATATTCTATCTATATTGACGTTTCGAATCCGATAGTTTAGACAGCGATAACATTTATATTATATATAAGCACACCGTTTGTCACGTTGATAGGCAGCAAAATGCATATCGATTTATATATATATACATTTATATATGCTATATAGAAATAGGCGAAGGCTTGGCATGCTCTAGTGCATTAACATAGTTTTAAGACTTACCCGTCGTTTCGCGACGTGCTGCAGCCGTTGAAGGTGACTCACGCATTGCATCGGCTAGATCCTCTTTTAGACGCATATCACCATGTCCATAATCGGAATCCAAATGGCCATGACGAAAACGATCCATTAACTTGGGGCTCTGCTCAATGCTACCTGAAATGGTAAACAAATAATTGGATTGTGAAACCGCTGGCTATGTAAGGCAATAATCATTATAAATCTTACTATATGAACCAGATTCTATAAGCACAGGAACACCCGAACGTCCCGTCACTGTGGATGTAGCTGCTGTGGTTACATTTGAAGCACTGCCTGCTTTACCACTCAAAGGCATATTCAATGGACTTGAACGTTCGCTTAGTGCCGTGGAAGAGGTGGATGAACAAGAGGCATTGGGAGCTAAGGCTGAACCTCCACTACCACCACCAACTGCCGTTGATGGTAAAGTTGTGCTTGATGTTTTAGTTACACCAATTTCCACAGCCTCAGTGTCCACATGATTTAAATTGGAGCTGGTTTAAGTAAAGGAAAGATTTGTATTAAAATTACGGAGTCAGTAGAGTGGAGATTTATTGCAAGGATATTCTCCTTATGCATACCCGCTTGGTGTATTGTAATTCTTAAAGACAAATTGCGGACCCATCCAAAGGCGACGATGCGGTCCCGCATGTGTTATAATTTCCACTTGGGCTAACCAACTTTCGGCCCTTTCATCGGGCTCATCAAACTGATTGGCCAGACTGTCCATTAACAAGCTAGAACGATTACGATCCTTAACGAGCCAATTGTCAATAGCCAACGGTGGTATAATTTCATGAGATCCATCCTTACGACGACCCAAATTCCATTGGGCTCTAGCCTCTACCTCCAGTTCAATAGGCGTATCATCGCAAATTTTCTCTTTGGCAACATCTGAAATTTTGTTTACTTTTAGTTTATGATATTCCGTCAGTGATCATTCCATACTCACTTGAGGCTAATTTCGTATCCAAATCATATTGAATAAGAGCACCATGTCCAGCCATAACGAATAAGGAATCTACCGCCTTACGCTGTATGCGATGCGGTGCCTCTCGTGTGGCCGTTGGTGGCTCTAAAAGCCAAGAACGGGACTTGGCAAATATTGAGCAGACACTCAACGGTTTCCCACTATCATCGGAGAGGGATGAGAGCCGCTGACGTTGCCTATGACTTGCATTCGAATGGCCATGATGATGACCGCCCACTCCACCGCATCCATCGCCGCCCATCATGCCAGCAACACCACCGCCCGATCCTGGCGGTGAGCCCAAGGCAAATGGTTGCCGCAATTGAGCCAATGGTTGCACAACCGTTGGCCTTGGAAATGGTGGCAATGTGGGATTATGATATGGTTGCAGCGACTGAACAAATGTTGTGCTTTCCGAATGGGATATGGGCGAACTGGAACGTCCATCTGCTCCCAAGCCGGCGCTACGATGAAACCGTGACAATTTATTAACCACATGCAACGATGTGTGGGTTCGTACGCCCATGGCACCACCGTACGGAGTTATGGGGAAGACATGGGTGGTGCCGCGTAATGTCGAAACAGCCGCCCAACGTGAGTCCAACGAGAAGGCAATATGCTGGACCTTGGCACTGGTATCACCGCGATGCAACACATACAAATGATGCACGGCAGCCAAACTGGAGCCTACCGGATGTGGTTGTATGCGAAATACATGAAAATCATGGCCACGTCGATCAGCGGTCAATAAAAGCATGCCCGAGCTATCAAATTCCATAGCCACCAATGCCTCACTATGTGCTATAAAATGGGCCACAATTGGATCGGTGGCACCACCACCACAATGGCCTCCTAATGAGCTCAAGGGTGTACCCGTGGTGGGACTGTAATCCTTAATGGGATGCTAAAAAGTTAAGTAAGAAAAATAATTCTCCAATCCTCAATGGAAAACAAAGTAAAAGAAACCACAGTTACCTTTACATCAATAATGGTGACCACTCCAGATTGCTTGAAATCACCAGCACCACCACTGGCAGAATCAAAGCTACCACTTTTGGAGCTAGTACCACTGCCGGCACTGGCACTGTTACCACCACTACCTCCTGTTAAACCAGCTGCTACCTGTTCACCCAATTCCCGAAGACCTTTTCCAAAGGATTTGGCAGCATTGAGAACTGTTGCCGTATAGCTGGGCACACCTTCACCATCACAACCACCGCCACTTCGCTTGGAATGCAGCAATTTGTTTTCGGCGTAGGCCAACCAGCGTGGTCCCAAGGCAATGGGATTCGGATTAATGCTGAAAAACCAAGAAAAGGAATTAAGTAAATTTCAGTTTCTAAAAGTAACATAAATTTATCTCCCCTTACCCGGGACTGGGATAGCAGGTGGTAATAGTCAAACGGTCTTCTAGAGTACGAGCATCAAATACAGCAATTCTCTCGTGGAAAGTTATGGCAACCGCGGATCGATTGGCCTGAATGTCCAGAACAGCATTCTTGAATTTAATGGTCTTCACTTGGACACCAGTTTTGAGAGAAACAAAATTGACGGCACTAAATTGATTGACGCCACCGCCGCCCAAGGCATTGGATGATCCAGAACCAGCTAGGCCACCACCACCAAGGCCAGAACCTCCTGACATGCCACCACCGTGTATTAAACCACTAGACGCTGCACTGCCACCATCAACAAGAGCAACCAGTGGTCTTTTTTCGGCAAATGAATCGACAGGCTCATCAGCACGCCCATTATCATCCAGTGAGGAAGACGCTGTCGGTGTGGGTAAAACTCTTAAGGCAGTAACGACACCATGACGCCAGGACAGTACTTCGACAGCCTCACCATTGGCAGGTATGGCCCAGACTTGTACACCCAAACCATAGCCAAGAATGAGTAGCAATGGAGGTGCAGCATTTCCTTCCAATTCCCAATCATCTCCAAAACGTGGATCACTTACATCTGCGCAGGTCTCAAAACGTGCCCATGTAATTGTATCCTTGGGATCCTGTTGGGGCTGATGGGCTGCCAATGTGACATCATTAATAAAACCAATTGCCGAGTCCAATATTGAGCGATCTGATACGGTTTGTGGTGGAACAATAGCTGGCATGCCCAAGTTTCCTCCAATTCGATGACCACCAACACCACCGCCAAGCAAACCAATCCCCCCGGCCCCGCCAACGCCGGATGGATGACGGCGTGGCGAGTCCGCGGACATAGTCTGAGAGAGGGGACAAACAAAAGTTGAAGGAGAAAAATGAGAAGCAGGCGGAGGGGGAGGAATGGTTCCTTCTTTCTTTGATCCTTTTGATACTGTTATTGGAGACGCGGTTGTGCTTCCACTTTATTCGCTCTCTTCAGATTGAGTCAGCTGTTGCTCCCCCAGTGGAGACAGTCTGTCTAACGGTTAAACAGCTGCAAAAAGAGAGAGAACAAATAGAAATATATAATAAGTGAACAAGCACATAAATTGCAACAGTTCGTCAACTTCTCTCTCTGTCTCTCGCTCTCTCTCACACACTCACTCAACACACTCTCTCAACGTTTCATTCCATTTTGTCTTCTTTGTCTCAATAACAATTTGTTGTGTTTTAATCTTTGCTCGCTCGTGGCTACCCCTACCACTGCCCTCCACCCACTGACACCCCCCGCTTTGCATCATTATCACTACCCCGTCATCATGACCCCCTTGCCATTAAATTACTTTATTCTTATTTAAATTTTTTGTCTATGTTGTTGTATTATACTGTTGCCTTGCTATATCTATTTCCATGGGGTGTAAATTAAATGCAATAAAACAAAATATTTTAAGGAATGTGATGTGGGAAGGGGGCATTGAAAAAGCGAACAGCAACAGCTGTTATATGCTTACTGAGCTCGCATTTAGTAAATAAACTAAGGGATAATACAATTTTTCAAATTTAGATCTTTTAGATAATTTTATAATTTTTCCAATTTATTTGCTTTACAAGTAATTAAAAAGCGGGTAAAATCTTAGGGGTACATTTAGTAATCTTCTTCCTAGACTGTGGGGAATTGCATATAACACAAAGGGTTAAGGTTAGATTAAACAATAAAAACTTGATATCGATAACTTATACAATATTTATGATAGTCAATGAAGCAATTTCATTGGCATTGATATTTCTAGTATATGAACATCTACTATTAAAATTACACAACGGAACAAATTTTGTAATTTTGCAATTTGAAATAATTGTCTAGGGAGAGGGTAGAGAAGTATTTGTAGGGATTGGTGGATGGGGGAGGGGGAGGTGCGGAGGTGCGGAGGTGCTTGGGTGTTACACAAAGACAATGGGTTAAGGTTAGACGAATGGAAACAGAAAACAAGCATGACGCATATAATACAATTCGCGTTGGGTGAACAATACGGCAGTGGTGGTGGCGGTGGTTGGGGGGCGGGGGGTGATGAAGGGTATTGAAGAACGAACGTTGCATTCTTCAATTGGCGGCTTGGCTTGGCACACGCGCAACAACTACAACTCACTACAACAATAATAATAATAACAACAACAAGCACGTTTTGAGCATTAACCAAGCAATACATATATACATACATTACATATATGTATACGATTATAAGCATGTATGTATGTATGGATGACCAACCTCTTTACTCCTCCCCCACAAATCTCAATTCCGTTCATTCTCTGTGAGCAACGAAATTTTACTTTGTATGTATGTGATTCGTTTTATTCATTTGATAATAAGCCAAAGAGAGCAAAAGAGGCATTCTATGCATGTATGTATTTATATGTGCGTGTATGTGTGTGTGTGCCAACGTTAATAAGCCAACTGGCCAGCTACTTCTTAAGTTTATACGATGATGATTTTTGCCATGATATTAGTAATGGATGCTGTAGAGAGGATTACTTTTCGAAAAGTTTTGTAAAGTTACATCTAAAGCGACTAAATGATTAAAGATTCAAATACCCTGGATCATATGTTTTAATATTAAAAGACTTTTTTGTTTAGCCTCAATGTTTATTTATTCATCAGAATTGAGGGGCGAATAACATAGAAAACCATCAAGCAGCTGTTGATTTAATAGTAAATATTGTAAAAATTTTTAATATTTGAATTCTTTTGGGGGTCAAAGAGAAAGAGAAAGAGAGAGAGAGAGAGACTATGTGCAGTGGTTTGTATCTGTGCGTGTGTGTGTGTTTTTAAAAAGTTGTTGTATTATTGTCCATTGTCATAAGCCACTTGACAAAATCTCTACGCAAACTTATTTTTTGGTTCGAACAAAGAAACCCCTATACAGTGACACACACACACTATTGTGATTTATACGCACATGTACATATATGTATGTATTAATACACCATATACATATATATATGCACATATTATGAACAGGTGTTACACACAATTTATTTCAAAAGCTCACGCAATGCATTCAATTGAAAAAATCATCAAGCGCTTTTTAAACATCGTAATCATGAACTATATATAGTATATATATGTATATATATTTATATATGTATATAGTTTATTTATATATAAGTAATCTGAATCTATCAATATACATTTATAATATTTAATTTCCTTACTAAATGCTTTACTCTCATAATCTTTCTTTACTTAACAATCACATCGGACTGATTAAGCTATCAGTGGGAGGGAGGGAGGTAGGTAAGAAGAAGGTAACAATTAGTTCATCGACCCTAAATATAAATATTAAATAAATAAACTCAACAAACAAGATCCAATTATACTTAAAGGATGCTTAAAAATAATAAATTTAAGCACATAAAATATCTAAAACCAATTTGATAACAGACCTATCAATTTTAGAGCTTACAGATAGATAGATACCTTGTATATAAAAGATACCGTAAGTATTTTTTAAGCTCAAATTTAAAAACTCCTACCTGATTGAAAATAAATTTCCTGACACCTTCTAGAAGCAATAAAACAGTAGGAAAAAGTTTTTAGCATGTATCTTTTTTTGTATTGAACCGGATCTGCCCACAAACTTGTACCAAACGGGTCTATATACTAAATTTAGTGACTCGGACTTTTATAATCTCAAAGATCTAAATATTTGCAAAGACAGACTGAATATATATACAATTTATTGGCCCCCAATTCATACCCTACAAACAAATACAGAGTATGCATGCATATTTTAAATAAATGAAGAACCGTTACTTTTATCATTTCCGTTTCGTATTCCATTTCCATTTCATCCCCAAATATGAAAAAATGTCATACGCTCTGTTAGATAAGAAATGAATATGGCCAATAAACAAAGAAAATAACACAGAAATATTCCTCAAATAGAACATTTTTGTTCTCTTTCATCACCCACTAAAACAAACATTTTTTTGGCAAACATTTTCAAAATCACACAATGAAGAACAAAAAAAAAAGTGTGATGAAAATATGCACGGACGAACGAAAAGAAAGACTAAATTGGAACAGCGAAACACTACCAATAATTGCGGAATGACATTTGGTAATTGAAGTCAAATAAAATAAGCAAACAAGTTCTAGACAAGGTAATATTATTTTAAGTAAAACAAAGAACTATCAAAAATAACTATAGAGAATAGCAAAAGAGTGACAATGGTGGAAGGAGAAAGAAAGAAACCAAATCTTGCACACATATACATACATACATACACAAACAGACTAGAGCGATTTGCATTTCCAGTCTCAATCGTCTCATTCTACCTTAGCAATGCAGCGCTGCACGGTGCACAGTGAGGCAACAGGTTTATAATTCACTAAAATATTTTTCCATTTATTGTTGTTGAAAAATCTTTTTTGACGTGTCTAATACAAAATCGAAGGCTAGGATTAACTTTCACTTTAGCTCTTTGGATTTTGTAACAAAATTTTCTGTGGTAGGAAAATGATTTTAGCATAAAAATGTTAGCATTTTAGTCAAAAATGCTTTGGTAAAAATTATACGTTATTCCACTGTGCTTCACGAAAAACAAAAACACAAAAAAGAGACCTGTGTTTCATTATCAGTTTCAGTTCGTTTCCATTTTTCCTTTATGCGCACTAACATCGATGAATTTTTGTATTGGTATGCATACGCGTATGTACATAATATATGCGTATGTATTTGTGCGTATCTGTGTGTTTTCAGTGTTATTTTTTTCGTTCTCTGCACAAATTTATTTTCAAAAACAAAACAATTTCATTAGTTAATAACAAATGACAAAAACATAAGACAAATGGTTTTTCTCGCTTCTTTTTTTCTCACTCTTTTTCTCTCTCTCTCTTTGTTTAAACAATTTACATTTGTATAGCGTGTATCTGTATGTGGATGTTTGTATGTATCTGTTTAACAATTTCAACACTCCAAAAAAAAACACAAATCAACAACCAGAAATTGCATAAAACAAACAAATTTTTAGTTATATACGCCAATGCATATACACGTATGAATATATATGTAAAAACATTATATACTTTTTGGTTTTTTTACACAAACAAAAACTTACCAACAACAGTTTGAACTTGTAGTTTCGTTTCCCACTTGTTCCTTTTGACCCAGCTCGTTCTCTCTCAGCTCACGGAGCGCGCGCAAAAACAACAACACAAACAAAAATCATATGTTTTCAGCTGCTGATTTCTGCTGCTGCTGCGCTGCTTCTTTGACGTTGTTGTTGGTGACTTTTGTGCGTAGCTTTTGTTGTAGTTGTTGCTATCTTGTTTTCTATTGTTGTTGTTATGGCAGGCGGCAGCAGCATTCAGTAACACATCAAATTGCGTCTTTCCTTTTTTTTTTTTTGCCTTTTTTATTTTTTTGACTGCCACGCCCACTCAAACTAATATTAGTTTAAATTACTGAGTAAGGGGGCAAGGTAGCGTAGGCGAAGGGAGGCGTATTACAGCTTAGAAACAACAGTTGTAGCTCGCGTTTCGTTTCGTTTTGTTGTTTGAATTGTGTCAAAATCGTTTTTTTGTTTTCTCTGCTTTTTACTCTCTGCCGCTGCCGCCGTTGACGCAGTTAGACGCTCTACCACCACTATGTCTCTCTCCTTTTCTCTCTTGGTATCTTTGTCTCGCTCGCTCTCTTTGTCCCTGAGTTGGCGTACTTATGCTTTACCTCTGCTTACTATCTCGCTCGCACACACAAACACAGGCCAGCAGCTGCTGCTGTTGTTGTTGCTGCTGCTTCTTCTTCTTCTCAGTCCACAAATTAACTGCGACATTAAATTAAATCTTTTCTTGTTGTTTGTTATTTTCGTTTTGTTTATCTCTATTGTTTTTCTGTTGTTTATTTTGATTAAGTATTGGTTTCACTTCGAAAAACAACAACAAAAAAGAAAATGGAAAACAAATTTTTTAAACAATTTCTTCTTTTTTTGTTTTACTTCTTTGCCTCTGCGTTGGCTCTACGTTTCCGTTGACATTCACTTCTCTACTTGCTATTGTTACTGCTTATTTATTATAATTTTTTGTTATTATTTTTATTATTATTAATTAGTTTTATTATTATTTTTGTTTTCTGTTTCTCGCTCTTTGTCTGACTCGCTGACAGCAGTGATGCCAGATTGATAACAATAACAATTACTAGTGATGGCAAAAACCAAGTTCGTTCGATAATCGTAAGCAATTATCATCACTGGTATAGTAATATTGCAGCCCTTTAAAAAAATCTAATTTTGCAGCCCTAATAACCAACAACAATTTTTTATAAAAAATTTGTTTCTTTTTTGTTGTTATGGTTTTTGCATAAGAGTTCGAGAGAAAAAGGAAACAACGATCGCAAACGGGTTGGCATATAATTACAAATCAGAAGAGATAAAGTTATTGTTATTAATTGCGTCTCTTCATTGTTGTTGTCGTTGGTTCGTATTGTGATTGTGATTCTTCATTGTTGTTGCGGTCGGGTGCCGGCGCCATGAAATTTATTTGATTTATAAATAAATGCAACAACAAAATAAGGCAAAATTTATACAGAAATTTTAAATAAACGCAAAAAAAAAATAAATGAAAATGTGTTTATATCTGCTCTCCTACTCGCTCCGTCTCTTAATTTCATCCTCCCACACTCTCTGTCTCTCTCCTGTGTGTTGCGTAGGTGTGACCTTCGTTCCAAGTAGAATCCCAGCAGAGGAAAAATTGCAAAAACAAAAAGGAAATCAAGAATTGCGGTGCGGGGTACAGTAGCAGCGACACTGGCGGAGGCAATTTTCCTGGCAGGAGCAGACAAATAATGCAATTACCTTTGTGTTTATATTTTACCTTTGACTAAATTGAGTTTTATTTTATGTCATCATGGAGGAAGGCACACAACAGTGAGAGAGTGAGAAAGGTGAGCGGATGAGTGGAGAAGCAAGGAGTAGTAGTAACAACAACCAGCAATGGCACCACCAGCAGCAGCAGCATACATAGTTTGCTGAGGCAGCAACAAGCTTTGCATTTACAGTTTGAATATCATTGGGAATTCATGTCAAAATTTCCTTTTCATTTTCAGTTAATGGAACTAATAAAAGCCAACAACAACAGCAACCGCAGCAGCAGCAGAAGCAGCAGCCACCGTTGACGTCGTCGCCTTGTGTTAATATTTAAACAAATAAATGTTGTTGTTATTTTGAAAAATTATTTTTTTTTTCCCGATTATTTTTTTTTTGTTTTTTTTTCCATTTTATTTTTGAAATGAGTCTAGTCAACAAAGACCAAACTAACTTTAACAACTAAAACCAACTAAAAAAAAAGAAAAAGAATAACAAATTCAACAAACAACTAACAAAAACAAATTTGCATAAGAAGTTAAACGAAAAAAAAAAAAAAACAAACCATTGAAAAACAATTGTGTCTTCAAAATGCGGGTGGTGGCAATGGTCAGTGGCGGCAAGGATAGCTGCTACAATATGATGCAATGTGTGGCCGAAGGACACGAAATAGTTGCCTTAGCCAATTTGCATCCCAAAGATAGAGGTAATACCATTTGATCTTATTTCACAAACACATATAACTAATCATTAAATTATAATCATTTTTAGATGAACTGGACAGTTTTATGTATCAAACCGTTGGCCATATGGGCATTGAAATATTGGCCAATGCCATGGGCCTGCCATTATATAGAAGAGAGACCCACGGAAAGAGCACACAGACTGGCAAACAATATGTACCCACAGATGATGATGAAGTTGAGGATCTTTATACCCTATTGGAGACATGCAAGGTAAAATATTTTAATAATAATTATTTATATTTGTTTCTACAGTGTTTAGATTTGCTTTAAAAAAAAAAAACCCATTTGAAATATCTTTTTAATAAACTTTTGGCTAGAATTTCTCTAAAGTTTATATTCAGATTAGATTGGATTACATAATATATATACTTATATATATTGTGTATCTTATCTTCAAGCATTTACAAATGTCATAAAAATGTTTTGGAATATTTAAAAAGATCTCTTCAAAATTAACAAAGTAAATAGTTTCAATCTAATAAGGTTTTTCTAAATCAAAAAAAAAAATAAATAAATTTTTTAAGGTTTACAATCTTAGTTTTAGTTATTAGTTTGAATATCTTCTCTTAGTATGTTTTCCAATATCCTGAAACTGTAGAATACGTCAAAAAAAATATTTAATCGCTTCAATATATTTTTTAGTAATTCTAAATTCTAACAACAAATGACTTTAATATTTTTAAATTTTTTTTTTAAAACTTGAAACTAGAGATTATTCTATTGATTTTGATTATCTTTAGTTAATTTCCAAAAATTTAAACTCTTATAAAATTTTAAATAATTTAAAATAATTAGCAAAACAAATGCAGAATGTTAAAGCTATAGTTTTCTGTTCTTAAATATATAATATTATATATATATATATATGATAGGTATTTAGATAATTTGTAATCCAATCAATTTAAATTTACTTTAGAATCATTTGGCTTAGTGAAAATTAAGTTTCATATTGATTTTACTGCAGTAACTGCAATTTCTTTATTCAATTTCCCTTTTGATTTTGTTGTTGTTTTTTTGTTTTCGCCTATATATATATATAAAGTATATTTACTGTACAGTACATGTATATGAATGTATATTGCATTCCCAGATTAAAATAGAGGGCAACTGATTATATTTTGAGATTATTTTTCTTTGTAATGGAATGTTAGAGAGAGTGGAGGGTAGGGGGATGGGGAGGAAATTGGTGGTAGAAAATAACTCGAAAGGCCCCGAGACAGACAATCAAATTGGCCACAAGTTGATAATATATTCTATTTATATTTCAATTGTTATTATGCCATGGCCTTGAAAACAAGACAAAAAAAAAATGAAACAACAATTTTTTTTATCCATGCAAAATTTTTGCAAGTTTTTTGTTTTGCATTTTGAGTTATTAGCTAAGCTACTACCCTGTAACTAAATAGGATCATATATTGGATTTAATTTAAATTGAACACGATACTATATATACATATATATATATATATGCAAGTTCAATTCCTCTCCTAAAAAAACATCTGGCAATTTGAAGCGTTCTTTGAGTCGAGTTTCTATATAAAATTCGATCTATTAATGCAATTTTGCAATCTATATACATAGATCAGACAAACAGTTGGATGGTATATGATCATTATAACTCTATGTTACCCTCTTTAACTTAAAAGTGTGAAATTTACAGAAAATAAAACCTTTTTTCAGTCGAATTTGGTAATCCTATTCAATCTACAAATTCAAATTTAAAAGTAAAAGTTATTTTTTTTTTTTAATTTTCTATATACAATTAGTGATCCAACTACATCAATTGTAGTACCTATATACCCTTCTTTCTCTACTTTTACAGGGTATTGAAATTATAATTGAGTTGAAATTTGTTACTGATTACTCGTATTTCTTTTTTTTTTTTTTTGTATTTTTTTTATTGTTTTCATTTGCTTACCTTATCTTTTGCCCTGTTGCCGTGCACGTGTAGCAGACCTGAAGAAAATAATTTAATTGTTTAGTTAGTTATTATTATAAAGTAATTTATTAAATGATTGCAGTTTGATAAGCATAATGATAGTGACTCCTGAACTATAGCCTTTAAATCGCTAACAGGGGTGTGTGTTGGTGATGAGTTGCCATAAAACTGTAAATGTCCTTGGCCTAAATAAAATGAAATGCAATTTTTTGTTTACATTTTGTTTCAATTCATCAAACTGCATCAGCCCCACACTCACGCTACTATTATGAGGCTCTCAAACTTTAAAGTGACATTTGTCAACTGTGCTATGAGTGCGGCTCTCAAACTGATCTAGATCACTAAACTGTTGTTGGTAAGAGTAATAATAGTAGCTGTAAAACTGTTATCGCTTCGCACATTGACTGACTCAAAAACTGTTGGTCTTAAAACTGCAGTTCATACCTGTTGCCATAAAACTGTAACAAGGTGAACAATAGCTCTCAAATAGTTTTAACTCGAATCGTAAGATGAAAAGGAAGATTTATTGAGTTTTTATATATATTCTAATTTGTAATTTGCTATTTTTGTTTTTTTTTTCTTTCTTTATTGGCAGCATGAACTTCGCGTAGAGGCAGTGGCTGTTGGTGCCATACTTTCGGATTATCAGCGTGTTCGTGTAGAGAATGTCTGTAGTCGCTTGAATTTAATATCCTTGGCCTATTTATGGAGGAGAGATCAGACTGAATTGCTACAGGAGATGATCGACTGTCATGTCCATGCCATAATCATCAAGGTAATTAAGAAATATAATTCTAATTCATAAATTATAATTAATGTATTTTCTTTTTTGTTAGGTTGCCGCTTTGGGTTTGGTGCCCGATCGTCATTTGGGCAAATCGCTTAGAGAAATGCAATCGCATCTATTAAAGATGAGGGATAAATATGGATTAAATGTATGCGGTGAGGGTGGTGAATATGAGACCTTCACATTGGATTGTCCATTATTTAAGCAACGTATTGTTGTTGAGGATATACAGACAATTATTAGTAGTGCTGATCCGATTTGTCCTGTGGGTTATATTAATTTCACAAAGCTAACGCTACAAATGAAAGATGTAAAGGATACGGAAATGGTTTTTGTAAAGAAATCATTGGATTATATAAGCGATCTAAATGAATCCACCTATAGTGATCTAAGTGATCCTGATTTTAGTGAAACCGAGTTGGAAATGATTGAGAAGGAGACACGTCTGAGAGAGTCCCTAAGTCAAAATGAATTAATCTCAAGGAGTAACTCATTTGGCCGGCATTTGGCTAGCGGTGGTGGTACTGGCGGCGGTGGTGGTGGTGGTGGTGGTAGCTGCAGTGGTGGCGTCGGAGGATGTGGTGGCGGTGGTGGTACCTCCTCATCATCACCCATTCCCATTGTAACGAAGAGCGCCAGCGTTGATGAACCCATAAATACCACACATAGCTCATCCGTGACCAATTCAAATTCATTACTAATGGCAGCCGCCTCAGTTCAATCCAGTTCAGCCGGAGCATTGACAGCTGGTTCCTTTGGTGGTATTGGTAGCACTAGCAGTAGTACAGCTGCTGTTTGTGGTTCATTATCATTGGCCATTTCATCGTTGCAATTGAATACCGCAAATGTAACACCAGGAGCACCAGGATCCAGCTTAGTGGGTCAACCATTAAGCCCCTTAAATTATGTAAGAGAATTCCGTCCATTGGCCAATGTACCAAGTGTAGCCATCAATAGCAAGGGGTGGATGTGGCTAGCTGGCATTCAGGGTAAGTACAAAACTAATCAAATTAATAATTTGACTATTAAACTATTAATTATATACACCATAGGCTGTTCCTTGACCCTGGAGGTGGCCGCACATCAGGCATTGGTCACTTTAAAGGACTTGTGTCTTACCAATAACTATGACTTGTCGGATTTATGCTACATAACCCTATATGTGCGTTCCATAAGTGAATATCCAGTTTTAAATCGCATCTATTTGGAGACATTCGATTTTCATAATCCGCCCACAAGAGTTTGTGTCGAATGTCCACTCCCTGATGGCTGTCATGTGGTTATGGATGCTGTCGCTTATCATCAACCATCGGCTGTCATTGCCGCTGTCGAGGATGGGGAAGATTTAACTAATCAACAGCAACAGCTGCTCAATGGCAAGCGTAATACAATGCATGTACAGGGTATATCCCATTGGGCTCCAGCGAATATTGGTCCATATAGTCAGTCGACTAGGGTGAGTTAGATACGAGAGAAAGAGGAAAAAGTATAGTACTATAAATGGAGCAGTAATGAAGAATAGTAAAAAGTTTGTTCTAATCGAAATTGAGATAAATTAATGCTAGTTATTTTAATAATTGATAAAGTATAAGACTCAAAGGCGAGACTTATATTGATCGTATTATATAAAGATTATTAAAATATATAAGTAAGCTGATCTAATCTAATCTAATAATATATGTCAAGCATTGGAATAGTTATGCAATTAGTGCAGACATTTTTAAGTTGAATTTCCTTGTTTAGAAAAGATTCTTTCTATTCAATTGTTTATGAGAGTTTAATTAATTGAAAATCCAACACAAATCTTTTCAATTACTAATAATTATTTCATATTTTTGTTTATATTTTTATTTAGATTGGAGAAATAACATATATATCGGGTCAAATAGCTTTGGTTCCCGGCAGCATGACAATCATTGAGGGAGGCATTCGACCGCAATGTAAATTAACATTGCGTCACATTAGCCGCATTGCCAAGGCAATGAATGCACAGGGTCAACTGCGTGATGTGGTCCATGGCATTTGTTTTGTTACCCATCCGGCCTTTATTGGTGAGGCACGTCGACAATGGGAGAGGCGTACAACCAATGCCATAATGGATTATATAGTACTACCAGCATTGCCACGAGAAGCTTTAGTCGAATGGCAAGTCTGGGCCCATACCCATAACGATCGTTTTGATTGTAAGTGCTATAATATTTATATAAAACATACAATCTATGTAATAATTAATATTATTAATTTATAGATGAGGAGACTGGATGTTCAGTGGGCGATTATACCATTTCGATACGACGCCGTTGGAATTATGAGAATAATTGTGCGGCAATTGTAT
This sequence comes from Drosophila neocordata, assembly GCA_018903615.1. Taxonomy (NCBI): domain Eukaryota; kingdom Metazoa; phylum Arthropoda; class Insecta; order Diptera; family Drosophilidae; genus Drosophila; species Drosophila neocordata. Next base: position 1,818,772 of record JAEIGI010000015.1, read on the forward strand.
GTTATGTATCGACGGGTTTGGCCTCATCAACCACACAATTGACACAATTGAGCGACGATATATTAACCAATCACTGCCGTTTGGCTCAAAGTGTTAATGCTGAGCATTTAGATGAGATTTTCACATATGTGGTGAATCGTTTGCTCAAGGATTATCCCATCAACAGGCAAAAGCAGCATCAGCAGCAGCAGCAACAACAGCAACAAAAGGACAAGGATATACTGGAAGATGATATTGATGAGATGCCTTCAAGTGGTATAGGTGGTTGTAATATTGGCGTTGTTGGTGGTGTTGGTAGCGGTGCTTCTGGTGATCACCAGCAAGTGAATCAACTGCCTGCCATACATTTAAAATTATTCTATCAAGTGAATTCATCGCCATCGACTGATTTGCTATTGCAATCATTAAACGATTTTCGTTTAAAGTGCCACGAAATGGCATCGATAGCTTACACAGTTTTGCCCGCCTGCAGTTTGCATAACTTCAGCACGTTCCTTTCCATTTGTGGAGTGAGGCATGAATGAATCCAAACCTGAACCAAGAAAAAACAAACAAAAACAAAACAAACAATTTGCTGCCACCGCACTAAAAACAAAAAAAAATAATTAAATAAAAAAATTCGCTTCTTTGTTGATAATTGTTGATAAAAAAGAGAAAAACACAAAACAAAACCAACACCCAAACGCCTGTGTATTCTATACTCTCTCTATCTCTCCCTTTCTCTATAACTGTCTATCCTATTCTACTCATCTGTACTCTATATATACATATATATATATATATATTATCTAAAGGATAAACAACAACTTTACAAAAGATAATGCTCCATTTGTTCTTCGATCGACTTCGTTACAATTTTGTTACGGACCAAGCACCACAAAACTAAAAAGCAACTCAGTGTTTCAACTTATTGTTAAAAAAGAAAAAAAAACAACAACATAAAAACAACAAAGAAATCTTTTCACACACTATTAAGCACAATCTTTGGCTAATCTTTATCTATATACTCGTATCTACATATATATCTGTATATGTATGTATATACATATATATTTACCTACAAAAAAAAAAAAAACAAAAAAAGGAGAGAAAAAATAACGATACTTTTTTGATAAGCTTTTTCTATGCCTATATTTTGTTTTTCTTTTCCTATGATCAATGAAAATTTTTGATATATACGCCAGACATGAATAACGGGTTATTTCTTCTTCTTTTTATATTTAATAATCAAAATTTATTGGGCCAATCGATTCGATTTGATTTTTCTCATTTTGTTTATCTTAAATTTTTTAATAATCCAAAACAAAAATTTTGTATGGGGCGAGGGAAAAATTATGATGAGGGGAGGGCTTTTTGTACGCAGGGTTGGGGATTAAGATTGATAGTGGTGGGGTTTTGATTATACTATTATTATATATTGTTATGAATATATATATTTAAATTATATATAAAAAAAAAATCAAGCAGAAAAAAGAAAACCAAAGAAATTTGAAAATGTTTTTTATTCATTTAACAATTGTCAAATCATTTTAATAAACTTCTTCAAATTTGCATTCATTTTGGCCAGAAATAGGCATTTCCAGCAATATAATGTATTATACAGGTATATATTCTTAATCCCGGACAACTATACCATATAGTTTTTTAATGGTTATCGGTTATTTAGACAAAATTGGTGATTAAAATGATATTGCTCTTATCACCTCTTAGAAGAATCTGAAGTATATAATTTTAAATGGAATTTCGTAATATCGTTGGCATTAAAATAATGTTTTTACAAATCCTTAACAGAAAATATATATGTAGAAATTCAATTTTCATTCAAAATTATAAAAAAATTTTAAAATTTAAGAAGAAGACAGCTAACGTCTTACAGTTACCGATCTTTAAAAACTGGTTGCTTCTATAAAGGATCTCTAACCCTTTATTAATATATATTTTCAATTTAAATTACAATTTTAAAAATATGAACCAAAGATCTTTTTAGAAAAAGCTCCAAATTTCTATAAAATGCCAGAAATTTTCAAAATTGCATATACGCAATTTTAACTGTTAACTCCCACATATTTATTATTTTTGTTTGTTTTGATATGTTAATATTAAAAAAGACACGTCATTGATGATGGATCTTGGTAACTGGCACACGCATTTTCATCATGCAGTCAGAAAGGCTAAAACAAATTTCACCTTCTGCAATGCATAAATCAAATATTGTGTGGTCAAACATTACCTTGGCAATTGTTATCACGATTTGTTTAAATGGGAAACAGAAAAAGAAAAAAAAGCTTTTGGAGAGTCGTTTGAGAGAAGAACTTTCCAGTATTGGGTGGGAGTCTCTTTTTTTGGGGATAAGCCAACCGCCAATCGGAGAAGTGTACAAAGACTGACGTGGTCGACACGTCAGTGTTAGTGAAGCAGCAGTTGCAGCATAAATAGCCGGCAATTGAGAGAGCAAGAAATCAGTTTCAATTTAAACAGCAAAGGAATAACAACATATAATACAAATGTACAAAGAATAAACGAATATACATACATATAAATCAATTTTTTTTTAAAAGTGCAAACAGTAAACAAAAGAGAATTCCATTAAACATAAGCACTGTGAATGAAACAAATAAATTAGTTAAATTGAAATTTTTAATTTAAAACCATCGCCAAAAAGACATCAAAGACTATTTATACATAAAGAGCATCAAAGTGGTAGTTCGTTATTTATTTAAATACATATAAAATAGTTAATTTAGTACAAGTAAGTATAAACAAAATTTAAAAAAAGTTGCGACAAGCGCAAAATAATACAATTTACAACACTAAGCAACCATGTTTTAACACTGACGTGTACTTTAGAAACTGTGTGTGTGTGTGTTTTGTTATTAATAGAGATGGGAGTTTGTGAGTAAACTGATTAATGTACATATAAAATAAGCAATAGATGAATAATTAATATTCTAAGGTATTAATTAGAAGTTCTCTTCTTCAATATATAAAACTTCCTTTCAATTATTTAAAAATATATATTCATTGAATAGGCTTGGTCTAAGAACGAAAATAAAAGAGCTACTACTATTAAATTAATATCTAGCGTATCTATTTCCCATAAATAATTAAAGTAAAAGCGTAAAAAGCAATTTATTGATTTTAAAAATACTCACAATGTTATGAATCTTTGTTGTCATCACTTTACCTTAGAGACTCTGTGTCATCTCTATTGTGTCAGCACCGGTATGTGAGTTTTCTGTTACATTACATTTTTCTGTTAGTCAACATAAAACATTTCAAAAAGAAGGAGCTTGCGGAAGAAAGTGCGAAGAAGTAAACTTAAAAAGTGAGTTAAATATACTAAGTAAACGCAAAAAAAAAAACACTACTAGTGAGTACACAACATTTTTAAAAGAAAGAATAATATGCATACAATTTAAAACTGTTTAGAGCAAGCAAATATAAGCAAATTAAATGCCGCCATGTTGGCAAAGTTATAACAAAAAAGTAAGCAAGACAAAAAGCCGCAAATAAAGAAAAAGTAAAGCACGTGTCGCCAAATTTAGACAAGAAATATGTCTATGGGTCAACAATTGCTGAGTGCTCCCAATATATCCCTCAACTTTACTTCAGTTAACATATATAAATGCAACAAGATTATATTTAAAGAATTTATTTTTTTTTGCCGAGCAAAAAAGTTCGTTCACTTTTTAGGCACTAGTTCTAGGGCTGCAGCGAATGCATATATGTAAAAGAATATAAGAAATTTGTTAACATTTTCCTACACTAAACTAGGGCTGGGTAATTGAAGATTTTGTTTAAACTTAAACAATTATTGAAAGAAGTTCTTACATTTAAATAAAAGTAGCAATAAAATGTAATATGCGCCTGCGCTTACTCTTTTTTTGCTGCTGCTGCTGTTGCTGTTTATCTCTGACACCCTGCAATCTTATATGTCGGTCTCTTTCGCTCTCTATCTCTCTGCTGTTCAATCAGCTTCGTCCACGTCATTTTTAGCAGATTTGTAAAGCTTTCGGTTTTCTTGGCTAAAGTACACGTCAGTTAAACAAGCGAAAAAAAATTAGAAATATTAATAAGGTTAACCCAAAATAAGTGAACTAGAAACAGCTGTGTACATATTTGTTGCTGCCCCTAGAAAAAACTTTCTCTAAGAACCAAAAACCAGTTTGTTGCCACTACAACTTCTGCTGCTTTCTTTTGTATTGCCGGCATTTTTTAATCGTAAGCCAACTTGAAAAGAAAGAACCAGAAAAAATTGTTACACGTATACAAATTTGCCGTTAGTGTTGTTGGCCGTCGACGTCGATGTCGGCGTCGGTCAATGTCAGCAGCAGTAGGCAGCTTCAGTTTGATTCTTTAACATTCGTTAAAAAGTTAGCCAGTGGAGAAGACGTGTCTTTTTCCCTCTCGCACTTAATCTCAGTTAGAATTTTCCAGGTGGGTGTGTTTGTCAAGTCGGGTTGTCGGTCTTGCTTGCTTTTTTTTTGTTGTTTTATTTCGCCTCATAAATTAAAACAAAAAACAGTATCATGGCTAACGGTACCTGTTGACATATCTTAAACGTCAACGTGTCGCAAGAGAGTAAAAGAAAGAGAACCAATTTTTTTTTTGCTAGTCTGTCTGTGCGACGAATCTGTGTGAGTGCGTTAGTGTTGGTGTTGACGTGTCCAATTATTAACCCTGGGGGAAAAAAGCTAAGCTTAATTCCAATTAATATTTATTTTTATAAAATGTCTTCATTTCTTTTTAATATTTGCAGTTTTTTTTTTAAATTAATTAAAAGAACTTCAACATGAGGTTATGCATATTATTGGCTATTGTGGCCTTCGTTGGCCTCTCACTTGGTGAGGAAAAGAAGGAGAAGGACAAAGAGCTGGGCACAGTTATTGGCATTGATTTAGGTACCACATACTCTTGGTAAGTAAAAAAAAATACAAGATATTCCAGAGAGCCATTCGTGATGACCATAGATTAATTTTGATTTTACAGCGTTGGCGTATACAAAAATGGTCGAGTTGAGATCATTGCCAATGACCAGGGTAATCGTATCACACCTTCCTATGTGGCATTCACAGCTGATGGTGAGCGTCTGATTGGTGATGCTGCCAAAAATCAACTGACCACAAATCCAGAGAACACAGTGTTCGATGCCAAGCGTCTTATTGGACGTGAATGGTCGGACACAAATGTGCAGCACGATATCAAATTCTTCCCCTTCAAGGTCGTTGAGAAGAACTCCAAACCCCATATTAGCGTTGATACCTCCCAGGGTGCCAAGGTCTTTGCCCCCGAAGAGATTTCCGCTATGGTTTTGGGTAAAATGAAGGAAACCGCCGAAGCCTATTTGGGCAAGAAGGTCACCCATGCTGTCGTCACAGTACCGGCTTATTTCAATGATGCCCAGCGTCAGGCAACCAAGGATGCCGGTGTCATTGCTGGTCTCCAGGTGATGCGTATCATTAACGAACCAACAGCAGCTGCTATTGCCTATGGCTTGGACAAGAAGGAGGGAGAGAAAAATGTGTTGGTCTTCGATTTGGGTGGCGGTACTTTTGATGTCTCCCTGCTGACCATTGACAATGGTGTCTTCGAGGTGGTTGCCACCAATGGTGACACTCACTTGGGTGGCGAAGATTTCGATCAACGTGTCATGGATCATTTCATCAAGCTTTACAAGAAGAAGAAGGGCAAGGATATTCGCAAGGACAACCGTGCTGTTCAGAAACTGCGTCGTGAAGTTGAGAAGGCCAAGCGCGCTCTCTCTGGCTCCCATCAAGTGCGCATTGAAATTGAATCATTCTTTGAGGGCGATGACTTCTCCGAAACCTTGACCCGTGCCAAATTCGAGGAGCTGAATCTGGATCTTTTCCGTTCAACATTGAAGCCAGTGCAGAAGGTGTTGGAAGATGCCGATATGAATAAGAAGGATGTCCATGAAATTGTATTGGTTGGTGGTTCCACTCGTATTCCCAAGGTCCAACAATTGGTCAAAGACTTCTTTGGTGGCAAGGAACCATCTCGCGGCATCAACCCCGATGAAGCTGTAGCATATGGTGCCGCTGTCCAAGCTGGTGTTCTATCCGGTGAACAAGATACAGATGCCATTGTCTTGCTCGATGTCAATCCATTGACCATGGGTATTGAGACTGTGGGCGGAGTCATGACCAAGCTCATTCCCCGTAACACTGTTATCCCAACTAAGAAATCACAAGTGTTCTCAACGGCTTCCGACAATCAGCACACTGTAACCATTCAGGTTTACGAAGGTGAACGTCCAATGACCAAGGATAATCATTTGTTGGGCAAATTCGATTTGACTGGCATTCCTCCAGCACCACGTGGCATTCCACAAATTGAGGTTAGCTTCGAAATCGATGCCAACGGTATTCTGCAAGTGAGCGCTGAAGATAAGGGAACTGGCAACAAGGAAAAGATTGTTATCACCAATGACCAAAACCGTTTGACGCCCGAAGATATTGATCGCATGATCCACGATGCTGAGAAATTCGCCGATGAGGATAAGAAACTCAAGGAGCGCGTTGAATCACGTAACGAACTGGAATCATATGCCTACAGCCTGAAGAATCAAATTGGCGACAAGGACAAACTGGGCTCCAAATTGAGCGATGATGAGAAAACAAAACTGGAGTCGGCTATCGATGAGTCGATTAAATGGCTTGAACAGAATCCTGATGCCGATCCTGAGGAATACAAGAAACAAAAGAAGGATCTGGAGGCTATCGTTCAGCCGGTGATTGCCAAGCTGTATCAAGGTACTGGCGGAGCTCCTCCACCAGAGGGCGGCACCGATGATGGCGATCTCAAGGACGAGCTTTAAATCAGCACCACACGCACCAGGGGGCAAAGCTAAGGAAAGGAAAAAAATGTAGACTGATAACAAATTTAAAACAAAAGCAAACAAAAACAACAACAGCAACAAAATAGATTACCCCCCCAACACCACCACCCCCAATGATCGGTACCATATATACATTTTAACAACTTTTTTTTTTTGGAAATTTAGTTTTTTCTATTTTTGTTTGTAATCAAAAAAAAAAAAAAAAAAACCAAACAACAAATATAATATGTATGATATGAGATCGATCACCATCCATCCTAATCGAGAGATAATGAATGTGTTGTTCTCCTCACACATTCCTCCAGCCGCTTCGTAACGCTCTCTTCATCTTTGTCGCTCTCTCTTTCTCTCCATCTCCGCGTATAACTAACTGTATTGTATATTTTTCATCCTACTCCTCCGTGCTACTTAAATTATACAACAACAACACAAAAAAATGGTTAAGAAGAGAGAACTTGACAAAACTCAATAGCCACAAAATGTTATATGTATAAGATAAAAATCCAGAAACAAATTATAATTATAATGATTGATAAGGATGATGATGAAACGAGGAGCTGAGCGGAGCGCTAAAAACAATTAAAAGAAAACAAAGGAAGAGAAAGAGTAAACGGATAAATAAAAATAAATAATAATAATTAAATTCTTCGATTTTACGAAGAATTTTATAATTTATTTAAAAATACAAAAATAAAAAAAATTGAAAAAAAAAAAAACACTCAAATCCTAATTGCATTTACACATTATTTCGAAAAGGAGACCAGGAAAATCTACAGCAAGGTTGGTTAGCTTAATTTTATTCGTTTGAGTTCCAATAATCCATAGGAAAATATAATGTGTATCAAAAAGGGTGTACATATCAGACATCTATAACTTCCTGAACTTTGGGATAAGCAGGAAAGCGCTACAAAGTATGCTTATTTATCAACAAGGATCCAAAGAAATGATCTTTAATAGGAAAAAGAAAACTTAATTTCTGTTTTTTGTTATTCCTTCCTCTTTATTGATTTGTTCGTTTATCTCAATTCAATGAATGTTGTTGGATGTTTTCTTTATTAAATTTATCTCATTCTCATTTCCTTGGCTCTTCACTTTGTTTCTCTGCGATAACGGTTTGTCTTACTTATCCATACATACACATGTACATACATATGTATACATGCATGTATATGTATGTATATATATTTAACTCCTGTCAGCTCAGCTTCAACTGTTGCCAACAGTTGCTTTTGGTTTTTTTTTTTATTTTATTAATTACACTTAATTATTCTTAAATACATTAAAAAAATACATAAAATATTTGTTGTTGTTTTATATATGTATACATCTATACACATATTCGTATGCATGTGTGTATCATTTGTATATTGTATATGTATATAAATAAGCTAACTGTATATGGTTCATATTGTATTGTATTGTATTGTATGTATGTATATGTATATAATTATGCACTCTCTGGGATTATATTGAGAATAGAACAACTATTTTCGTTGCTTTTTGTTTTGTTTCCGTTTTCGCTTAGAAGAATTCACATAACATACATAATTAATTTATGCTGTTGAAGCCATAACGGTATAACAACGCATGTTTGTAATAGTTAGGATAGGGGAAAGGAAAATCACGGCAATCTGACTATTTGTTTTGTTTTTTTTGTTTTCTTTCTTTAATTTAAATTCTAATACTAGGTTTGTTTGCCGTTAAATCAAATGCAAACGATTTAGTTAAAAAAAAAAAAATTATAATTAAATAATTATGCGGAAGCCATACCCATGGCTTTCCCCCTTGCTGTCACCTCATCGCTGATTGATTGAAGGACGATTATTTCAGTGTACGTCAAGGTGAATGTTGGAGTTGTTGTTGTTGACAGTTCCTTTAGCTATTTTTTAATAATTATTCATTATTCATCTAGTTTTCCACACAACTTAATTAATGATTCTCCCTTTTTATCTCTGTGTCTGCGTGTATTTATGTGTGTGTGTGTGGGTGTGTGTGTAATTTTATCAGCTGATGGACCTTTATTTGCTTTGCCTTTGTTTCTTTCTTTTAGATGCGCTTTGGAATCGTATCGATATCGATGGCATTATTCTCAGGCTCTTCATCCTTTGGGGGCTGGCCACGTTGCTAATTGGCAGAACACACCATTTATATTATTGATTATTGAAAAGAGAGAAAATTGAATAAAAAAGAACAAAATACAACAATCAAGTAGAAGAAAAAGAGAAATTATGATAACAATAAAAATTACGAAATGCATACATACATACATATGTACAAATACATACCTATATGTATGTATGGGTAATTCAATGACAGAAGATATCACCTTTTCACTTGTTACGTATACATATTCTATTTTGAAGTAGTTCTTGTTATTGTTTAATTTAAACAAAGTAAATACAATTATAAAAGAATTGGTAGACCTGCTTTTACGACAGTAATGAAGAAATAACTGAGGTATCAGATAATATATACGATCTTAGTTATACTGATCGCCAATACATAACCATGTATGTACGAATTAAAACATTTGCGCAAGATTCTTGCAGCACTAGAGACTACTTCTTAGATACATATGTATGTATGTATGTCAAAAGCTTTTCAGTTAAATCTTTGATCTGTATTCCGATTGGTAATTGTGTAAAAGAGAGATCAAAAGCTGCTTAATTGTTTTTTTTTTTTTTTTTGGTACATGATGTTTTAAAGTGTGGTGAAAGTGCATGGACGGGCTTTGAATCGGTGTCTCAAGTAGATGTGTGATAATACGAGTGTGAGAGAGATGACAAACATCTTCTTGGGCCATGTTTGTATGTGTGGGTGAGTTGAATTAAGTTTTAAAATGTCAATCCCAAAAACAAATGAAAACCAAATTGAATGTTAATATTAAAATCATAAATTGTGATTTATTTCAGGAAATGCAAATCAAAACTAATTAAATAAATGACAAGTAAATTAAATAAATTATGAAGCACGTGTTTTTTTTTATTATGTGCAAAACAGCAGCGAAAGTAAGCATAACTTTTTGGTCCTGGTTCAAGCTCTTTTTATGATACAGTAAAAAAGCAAATATGTTGTTGAAGCAAGTCGTTGTTTGTGTGTGTGTGTTTGGATGAATGGAAAAGGGTAAAGCAGATACAGAGATAAAAATGTAAATAGAAACAGAGAGAGAGAGAGAGACACTGAGTGTGTGGGTGAGAGAGCAAGAGTGAGAGAGACAAAAGCATTGCGACGCCAATAAATCGTTTTATTTAAGCCTCCGCCTCGGCATCAGGATCGGGCCGACTCAATATCTCCTGACATAGAGCAATATAGTCCTAGAGATTAAGTACGAGAAATGATAAAAGAGGCAAAGTTAAAGCATAAAGAAAAGTAATTTACATGACAACACGTATACAGGACTCTATACAGATATTAACTGGAAGTAATACACATCAAGGACCACAATGGCAACATGAATTTGACCAAAAATGATTAAAATCAATTGTGCTGGTTGTTTTTGTTTTTGTTTTTGTATTTAAATATCAGTTTCCTTTTTATTATTATTATTATTATTATTGTTACTTTTAGTTAGTTATTTTTATTATTATTGGTTTTTCTGCTTAGTCAATTGCAAACAACTTTCTTTTCGCTCTGTATCAATTTCTATATATATATATATTTTTATATGATTCAATATATATATATATATATATATATATTGTATATATAAGTATATTTAATTACTAATTTTTTTTCTTAAAAAATGTTTCACTTTTTTTCTATTTATTGTGTCCTTATTATTCTTTCTGTTTGCTCTACTATTCTTAGAAAATACTAAAAACAATAGGGATAATCAAAATAAAATCAAACTTGAGTTGTTCCGATTTCCATTTCGTAATACTGAACAAAAATTTTGAATAAACACTAAACTCTTCTCTCGATTATACATCTATGTATATGTAAATGATGATATTTTAAGATTATCGCCACATATGTATACTATATATCCATAAACGAGAATCTCTGTGAATTATATGTGTCTACTATAATGTGTGTGTATATAGAAGTACCATTTATAAGAATTACGTGAGGAAATTCAGAATAACCCAATCCTAGAGTAACATTTAAGAATATATATTTATATATGAATATAGAACATATATATGTTTATATTGTAAGAGGAAAATCGGAATATTGTAAAACCTAAAAAACTTCCTCTCTCTCTCTCTCTATCTCTTTCTCAGCTTTAACTAAATCTAAAACTTAAAACAAGAAACTTTCTTCATCATATACAACAAACTTCTCTACAAATTCCAGAAAAAAAAAACTAACTATATAATATAATTATAATATTTTGCCTGCCATAAATTTTGAATGTGTAACATGGGTTTGTTGCTTTATATATATATATATATATTATTTATATATATATAAAGACCAATTAACTTTTTTTATGTAAATTGTTTGTTTCGAGAATATATCCGGTTCAGTTTTATCCGTCCTTGATCATTGTCTTCATTTTCGTCTTCATCTTCATTGTTGTTGTTAAAGTATATCGTTCCGATCCCATTATTGCTTTGCTTCTTTCTTGAGTTTCGGTGAGGGGTGGCAACACTTTTTGGCCCTTTCTTTAAAGTTTTGTTTAATCAACAAATGAGTGCATTTCGTAGTGGATTTGGATCTGCTTTCTCCTTCATCTCTTTTGATCTTCCTTAGGTGGTGTAAAAGTGAAATGAGTGTGTGTATTTGGTTGTGTGTGTGCGTGTTGTGTGCATGTAGTGTGTGTGTGTGTGTGTGTGTGTTTTAGATGTTGAAGGTGAAGATTTTTTTTAGGTTGCTGTTTGTCATTTCTTGTGGATTTTCTTGCATGATTGCTGCTTGCCATTCTAAATTTGTTTTGGCCTGTTTCAAGGAGCGTTTTCATACACAAATTATTATTTTTGTTATCAATATAATGAATTTTTAAATGCATTTTATATTATTACAATGTGTATTATTTTTCCTGATACGACTCATTAATTTTTCTTTTTCGTTTGTTTTGTTTTTATTATTGGAAATACTAAGTTGCTTATATAAATCGTTGTAATTTCTACAATTTTGTTATCTCTCTCTAGCTCTCCCGACTCTTCCACTCACTAACTCAATTAGTTTGTGGTGCTGTCTCTTTCTGGTCAAGTGTTGCCAACACAGAAAACAATACAGAAATATATAGCATACATAAAAGATTAAAATAAAGGAAAACATAGCTAAAAAGTATGCAAAAAAAAAAAATGCAGACACAAATATTCCTGCATTTGACTCCTTTTTTTAAATATATTACAACACAATAAAAATTAGCATTTTACAATTGTTTTTTGTTTTGGTTGGGTATGTAAACACTGTTTTCATTGGATAAATAAAATGGAAGGAAAAACAGTTAGTTTAACCGGCTTCCAAAAATTAAATGAAGAATGACTGGTGGTGGTTATCTATGTATGGGTGTAAGTATATATATATATCATATATATGTGTATATATAGATATGGATATATGTATGTATATATACTTAAATGATTTGTGCGTGTTTTCGTTTTATTTTTTTTCATACATTTTCTACTACTTCTTTTTATGTTTTAATTATTTTTTTTGTTTCTTGGTTTTGTTGTTGGTTTATGCTTGTTTTTTAAGCTTTAAATATATAAACGCAATTGTTCTTTAATTTGTTTAATATATATATATATTTTTTGTTGTTGGTTTTCTTTTTTTTTTGTTTTGTTTGTATAAATGATTCTTTTTGCTCCTGGCGCACATTCAAATCTAACCGTTTATCTCTCTCTGTCACCCTCTGCCTCTCTCACTATCGTTTCATCGCTCTATCGTTATCTCTTTTTTTTCTGCGTGGCATGCTGGATTCGAAACTATGTCTCTGGTTTCTTTTAGTGTTTTTGTTTTTTTTTTTTTTAAATCCAAATATGTTTTTTTTATTTAATATTGTTGTTTGTTGTTGTTCATGATTTATTTTGTTGCACATATGTGTGCGGGTATTTGTGTCGGTATGTGTGCATGTGTATGTGTATTTTATTTTAGATATTTCAAATTAGTTTTTCTTAAATGGGAATGGAACAATTCGTTTGATCGATATATGAATGGAACATAACAAAATCATTAAACATTTGAACATAGAAGCAGAAGGAGTATACGAATGCGATAAAGGATAGAGGAGGAAAGTGATTCGAATTCCATGATCATTCATTTTATTATGTCATTAACAAATATGTATGTATATGTGCGTGTTTTTGTGTATAGATGTGTGGCGCATGGATGTGTGTATGTGTGTTTTGTATATGTGGGGGAGAGAAAACAAATAAAAAAAGAACGTATATATATATAAATATGCTTAGTTATTTATTCTCATCAGAGTTCGTATTAAGAAACTTTTTAAAAAGAAAATCTTTGACCAACAACATTATCTTTGATCGTGATCATTATCTAATTTTAAAGCTCACCAAATTAGGAACATAAGACAAGTCTGCAGTTAAAAGATCTTTATATTGCTTACAAAATCTATAAAAGTGAATATATCTCTAACCAAAGCAAACAAAAATTAATTTTTAACCTAACCCTGGGTCTAAGCTTTATCGACTTTAAAAATATATGTACAATCTTTGAAAAATTCCTACGTTATGATCACTACAATTAAGGATATTCCATTTCAATAATAAAAGAATTGTTTTTTGGATATATCCATTGGAAATAAATAGTAACTGTCCGACTAGAACCGAAAGTTATGGAAATTTAATATATATAACATGATTGTAATTTCATTAATAATGATGTAAGATATGCCAAAAATGTTCAAAAAGATTCATAAAATATATCCATCATTTGTTTGCTTGTATACTTTATGCTGCCCCATAGATATAGTATGGTAAATCTCCAATTTTATTATAAGCCGAGCAAGCAATATTGTGATATATATGCTTATGTATATATATATATATATATAGATTAGCCGTATTCCCTATATCCGATGATGCACTTTAAACGTATGTTTTTTGTTTTTTTTTTTTTTTTTTTTTTTTTGCTTGCTTGGTAAAGTCTTTTGTAAGCGAAATGTCGAATGATCTTGAAATTTATCGTTTTCTTTCTTTGGGTTTTAATACGAACTCTGATTTTCGTTTTTCGTATTCAGTTTTTAGTCAAGAGGAAAAACTATTGCATTGGTTTTCTTGCTGATTGTTGTTATTTTTAGTGTTCTTTTTCTTTTCTTGCTTTTAATTAATAGATTTTAAATTTACCGCTCGTAGTGGCATTTTGAAATTGGCTGCTGCCTGTAGTTGAATTTGATAAGCTAAGCTGTGTATTTTAAAGCCGTACAGCCTAGACGACGAACGATGGAAGTGACGCAGGATCGAAAATGAAAAGGAAAGAGAAAAATTAATGTTAGATCATTAAATTGTATATACAGAATTTGGTATTGTAACATTAACTTACCTTGGAACAAATTGATTAGTAGGACGCTTGGGGCGATATTCAGGATGCACCATAAATAGCATATGTGGAAATCCAGTACCAAAATATGCACCATCAGTATGATGATGACGGGAAGATTTTGGTGTATAAACATCAATACATTTGGGACAATAGGTCTTAACCATTGCTTCACCGGGAATATCAGAAAGACCTAAAAAATAATAACATATTAATAATTGCAGCTAATGATTACCATAGTCTTCTATTCATTATTCGATCACATTAAATCTTATATCATATTATCTTTCTACCGATACATTAACAAGTCTTTTGATTTTGTTATGACAGTATCCTAATACATGATATTCATTTCTATACCTATCACTTATTATTTCACAATTCGGCTTAATTATTTGTTGTACTAACTGGTGGTAAAGTATTTTCCATAGTTTTTCATTAGAAAATATGCCCTTCGAAGGCCATTGAAAATATGATGTAATTATAATACTAAACAATTTAAAATCTTTGTACTCTGCCACAACTTTATGTCATTCATTATATGAATGATTTAATTGTATAGCTAGCTATTTGCATTATCTGTGTGATCTGATTTTGGTATTTCCGTTTGATAGCATTTTGATCAACAGTTTGCTTACCCAATGGCAACATGGGCTGGCTCTCACAGTAGACACGTGGACAATGGCCAAAATCACCAGTTTGATATTTCTCAATCATTTGAGCGATACCACGATTTGTCAATATATATCTAGCATGTATTAGGCCGTACAGCATTTCGGCAGCCTGTTCGGTCATATCCGATTGCAATGGGTTGTCCTCGAGTTCATCCTCTTTAATTGAAATTTGAAAATAATTACATTTCTGGTATTCAGATCAGGTCAATTCAAATTATTGGTAGAGTGTACTTACCGGGTTCCAAATCCAATATCATATCCAAAGCCTGACGATAATTGGGCACCTGTTCATTTAAGCCAGTTAAATTGAACTTATCCTGTATATAGTCTTCATCAACCTAAAATGCAATTGGAGTAGGTGGTGTCATGTTGATTATATTAATATGAAAGTATATGTACAGTTGGCCACATATTTTGGCCCCACCTTGTGGCACCATAAATACACACACACACACAAACAAAAAGTGTAACTGCAATTGTTGCATTACACTGACGAGCGCGCGCTGTGTCCTTTTGCTTAGATAATAATCCACACATTATTTATATGCCACTGTTATATCCTTTTGCTTACCTCACAGAAGAACTCATTGCCACGAAGTCCACAGAACCAGGTGACCCAAGAGACTTCCTCTGAGCTGCTCATTTTGCTACAAAAAAAAAGAAGACAGAAAAAAAACCAAAATGAATCGAAATGGAAAAAATTGGGATGAAGCACATGCCCAAACACACACACACACACGCGGGCACACACACAATAATAATTATATTCACTACTCTTGATAAAGGATCTCGATCACCTCCTTACGGTGGCTTGTTTAATTTGTTATTCTCGTTGGTTATTTATTAAATTAGCGTTTTTCTGATCGTTTTTTTAGTCTTTTTTTTTTCACCTACATTAAGGGAATTATTTTTGCCGGAGGTGTGGTGGAGCGGAGCGGCGAAAGTCCCGCAATCGATAGTATGAAAAATGGCGGCGTCGATATCGCCAATGCAACACAACAAAAAAATTAATTAATTTAAATTTAAATTTTTCTTTAGTTTATGATTTTTGCAGAAGCCACTGTTCGTCACAAAATTTAGTTCTCTACTTCTGTTAAAAAATAAAAAATAAATTTATTTTTTGTTTAGGAAAATACGACAATTCCTATGTCAAAAGTGTGTTCGTAATGAGAAAATAGAGATGAGGAAAACCAAAAGTAGTCGTGACTGATGAAGCACTGCCTACATAAGTGTTGTTATTTGTATTGAAAATAAGTTGAGTTGACCGATGTTTGAATATTTTTAAATGCACAAAGTTAATGAAACACCATTAAAAGTATATTTTTCCATGATCATTATAAGACAAGTCCAAAAAACCTCACAATAGGCTGTTTAAAAAATTAAAACGACTTATATTGTTTTATAGTTAGGCGAGTATGTAGCAAAACTTAGCAATTCAAACACTTGTAAAACATTTTGTAATTAGTTCACCGTCGATCGGTTAAATTATTTTTAATATTCAGCTCTAAAAGTATTATTTTTATAGATATTTTTACGTTGTCACGGCTAAAGGAATGTCACACATCGCTAATAAGCAAGACCCACACATACATACGGGCTTACTAAACATACACGCACAAACACATGAACACATGCACGCTTTAGTTGTGCTGTCTTGCCTTTATCTTTGATTTACATTTTTGATTTGACACTATTTAAAACTTTTTACTTTGATCCGGCGACTTACCTAAATAATAATAATTAATTTAATTTCTACTTCACGAAAACTTCAGTATTTGTGTGTAAGTATTTTTTCGGTTAGTATTTTTTGATCGGTATATCAATCGATGGACTTGCCACCTGATTGAAAATTGATAGAATTTACATAAGCGCTGCCAGACGTTAAGCCGGGTACATTCTGGCAACACAGCACTAATGCAAACTAAGGCTAGTGGGCAGCCCCAAACAGCTGATACAGCACGTGCGACTTGTGTTAAAAAGTATCGGCGTTCATTTGTATTTATTAGTTACTTTTCGTTTTTTAACAAAAATTGCTTAGATGACCAAAACGGAGCCCAAAAGGCGCTCTAAGGCCCCAGCAAGGGCTAAGCGCTATTTTGACACCCCAAAAGAAGGGGATTCAGAAGGCCAACTGGAACCTATCAAACTGAAACGCAAATCTCAACAGAATTTCCTAGGTGATTTTATAAAAATGACCCAAAGAAAGAATAACTCGAAAAATAAACCAAAAGATAAACTTCAAGTCAAACCACCAAAAAAAGAGAAAATCTCACCGGAAGTGTTAGAAAAGTATTCTCGTGGCGACAAAGTAGACTTGAGAGGTGTCAAAACGCGTCATTTCAAGGAGCAGCAACAGCGCAAGGAAGTTTATTTGGAATATGCAACTGAACAGGCGGCCCGGACTGAACTATTGTTACAGGAGACGGCAGGACAATTGGAGGCTGACGAAGAGGAGACAACAGCAAGTTATCGTCAGGAGGAAATTGTGGCGAATGTGGATCTTCAATCGGCGGCAAAGCATTTTGAATTGAAACTTGAGTTTGGCCCCTACACCATGAGCTATACGAAAAATGGTCGCCATTTGTTATTGGGTGGACGGCGTGGTCATGTGGCTGCCTTTGATTGGATTACTAAAAAGTTACATTGCGAATTTAATGTCATGGAAAGCATTAGCGATGTTCAATGGTTGCATTTACCTACCATGTACGCAGTGGCTCAAAAGTCATGGGTTTATATCTACGACCACAAAGGCACCGAATTGCATTGTGTCAAACGATTAAATAATGTAAATCGTTTGGATTTTCTACCTTACCACTTCCTTTTAGCAGCAGGCAATCAAAGTGGATACTTGTCTTGGCTGGATGTCTCCATGGGCGAATTGGTGGGGAATTACAAAACTGGTTTGGGCGATATACGACTGCTAAAGCATAATCCCAGCAATGGTGTTGTCTGTGTGGGCGGTGGTAAGGGTGTGGTGTCCATGTGGTCACCGAAAGTACGAGAACCATTGGTCAGTATGCTGACCCATGGAACAGCATTGACTGCCTTAACTGTTGACCCTAAGGGTCGTCACTTGGTGACCGCTGGCCTGGATCGTATGGTCAAGGTATGGGATTTGAGAATGCTAAATGATCAGCCCTTGGCCTTGTTTCAATTACGTTTGCCAGCCAATCAATTGGACATCTCACAGCGTGGCATGTTGGCCTTATCCCAAGGCACCTATCTGGAGACGTATACGGATATTTTATCTGGCGGCGGTACTGGTAATCCCACAAAATTACCATATTTGCGTCAACGTTGCGATGCCTTCGTCCATGGTCTCAGCTATTGTCCTTATGAGGATGTCCTGGGTGTATCAACAGCCAAGGGTTTCGTTTCAATGCTTGTTCCTGGCTCGGGTGAACCCAATTTCGATGCCCTCGAGGACAATCCTTATGAAACACGAAAACAACGTCGTGAACATGAAGTTCATGCCTTGCTAGAGAAAATCCCCGCTGAATTGATTACCATGGATCCCCAACAGATAATTGGAGTCGATGCGCCCACATTACAGGAGAAAATTGATGCCAAGCGTCAACTGTTCCATTTGAAACCACCCAAAATCGAAATGAAATCCCGACATAAAATGAAAGGACGTGGTGGCACAGCCAAAATGGCACGTAACAAGCAAATTGTCAAGGATCTAAAGAGAAAGGCAAGTTCAAAAAGCTTGATAATTATCCATTATAATATTTATATATAAAATTTAAATTTTTTTTTTTTAACAGGACTTCATAGCGGACATTAGGAAAGCCAAACAGACTGTCATAGCTCAAAGTAAGAGTGAAGATTCCTCCACATCTAGCAAAAAGAAAGCCAAACAACATTCTGTCCTGGATCGTTTTAAGCCCAAGAACCAAAAGAACTGGCAAAAGAGTTAATTTTTACTTTATAAATACATTGTTTTTCATTTATTAATAATAAACGTAGACCTAATTATATGTAATTAAGGATTCAAAATATTTAATTAGATCCTGATTAATATTAACATTTTTTTGATTTTCCTTTAGAAATGTTTTCAATTTTGATCCATTTTGTTCCAGCTCCTTGGCATAGTAGTAGAAATTCATAATCCTTTTATGATTCTCATATTTTATTTGACTGCCTCCTGCAATTTGTAATTTTTCCAAACTGTTTAGTATCTCTGGTGTTAAGGCTACCAGTGCATTCAAAAATATTGGATTCATTTGACGACTTAAAGTGGCCATGGCCCGTAGGGTGCCCTCACTTATTGAGGGCTTTAACAGCAATTGTGGCAAATAGTTGAGAAGGATTTGGAATTTTTCGTTGCCACCATATTTTCTATAAAGCTGCTCCTGTTGTATTATCTCGCTAAGTAAGTTAAGCATGCGATTGGCCACGCCCTCGCGTGTAGTAAAACACTGTTGTTCATATGCCTTCATGGAAAGGGCCAAAAGTTCTGTCACTTCCTGCGGTATTCGATCTAAAAGTGGCAAACCCAAATCCAGCAGGAGACAGCGTAAATCTTCAACCACTTGCAATTGCTCGAAGGGATTAAGACTCTTAAGATTACTTATGGTTGTATTCAAATAGTTGATTAGATTTTTAAACAGTTTGTCCTGATTGGGATTATTGTTTGGTTCTGGATTAAACTGACAGGTTAAATAGATCAAGCCAAGATTTTGTTGGTAACAAAATTCACCACCAATAAGTGAATTCTTTGAGGATTTCTTCTTGGGTTCGGGCATCTGGTGATATGGAAAGTTGGAGGCGTCTTTTTCAAGAAAATTATTTAGAAATTTTTTGGTATAATTCTCTCTCAACCATTTGCTCAACTCGTGCGTGTTATTTATGGATTCGTATTGATGGATCAGTGACCAAAGTTGGGTCATTAGTTTTACCAAGACACTTAAACTTGCCGCCGAATCCATATTAAGTAGCAATTGATGATGCTGCTGTTGCTGATCCTTTTGCTGATTTTGCTGCTGCCGAGGTCTCACCTCCAGCCAATTGTCTTGGATCAGGGGCATCAACTGTTCCACATAACGCTTCAGTTGAAAACTTTCTCCCATCACATTCTTTTCCTGGCAAATGGCATAAAGATCAGCAGTGTCTACTCGAAATGGAGCTAAAACGTTGTAATGTTGAGGTCTCTGGCTATCATAGTGGATAATTTTGTTGATATTGTTACTATGGGAGATTTGATTGTCATCATCTTTTAAAGTTTTTAAAATCTGTTCCAATCTTAACATTACTTTGGTACGCCATTTGATGGTCGATTCTTTACCTTGACCCAAATTAAGAGTCAATATCCGATTACTTTTCTCCTGATCATGACGAGAACGTGATATCATATCAATAAAATTACCAATAATAATATACGAACTCTTCTCGGCTAACAATTTAGGTGGTACACGTTCCAATAGTACATCCAGCATAAGCAGAGAATCCTCCTGTATGGCTGGCTGAATATGTGTCATGGCACATCGCAAATAGCTGGATAAAATGTGAAAGAATGGTGCAAACGCTTGAGGTGACAACGCCTCCATAAGACTATCCAAAGTTTTAAATGATTCCAATCGCGTTGCGTGCTCAATGTCCAACGAACCCGAGGCTATGCCCTGAAGTAGTTCACCCAGGTGCCCAATTAAATGTTCCGCCTGGCCACATTTAATTGAGTCCCGGACATTACGCAAAGCTTCTGATCTATATTTACTATTTTGGTGTTTCAGGCGGGACAGCGTTTCCTTTAGATTTAATTGTCGTTGTCCTCTTTCGTTAAGCAAAGACTCCTTCAGTTGCTCCCGTATTTCTATTTTGCGCACTTTAAAGTCAGTTTTGGTTACATTTAGACCTTTGGGTAATTTTGCTCCTTTAAGCTTCACCTTTGCTTTCTCAGCACGAAGATTCTTTTTATGATGTCCTCCCATTTGTCTTTCTTATTTAAATTTATTATTATTTGGTGGTAAAATTAATGTTAGCCAAAGTTGTATTACAGGTGCAATTTTGTTTACTGGTCAGCCCCTAGATTGGACACATTATTTATAGGTTTACTTCAGTTTCATAATTATTAAAGTCACTTACTTATGCTTATTGTTTCTAGTTAAATCAAAATATAGCACGTGCTGCAATAGGAATCAGTTATCTACTGGCATGTATGTATATATAATCCTCGATTAATTTGGTCGAATTGCGATTATTATTTGTATTTTAAAATACAAATTGGTTAAAACAATCTTTTGCTTTGTCCTCTGTTTGGTTTTTTAAAGAAAAATACTTGTTACATTTAAATTTTTTTAATATTTTAAAGTTAACAGCATTACTTTAACTTAACATCAACGCCGATGTTGTTAGCGAGCACTGGAAAATACTGGGAATGTATTTGAGCCCAACGCTCCCAACTATTTAACGTCCTCATTTAAATATAGCGCGCGAAGTTGCGAAAATATAAAACCAGTTTTTAGTTCCGGGTGTATTTTCTTTTTAAGAATCTTGCTAAAAGCCAAAATAAAAAGACCTAAATAACTTAAAAAGTACGACTGATTGGCGTTGCAACAACAAATTTTATAATTAGTCGTTAGGATTTGGTTGCCCAAAATGAGCTATCGACTAACAAAAGGGGAAAACGGCAACTGAACCTAAAGAAACACAGATTTATAAATATATATATCAACGCTGTGCTTCTCAAAATTAGAAAACTAAAATTCATATTTTCATAACACATCGAATTTTATTTAAACACGCCAATTAATGATCTTTATTAAATATTAATACATTTTGCCAATTTAACACAGAAATATAGAGAAATACTTGTTTTTTAATGTTTAGTTTTCATGACTTTGAGATTTACGTTTATTTGTGAGTGAGAAAATCTAGAAAGCGCCACCGCGAAGACGCAAAACCAAATGCAAGGTCGACTCCTTTTGAATGTTATAGTCGGACAAAGTACGTCCATCCTCCAACTGCTTGCCAGCGAAGATCAAACGCTGCTGATCTGGGGGAATACCCTCCTTGTCCTGGATCTTAGCCTTTACGTTTTCAATAGTGTCTGATGGCTCTACCTCCAAAGTGATGGTCTTGCCAGTCAAAGTCTTGACAAAGATCTGCATGCCACCACGCAGACGGAGGACCAAGTGAAGGGTCGACTCCTTTTGGATGTTATAGTCCGACAAAGTGCGTCCATCCTCCAACTGCTTGCCAGCGAAGATCAAACGCTGCTGATCTGGGGGAATACCCTCCTTGTCCTGGATCTTAGCCTTCACGTTTTCAATAGTGTCTGATGGCTCTACCTCCAAAGTGATGGTCTTGCCAGTCAAAGTCTTGACAAAGATCTGCATGCCACCACGCAGACGGAGGACCAAGTGAAGGGTCGACTCCTTTTGGATGTTATAGTCCGACAAAGTGCGTCCATCCTCCAACTGCTTGCCAGCGAAGATCAAACGCTGCTGATCTGGGGGAATACCCTCCTTGTCCTGGATCTTAGCCTTCACGTTTTCAATAGTGTCTGATGGCTCTACCTCCAAAGTGATGGTCTTGCCAGTCAAAGTCTTGACAAAGATCTGCATGCCACCACGCAGACGGAGGACCAAGTGAAGGGTCGACTCCTTTTGGATGTTATAGTCCGACAAAGTGCGTCCATCCTCCAACTGCTTGCCAGCGAAGATCAAACGCTGCTGATCTGGGGGAATACCCTCCTTGTCCTGGATCTTAGCCTTCACGTTTTCAATGGTGTCGGATGGCTCTACCTCCAAAGTGATGGTCTTGCCAGTCAAAGTCTTGACAAAGATCTGCATGCCACCACGCAGACGGAGGACCAAGTGAAGGGTCGACTCCTTTTGGATGTTATAGTCTGACAAAGTGCGTCCATCCTCCAACTGCTTGCCAGCGAAGATCAAACGCTGCTGATCTGGGGGAATACCCTCCTTGTCCTGGATCTTAGCCTTCACGTTTTCAATAGTGTCGGATGGCTCTACCTCCAAAGTGATGGTTTTGCCGGTCAAAGTCTTAACAAAGATCTGCATGCCACCACGCAGACGGAGAACCAAGTGAAGGGTCGACTCCTTTTGGATGTTATAGTCCGACAAGGTGCGTCCATCCTCCAACTGCTTGCCAGCGAAGATCAAACGCTGCTGATCTGGGGGAATACCCTCCTTGTCCTGGATCTTAGCCTTCACGTTTTCAATAGTGTCGGATGGCTCTACCTCCAAAGTGATGGTTTTGCCGGTCAAAGTCTTAACAAAGATCTGCATGCCACCACGCAGACGGAGAACCAAGTGAAGGGTCGACTCCTTTTGGATGTTATAGTCCGACAAAGTGCGTCCATCCTCCAACTGCTTGCCAGCGAAGATCAAACGCTGCTGATCTGGGGGAATACCCTCCTTGTCCTGGATCTTAGCCTTCACGTTTTCAATAGTGTCGGATGGCTCTACCTCCA
The DNA here is from genome assembly GCA_018903615.1 of Drosophila neocordata. Classification (NCBI taxonomy): domain Eukaryota; kingdom Metazoa; phylum Arthropoda; class Insecta; order Diptera; family Drosophilidae; genus Drosophila; species Drosophila neocordata. The sequence goes on from JAEIGI010000015.1 coordinate 1,842,188, forward strand.
AAGTGATGGTTTTGCCGGTCAAAGTCTTAACAAAGATCTGCATGCCACCACGCAGACGGAGAACCAAGTGAAGGGTCGACTCCTTTTGGATGTTATAGTCCGACAAAGTGCGTCCATCCTCCAACTGCTTGCCAGCGAAGATCAAACGCTGCTGATCTGGGGGAATGCCCTCCTTGTCTTGAATTTTTGCCTTTACGTTTTCAATGGTATCAGAGGGCTCCACCTCCAAGGTGATGGTCTTGCCAGTCAAAGTCTTGACAAAGATTTGCATCTTGGCTAAAATTGAAAAAAAATATATATAAGTGTTTTGGCTTATGCGCAAATAAGATTTTCTGCGTTGTGACCCAATTTCCAATGACCCACAAAATTAGTGAATACACACACACAATCTTCTCTACACGATTTTAAAAATTTCGCAAATTCGAGTTAATTTTCGTTCTTTTTTTTTTTCTCCAATGACTAATCACAGTTATTTCTGCCAATTGCTCCACACTTCGTTTAACTGTGACGCCATTTTGTTTTCACCAAAGCAAATTAAATGCACTTTTTTTCAAGCACACACACACACATGCAACGCATGCATATATATATATATATATATATATACGTATATATATACGTATGCTTATATTTGGATATGGTACGCATACACACAATACAAATAAATATTTACCTTAATTTAAATTCTGCACAATAAATTTAAACCAATCAATAGCGGTTAAATATATTTAATTTCAGCTCTTTTTTTGTCCGAAAACACTTGATTTTTTCACTTTGTTCAATTGCAGGACGAAACTCACAACGATGTACGTTCAACTATTTTCTCACAACGTTTGATTCGCTCTCGTCTGGAGCAGTCGTATTTATAGGCAGATTGGGTACTAAATTTTCAGAGCCTGCTATCTCATTCTTACACATTTACCCCCACAATAATGTTTTTTATTGTAAAAGGTAAAGCCAACTCTGGAGAGAGCAAAAAACATAAAGAAAATATAATTTATGACATTTGAATGTTAAAGGAAATGAAAAACAATTGGAATTTGTTTTTTTAATATGTAAAATTGGATATTGAAAATTAAATACGTAGTATGTGTTTAGTATCAAAGTATAGAGCAGTTTTCTCGCTTGCACAAATCGATAAATGTGTAATTTTCAACACTAACAGCTGCGTCAAAACAGGGTGGTCATTTTAAATAAAAAATTTCCTTATTGAAAATGTATAAATATCATAGTCATATAAATATTCATAGTAATCGGATACAGTATTTAATTTATTTTAGATATAGATGATTCTTTAAAACAACAACAGGATAAATCATTCAACTGATGAACCAACTTGGATAAAATGTTTCCTTATGAGTTGGGACACCCTTTACAACAAAATTTTATTTTGTTGTTCTAGGAAATTTGCTCTTTGTGTGTTTAATTTTCTTTTCTTTTTTAAGTTAAACGACCTTTGTTTGTTTGCAGATGATTATTTGATTTGTCTGCGTCGCTTTGGTCAACAGCCTGACAACGCAAAAAACAAAGACACCCCCCATGGTCGCCCCCATCTTTCACTCAACAACAACCCCGTTAAAATACACTTCCCCTTCTGTATAAGCTAATGACTAATTTTATATGAATAGTTTCTGGAAAGTACAAGAAGAATGATTAGCTGGCTGATGCAATTTTATAAACATTTCGACATATACCCAATTTGAATTTTTGAATTTATTACGGAAAATGAAAGATTTTCTATATTATAGATTCCATAGAAATTTGCTTTGTTAAAAGTTAATATTCAGAATAGATGAAGTCAATATTGGAGCAATCGTTAGAAAAGTTAAATATGGTTTAGGCCAAAAAAAAAGAAAAACGTTTCTAAAAATTAGATTTCATTTCGTTTATTTCGATTTCTCTCCGTCTTTACATAAATGCAAATATCTGGCACAGTATAAAATCAAACGAAATACGCTGCCAGTTGTGCCATTTTGTCTTTGGGTTGCCGTCCACCACGTCCCCCCCTGGAATTGCCACCACCACTTCCGCTACCGCCACCTCCACCGCTGCCTGACGCATTTGCCGCATTTGAACCAGCTGCATTACTTCCGCCACCGCCTCCTCCGCGTCCAGCTTTGCCGCCACGAGAACCACCGCCACTGCGCACCGGACGGGAAGCAACAGCTCGATGCTTTTCAACCAGATGCGTAAAATCCGTAGAACAGAAAATGCATCCGGTTTTCTCTTCACTGCCATCTTTAAATTTCGATTTATCCGATTTGTAGACAACGCTTACCAACTGGGCACCACAATCTGTGCATTTGGTCTCTGCAAATGATAAGCAAAAGTTACTAGGAAATTTATTCCATCGTCAGACTTCTATTCAATTTACCTTCTACACTAATTTTGGTGGCACCCTTAAAGCAATTAATTATGACATCGCAACGATTACAACCCAATTTCCAGGAGGGAGCGAATGTGCTATCCAATACCAACACACCAGTGGGACACTCTACACAACCGGATATGCCCAAAGAGTTGAGGGAGTGCGGACAAGTGGCATGGGTACAAGTATTACAGCCACCCATATATGGCATATCACTAAATGGTGGATGATTATAGCAATATGGGCAAAATGGATAAGAACGCCCCTTAACACCCGTGGAGAAGGCCAACAAATCGAAATCATCCAATGGGCATTTGAATTCACGATAAACCTTGACATTGCCATTTGGTAGGGCGTAAGTCTCGTCACAGTGCGAACAATGGAGGCGAGCCGGTTTGGTCTGTGAATGTAAAATATAAAGATATAGAAACGAATAGATGAAGATGATTAATAATGGATGACATCACATACCTGGATATATTTCATATACCGTCTACATTTGCCACATCGCGAATGTGCTTTACCGGACTCGGCTAGTGGCGAAAATGAAACCTCAAATAGAGCATCCATATTCGCAATATTTTTAACAAAATACATAAATTTTAATTTAAATATTTGTATGGCATGACGCAACACATCATTAAAGTTAGCCGACCCCTTAGCTATGAGTGTTAGCATGCGTTCGACTTCTGATCGCATTGTGGGCAAAACTAATTCCGGATCTATTTTCTGATAGCCGTGCACCAGAACAATACCCAATGTGGTGGGTATCAGTTTACGGCCATTCTCAATGCGAACGTAATTCCGCTGACAAATGTTATTAATGTGAACTGGAATTGAGGCATCTGTGCCAATGCCATGCTGTTCCATTAGGGTAATCAATTCTGCTTCAGTTAAATAATCTGGTGGTCCAGTTTGACTCTCTCCAAGACGTACATCATTGATGGCAACCTGAGTGCCCTGGACAAAGGGTGGTATGGCTTCGTCACGACCAAAGGCCTGCCAGGTCATGACCTTGGTAAATCCAGCATCAATCAGAACATTGGCCGAACATGTAAAGTACTCGAGTCCTACTTTTAGTTTCGCTGTGGTAACGCGATATTTCAAATCTCTCGATACAGTACCCAGAAAATGGCGACAAATGAACTCATAAACACGCCAAGTATCCCGATCAAAATCACCACGTTGTCCCAATTTCATTGGTGTGATCGGTGGATGATCACCAGCATCTTTACCCTTCCGCGGTGTTTGCATATCGGAAACAATTTGACGAGCATCTTCCCCAAATTCACTTGACGGCTGCAGCACACGGACAACAGCGGGCAGGTCAAAGTTAGCTGGATATTGATTCGTTTCCGTACGAGGATAACTGATATAACCCTGGGTATAAAGACGTTCGGCTATTTGCATTGCCTGAAAAGGGCCGATTCCTAAACCAGAGCTGCAGATTCTCATTAGCTCGACGGTGTTTAAAGCCTGCGGTTTACTTTTAAACGTTTCTTTGCTAGAAACACTTTCCACGCTAAAAATAAATAAAAACGAAAAAGATGAAAAATTATTAATACACTATCTATAAATATTGAAAAGGAGTTACTTACGTGGCCTCTTTTTGCTCTTTCACCTTCTGCAGAAGCATTATTGCTATATCTTTCTTGAAGACTCGCCCTCTGGCCCATTCCAATGTAAATTCCGGCTGGCCGGCCAACAATTGTAAATACCAAAAACTTTCCGGCTTAAAAGTCTGTATGTCATCGTGTCGCTTTACACAGAAACCCAATGTGGGCGTTTGGCAGGGACCATATGAGATAAGGGATGAATCCAAGTCACCGTAACGATCTTGAAAAAATTTCGTTTGGAAACGCGTAAAGGCGCAGCCAATTCGCAGATCCAATTCTTGGCGGGCATCAACCGATTTTGCTTCATTCTCATTTGGAAAGCCCAATTTTTCCATGGCTCCCTTAATATCCTTGTCAGTGATGGCTGAGAAATGGGCACGATATGTAACCTGAGGTGTATATACATTACGTATTACATGCTGCACTGCATCCATAACCTCGAAACAGATGTTTTCGCCTTCTTTGTCGCAATCAAGCCAAAGAACCAAGTAATCACAACCACGGGCCTCATGGGCCAGAAACGTGCGCATATGCTGTTTGGGATTTGTTTCTTTTTTCTCGGTGGGACAGCCAAAAAGCGCAACGGGATCAACTTTATCCCAAGAATTATATTTGCTAATAAAATCCAAGGACATAACATGACCACAAACGGAAGTCATCCGAAAATGTACAGAGCCTTCGTTACGAAAACTGCCGGTCCATTCATGAGTAGAGCAACCATTGTTGGTCCCTAGAAATAGCATGAGAAAGTGATTATGAGGCACCTGCTTTTGCTTTCTCTTTCAAATTTTTTATTCCTAGTTCTCCTCAGTGCTTACCTCGCTTGACTGTACACCGTCCATTGGAGAGTATGCTGGCCAGGGAAGCAGCCAGCGAAGGCTTCTCTGCTACCATTAAAACATTTTTCATACTGATGCTGATTTAGTTAGTGATTCCTACGATTCTCTTCCTTCGTCCCTCTCTTTCTAACTCTTTCACACACAACTCTTACTGTGAATGAAAAACGATTAGCATTTTATGTGGTTAATTATTGACACTTACCGCTGGCACTTGTCCAAGCCCTTTGAAATTTGTCAAATTGTTTTGGTTACACTGCTGGAAGCACTTACTCTTAGTTTTAATATATCATTAAGTTAATATTATTCGCAAATATAAAAATAACAAAAAAATTCGATTCGGCGTTTTGCTAATACTTAATATCAGTGTTGAACAAATTACAAATGTATGTTTGTAACCAGTGTTGGTTAAATAAGTACGGTCACACTGTCAAAAAAGGTTCCAAGTACAATAATCGATTAATTTTTATTAAACGTAAGGGATGAATAATTTATTGATTACAAGGAGCTCTTAAAATTCTTAAAATTTACATTAATTTTATAATTGTAAAGCGACTTTCATAACCTGTGAGCATATCATAACGCCATTTCCATGATGCTACAAAAAAAGCTAAATAGCTATGTAGCTATAAATAGCTAACTATTTAATTTGTAGTGTCACATGCCTTTTAGCAACTGGCAACACTTAAGTTTATGCAGTGCTACCAGAGTTCAAATTTTTTTTTCTGGCAACACTGACTTAAACTAAATAGCAACAATTTGCAAGCCACCAAAAACACTAAAAAAAAAGAAAAATTGAAAGTCAAATAAAGACTATACAAACTTGAACGACATTGTTTAATAAACAAAACCATCAACAACAACAATACACGAACAGAAGTATTGAATTGCTTTTACATTTAGTCACCTGCGTGCCTGTGTTTTTGTGTGTGTGTGTCCGTGTTAGTGTGCGCGCGTGTGTGTGTGTGTGACCGTGTGCGTGTGCTTTGTTCTTGTCATAGGCCGCCTTCGCCTTTCGAGCAAAGGAAATAATGGCAAAGAAAACTTACGATTTACTTTTCAAACTGTTGCTAATTGGTGATTCGGGTGTTGGCAAGACTTGCATATTATTTCGATTTTCGGATGATGCATTTACCTCCACATTTATATCAACTATAGGTAAGTGTGTTATATTAATCCAGTGTGTCAGAGACATTTAAAGAAAGAGAGTAAGAGAGAGAGAGAGAGAGGGAGTCACAGAGACAGAGTGATAGATATGGTGGGAGAGAGGGAAAGGGAGTGAGTGTGTGGGAGAGGGCATTTTATGTCAGCTGCAAAGGATATAAGGGGGATTATTTTTGGGTGCCTTTCAATGATACAAGAGTTTAGGGCGTGGCTGTGCCCTTAAGTAGATCATCAAATACCATACTCTCTATCTTGCCCTCTCTCTCTCTCTCTGTCTCTCCTTCTGCTCTCTGTTGATCATTGTAACTAAGTTTATAAACTAATAATTTAACCAAAAACTAGATTAATACACGTAATTGATACGTGCCAGCACACATTTACTTACTTATATATGTATATACATATCGATATACGAATACATGTATAAATTTTTATCTTATTTGCGGTTTACTTTTTAATAGAATGAGGGCAAATGATTCATATAATATATATACTATTATTTTTAATAATATTGTTAAGAAATGTGTCATAACATTTTTCAATTTTCCTTCCATTTTCAATAACAGGAATTGATTTTAAAATCAAAACAGTCGAACTCAGGGGCAAAAAGATCAAACTACAAATATGGGATACTGCCGGTCAGGAAAGATTTCACACAATAACCACATCATATTATCGAGGTGCCATGGGCATAATGCTTGTATATGACATAACAAATGAGAAGAGTTTCGAGAATATAGTCAAATGGCTAAGGAACATTGATGAAGTGAGTATAGTATATATGTATGTATGTACAATCGATATTGATAGATCGATCTTTATATATATATATATGATCTAATTCATCTCACACAATTGATAATGATCATTATTCACATTCCATTTCATTTATTTAGCATGCCAACGAGGATGTCGAGAAGATGATATTGGGCAATAAATGCGATATGACCGACAAGCGTGTGGTCAGCAAAGAACGCGGCGAGGCGGTAAGTTTTCAATTTTTCTCTACTTAAACATAACAATTTGATCAAAAATCTATCAAAACAAACACAGTTTCCATTACAGTAAACATTAATTTTAATGAACAACAAATTATGAAAGTTTAAAGAATCAAATCAAAAGATAGAAAGAAATGAAAAGAGTAAATAGAAATGTAATCAGAATACTAAAAGGAATCAAAGTCCTAGTAAACGCTTTATTATAGATTATATATTTTAATGTTTTACGTTTATAAATATTTTTTACCCTTATTAAGCTCTTTTTCGTTTATTATTTGATCCTTTTTTTATTATTTAAGGTTTAGATTTTAAGAAAACAAATTTCCATTTCATTTATGAAAATTTTAACAGAGAAAAATGCTAAAAAAATAGTTTTTCTTATCTTTAATAACATTTAATAGTTAATATTCCAAGAAAAAAATTGAAAAAATGTTTTTCTTTGGTTTGAAAATGGATGGGCAAGACATAAAAAGCTCAGATCGTAAGGAAAACATTTAAAAACTATTTTTTATTTAACTAAAGTATAGAAAAACCAAAACCAGTTTGATTCCTAACAAAAGACATAAAGATCAAAGATATATTTTAAAATAACTTTAAATATTCAGAAGTCTAGAAGGGTATTAGAATAGATAGCGATGTCAAAAAATATATTCTAATTCTATTTAAAATCTTTAATGATTTTTTAGTAAAAAAAGTATAAATAAGAGATTAAAATGATTTGCCTTTTTAGTTACTATTATTATTAAATTGCTTTAATAACTGGTAGGAATCACACTTGTTAATTATTAATGAGGCTTCACTGTAATAGTAGAGCAATTGTTGCTCTTCTATTAGATATACATACCTACATACACATACGTCATTTGATTTGTTATTGACGCTTGTTGTCATATTGTTATTCCTTTCTAACTTACTCACTCATACTCTGATCTTTCTATCTCTTTTTTTGTCCATGATATATATATATATATATATCTATATAGATTGCGCGAGAGCATGGCATACGATTTATGGAAACATCCGCCAAATCTAATATAAACATTGAGCGTGCATTTTGTGAACTTGCCGAGGCCATATTAAATAAAACATCTGAACGTGAATCGGCCGAGAATCCTGAGCGTGTGGTTATTGATCGTCGGAATAATGACAAGGCGCCGGGCTATAATAAATGTTGTGCGTAAACTAAACTAAGCGAAAGAAGAGAGGAAGAAGAAGAAGAAGGAGGGAGATGGATAAAGCAGTAAAAACAGAGCGAGCGGCAGGCGGTATCCAATGGTTGTGTTCAGTGGATCGGAACAATGCAGTTTAAGAAACTGTCCGTGTGGCCCCACAGAACCTCCAACGGCATCTGCAGCAGGCGGGCAACACGAAGCAATAAACACACACATACACACACATCTATATATATATATATACACACATAAACACACTTTAACACACACACAGAGAGACAGCAGGAACAGCAGCAACAGAAACGGAAACGGAAACAGAAACAACCTACCTAAAGTTTAAATAAATATTTGGAAGAAACTTTACAAAAACCAAAAACAAAATAAGAACAAAATGAAACAATTAACGTTAGTTAAAGCACAAAATTGGATAGAGAACAAAATGTGAGGAATCTATGAGTAAAAGGAAGGAAAGCAAGGCAGAAAACAAAATTATATAAGTAACCGTTTTGCATTTTTTCAAATTAGCTAACAATATAACATATATATATGCTTTTATATATATATATATATAAATCACTCAAAATATTGATCAATTCCATAGAAAAAAAAAGCCAATTGCGAATGCTTCACACTAAAGCAAACATAGAACATTTTTTATAATGCAAAGTTTTTTATATGATACCTATATACATATATATATATATATATATATATATATAGATTTACCAAAGTCATACCAATTTGTTATACTTTTAAAATGTCTTCAAGTACTTACCAGTGAACTGTTCTCAATTTTGTTTAAACATTTTTATAGCAACAATATTAAGTAAACTTCTCAATTGATAACAGTAAATCCTCTATATATGTATATATATATATATATGAATTAAAAAAACAACAATTCCAAACATAAGTTGAAAAAATTGCAAACCAAATTGTAAAATAGATAATAAGATTCTGGTATAAAAAAAAAAATTTGAAAAACAAAAATGCGCATTAGATTTGAAAAAACAATTCTTCATATATCTACAAATATATATGTATGTATGTGTATATGTATATGTGTGGATGTGTGTGCGTATTATAATGTATGTTTGTTCAATGCTAAATGATATCATTTCTTAGTTCCTTTTTCCTTCCTCTTTCTCGTCTCGGTAAAAAGTTCTCAAGGCAGCAGCATAAGCAGTTTTTTTTTTGTTTTTAAATTAATATTAATATGTTTTTGGCCTTTTGTTTTGCAAAAACCTTTAGATATAGTAAACATTTTCTATATATGTATGTATATACCCATATATATTTATCGGTATATATAGATATATATATGGTACATACAAATACTTGGCTTGCTCTGGCTTTTTGTTTGTTTTGTTGTAAGATTTAAGAAAAATGGAATCAGAAAAACAATGTTTAACTCTCTATTCAAAAGAAAAAAAAGAAGGGATATATCTATATATAGCTATATATATATATATGTTTTGTTTTCCTGTTTATAACATTTTGATGAGAGTTATACTTTGCTCTCTACCTCTACATTTACCTACTCGATAATGCTAAATGATCAGTCGATCATATAAATGATGTGTGTTTTATATAATGCAAACATTTTTCCTCCTCTTTTTAAGTTTACTTTTTTTTTTTTTTTTTTTTTTGGTTTGTTTTGCTCTTTCTGTTTCAACTAATTAATACCTAATTATTATTTGTAACTTGTATATGGATTTAGCGTAGTTGTCCACACCAAATGATTTAATGATTAAACGAAAATATTAAAGAACAATTTATCCGAAAATTATATCGATATATATATTTATATATATATGTATATGTACATATGGCATTTGATAGATTTGGGTACATTTTAAGCTTCTAAATATATACTAAATGAACACTTGTGTTTTGATCGGAACCTCGAAAAATCTTCTAAGCGTTTCGTTTACTTTCACAGACTTTATTGTACATTTATAAGGATTACTTTGGCTCTTGATCTATCATACATATAACGGAATTTCATTTGGATATAGATATAATAACACAACTTACTATATATGGCCCGTAATTTAGTTTGGAAAAGTCAGCCAGTCAAAAGAAAAAACTGCATAAAGAAACAAGCTGAAGCCTTGTTTCATATTTATATATACATATGTATATATATATATATATATATATGTATATACATATATATTGTTCTAGAGTAAAACAAAACAACAATAATACAAAGAGAAGAATATTAGATAGAACCCTGTATCAAATCCGTTTACATTTGTCGATGCACACAAACTCCTGCTATCCAGGTGGAAAGTACATGCAGATCATCGTCCAATAATATAAAATCAGCATCCGTATCAAAATCTAATGTACCTTTGTCTTGTTGAACATTAAGACTCTGGGCAGGATGCAGAGTGGCCGCTTCAATTGCAAAGACAGTAGAGCAATCTGTGTATGGAAAAAAATGTAAAAATGTTGCAGAAAGATGAAATTGATGATCTTACTTGTGGATTTTCGAAAAATTCGCACACACTCATCCATGGGTGCAATACTGCCGCATAGTGTGTCTGTGCCAGCGATGAAGGCTTTGCCCCGTCTCACTTCCAATGGCAATTGCCCAATATGATGTATACCATCCTCTAGTCCTAAGGCTGAAATGGCATCAGTCACCAGACACAAACCTTTTGGATGAGTGCGATAGGCAATTCTTAAGGCAGCCGGATGAGTGTGTACACCATCCGATATGATACCAAAATAGACTGTCTGGCCCTTTGGTATGGCATCCGAGGCTAGCAATCCAACCAGACCAGGATCACGATGATGAAACGGTAACATGGCGTTAAAAAGATGTGTTATCAATGTGGCTCCATGTTGAACAGCTCGTTCGCCATCGCTTAGCGATGCCATTGAATGACCTAGCGATACGGTAATGCCACGTTTAACTAATTCAGAGATTACACTTGGATCGCTGACCTTTTCCGGAGCCAATGTAATGATCTTGATCCTCTCCAGGGACCCATAGGTGGTCTCAAGTGTTTCCAAACCCTAGACGAACGAGATATTGCAAACGATATGAAATTTTATTTAAATTGATTATTTCAAATTACCTTATCAATGGTCTGTATGCAGTTCTCGGGATGGGCACCTTTCTTTTGGGGATTGATAAATGGACCCTCAACATGTACACCCAAGATACCAGCACCATTTGGTATTGTCTTTGGAATGCGTGGCAGTATTGTATGATAATTGGCATTCGGTGATGTCACCAATGTGGGACAAAAAGAGGTGACGCCAGTTTTAACCAAGCCCGTGGCAACCAGCCGAACACCCTCCTCAGTGGTGTCTATGTCATAGGAGAAATCAACACCATAGCCGCCTGGACAAATAGAAAAAATGAGTGTAAGTGAATAAAATTTAAGTATACAGTGTTATTTGGTATTAAAAGATACAAAAGACAGATTAAGGAGAGAATGTTGAATTTTGGAAAAACCGTTAGATATTTTTTAAACTGAAAATTGTTAATGACATATGAAAAGGAAAATTTATTTGAATTATTTCGTCTGTAGCAAGGATTATCTTTATATATACAAAGAACTGATAACTAACAAAGAAAACAGAAATCCAGACTTCATAAATATATATAAATAATAAAAAGGTGTTTGCTACTTATATATAAATAATTGTATAAAGAATTCAATTAAAACGTAAATTACTTGAACTATATCAAAAAAGTTAATTAAAACTGAAAAATATTAACTTATAAATATTTTAAACTTTCTAGGGTACAATTAATCGAATTATTACTGTAGCTGCCCATATTCAGCTTACTCGCTTCTCTCTCCCTCTCTCTCCTTATCTATTTTTAATGCCTAGCTCTTTTTCTTTCTTGCTCTCATTAATCGCTTAAACAAAGCTTTGCGAATTAGTTTTGTTTTTATGATTCTGCAAGCGAGTGAGAGAATATTTTTGTATATGTGTGTTCATATATATACAATATATCAGCGATAAGATTAACAAGCAGATTACGCGTGTCCCCTTTGTCAATTGAATCTAACTGGGTGAAGAGTGAATTGACCGTTGGGACCTTGATGTAATCTCTTTCCCTTTCCCTCTCTAAGTAACTCTTTCTCTCTCTCTAGTCACGAATTGAAAGCGAAATTAGTTCAGGGTTTTATGGTTAATTGCATATTAAGTTAGGTTTACCATTAATCTGAAGGTCAATATACCCGGGCGCAATAATGGCTCCACCGCAATCCACCTGTCGATGGGCTTTAGACCGTTCGTCAAAGAAAACGGGTTCCGGATTTATGATTTTGCCATTTCTCACCCAGAGATCATCATTAACCAGCTGATGATTGCGGACCAGGCGGCAATTGGTAAATTGCAGTAGTTCTGCGCAGCCGCAAGGCAGACCAGTCGTTGTCATGGGTGGCGTCATGGGTGGGTGTGGGAGAAGCGTTATCAACAACAAACTTAACAATTAACTAATAAACAAATGAACAGTTGAAAGCGGACAAAACAATCCGACGACGTTTTGGACTCCCGCCTGGCGGAAAATCAAATATCAAAATGCTGAACAGCTGTTTTTAAAAAACAGCGCTGTAATAGTGTGACCAGTCTCAACATTAAACGAAAATAAGTAATTCAATGTAAATAGCAAGTGGACAAGGCCTTACAGCTGCTAGAGTTTGTCTGGCATTAGCAAAATAACGCGGTAGAATTTGAAAATTACTTAGAAAAAGTCAATAAATTGTTTGTATCATTAATCTAAAAGTCAATTTTAGTTGAAATGCATAATAGTTAACTGTCTCAAGAATAATGTATGAAAGTTTAACTCAATTTGTATCTCACTATAAATTAGCCTAGGGTAAAATCAGTTAAAACATATTAATAAGAAAAAAAAAATTGGCTCTGACCACGGATAATATAGGTAAAGGATAGAAATAGGCTTAAATTCAATTCTTATCAATGAGAAACAATAAAAATTGGGAATTGTGTAAATATATTTCCATTAATCGCAATTGAAAGCACTTGGCTTATCTGTTTCAAATGCTTCTGTTGCACTTTTGAGTGCAAAACTAATGGTTGAAAAAAGAAGAAGCAGAAATAGATGAAACTGGGGCAGATAATATCCAAAGTTTTGCAAATGCAATGGCAATTTGCTAGCCGAGACATTGTTTGTTATCTCTTGGCATTTGTGGGTAAAGTTTCTATCTTTTTGCCCCTTGTTACGGTCTATGCTTCCTTTTCATATACACATACACACATATATACAGTATATATATATGTATGTATATGTATTTGTAGATATGTATGTATATACCTATCTTTATCTACAGCTTCATCTTATAAGTTGAGCGGGTGTTTTAAGAGTAAGTGCAAATTGCGTTGGTTTTCCATTTTGGCATGCACTCATTTTGGGGTTTATCTTCTTGCATTTGGGCACTTAATAAACTTAATGACTCTTCACACAGAGAAATCTTTTGCCTGCAATATTGCCTAAAAGCTCTCAAACCTATTCCCACCTACTTCTTCTTATCTACCTTTCTCATTCCACCATCATTTATTCTCCACTTACCACACCACACCTTAGCTTACTTCAACCACCAAAATCTTTGCTACCAATTTTACTTCTTATTCTTAATGCGATTGAAATAAATGAAAATCTCGTTGTCATTGGCATCCTTTGGCGCGCTTTCTTTTTCTTTTCCTTTTTCTTTTTTTTTTTTGTCTTTCTCTTCTACTTGGTTAATAACCAAATGTAAAAAAAAATAAAATTAGAAGAAAAGAATAAAGAAATTACAAAAAATTAAAGCGTAGCCATAGACATACAAAATCTTTTCGGGTCAAAAAGTTATAATTAGTTGAGATTAGACTTAAAAAGTAAAAAACCAGAAGAAGAAGAAAAAAAAGTAAAAATATAAGTACCATACGCATAGTTGAAGCGAAAATTTATGCTATCTCTTTCTCAAAAAATGTTTTTCGGGCTTCTTTCAAAAATTTTTTATTTCCCTACAATTTATAATATTTAAAAGAAGAACATTGCGCAAGTGGTTTTAATTTAGTTTTATGTTTTTTTGGTTTTTGAGGTTACTGTACCTTGCAACCAACATATGTTGCATGCACCCCATTGCGGCTGTTGTGAAACGGATAAATGCAAAATATTTTATTGCCTCGCTTGTCTCTTCATAAGAAACCTAAAACCTGAGTTAGCGGTAGAAAAGGTGCCAACTTGGTTATGCCTACAACAAGTTGTCATCCTCAAGCATCTGAGATACAGTGTGTTGAAAGTGCTCGTTCAATGAAATAAATAAATTTCTTATTGTTATTACAGATGAATAAATTTACAACTTTTTCTTGCCTTACCCTGTCTATAAATAAATAAGCAACAAAACAGTATAGTAATATTGTTAGAGCTATGATCAATTTGTTTATATTCTGTACCAATGTGCGCCAGCAAAGAGGCTCATGTGTGTGTATGATAGTCATCAGTTAGTCAGCAGGGGGAATGGTGGTGTACTAACATGTAAAGGAATGGGGAGGTTAGGGTGAGTTGAGTGCTGGTTAAGGTAGATGATCATGTTTTGTAAGCTGTAACCCACATGTAACGGTAAAAGTAAGTAAATGCCGCAACATTTTATTATGGTTAAACATGCATTCATTCATTATGTGAAGAAGGGTAGACATAGAATAAGGATAAAGTAAGGGGAAAAACAAGTGGTGGTATAGAAGAGTCAAAGAGGCAGAGAGAGAAAGAAAGAGTGACAGCTTCTCCTTCTGGCCAACCATCTCCATATCCATTCAAGACAAATGGTGAAACAGGAATACATTCAAGCATATGCATGTATGTGTGTGTGTGTGTGTGTGTATAGTGTGTATGTACGTGCCCTGAGATTGTTGTCGTTCCTTAAGCTAGTTGTTACTTAGTTGTTGTTGTCCTTTGTCCACCTCATTGCACACACACACACACACACATACATATACACACATCGATTAAAGCCACATCATGAAGATGGAAAGGCGAATGGAGAAATAGAGCGAAAAGGAGAAACAATTAGCACAGACTGGGACATAATTGGCGTGCAGTTACCCCCCGGGATCCAGCTGATTACAAGAAGCAATCATAAAATTAAGACCCATAATCCTGTGCAATTTGAACAAAAACAAAAGAAGAAAAAGAAACGAAAACAAAAAGCAAAAGAAATACACTAGAAAAAGGGAAAATCAAGCACAAATGTAGCATAGGAACAAGAAGCTAATAATAATCCAAACGAACAAAACAAAAAACCAAAAAAAAATTACTTAACACGCTACCTAGTAATACAATATACGCGTGTGTATGTGTGTGAGTGTGTGTGTATTTATATGAAGGAAAGGACTTGCATTCAGGATTAGTAGAAGTAGTCACAGAAACAGAATGGGAAGTAGTAGAAATGGCAATACAAGCAAAAGCTACGTGCGGCTATTTGTGTGGCAGGCAGCCAGCAACAGAAACAACAACGATAAGAAATAGCAGCAATATGAAACGTTCATTAGCGAGAGAAGGCCATACCAGCACTAGCCCCCCACTCCACCCCCAGTTCTTCCTCTAGCCTACCTACTCTATACCTTCACACATTGAAAATGCTTCCGGTCATACAAATTGTACGTGAAA
This sequence comes from Drosophila neocordata, assembly GCA_018903615.1. Taxonomy (NCBI): domain Eukaryota; kingdom Metazoa; phylum Arthropoda; class Insecta; order Diptera; family Drosophilidae; genus Drosophila; species Drosophila neocordata. The sequence continues at coordinate 1,857,978 of JAEIGI010000015.1, forward strand.
CGTGAGAAATTAATTTTCCAGGTGGTTCCATCAGTGGCAACAACAGCAACAACAGCAATAGCAACAGCCTGCCAAATCTAAAGTAATTATATGCCTCATATCATTGAAAATTTCAACAATTCTCGGTTAATTTAATCAAATACATTTGTTACTTAATTAACATTAAATAAACTCAAAATTTTATATATTCTTCATTTGTCTAGTTTCAAAGCTCTTAAAGTAACGAGTAATTCTTCTAGTTACATGTTATAATAACGTGTAGAAATGCTTCCAAAAGAAAATATTGCTTAAAACATTTGCTCATTATAATAAAAATATTCTAGTGAACATAAATCGATTAAACAATAGCAAATTTAGTTACATTTACTTTGTAAATTCTATATATTATTTATAAAATGTGGCCTAAAAAAAAAGAAACATTTAGTTACATTAATATCAAAAAAAAAAAAAATCCAATGCAGTAAACGTTTTTATCTAATTGATTTTCTTTTTTGAATGAATAACTTATGATATGCAAAAAAAAACATATGTAAAACAACAAAAAAAATAAAATATATATTCAATGCATAGAATTTTCTATACCCTAGGAAAGATGCAGATTCTCTTCCTTTTGTGTTGATTTTAAAATGAAAATTATATTTTCTAAAGGGTATCTTATAGTTGGCAATGCAATTTTATCTATGCCGATCGGTTTATCTTTGCCTATATAAAAAAACACTTTCATTTGTTTCATTAAAAAAAGGAAAAACTTTAGCAAGAGGGTCGATAAGAGTGAGATAAACCGCAACAAGTTGAGCTCTGATCCAATAATTTATCGATAGCTAATTACATGCTACGATTGTGATTGTAGTTTCTTTCCGTTTATTTTGATATTATATATATGTATATATATATATATATATATATATATGTTTATATGTAGTTTTTTTTCTGACATTTTCCGTTTATGTTTTTCTGCATGGTGGCCTACCTTTTGCCTGTCAACGGTCACTGGCACTATTAATTATCATGTTAAAATGTAATTAATTAAAGATGTCGTCAATGCCGCATTGCACATAACTTTCAATGAAAAGTTAATAAATTACATAATACCAAAAATGAAATTACAAACGGCCGTCAACGGACAGCAATAACAAGAACAGCAACAACAACAACAATAACTCGATAACAAATCAAACAGGGAGAGGAAAAAAAAAACCACAGCAAAACAAATTAATAAATACATAATAAATATGCGTAATAATAATGACTAGAGAAAAATCAGAAACAATAAATTTTATTTGAGTAGTTTTGGCTAGTGAAATCATTTCTATTTACCCCTCTCTAACCCACATTAAACAACGTTCCAAAAAGGCAACTAAAAGAAAACAAAAACCATAAAAAAAAAAAAAAAAAAAAAACGGCAACAGGAAATAGAAAACAAAATAACCAATAACTGAAACTAACAGAAACAAATGAAAAGCAAATTAAATGTTAACCCTTAGATAGGATTAACAAATTTCAGCTTAAATGTAGAAACTGTTTCATAAATTCTTTATTCTTAGAATACAATTACTATCAAAGAAACTTAAATTCATGCACCATGGGTGAAATGTCAATTGTTTTGTCATAAAGTCCTTAAATTGATAGTTGTAAATGGAAATAAAAAAGTTATTGGTCTTTTATACCATTTTATTTTACTAATAAAATTACTAATTTATATTTAATTTTACTTATAAAGCCGTTTGAAGTAGCTTAAAAGGGTATTTTTACCCTTTACAAATTTTCATTGCATACTTTTTTAGAAGAAAATGAAAGTGCATAAATTTTCATTGCCTACTTTTAAGAGCAAATTTGTACATATGTATGTATACTAAAAAAGTATGTACAAGTGTATGTAAGAGTGTCAAAGTGTGTGTGTATGTAAACTAAAAATATTTTTAAATTTTACTAACGGAAATAAATAATAACAATAATGTAGAACTGTATAAAGTTCTATGAAAGATGGCTAACTTATAGCGTAAAGGATAACGCATAAGCCCTTTAAAAGAAACTTCAACTCTAAAAAGCCACAGTATAGGCTACTTTAAATCAATTTTAAAGAACTATTTTTATTTGTTTATTGAGTTTAAGATCTAGGATCTATCTTTTTTATCTGATTTTGTTAATTTTTGTTAAAATTTTCAAAAGCTTAGATTCAAAACTCAAAATTTTCTTTCAATTTTGATAGTTTAATTTAGAATTTCACCATTAAACGTAGCAATGACATTGATCCTAAACCTTTTTCAAATTTAAAGCCATAAATCAGTTAATTTGGATTAATCCTTTTAAAGAACCTTAACAGATCCTTCATTTTTTATCTCTCTGCTTTAAATGTTTTGTACGAACTCTCTTTAAAGACGACTTAAAACAAAGAAATTGACCAACTATAAAGTCCATTTATTAAAATAAGAATATATGCAATTCGATTTGCCTACAGCATAACATTTGGTTTCTTACTTTATTGTTATATTTACGTCGTAAAAATACTTCTTTAGAACATTAAAATAAAAAAATTAAAAAAACAACTTAATAAATAAGTAATTGCTCTTTCTAAACCATATAAGGGTTAATATGAGATTACAGCGTAGTACAAAAACAGAAAGCAAATATTAAAACTGTACCAAGGGACGGTACACAAAGGCAATGGTGCAGGGTAGGGGCGGACAATGCTCGACATGTCATAAACGTTTATAAATTTTCATGCGCGTAAATAAAATCGTAACAATATTAAAAGTGATGCGTCGCGGTATATTAAATAGATGATGCGTGAGGGAGGAACAAAGAGAGAAAGAGAGAGGGGGAGGGGTAAGCCAAGTGGGAAAGAAAACGCTTTAAAATAATTTATCGCATGCAATATACTTACACACACACACATACACACGTATTACGTGCGTGTCGTGACTTGTTTGGATTTTCGTTTTTTTTTTTTGTTTCTTTTTTGCTTTCTTTTTTGGCTTTGCCCATTTGATGAGCATTTGTAAGCAAGTCAGGCAATCGTTTGCCCAATTAAGTGCGATGAAGCACTCTTTTCGCTCTTCTACTTCCCCCTGCTATTCTACCATTTCAAACCTCCTCCATGCCCCTTTTTTCTGCATTAATGTTATCACAATGGCTAATTTGCCAAGTCAAAACACTCGGATTTCATGGGTATAAGCATAACAAGCGCCAAATAAACAGGGAAAACGACTACAACAACATTAGCCCCTCAATACTTACCCTTGATGCCACGCCTCTCAATTAAAAGTGTTGCCCCGCACACGCATATATACATACATACACACGCAAACACACTTCAATACAAACAAAGATATTTTTTTTAATAGGTATACAAAAGCAAATATTCTCACAGTGTCCTCAAATCTATTTGTTTCACCATGAAATCATATACAGTTGTTCTTATATAAACATACATACATACATATGTATAACTAGACCAGTTAAATAAATCAAATATCGGCATATTAAATTATTTACCAACACTAGCATTAACATAACAGTAGCCCAAAATGTTCACATTAACAGAGTTAAGCAGATAAAAAGAAAAATAAAAAATTCCAAGTTATAAAATGATTTCTCATGACTAAAATCTAAACTAAGTCATCAATAAAAACTTTAATATAATTCTAGTTATTATATATATAAATAGATCTTTGCTATTACTTTGATGAAATTATCATTGTATTAACATAAATCATTTACCACTGCGCTCATTAGTAGAGTAAATTGAGGTGTTGTTACTAGACATTAGACTTACAATTACACACATATTTACATATGTAAATACAAATGTACATATAAATCCCTATATACATACATATATATAAATATGCAGTGAATGCATCCGTTTCTAGTAAAATGCTTGACAAATCTTACGACTCCAATATCTTCTTAAAAGCCTTTGGGTAAAGAAAATCTTGACAGCTGGTTTGACTGTGCGTAGATGGCGAATCAAGCAGCAGGTGTGCAACATTTCCAGGTGATACAAACTTAACCCCATGAGTGTTTTTCGCTCTCCCTCTGTCTGTATGTGTGTGTGTGTGTGTGTGTTGGAATGTTGCAGTAACGCAGCTTTTGAAAAATCGTCTGAGTTGTCAATGTCACAAGGCAAAGCAGTCGAACCCTTTTTGAACAATGCCGCAAAATTCACACACAAGTCACAAACATACATATAGGGAGACAGATAAAGAAACCGTTGCCGTTTATCAAATGCTTTGGAATGTTACGCTTTACCCTTCTTTCCCTATTACGGTATCTTTAACCCCCCTTCTTTTACTCTTCTCTCTCTCTCACTCTCATATGTATGTATGCAAAAGTTCCCATCGCAGTCAAGAAAAAGCGCAAATCAGACACAATTGCCGCTGACAGACGCAAGCATCCTGCTTTGGCTTTTGTACATACACACATAAATACATACAAAAATAGACCAAGTGCTCTGTGGCACAGTGTATGTGTGTGTATATGTATGTGTTTGTGTTCTGTTGGCTTGGCTTTGACATTATTTGTGCTGCAAGCTGACAGATTTTCGTTACGGCAGCATTAAATTGAATTTTGACATTTCTTTGCATGCATATCGAAATAGTCCAAGGAAAAGAAGAGGAGACACTTACCCACTCAGAGCAGCGGGAGGTATGCCACACACACACAAATATGTATATACATACATACATACATACATGCATTAAATTGTATGCATACATGTATGTTTGTATGTATATCTACATACGTAAGCAGCAATGCATGGAGTATTTGTCGTATTTAAGCGGCATATCTATGTATGCGTGTGTGTAAATTGAGGCAACCGCCTGCAGTGTAAAATGATAGAAGACTAGCCTATCTACATATAGGTATGTATAAATGTAAACTAACAGACATACAGAGAAACAGTGTTGATCAGGAATTTAGCACATTTTCTGTTTTAAGAGCTTCGAATTTGGATTTTAATTATCTTGTTGGCAAATATTCTTAATTTTTTTTGAAGAATTATAAATATATAAATAGAATAAACAAATTTTTTAATTACAAATTTATTAAATACATTAAAATATTTGCGTATCTCAGAATCCCTTTTCCTTTTTGATTAAATAAATAAATGTTTATTTATTTAAACATTGATCAAATGGTTTTACTTTGGCAAAGCTGAAAAGGTAAAGCAGAATAATAGATAAATAAAGTATGAAAACTATCTTCCCAAAAATATTTATGTATATAAAAATCAATTTATATTACGTATACGTTATACATAGTTAAAAACCGATCAATATATCTAATAAATCAAACTCATATCGATCAATTTTCAGTTTTGAATCTGTGAAATATTTTGCATAGACATCTGTTTTTGATATTTTAAAGTCACAGATTGTAAAAGAATGAGGAGATGAATACGTGGCATGGATAGGGTGATGGATGGAGTGGGACGACAGTGAGTGGACGCTGATGATGACCATAATGATACACAAACAATTGGCAAGGAATTTCAATTCAATTCAATTTTTTGCTCTGCATTTTGTTTTATCTTCCTTATTCGTTTTATTCTTTCTCTTTTTTTTTTTCTGTTTATGCCGCAAATTTGCTTTCTTTGCCTGTCTCTCGCTCTCTTTCTGTCTATATGCTTGCTTGTGTGTGTGTGTCTGTGTGTATTTTATTGTTTTTTTTTTCAGCCTTGGTCAGGAGACGTAGAAGTAGGTCCCAGGACCTTAACAATAAAAAAAAAAAAGTTGTTTTGACAGTAGCCAAGATTGAGTTCTTATTCAATTTGTACGGATTTGTACGAAACGTTGGCCCTTTTTCTTAACCCACCCCATACAGCGTACCGTTTCCCCCCCCTCCTCCAGCAAACTTAAATTTGCCATAGGAATTTATTTCATATTATTGTCCATGCTCTGTATCAACTCCTGCCCCCCAGCTGCTATTGCCTGCTGCCTGCTGCTTGCTACTTGCCACTACTTGGCCTTGTTTTTGCAAAACTTCTGTTGCTGCTGATGCTGGCTGGTTGTTGTTGTTTTTGTTATTTAGCCTCAGCTGCAGTCAACTTGAGTTTGCAGTGTTCCCCTTCCCCAATATGCCTGCCTTTGCTTCTTGGGTATCCCCCCTCCCCCCATTTCCCCTTAACCTTAAACATTTTTCCCATTCTTGTTATAGTCTTTTGGTTCACATGGCCTGCAGATGAGGGATCAAGTTGACTTTTGGCTCCTCAGTTCTTATTTTTTGTTATTTTTTTTTGATTTTTTGGTTAGTTGGTAAAGTTTACCTAAACCATGTAAATGTCTTTGTCCAGCTAAGTAAATGCCAATTTCTGATGCATTGCAGCAGCACCAAACAGCAGTAACAATTTTCCCTAGAATTGGTCAGTATAATAATATAGTTGTTAGGTAAAAACAAAACTCTTGGTTATATAAAAACAAAACTTGTTATTTTTGTAATTGGCAGTTTTTAAGAAAGAGTTAGAAAGCAAAAGTTACAGCAAACAGAGAAAGTGACTCAAAAAGGCAAAGAGAGAGAGAGAGAGAGAGATAGAGTCTTACCTATAATCAAACTTTATTTTATCAAACTATGTTTGATGTATGTATGTGTGTGTGTATATGTATGACCACTAACACTTCATATATCCATGCATACAAATAACTAAAACCCAAAGTCCAATGCCAAACCCCAAACATACCTCAAGTGGCCAACGGTAACCACTTTAAGAGAGATAAGTTGCTCATTTTTTCTTTGCTACCCTTTACTTTGCCTTTGCATGAAAGAGTAAACCAAAAAGTATTACATTGTACTTACAAGTAGTATTTGAGTGTCACTGTGAGAGTTTGGCAAGAGCTAACGGAGAACTTACTTTCTCGCTCTCGCGAGAGCTTCATCGTGATCATAGAATAAAGAGAACGCAGTTCAGTTTTAGTGTAATGCAAATTGAAAGCAAACATCTAGTTGACTCTCTCTCCCCTAACTAGAGTTATAATTTATTTAAACATAAGAGAAAACTTTGGAAATCTTTGAAATATAAATAATTTAATGTTATAAATTTAAAATAATTGAGAAACTAGTATTTAAAAATATTAAACATTAGCTGTTTTCAACCCTTTCACTTTAAATTTCAATAATCTAATATAATTAATCTAAAATATTATTATATTAAAATATTTTAAAACTTTATATAAACTTTGAAATAATTTATGCTTATAAAATATATGCAAATTTACAAAAATATTTATATTTAAATAAAAACATTTAAATTAAAATAAAATATTCTTGTTAAATAAATTATAAAATTCTTTAAAATATCTTAAATATTTTAGTGTACAATTATAGGGTATATAAATGTCTTTACTTTGTTTTTATGTTACAAAAAATTTATATCTTTTTTTTTGTTGTTTTTCTTTTTCTTTTGTTTTCTTATTTTATTTTATTTTATTTTATTTTTCCCCTTTTTTTGTTTTTTGCTCTTTTGCTGTTGGCATTCCTCTGCTCTACATTTTGCTTGTTGTTGTTTGTTATAGAGTGAATATAATACTCTGGTTAAGGAAAAGCTTACTAGACAGCAATAAAGCAATACATATATACATATACATATGTACATACATATACATATAGGTATATATGTGCTAGGCATATTACATTTTTAATCTAATTTATATTTCTTTTAACAAGTTCCTAGAACAAAATCACTTCAAAAGAGAAAAAAAGAACAAATTGTTTTACATGGCTTATAGATTTCAACTTGATTTTATATGCACTATATAATCCACTATTTTTTTTTTTTTATTATTTTATATAGTCTTTGCCGAATTTCAATTATAAAATGTTTTTTATATTTATTATTATTTATATATATTTAATATTTAATGTGAATCGTTTCACTTTATCTATGTACTTATATTTTGACAATGCTTAAAAACAAATTCTTAGATCTTAGAGATCTCAAAAACATTATAATCAAAATAAGGACAAACTTATATATATGTTAATTTAGTTTATTTAGTCTTTAAGCTTTTTATTTCTAGGATCTTTTAATTGATATAAAAATCTAGAGAATTTCAAATGATATTAACTTTTATTGTTAAGTAAGGGTATACAAATCTTGGCTTGTTTAAAGTTAATATAGCCTTCTAGTTTTTCTTCTTTTTTTTTTGTAATTTTTTTTTTTTTTGGTTTGGTCTCGCGCGCGACTTCAAATTGCCAACTTAGTTGTTATTTGTTGCCTGTCTGGGCCATGGCAGGCGGATCTTGGAATGGATGGCAGTAGGTTAAAAGGGGGCTCGGAGGGCAAAGGGTCGTCTTAGCTGGCTGTCAGTATGGCAGTTTGGCCAGGCAATATTCGTGGTCGCAGCACTCTGATGGCTCTCACGTCACCACTTCTGCAAATTGCGGCAATAATGCAACAAAGGTTTCTTGGGAAACACACACCAAATTGTATACGAGCCCAGGACAGGGCATAAGAGGTGAGTGGGCGGCGGTTTGGATTGGACTGCAAGACGCGCCGCCGTCTGTCAGTCACTTGGCCACCAAAGGCCTCACTCCTAACCCCCCCCTCACCACCACCATCTCATTCATTCCTCAGGCATATACCCTATACCCTATCCCCTTATCTTCTTATCCCTATTGCCTTTTGGTCCTGTTGCTGTTGCTGCTGCTGCATTTCATTTTCAATTTTTGTTGTTTTGTTGCTTTTGCGGTTTCCGCTTTGGTTTTTCCATGTTGCCACGGGATGATTAAAGCTATATACAGGACCGGTTTATAGTATAAATGAGTTTTTCTTATATTTTAAGTTACTGTTAATATAGATTTTTAAAATTTTTCAAACAAAATATTGCTTAATTTTAAACATAAATTATATACAACTTTGCTGCAAATTTTTGTTTCTAATTTTGATATATTCATGTCTGTCCGTTTCTTCGCAAGAAATAGACCTAAAATTTTATGCTATATTCTTGAAACTTGATGGATAAACTCTTTAACTCATCAGGTAGATAAAGTCTGAAAATCAGTCGGATCAAACAACTATAAGATATGCAACAACCTCGAAAAACGCAGGGTAAACCTTTTTTGCAAAATATATTTTCTTATTTTATATAAAAACTCTTAAGCTTTTCTTTAAATTTCTCAAATATTTAAAAAAAATATTGAAAGTATTTAAAAAGTATTCCAGTCTATATTTTTTATATATTTGATTCTTTTGCAACTTTTTAAATAATTTTAATACCTTTCTTAGGTATAGATTATATTTCTTTTATGAAATGAATTTTTCTTACTATTAAATTTGACTTTCAGTTGATTGTTCCTAATCAAAATCTGCTCCTGATTTAGGTAAAGGAATGGCGGTTTTTGGGGGTTTTCTGGGCAACATTTTTGTTTGTAATTTACTTTGGAATGCTGGCGCCGTTGTCGACTGCCTTAAGAGTTGCGTTCTCCAACTGCTGCACTGTTGCGGTTTCTTTTTTTTTTTTCTAAGAAAAATCTTTTGTTGGCCCAACCTCTTAACGGTGCATGGGGAATTTTTGTAATTGCAATGTAAGAAACAAAGAAAAAAATACCCCATGTACTTATATAGAAGAAACGACAAAGAGAGCAAAAATGAGCATGAGAAAGAGAGAGAGAGAGAGAGAGAGAGAGAGAGAGAGAGAGAGAATGAGGAGTGGGTAAAGACAGCAGTCATATCATTTGTCATTATGCGGGTGCCATGTTAATTTCGTCTAATGATCAACCCCAACACTTTTTCACAGTTCTTAGGTGACACCTGCGGGTTTTTGCACACACACACAGACACTCTACCTACACAGACAATCACATAAGCTTAAACACATACACACTTTAAGCTCACTTAAACATCAATTGACCTTAAATATTTTTCACCATTTTGTTGTTTTCTTGTCTTCTTCTGTTGGCTATAGTTTTTTTTTCTTTTTTGTCTTGTTGGGCTTTGCACTCTTTGTTTTTTTTTTTTTTGTTTTGTTCTTTCTTTTCACATTGCTCTTTTGCTTGCCCTAAAAGTATGCAGCAATAAATTTCATTCGGCACTTTAACCCAGTTAACATGAAAATTGACTATTCCTGTACCGTTACTACTGCTGCTGCTGCTGCAATGTTGTTGCTGTCGTCGCGTTGTTGTTGTTTGTTATTGTTGTTGCTGATGTTGTTATCGTTGCTGTAACATGAACAATGCACAAGTGAATGCAACAGTAAAAAAAAAAAAAAGGAAGAGAATGAAGATGTTTAACTTGACATGAACGAACATATATATCTATATATATAGGTATATATTGGTTGGAGAGAGCATTTGATGCTTATGAATATAAAGAGTCAAGTTAACTTCATTTAAGTATTAAAACTGCTTAAAGTTTTAAGAATCTTTAAATTAAATTTCTCAATGTATTAAAATAAAAGTAATTAAACAATAATAAAAGATTAGCATTAATAAGAGATGAATCCTATATATATATATACATATATCTATATATCTATGCCAACAGAGAACAATAGAAGAGGCGTCAAAGAGGAAATTTCAACAGAAGCTTCAGCTCTTTGTTTCGACCAACTGACACACACATACACACATTGTATAGAAAACAACAACAACAATAGCAAGCAGAACATCAGCAGTTGCCAGCACCATTCTTTTTTAATCCTAAATTCAGGTGTTGGTTACACCATTCACCCATATCCATTCGTTTTTCAACTCCTTCCAAACAATTTGCACTCATTCACTCACTTATTCATTTCCATTGCCATTGCCCCCGCTTATCGTCATTTACCTTTTGTTCTTGCCACTGGTGGAATCCTGTTGCTAATTTTTATTGTTGTTCTTCTTGTTGTTGTATATCCCCCATTGTGCATGTGTTGGTGTGTTTGTGTGTGTGAGTGTCTGTGTGTGTGTGTTTGACTTGCCTTTAGTCCACCTTTTACAAAGATCAGCGGGTGATTGCCCCAAAAAATGGTGCTGCGGACAGTTGAATAGTTTCGCTGTTGTTCTGAACAAACTATGTGCTCCAACTGGGCTTAATCGGGGAAGTAATGGCAACTACGAACCCATGTCCACCACCACCATCACCACCACCACCATTACCTATACCCAATACCATTGCTTTTACCTTGCCTACTATTTCAATGCGATTTCTTTTGGCCCAGTCTCTTTCAATGAATTCACCACCGTTTGCAATTAATTTAGGATATTCGCATCACGTTCGCCTATCCTATCATCAGAAAACAACCAACAGCAACAATAACAGCAGAAGCAGCAACAACAACAACAATTTCATACGTATTAAACGTTGTTTTCTCAAAGTGATGGAACGCATCCTCGGCCCTCTTCCCATTCCCCAAGCCAACCATTGTGGGATGAATGTGGGTGTGTGTTTTTTTGAAGTTTGAAATTTTAATAAAAATTGAAATTCACTTTTATACAATAGCTAAGGTTATTTTGCATAAAACAAATATTTCAATATTCTACTGTTAATTTGTTTAAAGTCATTTACTTAAAATGAATAAAACTTTAGCACTAGAATTGAATATATATATATATATATATACATATATATATATATATACTTGAAAATTGATTATAATTCCTGCTTATAATGCATTTAAATTACAACTGAGTTTCATTGATATCTCATCATAAATAGGTTTTAAAGACATTTTACTACATACATTCATATTTATCATTTTGTTATAGATGAAAATCTTTTTTTTGAATTATAATTTCTTAAATTTAGCTTTTTTTAAATTTGAATTGATATATAAAGCAAGTTTATTAGGTAGAGAAACGAAAAAATACTTTATAGTTATCTAGTCAAACAAAATTTAATCATTGATCGATTTTATTATATTGAAATTCATGAATCTCGGTTACAAGATCAAACTTTATTTATTTAGTTTATTTTCGTATTACTTTTTATACTCCATAAGCTAAGTCGCGACTCGCTAGAGTTTACACGTTAGTTTCTCTATGCCAGAGTTTCTAGAGTTTACTCGTTAAGTCTTTCCTCAACTTTGACTCTCTTACTGACAAAACAGTTTAACAATGTTCTCGACTTTACTAATGAAAAGTGAGTTCTTTTATTTAAATTGATCAAGCTTTGGTTACATGACCAAACTTTATTTATTTAGTTTGTTTTCTAATTAATTCGTCGCTTTCTCTACTTGACTCGCTAGAGTTTACTTGTTAGTTTCTTATGCCAGAATTTCTGAAGTTCACTCGTTAGGTCTTTCCTCAACTTTGAGTCTCTTCTTATTGATTTGTTTTACTTAAATTTAATTTGCATTTTCTCTCTTTTTGTTCTTTCTTTCTTCCTTTTTTTTTAGTGTTAACTTAATTCATTCTTTCACACTGCCTTCAATATGGGGGAGCCACAAGAATTTTCAGTGTCGATTTTATTTGGTTTTTCATTTGCTCTTCGCTTGTCCCTTTGTCTGGCTGTTCTTCTTGGAAACCATTAAATGAAGACGATTTAATTCCATTAATTTGTACAAACTCCTCATTCCACATACCAGAAAGAGAGAGACAGAAAGAGATAGAAGAGAGAGAGAGAGAGAGAGAGAATGTAGGTAAGGTAGAGGAAAAGGAATGGAGAGGGGTGTGGGTATAGAAGTATGGATGGATAGCCACCATTTTCACACCTTTAGAACTCTCTGGCTATTCACACACAAAAATGTTCTCTTAATTTACGTAATTTGTTGTCTTGCGGGGGAGATGAAGTGTCTGTGTCTCTGTGTATGTGTGTGTGTGAAAGGACTCGCATTAGAGTAGAGGCTACGGGGTTGGTAGTGAAAATGAAGTTTGGATTTTAATGTCTGGATGATCCGGCATCATTCGATATTTTTTTTTTTTTCGCTTTGTGGTCTTGAGATTTCCATATTGAGTACCCACAAAATGATGGCATCAAAACGGATGGAGGAGGCAGTCATCCTACAGCTATTGCTGGTAATGTATATATGTATAGTTATATGTATATGTTGCTATATATCCTTGTGCGCCTGTCAAGCCAATGAATGTACAAAAAAAAAAAAAAAAAAAAATAAATAAATAAAAAATTGTAACCACTTGAACAAAAAGTCGTTCCTCTTCTACCCTAGCTCTCCCTCTATATATCTTGTCCTATTTATCCAATAAGAAACCTGTTTAAAATATATTTCAATGCTTAATTAAGTTAATAGATATATATGAGATTTATTATTCCAATAATCTATATAAAGATATTGTAATACTTTGATCTATTGCATCAAATATATATACTATATAGTTACCATTTTGTGTCATGCCTTATATACCCATTTTTTTGTGCATTGATTACAGGTGAGGAAAAAGCAAAGTTACCTTCGTTTGCCACTCACATGGTAATGGAGAATGAATGGGAGGCCATCCAGCTTAGCTGGCCAAAATGTGTTTTTGCATGAAAGCCTGTCAAAATAGAACCAACAAAATTAATTTTGACATATGCCAAAATGAATGAAGGTTGCGACGTAAGTAGAAACAGCAAAGACAGGGAGGAGGGACAGGAAACAGAGAGAAAGAGAGAGAGAGTCAAAGAATTTGTATCATTTTACCATCTTTCATTTCTCATCTGATATGCCATCAGTATAAAGTGTAATGCAAAGGTTGACTTTTTACGTTTGCTTCTATCAATTTTAATGTCTAAATAAAAAATAAAATGCGCTTCAATTTAATTAAAACGGGAAACAATAAACTTTTGCCATTTGGAAAAAAAAAAAAAAACGCAAAAAACATATATCTCTAGTATTGCTCCGATTTTAATGACATTTGGTAAGCCAAGTTTCTTTTTATCCTTTTCGTAGAAAAGTCTTGGCTAATTTTAAAGAGAGTTTTTATATTTATTTCAATGGAATTAGTCTTTCTTGTTATAACTTTTCCAATAACTATTTCTATTTTATATCAAATGGAACTCGTTTATTTCCAACTTCAAACTAAAAGCTTACTTAGACCGATATTTGTATAACCTTGCAAATTATACATTTGACAATATAGGTTAAAGTAAGGACTAAAGAAATCAAATCTAGTAAGTCGAATCAACAATTAAATTTAAAATTCTACATTTGCTTTAGGTGGTTGTTTTAGGCTTTAGTAATTTGTATGGTAACTGTATGATATAGTCAAATGATTCTGATGAAACTAAGTAGACGAATTAATATATATAAGAAACTCACAAATACCAAATTTCTTAAGAATCGCATAAGAAATATTGAAATTAGATATATAAAACTGTTTTCTTTGGTGATTTTTTCTGTGGCAACTATAAAAACTATTACAAATACAACTATAAATATATATCAAATTTAAAAAATATTTAATACTTAAGATTAATAAGTTATAAATCTAATACTCATTTTATAAACTATCGTCTCTAGCAAAAGCTATGTGATATAGTCATCTGATCCGTTTGATTTTGATTTGTACACAGCGATTTTTTTTAGTTGTGCTTGAAAGAAAGTTTACAATGAAAACACTGTCACATACACAGACACACACACACATAAAACTTATACAAACACACACACATCATACACATGCACTTATATATTGAGAAAATATATCCTCAAGAGAGGAGACGTGATCGGTTTAGAGATAAAATTTCATAAAACTATATACTTAAAATATATATTTAATACATAAAAGCACAGTATATATATATATATATATATATGTATATATATATATACACACATTTATATAATACGTAGAATTATATATACATATATTTATATATATATAGACATACATGATGGGCACAGCCATATCGCGGCAATTAAGAGCTGAGGATCTGGCGCAATTACAAAAGGAGACAGGATTCACATTTCATCGTATTGACTCGCTATATGAAGAGTATCGATCATTGGGCCGCGATAGTAAGGATCGTGTATTACGAAGTGAGTTATTGCAAATGCCTGTTGTGGCGGCCCATCCGTTAGCGGAACGATTAGTTGACTCGTTTCTACATCCATCGTATGGCTTTCAACATTTTGTGCAGGGACTGGCACACTTTCGTTGCAATGAAACCTTGGAACGCAAATTGGCCAATATATTGAGTATGTTCGATGAGGATGGTGATGGTCAGTTGAGTGTGGAACAGTGTCACAATTTGCTTGCCCGATTGCCGGCCACACGGCGGGAATTGCGTGTTATGCATTGGAAGCTAAATAAATTGCTTGATGAAAAGGTAGCTGAGCGACAGGATAAATTACCGGATGCTTCACCAGCAGCAGCAACAACAGCGCGAACATTATCCTTGGATAAGCTTGGAGCCAAAGTGAATTGTGCTGATTTTAAATATATCACACGAGGCTTGGATTTGGAAAATAGCCTCTCGTTGCGCTTCAATTGACTTAGAGAGAGAGAGAGAGAGACAGAGAGCGGGCTAGAAAACAAGGATAAAAAGAAGCAAAAACAGAAAAAAGATAAAAAAAGCAGAAGGAGGAAGTGAAGTCACATCATTCTGAATGAATTGCATATATCCTTTCGCAGCTCACATAACATCACGTTGCAAAAAGTTTTCACATAAACGCAAAAGTTAAGTCATTCCTGAAAATTGTTTCTTGAATTTACTCGCGCACTTGCGCCGCCTTGAGCAGCCGCAACAGGACAAGTTGAGGCCAACTGGAGAGTCCTTCTCAATGGCACTTGAGTAGCAGTCATGACTTTTGTGCCCTTAGCCCGGCAGCATATGTCAGTTCTCAATTTTCATACACCAAACACCCTCCTTCTCTCTCTCTGTCTTTCTCTTACATGTTTCTGTTCCACACTTCATCTACTTTGGCCATAACTGGCACACCCAATGGCGCCGCCTAATGCCACTCCCATACGCTTGCCACTTTGTGTTTACTTTACCATATATATATATATATGTATATATGTATACATATATGGGGAACATGCCTTTGAAATCCTTCAGTTTGCTCATTTGCTATTTGCTTGCGGGGTCACCTGTTACTATTACGTCTGCGGTTACCCATTTTGTGTGTGGATCATTCATCATCCTCGTCCTCATCTTCATCATCATCATCATCATCGCCGTTATTCTGGTTGTTGTATTGAGAGAAATGGGCATTTACTTGGTGGAAGCACAGTTTGTATGTTAACTGGCTTCAACTATCCACCTGACTAAATTCCATTTATTTGATGCATAGTTCCTTATTCCATGATGGGTATGGTCATCTGAATGGTTGACTATCGAGAAGGTGCCTTTCGATTTGCATTAATAACCATATCACTATATTATCTCCATTGATAATTGGAATGATGTATTGAAAACCACATAAATACGTGTTAACAACGAGTGGGAATGATTGAAAAAGCGTTTAAATTTCATTTTATGGAACGCTAGTGTGCTGATATTAGCGAGGTAACAAATCGTGAAAGTTAAGAAAAAAGGAAATTTTGGCTTTCTTAGAAAAGGATTTCTTGGACTAAAATACTCAATACTTTAATTGATTTTGTCAAAATATAAAAAGAAAATTTGAAATATAAAAGTAAAATTCTATATAAGATTTTCTTATTGTCTATCATTATAATGTTTGCCTGCAGATAAAAAGAGATGACTATATGAACTTAACTTTCTTCTTTTGCTAACATTGGAATATCAGTTAATAGATGTTATATGGAACTAGTTCCGTTTTTCAATTAAATTTATGAATCTTAGGAAAAGTCATTTCTATTATTGGCTCTCTCTTTCTCTCTTTGCCACAGTCATAACTTACTAATAGCTAAGCTTTCTCTTTGTTTGAGGTAAAACCAATTGGCCAATTTATATATACATATACACTTAGTTAATATGTGTGTGTGTGTGTATGGTTGGAGAAAAGTTTGACAAATCGCATTGTAAGTGAGATTTTGTTAAGGATTTTGTGGAGATTTTATTGCGTGCAGCCAAGAGAATCGGATTCACCTTCGAAATGCCACCCTTCAATCTGCACACTCTACATTCTCTGGGTGTCTGATTGTATGTCTGTCTGTCTGCCAGTCTGTCTGTTGGTCTGTCTGTCGATCTGTCTGTCCATTTCACTTTGCTGGTTTTTGCGACTGATTGCATTTTTATCCCTTTTACACACAAAATCCATGAAATATGCACACTAACTCATGCGTATTTTATAATAATAAAAGCGCCCAGCGAAGAGCCAAATGGAGAGCGAAAATGTTGGCAAAACCAGATGGTGGAATAGGAAATGGGTAGTTGAAGGAAGAGCATAAGTATGGAAGAGAAGGTGACTATAATGTAAATCAAGGAATGGGTATAGAGGTGTGAGAAAGAGAGAGAGAGAGAGAGAGAGAGAAGTGGGAGTGTGGTAACCACAAAATGCAAAAGACAAAAGATGTAACCAGGTAACATATATGTATACCTAAGTAGGTGGACAGGTATGCCACCATTTTGCTCCATCACTTTGCTCCCTCCACCCCCCCAAAACAAAAATATCTCTTTTCACACGTGCATAGGTTGAATAACTTGTTAACAGGAACCATAGAGGTGGCAAAAAGGCGACTATTTCATTCGAAATCAAAAGACTTAAACAATGAAAATAAAAAATTTACTTAAAAATCTATCTTATATAACTTCTAATAGTTGTAAAACAATAAAAATAAATGAAGAAAATTAAGACAAATGGCTTAAGATCCCTCTTAGTGTATTTTTGAAGGACCTACACCTTTGTCTAGAGTAGCTTGTATCTCTGGGTTGGCTGTTAACTTCATCTAGCTGACATATGGCAAATCGGTTGTGGGAACGGATGCGGTTCTTGTATAGGTGTCTGTCTGTGTGTGTGTGTATGGGTTTAGTATATAATAGGGTTGGCTTAGCGGCTTACTCGGTCAAGACACAGGTTGCCATGGGTTTTGTTTTCTTTTTTTTTTTTTTGGTAAATATTTTAAGGTAACGAAAAGTGCAACATAAGCCTTTGGCGTGATATTTTGCATTGTATCTGCATTTCAAGTAGATTTTAGTTGCCAGCTGCTGCCATTTGCATTGATTGCCTATCGTTCTGTCGTTTGCTTGATCTGTTTATAGAAATGAATCTAATTCAGTTTCTTAACAAATAAATAATTTTTCTTTCTCCTCCTCCTATACCCTTCTACAATTCGTCAAATGGTATTGGTATTGTCACGCTTTTGTCTTCGTTTGCATTTCCATTATCAATCCACTTACTTTGCCTTGCATGTCTTTTTTTCGCGCTTATCCTTTTTATTGTGAGAGAATGTGTGTGTGCGTTTTTTTTTTTGCATTATTGCTGCGTTTTCTATTTTTCTATATATTTTTTTTTGGTTGCCTCTTGCAGCTGCTTAAACGTGTTTCAAATACGCAATGTGCCCGGCATCTAGAAAAAAATAAAATAAATATAAAAAAAATATACAAAAGACTGGTATAAGTTTTTTTTTTCTCTTTTGACTGCTAGAAAATTTGCTCTGTTGGTTGAATACGAATGGAAATTTTGGTTGCTTTTGTTACTGGTTCGGTTTCAATTCGACTTTATCAACACTACATATACATATGTATGTATATATATATGTAGATATAGATAGATATCAATCCTTCTATAGCTTGATAGAAGGAATAATATTTTTGAAAAGTTACCATCGAATAACAATCAAACAATAACTACTTAGTGAGCATTACTTTTTTACGTCAAGTGCAATCCTTTAATCTCTTTTGTTTGCTTATTAACAAATTGTTGAAAATTATCTTTTATAATGAGGCATTTGTTAATAATATTTAAATTATAATCACAAAGAATTTGCTTCTTAAAGATTTTCTATCTGAATCGCTTTAATATATCCTATATATATGTATATATAGTATAGTTATATGCTGATGTGATGTGGTTATTGCTATCGAATTGTTGACCTTAACCAAGACTAACTTTAATCCAAAAATTATTAAAGAAACTAACTTGGGCCAGGCCGAAATTAGGATACCCTTTGCTGTTTTTGACATTATTATTTTCCTCCAACTATTTGAAAATAAAATTTGATATATTAATAAATGCAGTAAATGTTCAATTAAACGTATAAATAATTTACTTTGCCACATCCTGAATTCAGTTTTCAGTCTACATATATTTCTGGTTCGACTTAATGAATACTATAAGATTTTCATATCATTGATTTTTATCTTTAATAATTAATTTATGTGATTTAAACTTGATGAATATTAAAAGGATACAATTAACTTCAATTTTCCAAATGAAAAACCAATAGTTATTATTCTACACCGATTATTCCAATACTAACTATACCCTATAATAGTTCGATTTGAATAATTCTTAAACTTGGTAAGCGTAAACATATTACAAGCTTATCAACCAAAATTCAACCACATAGTCGAAAAATAAAACTATAAAAGTTGCAAAAAAAACACACAGATGGATCGACATGGCTAGATCGACACTACTATGGATCAGAATATATCAGAATACTTTAAATACTTTATAGTTATTCAAACACTTACTTCTATGCGTTACAAACATCTGAACAATTGTATTATAACCTCTGCAAGGGTATAAAAAAAGAGAAAGAAAAGAAAAAATGCATAGCATACTTTTTTGCTTTACATAGAAACTAAATAAACAAAACGTTGTGGAAAAAGAAATAGGGTGATAGGGGGTGGTGGAGCTTTTATGCTACTGCCATAAATAGAATGTGTGAAACGCTTGTGGCGCTGAGACCAATTGTCTCGATTGAGACGCACATATACATACATACATACAAATAGATACATATATATATATGTACACATACACATACATATGTATATGCATGCTAACAAAATGAAAAGACCAAGAAAAGAGGAAAGGGAATAAAGGAGAGCGTCAACAGACGTGGCATATTACACAGTACAACAAAAGCAACGATTCTGCAAGAACTTTCTCTTTTATACACTTACAAATGAGTGAGTTTTACTCGACTGTCTAATAATGGTTAAAATATCGAGTATTGAGTTGATCATGTTATATATATTGGCAATGCTTTTATAAAGAATAAAGAAAGAAGAATATATTTTACAAGAGAGAGAATGTTTTATATATATATATATATATATATATATACGTTTTAGGTAATATTCTAATAAGAGGGGAAAAATATAATATAATATTCAGAAATTTTTAATATTTTTATTTATTTATTTTAAAGAAGAAAAATGTTTTTTATATATATTCTTTTGAGGTTATTTATTATTAAAGTGTGTAAAAAATAATAAATAATGAATGTATATATCTATTATTTATTATATTTTATGATATTTAAGCGGATATATACTTAAAAAAAACTAAATTATTATTTACTACAAATTATTATTAAACACAATTAAAAGTATTCAAATTAATAAAGTAAATTATTATTTAATATTAAAAAAACAATAATATTTAATCAAAGAAAAAGAACAATTAGAAATATTTAGAAATATATGCTGATAAAAATCTAGATTATTAAATAATATAAAAAGATAATTAGATTTATTCAAAAAAATAAGATTTATTTGTGAAAAAGAAAATTTCAAGAAATACTTAAGATCAAAACAAAAAGAACTTAACAAAAACAAGATTTATTTAAGAAAAAGAAAAGATAAAAAAATGCTTAAGTTTAAAAAAAAAAAAAATAAAAAAAATTAAAAAAAATTAAAAATTCAAATTTATATACGTATTTTTTATATTAGCAGATCCTTACAAAATTGTTATTGAAATTGTCAGAATTTTAAAATAATTCTTTATTACTTACTTTTATTACTTACTTTTAAGCTAAAAACAAGTTTCAAAATCTTTAGTTTAAAGCCAAGACTGATGAATCACGTAAGGAATAACGTTTATACCGTTATCGCTTACGTTATCCGTCTGTTTTAACTTTAAACTAAAGAAAATTGAAACTTGCTTTTAGCTTAAACTTTAATAGAAATATATAATTTAGTTGCATTTAATTTTAATATATTTTTTAATATATTTATTAACAGAAAAAATAGAAGAACTTAAAAATTCTATAATTGTCGATCACTAAAAAGAAAGTTTAAATGAATTATTAGTAATAGAACGATTCTACATTCATTGTACTAAATGTAGCAAACTTATTGCCATAATCAATATATAGATTCTCGCGTTAGAGTGTGTGTGTGTGTGGGTGGTGTGTGTGCGTGTTGGCATTTGATGCGTTGTTATTGCTGCTGCTTTTGCTGCTACTGCTTTAGCCAGTTCCAGTTTCAGGGGCCAGACAGACAAGCCAAACTGCCGACAAGCCAAAATGATTGCAGACAAATATTGGCAGAGAAATCCGCGTTTATTGTACACTTCAAACACACACACACATACACACACGCAACTTTAATGCACAAACAACGAAAAGTAGTAAAAAAAATATAGGAAAGGAAAAAGTAGCAAGTGGAAAAAAAAAAAATATAAACGTTGCAAACAACAAAAATCATCGAAAAGCCCAAACCAACCGCAAAAAACCAAAAAATTCATAGCAGAGAGCAGATTGGTATAAAAAGCAGGAACCTGATGGAGGAGCATGAAGAGACGAGGTAAGAGTCCTCTGTCAGTGAGTCCGTCATAGTTATGCCTCTGCATGTGTGAGTGTGTGTGTGTGTAGATGTGTGAGGCACATACATTTATTTCTGTATTTATGCATATTTTGTGCAACAATTTCGCAAATTTCATTCGTGTGAGCCTGAAAGAGCCTGAGATTCACAGATTGGGCAACGCTTTTTGTTATTGGATATTGGCCAAGGGGACCTGGCCAGGTGGCTAGACGAATGTCTGATGGTAAGAGACCTGGGTCATTGAACCATCTTTTCTCAAAAAAAAAAAAAAGAAAAAACAAAACAAAAGCTTTTGCCAACTATCTCTATATTAACCATAACAGTTGACACATTATGTCCCAATAATAGTTTCTATAAACTTTTAATAAAAGTTTTAGAATTTAAAATTCAATTTAAATCAAATTTTGACTTGAGTTGGTAAAAAAAGAAGTAAAAGAAAATTTGAATTTGAAATAAATGGAATTCAAAATGTAAAAATATAAGAAAAAAATAACTCGTTCTTAAGACAAAGAGAAGCAGATTGATTAGGAAAATTTCTTAAGAATAAATTTTGAAAATATTTTAAAATAAATTATAGATATAAGAAGAATCCATGCTAGGATTATTAATTGGTATAAATATTCAAAATTAAGAAATTTTAAATTTATGAATTAATGTAACAGAAATCAGCCTAGGAAATTGGTATTATTATTTACTCAATTTAAATTTATGTGTTAAAAATTTGTATAAATTTTATTTGATTTTAATCAGATCATAAAAAAATTAGTTTTAGTTTCAAATATGGTTAGTCGGGATCTTCGTCCTTCTGCCACTGAAATGGTTTTTTTTTGTCTTTCTTCTTTCCCTTTTTGTTTTGCCACTGCAACACAAAAAAAGGATAACTAACTAAATAAATAACATAAATTAACTAAATTTGTAGACAATTTTGTCTGTTAAGTGTAAAAGTTTTTTGTCGTTGTGTGTGTGTGTATATATATTTTTTTACGCTTTGTTTCTGTCGTTCTGGCCAAAAGCCATATTCATTCACATTCAAAAAGATGGTGATGAAGAGGGAAAGAGAGAGAGAGAGAGAGCAATAGAAAGAGTAAGGTAGACAGCAAATGGAGTAAGGGTCGTTTGGGAGTTGGGACGGCTGACCAACTTGTACTGGCAAATGGCTTGTATTTGGTACAAAAATGGATACGCTTGAATCGACACAGTGAAATTTTTTATACTCTAACAAGAAATCTAAAGATGGCATATAAAGATTATTATAATAATATGTATATTAACTCCATTTTAAACATTGTTTTATAAATTATTATGTATATAAGGAGTTTAATTTTGGGTCTTATCTGCTCGATATGTCATATCGATGGCTAATATGCTAAGAAAACTTTTATAATTAGGCCCTAATAAGGTTTTTCTTTCGCCAATGACCGTTAGAGGGCGCCTTGTGTTAAAATTACTGAGAATTGGAACTGGAACTAGTTCACTATGGTAATTGGTACAGGGTATTATAAGGTCGCTACACCAATGTTGTTTTTTTTTGTGTCTTGTTGTCTGTCTCACCGTTACGGCTGTTCCCAAGTATGTCCTCATACTCACACACACACAGATTGGTGTGTTAAAGAATGGTACAAGAGACGGGGGGTACAAGGCAATGTTGTGACATCAAATGTTCATGTTAACAACTTTTCTAAAACTCAATGAGCTGTTGTTTGTGTTGTTTGGCGCCTCCGACTCTCTGCCACACACACACACTTAAACATACACACACACTGACACACTCACCAAAATGGGAAGTAGCAGCAGGAGATGAAGAAAGAGTAAGAGAAACAGGGACCAAGGGCCAGGCAGTCAGGCGCAAACACGTCGAGTGTTTTGTAGCAAATAATTTTGCACAAAGTTCTCGCCTTAACGATTTGAACACATGTTAACATGAAGAGTAACAACAGTTGCAGCAACTCCAACCCCAGCCTCAGACCCAACACTAGATCCAACCTCAACACCAAGTCCAACTCTCGACTTCTAACACTGACTGCCAACGACGCTGACTACGACGACGACGAGAGGATAACAACAAGGATAACACTTCGACATGATAATAAATATGCTTGAGGGTCCTACTGCAAAAACGAGCGAAGTAGTGCGATAGAGCGAGAAAGAGCAACTGGAAGTGTAAGCTAAACAAAGAGAGACAGAGATAGTTAGAGAAAAGTGGAAAAAGGTAGGCCAACTAGCTAGTTGCCATCTTTAATGGACTGCTTATCTTTAGTTTAATTTTAAACAATTACAAAACTTTAATCACTCTTTAAAAATTACTTTAACTAATTTAAATTTTTCATAAGAAGCTATCTTCAACTCTTTTAAATTTGTTTTCAAGATTTTGTAATGAAATTTTTGGTTTTGATATAGATAATTTTCAAAATTAGAAATTAATTTCATTAAAAAAGTTTTGATACTATAATAAAATTGATTAGATATTTGTAACGCTTAGATTTATACGTTTTCGACAACATAAAGTATACACTTTCTTGATCACCATCAATAGCCAAGTCGAACTAGCCTCGGTCGTCTATTCGTCAGTCCGCCTGTCTGTCTATTTCTTTGCACATTTAAAACCTTAAATTTTTAGCTATGTGTTTCAAAATTGGTAGATAAGCTTTTAAGATTTTTAGGTTTTCCAAGTTAAAAAATAAAAAGGATCAAACAACTATAAGATATGAAAAGTTTTATTAAGTAATTGTTAATTATTATTTGCTTTTAATTTTCTTATTTTTATTAATATTGCATTAAAACCGATGTCTAGATCTGCAAAGGCATAGAAAGATCGGTAAGAAACATCTTTGCTTTTTTATATCCTTGTTTATATAACAACAAGTTGAATTGAATAGTGATTATATTTTAAAACATTAGTAAGCTTTTATATAAAGGGGATAGAAAATTTGCATTATTACACTTAAGTGAATCCCAATCGAATACAATATCAAATTATTTGAGTGTTTACATTTTTTCAGGAATTTTGCATAAAATTAACAATCTGACATCTGCCGTTGACAGCTGTTTAGATAGTGCTTATGCAGCTGTTGATTGCACCTGTCAGAATTTGAAAGCATCTGGTGCCAGAATCTGCCCGGCATTTGGTTGGGTTTATTTCAATTTGAATTTTAGTTCATTTTCTTGTGGCACCTTTTTTAGTTAGTTTTTCTTTAGCTCCTTTTTTGTTTTTTTTTTTTTTTTGCCTTTTTCTTGTGCTTTTTCCTTCAACATAGATGATAGTTAAGTTATTCCACATTCAGAGCGCGCTGCACTTTAATTAAATTTCTTAATTATGTTGGATTAATACACAAACAAACGCACACACAAATACACAGACATACACACACACACTCACATATATACAGACTCGGAAACACACGAGAGGAATTTCATAGTTTCTATTCTTGTTTTACGTTTAATCAACATACGCAAAGGCAAAAGGCTAACACCAAACCAAGTCATGCTTTCGTTTCGGTCGGATCGGATCGGGTTGGGTTGGCTCGGGTCTGGTTTTGGTCTGGTAACGGTAATTGAGAAAACTCAAGCCAAAGTATTATGGGTAGGTATGATACATCCTCTAGACAGTGAAGTTTTTTGAGTTTATACCTATATACAAGCTTTGCAGCACATTCTTATAGTATTTCACAATCAATCAAAACACAAGGACCGTTTTTTTTTTTTTTTTTTTTTGGCGCCCAACGTGTCAGCCATATATTCATCAAGCTTTGATCGTTTGCAAGACTATTTCAATTTGAAACTATAATTCCCGCATAAACATACCATCTGGTTGTAAATGAGTGGCTTAGTTGCCTAGCTGCACTCTTACTCCTTTAACCATCTCCACAACAAGCACTGCTTCTACCTCATCTATTTGCCACCCATCTTGTTCCTTACAAAAACAGTTTCGAGTGCATATACATACATAGATAGTTACTTACTTTAACATTTACCTTTCGTATGGCAAACTGTTCTCATCTGTTGCCCATGTTGAAATCTTTTGGCTTGCCCGGAGACGTTGCAGGAAAAACAGGCTGCTGGATGGGGGATTAGTTGCAGCACGTGACTGAAATGCCAAGCGATGTGTAACAAGGAGAAGCCGAACGAAGCTAACTACTAAAAATTAAAACACATGTAAAGAAATAATTAAGATATTATGCCACAAACCAGGCAAAGAAGCCGCTAACCTTTCCTTCCTGCAACTGTTGTCTGGCATTCGCACTCTTAAAATGGCAGACAGAGAGATGGAAACAGATAGAGAGAGTGAGAGAGCGATAGCAAACGTTGGGGGACAGTAAATGCAACCAATTAGTCTGGACAGTTAAATAAAAAAAAATATTAATAAAAGAAATTCCATTTCTAAACCGAAGATAAAAGATACAAAAGTTTATTCCCAGAAATTCATGGATTAATTAATCGAAAATCGTTTTACACTTCCATAAGCAATATAAATCATAGAGTAACCTTTGAATAAATATATTTCCGAGAATTTATTATAGTTTCATCATCCTTAGATGTAAATTTGTCCAAAATGTAAAGAACTTAAGTATTTAATCCAATCTGGTTGAAAGTAACTCAATATTATTGACTACTTCATTTAAATATGAACAAAAAATAAATTAATAAACTGTTGAATTAAGTTGTTAAGCATTACATACATATGTATATACAAAATATCGATGTAATTACGTTTAAGACAGATGAAAGGGAAGCTTTGTTATATTAATTTCAATTTCCTCGAGGGCAATCAGTCTCAAAATGGTTAAACAAAAGTGTCTTAAATCATTTTTTACCCCCCACCAAAAAAAGAAAAAAAAGAAACACTTAAGAAACATGCCAAAAATTGTACAAAGTACGTGTATTTCTGCTGAATCAGCCTAAATGGCATAAATTGCTACTCGTCATCAACTTTGTCGTAGTCATCATCATCATTATTATCATCATCATCATCATTATGATAATGTTTATTATCATTGGTGGTAGTGGCATCATCATCGTCTTGGTCTTGACGTAAATTAAAAATTTATTTATTTAGAGCAAGGCATAATTATACAAATTGGGAATGCAATTAAATTTAATTGTTTCAACGTTGCCAACACTTGTGCGGGAGCAGTAGCAGCAGCAGCAGCATCATTCCTCATTCCATTTTCCCTGTTCCCCGTGTTGTTCTTCTACCATTTCGCCTTCACTTACTGTTTTCTTCGCATATGTGCATAGCTACGTTCCGTTCCATTTTGCTCATTCTCACTGTGTTTCTCTTAGTCAATGAAATGTAAAAACGTTTTGAGCACGAACCTTATCTTTCTGTCTGTCCGCTTGTCTATCCATCTGTCCCATCCTCTGTCCCTCTGTTCGTCCGTTTGCCCTTACAGTTACTTCTACAAGTGCACGCGGCAAGTACCGTAAATAAGGCAAGCAAAAATTATAACAGAGTCGAGAGCGTGGCGAAAAAAAAGAAAAAAAAAACTAAAGGTAAAGAAAAACAAGGCAGGGCAACTTCCAGCTAGACAATACAATAAATAACAACCTAAAGATACAGTTAAATGATATAGAGTGCAAACTACGGTCACCTTACTCCTACTGAAAGTGGAATAAAAACAAAACAAAAAAAAAAAAAAGTTGGAAATTAAGGCAAAACGATTGTTAGTGATGATGAATGGGAATTGTATACAATTGAATGTTTTGCATATACATATATAAAATTTCAATTTGTTTCGAGTTTTACTTTGTTTGAAAAAAACCTATAAATATCCTATATATATATATAATGAAAGTAATTAAAGGATTAAAGAAGGATCTATATAATTATAGTTACTCAAAGATTTATAAAATAAAAAACATCTTTTCAAGTTTAGTTTCTAGATTGGTAAGGTTCGAAAGAAAGTTTAAGATATTTTTTTCTTATAACCATATTTAAGTTTCCAAAGAACTAGTATCATTTTTATTTTTCGGTTTTCGTTCTATACTTTTTTTATTAATGACTTCTACAATTGATTGACATAATAAATGTCCACTTTCTTTTTTGTAGATTTGCCTCATTTTTATTCTCTAACAGCATGTCCGTCAGCATTTGCATAATTTGAATTATTAAAGAGGTCCATTCAGTCTCATCATAATCATTATAATCATGATCGTCAACAGCAACAACAACAACAACATCAATAAACATTGCCAGACAGTGGAGACTAATCAAAATTGATGGTTAAATTGCATAGACGGCCGCCATCATTGCCAATTGACAGCTGTCAATGTTCCGGTCAGAGATTTGCCAATTTTGATGATTAGCAACATCAGCGGCGTGGCAGCAATACCAGGAGTGGCAAGAAAAGCTTCATAATTAGCGATTTTCCTCAAAAGAAAAGCAAAGCAAAGGAAAGCTAAATGGTGGTGGGGGCGGCGGTGAAAAACAATCAGAGTGCTCCATCTTTTCCCCCAAAAAAATGCCCCAAAAACAAATAGAAATTCTATGCGGCGATTAATCCAATAAGTTTCTATTACTTTGATTAGGTGTTGATTAGGTGTAGATGATGATGATGGTTGTATGTAGTTATCTATTTGTCTCTCTCTTACGCTTTCTTCATCATTTTGTGAATATATATATATATATATATGTGTGTGTGTGGCAAACTTTTCCAGGCCGACAGGTGGCAGAAGGAACTTTTCAAGCTGCTTGCTAATAAAGTCATGAAAATACACACACATACACACACGCACAACAAACACATAAATGCCCGTGAAGCAACAAAGGCCAAGGAAAAGCTCATACCCCCCCAATCCGCATTCTCTTCTCTTCACCAAAAAAAAAAACAGAAAAGAGGAGCAAAAAAAAAATAACGGTGAAAAACTATGCGAAAGTCTCTGGCAAAGGTGAGAAAGATTTTTGCAATTTATTTAAGTCACGTGCCATATTCTCTGCCTTCTCACCTTAGGCTGATGCAGGGAGTGAAAGAGAGAGAGAGAGAGACAGACAGAAAGAGTAAGAGAGAAAGAGAGAGAGAGAGACAACAACACCTGCCCGACTTGATTTGGAACTCAAAGTGACTTGCCTTGGAATGACTGACTGACTGACAAAGATGGAGACAAAGTTATGCCAGCCAGCAAATGTAACATAAATTATATGAAGCAAAGGCACAAGAAGTTGATGCCTGAAGCAGAAAACAAGCGAAATTTGTAGGCAGAACGAGGTGCAGAAGGCTACAGTGAGGAATAGAGAGTGGTAGGGGCAGAAGCAGTAGTCCTTTTCTCCTTTTCTTTTGCTTCTTTTTTTTTTTTCTTTTTGGTGGGGTTCAGATTCGGTTTTGGTTGCCTTCATCGTCTCTTTATTCTGTGCCTCATCATGAGGCAACTTACTTTACTTAGTTCTTGGCAACTCTTAATTAGTGTGCGCGAATTTTGAGCACGTGAATTTTCATAAGTGTGACTGATAGAGACAGCTAGAGAGATAGAGATGGCTATATGAAAAGAAGAAGCAACAATAAAGATGCAGAGAGAGAGAGAAAGCAAGATAAAGCGTGCCTACAGTGGAAAGTTTACAGAAATTAATAAGCATAAATTAATACATTGTTTTGTTTTCGATAACTTAAAGAGTATATATTCTTGATCAATCAATCTAGCTATATTTGATTATACCTGTATATTCCATGAAATATGATATTTTATTTTGAAAATATTTTTAATATAAGATATTTTTCGTCTCTTTACTCTATGCCTCATCATATGGCAATATACTTACTTAGTATATTATATAGCAACACACCATCGTTTTTTTTTTTAAACTATTCAAATTATAGTTGGCTTTAATAATTTATATATAAGTTTGTTGCTTTTTGTTAAGATCGATCGGCTATATCATACAATACATTGCAACGAAGTAGAATAAAATCAAATAAATATTATTAAGCTCCCATTTTTATTTTTCTTCTTATAATGGAACAATGGATTAGGATTAGTTTGCTAATTAAATGGTCAAGAACAGAGTATTCCAAATTTTACTATCTTTAACTAAGCTGTGTATAGTGAAAAAATAGTAGTAAACATGTATTTATCCATAAAGAATATATTTATCTGAAAAAGAATATGTCCTAGAGATTTCTCATATTAATCATTGATTAACAAATAAAAGCTTGGTAAAATACTTTCAAAAGTTTAAAGAATTTCATTTTTAGTTAATGAAATAAGTTACTTTATTAATTTTAAACATGTTGCATTCGTACATACTCTTTCTTTTCTTTAAATTTTTCAAGTCTTTTCCCAGATACCAAATTTTTAAAAGATCATCAAATGTTTTTATGTATTTTGCCATAAGAAAACTAAAAGTGATTTTTAATATATTAAATATATTTTACAAGCTCAACCCACTGTGCAGTGGATCATTCAACATTGGCAACATTTTCATTTATATATACATATATACATATACATATATATATATAAATTTTTATCGTTTTTCTTTTCCACTGTTGCTGTTTTTTTTTTTTTTTTTGTATTTTTTTTTTGTGTGTCTTGAAACAGTTTGATTAAGTTTAATTGATGTAATTACATTCTTAAATTGGATTGGATTTGTGAATACAAAGCGCGGCTGAGCAAAAACAAGACGGAAAGGATGTCCGGAGGGCAGATGTAGAGGCATTTTGTAGGAAAGTTAGATTGTGGCAAAAATGAATACCTTTTCTGCCCTTCAATCGATCCCATTAACGACATCAAAGTGGAGATCTAGTCATGGATTTTGTGGCCAGACCAAAACACACAAACACACATACACACACACACACACACCTACACACATACTCAACTTTCATCAATTTTGAAAATGAATTTGAAGGTGTTGGCTAGTGCAAAAGGGCTTAAAGGGGAGATGCTGTGGTGGAATAAAGGGCGAGTAGAAGCTTTTTGGTTCCCGGGCCGAATGATGTGGCGCGCATATTTTGCATAATTTAAGCAATTTGTGCATTGACAACGGGAATGACCATGAGAGCTGAGTTGAGTTGCGTTGAGTTTGGTGGCACCCCGAGGATGCAACGACAACGATGACTACGACGACGTTGATAATGATGACGATGACGATATATGTAGACTATGTCGACGGGAAGGTGTTGAAATGGCACCCACATTATTGCATTTGAATGCCTGACTGACTGACTGACTGACTGACTCACTTACCGTCTGACTGGCCAACGGTCAGCTCTGGCCAACGGCCAACATACAGCTCTGGGCCAGATAATGAAGCAGCAACATTTTAACCAGGCAAATGCGCAAACACGTTGAGCTCGAGACGAGTTGGTAAAAGTCAGAACAGCAACAAAAACGTGTAGTTGCAGCTGCTCAACATATTACACGGCAAAAAATATAAGTAAAAAAAAAAAAAAAATTTGAATTTAAAGCAAAATAAAAGCATAAAATGTAGAGTATATATATTCCTACATCAGAAGTTATATCTTTAATGATTTTTTAATAAATAGAAAAAGAAATACTAAAAATTATTCTTCTGGAGTTAAGGTTTACATAGACAGAGTTAAAGTTATTGACCATGTTAAGAGATTTCCAAGCAGAACAATCATTCTTATTAACAAATTTGGATTTATAGGAAAGTAAGTGCTTTTTATCTCTTAGCATATCCTAGCTTAAATTGTTAATATTAAACCTTAAACTAAGCAATATTTAAGGATCAATCAAAGTAATATTTAGATTATATATACTTATCTTATCAACTATGATATGACTGTACCTAAATATTTAAATAATGTTTAAAAATATTTTGAATTTAAAAAATTTTTATTTTTTATAGAATTGTGCCAGTTAAGATGATTTTTTACAGTGTATTAGTGGCATAGCGTTTGGTGTTGATTGCCGACTGCCAGCTGGCGACTGACTGCAACTGACTGGGACTGGGACTGGGTGACGGTGACCAAATGGGTTGACAGACGCTGCAACTGATTCATGAACTGGCAACGAGCCTGTTGGATGGCCACCAACCTGAACCTGAACCTGAGAGTGAGCTCTGGGCCTGGGCCAGAGCCAGAGTCAGATCTAGAGATGGAGACTGAACCTGTCCGTCCATACGCTCATATTTCGTCGTTCGTACACACAAACATAGCACAGGAAGGACTCATTTTGGTTCTGGCCAGGACACATGCTTATGGATGCTGTTTTTACTCTTTTTCTTTCTATACATCTATCCCTGTCTCTCTCTATCTCTCTCGTTCTAGTGAGTGTGTCCGTTGCCATGACACTGGATTTTACAGAGACTTAAGTGCTGTCTGGTTTTATGTGTGTGTGTGTGTGTGTGTGTGTATGTTCGCCTCTGGTGTGTGTGTGTGTGTGTGCGTGTGATATATGCAGCTGACTCATTCTGCTGACGCTCCAAATTCAAACGCAAACACTGTTGCATACTTTCCGGCGTGCAACGAAGAGCGGGATAGTCATACGCAGCGTAAGCCATAGCAAGGGAGATAGATAGCTACAGAGAGAGAGAGAGAGAGAGAGAGAGAGAGAGAGAGGGAGAGAGAAAGAGAGAGAGTAAGGGTGCGAGAGAGCGAAAGCATTCGCTTGCAACGGACACATATTTTCTGATAAATTATTGCATTGTTGATTTATTTTTGGCTTTTCGCTGTCTGCGGCTTAAGATTAATTTCCTTGCGTTGTTGAATTCACACTTATGTGGCCAACCCCTCCCTTCTCAACCATCTCCCCTTAAACCAGCATACATAACTACTCGCCTTCTGTGTTTCTCTGGCCTCCCACGTCCATTTCCATTGCCATTGTCTGTCATCTTTGGTTCAACACACATACATACACTCGCAAACTTACATATATATTTTCATACAAGGACATGGTTGGTCGTTAAATGGCTTTTGAAAAAGCGCCAATAAAAAAAAAAAAAAAATTAAATCAAATAAATATAATTTTTAATTAAAAAATGCCCTTTAATCTTTTTACAATTATTGCCAGTAAAATGAATAACAATAACAACAACAACACCAACAACAAATTAAACAATACCAGAAAATGGTAGAAATTTTTATTGTTGCTGTGATTGTTCTTGATACAAGCATATCACTATCAAAGGTAGGTATCAATAAAATATATATATAAAAAAAAAACACAGAAATCATTATAACTATATATAAATATAACTATTAATATATATATATATATATACACATATGTATGTACTATTTATTTAATCTACAAATTGAGCTTATTGAGAGATATTCTGTTAACAAGATCGGCCCAAACAACAACTTGTTAAAAGAAATTGATGAGTTATAAATGACCTTGGTAAAAGTTGTTTAAATAATCCAAATATAAAAATTCAGTTTAAAGAGAGTTAAAATTAAAAAAAAACTTCAATTATTTGGAATACTCTTTAATTGACTAATTCTAATAGTGAAAAATTGAGACGTTTCGAAAAATTTTTAATAAAGTATTTATCAGTATAAAAACATTTAAATAATCAAAAGTACTTGTTTTTTTTAATGATGTTACTGATTTTGTTTATAATATTTCTTATAAATAACTTTTTATTTTGATATTATAATTTATGCCATTAATTATTAACAATAAAAGAGAAGAAAACCCAAACTTAATAAATTTTTAACTATATCCAATAAATTTTAAACCGATTGTTGATTTTATTTTTGAAACTTTGACAGACTTTTATAAACTAAGTAAATTATGTGGAACCCATTGGAAAACGGATGAGAGATGGGCTAATTTCGAAGTTCAAATATCTAAAGTTCCATTTCATATAAATAACCAGAACCATGGAAAAGTATATAAAACTAGCCAAATCTCTTAAACAGAGTTATTAAGGTTAAAGCTTATTTACGGCCAAACGCTCCTATGGGATTTTTAGAATATAGTCATCCGATCGAGATGATTTAGATATGTCCACAATGTCTGCAGCAAAAAGAAGCCTAGGTGCAAAATTTCAGCTCTGTAGCTTTAAGGGTCTCGGAGGAGATTGCGTTGATCCAGACAGACGGACAGACGGACATACGGACAGACGGACAGGGCTAAATGAACTCAGCTCATCGTCCTGATCAAGAATATATATACTTTATATAGTCGGAGATGCTTCCTTCTATGCGTTGCAAACTATGAGTTTTATATACTTTTTAACATATCTGGCAAGTTTTATCAGAATCGGGGCACTATATCATATAGCTCCCATAGGAACGATCGGCCAAAAAATTAGTTTTAGACGAAAATCTTGGTTATTTTAACAGCGATTCTCTCGAAATTTGGTATATGTAAGTTTGGTATATATAAAAATGTGTCTGTTGAGTTTTAACAGAATCGGCCGACTATATGATATAGCTCCTATAGGAACAATCGGACCAAAAAAAAATTTTTTTTTACATGTAAGTTTTTTTCTTGGAGCCACGGGCATGATTAGCTTTATATACTTTCTTATGATTCTGGTTATTTATATGTAATTGAAAAAGACAGTTTGCAAAGGTATCCGAACTTCGGCGTGGCCGAAGTTAGCCCATCCTTCTAGTTATATAATTATTATATATACAAAAAGTATGATTTAAACTCTTTATTAACTGCCTCTTGTCTGCATATATAAATATCTAAAGTGGTTTCTATTAGTTTTTGCAGAGTTTATTTAAATTTGTTTTATTTTTTTGTATGCAAGTATTGCAAGGAATTGGTTTTAGGAGAAGAATTGAAGTGATTGGTAAGAGAGAGTGAGAGAGCGAGAGAGAGGGGGGGTTATATAATATGAGAATGTTGCCACTTATCATATATTCATTTCATATATTGCATTGTTTTTGCTGTTTGCATTGTTGTGTGTGGTCAATGCTGCTGTCGCTGTGCCCATCATCCTTGGCGTACAATGAACTTTCTTGTCGAGACAAAAGTCGCCTGGCTAAGCCTGTCCTGAGTGGCCTTTGATTGGCCTTTGCTGTGTGTGTGTGTGTTTGCCCTAAAGCAGTCCAAGTGTTTGGCGGTAAAAGGGGGACTTGACCACACATATTGAACCACATGGAAAGTAAATATTTAAGAAGTACTTTATATCATATATACATACATACTTACATATATCTATTTTTTCCTACTCAAATCTTTTTTATAGATAATTCTTCTTCTTCATTTAATACCCTGCAAAATCAATGTCTAAAAGGATATTTTAAAAGAAAGTATATTGAAATCAAAAAAGAGAAAGAGAGAGAAAAAGAGATGGTGTTAAAAGTTTCTTTTCATGTAATTTAATTTAAAAGAAACATTTTATTTTGATATGGCAATCTAAATGGTTAACGGTAATACTTTCTTAGGATACAGAGTATTTAGAAGTAAGAGTCCTTTATATAGATACTTATATGTATATATGTATATACACGGTATACATCAGTTTTTGCTTTAACAGAGAAACTTTGTCTTAGTTTGGCTTCTTAGAAGACGAGCAACATGTGTGTGTACGTGTGTGTATGTGTTTTTGTATGTATAAGAACGATAAAGAGCAACAGAGAAAGAGAGAGAGAAAATCGAAGGTGATAGCTTTAATAACTTAACTTAGACACTTGGGCAAAAGTTTAATATTGAACGGGCAATCATAGAGAAGAGATTAAACGATGATGTTGACCTCCTGCTTCTGCTTCTTGGACTAGTTGGTTTAATTGTTAGTAAAACCAAAAACAAAAAAAAAACAAAAAAAAAGTAAAGGAAAATGGGGGGGGGAAGGATTTCTCCTTTTCGTTCGAGATAAGCCAGAGGCGGCTCTTACAAATTGCCACGTTAATTGCATACAAAGAGCCAGAAAAATGCCCAAGAAATTGTAACAAAAGGCCCCTTTGCCATACCCCGTCCCTTTTTTGTTCCTTTCATCATCATCATTCGCGTTGAACGCATATGAGTGGTCCTAAATCGGGGGTGGGCATTGGCGGGGATTTGGCCTTACATAGTTGACAATTGACACATTTGCAATTCAACACTCGAACACACAGAACGGAACGCGCCTCGTTGTGCAATCAGCGGCCTCTCGTTTCATGTTACCCATCCCCCCCTCCCCCCCTCTTTACCACACATACATACATATATACAACTCCCTCTAGCCACGTACTGCATCCCTTGGTCCACAGTTCCCTGTTCCCTGTTTCCCCCGTTTCGTTCCTAGTCAAACGTTCTCTTTCTGACATCGTTTAGGCATTTGCATTTTGATGCTATGCCACGGCTCCCAACATAACTGCACAGGCAACGAAACAGAGTAAGGGATAAAGAAAGGAAGAGGCAGATGAAGGGAATGATGGGAGAGGGGTTGGTGGTGGTAACAAAAAGAGGATTGAGAGAAGGCGACATAAATATTTGCAGTGTTTGACGTGGCTGCTTTTCGGTTTGACTTCAGATGGGCAACTTCTGCCTGGTTACACTCGGACAAAAAGGAGAAAACAAAAAATTCCAAACGAGATATATATATATATATATGATATGTATGCATGTGTATTATGTATGTAATATACATTGTATTTTTTGTTTTAATCTCTAATTTTCTCTGCTTTCAATATATAATTTGTATTATAAGGAACGACTTGATTTTTACTTTTCTAGTGCATGGTGTATTCCCAAGACATTTCTCTCAGTGCAATATTCAGGCCTGTTCGTATTCATTAAGTCGAGCAGCGATAGAATGTTTATATGTGTGTGTGTGTGTATGTGTGTGTGTGCATCTTGTGATTCCTAGAGGCGCACTTGCCTTAATTATTGCCTGGCATGCTGCTCAAGAAGAAGATGGAAGTGAAAATGGAGAAAGGGAAAGAAGGAAACGGAAAACGGAGTGTCAACAGTTTATGAAGTGGACTGACTCACTGTGGGACTTTGCTTCCTCATCTCTTACTCTAACTTTTTTCCACTCTCTCTCTCTCTCTCTCTCACTCTCTCTGTCTCTCTCTATGGGCACATTGGGGCATAATCAAACGGTAATTGGTGCGGGCAACGATTTTGCAAATTGAAAGAAAGCACACATACACAGACTGAGGACAAGTAGGAAGGGGAAATGTAGGGCTTGTCAGGGGGTGAGGCTGGGGAGCACAGACACAGACAATTTTCTATAAAAACTAAATTTGAAATTGTGTTGACTTAACGTTTGCGCATAAAGCGGCAACCAAAATGGCAAATGCACTCACATGAACAGATGGACACATGGGCAAGGGACACACACACACACACATGGAGAGAGAGAGAGAGAGAGAGAGAGAGAGAGAGGGATAGAGAAAGAAGGATACTCGCAACGACTTCTACTGCTGGTGTAGCACTTTATGCAATGTCTCGCCTCATAGTCATCATGTTGGTGGAAATTTATTTTCATTGCTGCCGCAGGCAACGGCAATATCAACACACACAGAAGAAGACTGAGACAGAGAGAGAGAGAGAGAGAGAGAGAGAGAGAGAGAGAAAAAGAAAAGAAATAAGAGGAAGACAGTCCTTTGGGTTGGGTGCAAAAGGACAAACCATTTACCATCTTCAATACCAAATACATATGCAACGAAAGTCGTATGACCTTTGCCAAAATAAATAAACATACACACACACACGCACACATACCATCATACCGCAAACTTACCACAACGTCACCACAAACTTGCCACATCTTTACTACAATCTGACCACGATCTAGCAACCTCGCGACTATATATTAAACGGTTAACCTAAAAAAAACCCTATTTCGAATTAAAACGAATTATTTAAAGATTTTTTATCGATTCGAAAATCCAACATCGAAAGAAAGATAGAAAAAACATAGGCACAAATGGGAAACGAAACTTAACTTAATATTCTTGGTTGTAAAAATATTAGAAAATTATTTTAAAAATAATTATAGTATTATGATGTCAAATAATTTTTGACCGAAAAAAGGTTATTGACATCGAAAATCTAAAATACACATTTTATGAGTCTTCCATGAAAATTACCAAGAATCTAAGACTCGTTTTATGATAGATTTTTCGTACTTTTTATGGAAGTTTTGAAACAACTGCTAGAATTTTTTTTTTTAATTTGAAAATAGTTCTTTTCTAAGCAATCTAAAGATACCAAGCCTTAAGAGTGTCGTTTAATTTCTTTGAAGAACAGAGAGCCTCTCCTTAACATCAGAGGGTCTCAATTAAGGTTAGTTCTGATCGATTTTAAGAAACTTTATTTATCTCTTCAAATTGCCTCTTTTGCATAATTCTTAACTTCCAAAAGTTGTTGTGTAGTTTTCTATCTACAATAATTAATAAAGAAATTGATGGAAGACTTTTTTAATTATTTTCAAATCAAAGCGTATCTTAAAAGTCACCTCAAAACTGTGATGTTGTGGTGTGTTATAGTGTGGTTGTGGTGAGAATGATTGCCTACGCAAACCCAACAAAGGAAGATAAAGTGGGCAAGAAAGTGGGGGGAACAAAGTAAGTGATAGACAGAATTACCCAAAAAAAAAAAAAGAAAAGAAAACATAACCATATACGACGATGAAGTCGTTACTCCACGTTGGTTAACGTTTCAATAAATGCGTGGTCTTCCTTTTAGTTGCTCTGATACATCCTCCATATGCTCATGTTGGCAATCCTTCTTGTGTGCTGTCGCTGACAGTTTAAAGTTGTTGCAACTGCTCCATGTACTCCATACCTACATATGTATGTATATAGATATATTCATTGACAGAGAGAGAGAGAGGGTGAGAGAGATTGAGATCTCTGTCTATCTATCTATATATGTGCTTGTCTGTGCGTCAGAAACGAATATGTTGCACAATTTGTTTGTGTGGGAAGGATTTCTTTATTTTTTTTTTTTTTGTCTGATTTTTTGTTAGTGTATTTTTGTATGTTTATATGTTTAAAACAAAAAAAAAAAAAAAAGAAGAAAATATGTGTTGTTGCCCCTTTTGCGCTGGGCAATGAAAGTTGCAGCTTAGCAGCGATGGTGAAGCGTTCAACTGAAAAGTCCGCAGCTGCCGGTCGCGTGCTAAGCTTTTGCTCGTCGCTTTGTTTTACTGCTTAGCCTGGGACTGGGGTCATCAGGATTCAACCAGTCTTGATATTAGCAAGGGATGCGCTCGCTTCTGTTCATTTTCTCTCTCTCTATGGGTGTGTGTGTGTGTGTGAAACGTGACTGGTCACTGGCCACACGCTTGGCGAGATTCACAACACTTGCCCTACTAAAGTGAAAGAGATAGAGAGAAAGAAGAGGGGGTGTTAGGTTCAGGTTCA
The DNA here is from genome assembly GCA_018903615.1 of Drosophila neocordata. Lineage (NCBI taxonomy): Eukaryota > Metazoa > Arthropoda > Insecta > Diptera > Drosophilidae > Drosophila > Drosophila neocordata. The sequence goes on from JAEIGI010000015.1 coordinate 1,896,723, forward strand.
GGTTCACTGGCAACCCTCGCGTTTTTGCTTTTACTTTAGTTATACCCCTCTATCTCAAATTCCCGTACCGCCCTCTTGCTACCATTCGCCATGATAGCTGTAATCGAGAAAATCCCATAAGAGACGATTTAATCCCATATTTCAAAGTTATTCAAGTGCAAAAATGCCAAAAAGGAATGCAAACATAAGCACTGCCAGAATGGAGGCCAACAGAAGCAGCAGCATCACTTCCTTCTCAAAAGACACGACACACCCAACAAAAAAAAAAAAAAAATGGAAAAAAAAGAATATCTATAGAATGCTTGCCGGGGCAGGATAGTAAAGTCGCAGTTTTTGGTTGGGAAAAACGGCACCTGGCCAACTAACCATCTACATCTAAACTTCTTCTTTGTAGTCGTCGTCGTCGTCGTAGTCTGACCACACTTTGCCACTTTGTTGCATTGAATCAATTTGGTGAGGGCATCCCGCAGAGCTGACGCCGTGTCTATCCTTTTTTTCCCTTCTCTTTTCACCTCATCTACGAATGCAATCTTAGTCTTCCCTACTATACAAAAATCCAAGCGATAATTGGGCTCAATCGTTTGTCTCAATCCGTGCTAGGTTACCTTTGTTTCTTTACCTCTTAAGCTACACTTTTACACTCTTTTACTCCCTCTCTATCACTGACTCTCTTTCTCTCTCTCTCTCTAACAGTGTGTCACCCTCTGTGTGTTGCCAACACAGTTCCATTTCCATTTCCAGTTGGTAAATTAATTGCATTTCAGTTACAGTTTATAAATATGGCGCAACTTTAAATTGGCTCATTAAATTTCATTTGTGCTCAGGCGCCACACATCAATTGACACCGGTTGTATGTGTGTGTATATGTATGTATATATATGTGTGTATGGTTATACATGTGTGCAATTGCATGCATACAGGGAGGTCAATATTTTGTTTCAAACATTGGCAAATTCTTAAAATTCTTGAATTCCATCAAAGTTTGGCAAAGGAAACTTGCAACTGGTAATCGCAAAGTCAATAAAGAAATAAAACTTTAATTTAATTCGAGAACACAAATTTTTATATAAATATCTCAAGTTATTAATGAAAAAGCATTCAAATTTTACACTTTTATATTAAACTAAAGTTTTATTTGGTTTATGAGATACAAAAATACTAAAAAAACAAGTGAATAGAGTATTTTTTCTGTACGGAATCTTTTTTAGTTTCTTAATAAACTAGCTAAATGATCTGTAGTTAGTTTTAAATATATAAAATTGTTTTGAAAAACTGTGTAAATGAAATATATTTATAAAACTTATCTAATAAACATATAGAATCAAAGTAAGTTTCTTTGATATGTTGCTTATATACTTTTTTTTTATTGAAATTTTTAAATCTTCAGGAAAAATTGATGAGTTTTTGAATGAAAAACTTGTCTTGAGTGTTGAAATTCTATATAAATCGTTTGATAACACAGTTAAAAGTAGTTTAGTTATAAAACTAATTAATTTTAACTCACAAATTTCCGATTCGTATGACAATTTTTAAAGCTCGAAAACTGCTTAAAATTTAAAGACCTAGTCAATAAGTTTGCCAAATGCTATATATAAATACACAAATACTATATATAAATACTGTATATAAATTCTATATAGAAATAACATACATTAATAATATAAATAAATTAAAAATTTTACAAATTTTCTCTATTATAAATTTATTGTAATGTTACCATTTTTTTCTTAGCATTTCATTTCATCATCTTTTTACAGTTGCATTACTTGTAACTGTTTAATTTCATTTCACATTTACATTCCCAGTTTTCCTATTTCTTGTTTTGCTAATTGACCGCATGATGGAGCACCCATTATGTGCAACGTTCCGCAATCGGAATGCTGTTCCACATTTGGCGCGTGGTGCTCGCCAGAGCAATTTACTCGCGCGAATTTTGCGCGTGTATTTGTATTCATGTGTGTGTGTGTGTGTATGGTTCTCTTTCACTCTCTCTCACATTTTTTGTATTTTGTTTGTCTTGCTTTTTTGTATCCTTTTTCTTTTTTCCTTGCTGTGCTTTTTTTTTTTGTCTTGTTGTCTGTTTTTCTGTTTTGCTATTTCGCCATGCAGTAGCCAAAAGGTTTTTTTTTCGCTTCTCGTTAGAGCCAACTTGGTTTTGCTATTCATACGTTTTGCCTGCCCGTGTTTTCACACGGTTTTTATATAGAGTACATGTTCACCGCTTACCGCTCACCTGGCTACCCATTTTGCCCATTTGATGGGGGGGTTTTTTTTCGTTGTTTTTTTTTTTTTTTCTACACCGTTGTCAACGCAGTCGACGCTGCAGCCAGCATTGCCGTGTGCACATCCATTTGTAGTAATCGCTTTAAAATGATGGCAACAGATTTATGGTGGTTTATCTGGGTGCATTCGGCTGTGCGGCATGCCAAACGTGCTATAGTTGGCGCTTGGTTTGTTGTGGAGAGGGAGGGCGGGGGGCTATGAGATGGGCTTGTTGTAAACTGGCTGTGGGCGAGGTGAAAGCGTTTAGAGTTTCCCCAGCTGTCGACCCAATACCAATCCAAATCGAAACTGGGCGCCAAAGTGACAATCACCACCATCCCGATGGCACCTGACTGCGATTTTACCTTTGCTTTTTGTTACTTCTTATTTTCCCTTCACTTCACTTTTTGGTTTTGAACTACTTTTTTTTTCTTTCTTTTTTTGCTCTTCTTTTTGTTTGGACATGTGTGTCGGCTTTGGGTGTGTGTGTGTGTGTGTGTGTGTGTGTATGTGTGTGGGTCACCCTGTCTAGCAATTTAAAGGTTATCGTGGGCAGCCTTGACGAGCTTATGCTTGACTAAACAAGCAGCAACAGTAGCCACAGCAAACCCATATCAGTCTATGGAGGTCTCATCATTATATATCCTGGCCATGGCCATGGCCAATCCCCGTGTCAGAGCAGCAAATCTCTCTGCCAGTGATTGATGATGTGGCTGGATGGGACTAGACTAGACTAAACTAGACTCCAGACAGTGGCCATTGTCGCATTTTCCATGCAATTCTATCAATTTTATGCATGTTGCCCTTAACTAAATGCGGCATATACAGGGTGAGCAATCAACGAGTAGATTGCATTTCCTTATGCATAAAGAGTGAATCTTTTATTCTTTACCAATAAATTATACTTTTTCAAATGAAAGCGTAACATAACCTCAACCAAAGGTGTAACATAACCTCAACCACATAGGATATAGGATTATTTCTATATTTTTCTTTATAATCCTTTGCAATTGAGTTTCTCACCATATATATTCACATGTTGATTCCCTTTGTAATTGACAGGGTGTCGATTATCATGGTGTAACATAACCTCAACCTCAGATATAAGTGTAACCTAACCTTATCCACTTAACATAAAGGAATATTTCTAAATTTTTCTTATAATCCTTTGCAATTGAGTTTTTCACAATATATATTCAAATGATGATTCCTTTTACAATTTACAGGGTGTCGATTATCAGGATATAAATTCAACACAATTGATTTTCATTCAATTTTCGTTTTGTTTGCTCTATTACAGGGTGTTTACACTTAAGAACTGAGAGCCATTGACTTTTCTTTTTGCTTCTTGTTTTGTTTTCTATACTTTTTCTTTTTGTTTTTTTGTGCTTTTCGCCTGCACTAGCCTTTTAGACTCATCCTTAACCTGCAGCTCCTTTTTACCGTTGCCCATTACCTGCTTCTGTTTTGAGCTCCTTTTACCATTTCAGGCCTCAAGCCGGTTTGCAGTTAAACATTTATGTCTGCCAGACAAACAGAATGGTAAGAGAGAAGATGAAGATATTGCGCTGCTGGGAGGGGAGGAGTACCGCATGGTTTTTATACAAACAAACACAGAACATGAATGAGGGGAATAAGGGGGGAAAGGAGCAAGAAAGAAGACGTAAACTGGCCAAAAACGAAGTATCTTTTGCCTGCAACACACGAGCCGCAGACGTTTCATCTTCGTTCACCAAGCTGTGCACTGCAGTTACCAAAGGATGTGGTAAGGGAAGGATGTCAGGCCAGGCTAGCCCAGAACAGGACAGGACAGAGCAGGCCAAATCGGGCTGGGCCCAATAGCAACGACAACGGCAACGGTAACGGCAACGACAAGGACAACGACAACATTTACTGTTTACCTTGATTATTTCATCAAAGTTTGAAAATATTTACATTGGCATTCCGAGCTTGGAACGTGATGTAGATATTTATACATGCCCGAGAGTCGAAATTGTAGACAGAGATGGAGACAAAATTGGAAGTTAGAGTTAGAATCGGAGTCTGGCCTCAGTCGGTGTTTGTCTCTTAGCTCAACTTGGCATGCTTTCTTTTTCCCCATTGATACCCTATAATCATATAATACATAAAGGGTATATTGGTTAGGGATCTAAACCATAAATTTGACTCTACTAACTTTGTTTTAAAGTAAACCAATTTAAACTTATTTTCAAAGGTATATTTTAAGGACTTTACATAACGTAAACTTTATAGAAGAGTCTATTACACTTTCTATTTTTTAACTGTTATACTTTAAAAGCTATTCCAGGATCTAAAGCTAAATACCATAAGGACATCGTATCTTAAGGCCTAAAGAGTTTATTTTGCTGGAGATTTTACATCATGTTAGTTAAATTTTTACTTCTAGATACTTTACTTACTTACTGATTCGATAAAAATTATTACAGGGTATTTAAAAATCGATCCCTTAGTTGGAGTTTTTTTTTTTTGTTTTTTGGTTTTGGTTTTGTTGGAAGAATAAGTTTGAGTTTATTTTGATACACAAAATTAATACGTTGTTTGGCCCTGTGCTTTCCTTTTGCCCCCCTTCTTTGCCTCCTATGCCTGTCAGCCAGTCATTCAGTCAGTCATTCAGTCATTCAGTCTGTCAGTTCTTTTTTGCCTTTGTTCTCTCTCTCCCTCTCTTTTTCTCTGTGTCTCTCTCTTGAGCTTGTCGCCGTCGACACTTGCCACTTGTAAACGACATTTTATTAGTAAAGTTTATTTAAATTTGTTGTGTGTGTGTGTGTGTGTGTGTGTTCTGCTTGTGCTGCCATTTTGTGTTACCAGTTAGATGTACCCCCAACCATCCGCCAAATTCAACTTGGATTTCGCATTCGTATTCAAAAGATCAACATATTGCGTTACGTGGTGTATTTTAAATTCAAAATTGACTTTCAAGCACTTACAGGCGACGACTACCCCTCGGTACAAGGATATAAGGATAGAGGAAAGAGATGGTGGTGGTAGTGGAGAGTGGCTTGTTATAAGGGATAAAGATGAGGTGAAAGTCAAGACTTTTGCCTTTTCTCTTATCGTATTGCCAAAATCCAAGACGACTGTTGCAACTGCTTTGATTGGGGTTTAGTTTATGTTGTTGTTCCCGGAACTGCTAACTATGACCCAGAGCAGAGATCAACATGATACTTAGTTTAGGCAAAGGGAAGGGGAAGAAAATTCAATTGAATTATATACATACATACATACGATACATACATATAAACAAAACTCTTACATAACACAATCAGACCATCTAATCACTTTCACTACCAATGAAAGGGAAAGACAGAGAGTTCTATTGTCATCTCTTGACTTAAGCAAATGCTACATGGAATGTACTTTTATAAATATATATGATATATTTATAATAATAATTTATGGCATAAGTTTTTTTTTTGTATTTTTACTATAATGATCCTTGAGGATTTTTTATCCGCTCATGATAAATGAGAATTTGAAAGAAAAAAATTATTTCAAAATATAAAAAAGCTCGCCAAGAAATTGCCTGCTTAAGGAAGGTGTCCTTTAAAGGAATTTTCACTGTGTTATTTAAAGAAAAATAGATCGTTTGAGTGACTTCTTTATTTTAATTTTTATAGCAAGAGATGCAATTTAGTTTTTGGATTCCTAATATCCTTAAAATATGTCCTTTAAGTTTCCTTATATATCCATTTATATGTATAAATTGTTTTCATGGGTACTAAAATATAAAATTATTTGAAACTCTGAAAAATTGATATGTGAGTATTAAAAAAGGGGAAAATCCTTTTGAAAGTTTAACATTATTTGGGGTTACTAATTGATTACGACTTTTAGTAGATTTATTTTATTTTGAAAACAATTTTAAATATATTACCAATGAAATAATAAAAAAAAATATTTAAGAAAATAAAAAAAATAAATTTCTAAATTTAGGGAAAAAAAAATGGGTTAGTTAAACAGCAAAAATTTAAGTTCAATTTATACTAATATTAAAGGACAATCATTTATATAAATAACTTGATTCTTTACCTATTTATCCTTAAAGTAGTACCCAAAGAAAATGCCAAAAATTGTGCTTTTACACATTTTTCTTAGCTCCTTGAAAGGATTTTTAATGATACAGAAATTAATTTCGGTTGCAATTTCTTTTAGTTTACGTATATGTATGTATGTATGTATGTATGTATGTATGTATGTACGTATATTTGGTATGTCAGTTAATAATATCGTTAAAATTAAGCCTCAGAGTTCGTTTCGCATTTTGCCATTTTTCATTTTTCCTGAAAGTAAATATGCAACAAAAGATGTGCATTAAACTGGACTCGACTTCACTGGAATACTCGGCTCGGTCAGGATATGGGGTCTGTAACGTCATTTTCCATTTTGTTGACCATTAAATAAGCTCATATATGAGAAGCCAGGCAAGCCAGTAGCTTTTCAGTGCGTCTGCTTTATCTGTGTGTGTGTGTGTGTATGTGTGTGCGTGTGTGTGGTGAAGGCGAGAGTTGCTAGCGGCAAACTAATTTTGAACTGTTGACCATGTTGTGGTCATCGTCAGCAGCAATGTTGTGGGAATGGCAATAAAGGAGCAGAGTAAAGCTGTAGAATGAGAGCAGAGTCCTGGTCACGCTTCATGCATCAGTCAGTCAGTCAATCACTCACTCACTCACTTAGACACTCAGTAAGTCAATCAAATGGAGGCAGGCCAATCAATTAACAAGTCACCCATTGGCCAATGATCGCCTTGCATCATTATCACCTTTATAACCATGGGGCATCCATTTGGCATCAGTTGTTATTTTCTGTTGTTCAGTTGGTCACGACAAGTTGGCATACAACAAATTTTCCAGCTGATAAGCACAGGAAACAATTATACCGAGAGTCAATCAAGCTTAAATTTCGATCCCCATTCCAGAGTATCGTCTTACATTACCACTTCAAAAGAATAAAAAAAAAAAACGTGATACGATTCCTCTGCATGACACACATCATTTGGATAGGTGAGCGAGTTCCATTGCCGCCAGTAAGTCACCAACTGCTTATCCCTCAACCTCATATAACCCCACAATCTCACATATTCGACCAAGAAGCAAGGCTTGACTTGGCTTGACTGGTTGGTTGGTTCGTTGGCTGGTTGGCTGCTTGGCTGGATGTCTGTCGGGAACAGCACTTTACAAAATAAATAAAATGAAAATTTGCTGCTTCCGGCTCCATTCAGTATCTTCGGCTGCTTCATATGCTCCTCCGCATCTGTCAGGCATATCCGTTGGTATGGCCAACACATTCCTTCTCCTTCTTCCATTATTTTCTTTCCTTATATATTTTTTTTCTACTTTTTTTTTTTGTTCCCCAACATAATTTTTAATGGGACGCAACGAAACGTAAAGTGAGAAAGCTGCATTGCCAACCCTCACGTTGGGCGCCAACTAACTGTTAACGGCTGCTGATGCTGCCTCCGTGCGTGTTCGTTACCCACACAAGTAAGTTCCTGTGTGTGTAAATGCAAATGATGCTATCTGTGCCTGAGCCTGAATGTCCTGGCCTGCCTTTCCTGCTTGACATTCCGCAGTCGTGCTTGGAGCCTGCTTTCGCAGAAAACTTTTCATTGCCGTTAAGAAATTGATCAAGTGAAAAGGTGAAAATTGATTTTGCTACATGTATGTCACCCTCTTTCACTTACTTTTCCCCATCCCCACATATATATCCACATCTATATATATTTATATGTAAGTATATATGTGCCAATTGTTTATCGAGAAAGAAAACACACAAAGCCCAAGCGACATTTCCATGTATGCCTTGGTGACTTTTTACCGACTTACTTCGTTTAACTCGCCGCCTCTGGAGACGACAAAATGACAGACTCTCTGCCTGACTGACTGACTAACTGACTGGTTGCCTGGTTGTGTCAGTGACTGACTGACTGACTGACTAACTGAGTGACTGGCATATGGCGTGTCATTCGATTACGTTAATCAAATGATGCACAAACACAAGACCCCAAAAGACGAATACGAATGAGGCGGAGGTATTTCTTTTGTGTTGATTTTGTTTGAGAGCTTAGTACACATTTTCACTCACACACACCCACCCATAGACACCTGACTTTATAATTTACAAGACAAAACCCAACAACAATGGCTCATACTAAAAAGGACTAGACTATTATCCTACTAAGTAGATATCAAAAACAGACGGCTATAGCAACAATTCAGGTGAGTTCTAACAACAGCTAAGTGTTTCAAAAAGGAAGTGGTATTAAGTGGCATTATCCCAGTAATATTCAGTACTGCAATTTATAATATTTTCATAAATTTTAATATATATATTTTATAACAAAAGAATAATGAAGTAAGCAATTCGCCTCAGCCGACTTTGAGTATACCCTGTACCAAGTAGAAAAACTAAAATCCAACTCCTTTAAATTTGCCATTAATTAAAACTCGAATTCTCTACACAAGCCAAAGCAACGAACACATGCTATCTCGCTCACTCTTTCTACGCAATGTTCCACTTGGCATTTTAGCAAAAAATGTATATAGATATATCTCCGATACTTTTTGTCCGATTTAAACGAAATTTGGTCGGTCGTTACCTTTTGACCATAATATGAGGTGCGCCAGACAAAAATGCGATCAATTTAATATAGCGCCAGTTATTTGTTTTTTCTCTTTTGCGGGGCGAAAGTGGGCGTGGCAAAAATTTAAAATAAACATGATTTGCGTAGACACTAGACAAATGTTGACACCAAATTTGGTTGCCCTAGCTCTTATTATCTCTGAGATTTAGGTGTTGGTACGGACAGACGGACATCACTTTGCTGTTGACACTGATCAAGAATATATATTTATATACATATGGGGTCAGCAATACTTTCTTATCCTTGTTAATTTAAACAACTTTATTAACATTTCAAATAAATAAATAATTTTCTTTTAAAACTTATTATTTAAACTTAACAAATATAGCCAACTATCTGCTAATCAATTTAGTTAATTGTTTTAGATATCTTTTAGTTTTATCATTGATAAACCAAATGGCTAATTTAAAGCCTTTTCAAATTTCATTAACATTTGTTTAAACGCTTTGAGCCCAAAACAGTTTTGTATTGTGACAGTTGAAATGGAAACCATAAACAGTTAACCATTAAGGGCATCTAAGGATAATAGTAAGGGGCGTTTGTTGGTGTTGCTGTTGGGGTTAAGGGATATAAATAAATAAAAACATATATTTATGAGACTGAGTGTATGTGTGTGTGTGCGTGCCAAAACTGAACTCAAGCATTAAAATAATGATTATGGTAGTCAACAGCTGTCCTTTTTTTTTTGTATTTTTTTTTTTACTCTGGCTGCCAAATATAAAATGAAAATCTCTCTCTCAATGACCCATACACATATAAATATATATATATATATATATATAAGTATATGTATGTATATATATATATGCCCACTTGACTTTGCCACATATACAATTCATTGCCTTTTTCACCCTTTTAGTATTGCCTGCCTGTTGGCGTCATCATGTCACGGCCGAATACGATTTCTCTAACCACTCCACTCCACCCACCCATCCACCCCCCCTTAGCCTAGCTAAACGTTTTTTTATGGCCTGCCAAAATCATATTGAATACACACAATGGGCATGGCCAAGCAAAGCTCAATGGCATAGATATAGACCAACTGAAGCGCAATCAATTTCTATCCATATGCCGACAACAGCAGCAACAGCAGCAGCAGCAACAACAACAACAACAACAGCTTTAAATGCAAAGTTCAACAACTGGTGAGAATTGCAACCGTAAATCTTGCAGCTTGTTGCTATGGTTATTGTTGTTGTTGTTGCTGCTGATGTTGGTGTTTTCTTTTGTTTTTACCTCGATGGCAAATTGCAGGCCAAAACTTTATCGTGTAATCATTTTAAGTTCACTTTCTTATTATTTTTAACATAGAGCCTCAGTTTCAGTCTATGCAGCCATCTGCAGATACCCTCCCTCTGACCAATCCCACTAGCCCCCCAACCCCCTCGTTTCTCTTCCATCCTTTTTGCTCTCATTGAAGTAGCAACAATTGCAGTTGCTTAGTGGAAGCATCGGCATTGGCAACGGCCTCGTCTTTATTTTTGTTGCAGTTGTTGTTTGTGTTGCTGCTGTTGTTGTTGTTGCAGCTACTTTTAAGTTTTCTGTGTACAACTTTTATGACACTTTGTCGTATTGTTTTGTTGTACTTTGCGGGCGAACGTGTCATATTCAGTTATGTATTTATTTCTTGGCCAGTTTTTACTTCTTTCTTAGTTGTGCTTTGAGCTTCCACTTTCAGATTTTCAGAGTTTTGCTATCAAAACTATTCCATGCCATCTTAGCCCCATTGTCCTATTTATATCTCTCACTACTACTCATCCACCATGGAAAGCTGTCAGAAAAACGCTTTGAGCACGAATCAAATGTTTAGCTCAGTTGCAAACGAGATTTCCCTTTCTTTTTTTCTTCCTTAAAAATAAAAAAAAAAAATACCAGAAAAATTTATTTGTCCCTAAAATAGTAACAAAGTATATAATTTATAAGCAGACAGTAGATATGGGATTATAAAGATAATTTTAGTCCTTAATCATGCGATTGTTTGTTCTTTAAGGAATCTTATGCATGTTAGCCAAAAGGATACACCTAGCATAGCACATAGCCAACAGGACAACCAAATAAGCAGAGATAATAAGAATACTCTAGCATTTAACCTTAACCTTTGATAAACGGCCTTTAACCTTTAATTAACTACACAAAAAATCTGGTTTATTATTAAAAAAAGATTGCATAGCTGAAGATCAAAAAGTTGTGGGCACACTGGATCTATCTTAATCTAAGATCAACTGCTGCAAACAGGGTGGCAGCACAACGGTACAAAACTAATGAGTGGCAGCGCAACAGTTAAAAACTGATTAGTGGGATCTCCTTGACAAGCGGTGCGTATAAAAACCTTTTTGTCGGACTTAAGAAAGGAAAATAAAAAGGTTTTGATTAACAGATAAGCTTTAATTTGAACTTATGTGCAAGTATACATTGTATCCACAGGGTATATTAAAGTCGCTAAAATCTTTGTAAAATCTATGGAAAATGAAAATGGAGAGCTTTAGTTTGAACTAATTCGAAGGAATTTGATTTTATAAAGCTTCTCTACTTGGTACAGGGCATACTTATTATAAAGCATTATTTACAAGGTTTAATATTATTATTTTTAAGATTAATATTTGGTTTAAGTTTAGTTTTCTCTGCACGCTCTCTAATGAAAGTTGATCCCTCGCCATCTTTATTTATGGATCACAAGTTCCGTTTGGTTAAAGAGAACCTTAGAACTAGTGATAATGCTAAGGTCCCTCTCTATGTTATCCTGTTTCTACTACAGCAAAAGTATCAAAGCAGACGGCATAATTGCTTTACATTTTTATGAATATTGTTTGAATATTAAATATTTAAGTATTATACGCTAATGTATTCAAAAATAGAAAAAGGAAAGGATTTTGTCATGTTGACTTTATGCTTGGCATTAGAAATTGATGGGTAAATATACACACACACACTCACACACACATTTAAATACAAATTAATTTTGTCATCACCTGACACGTGCGTGTGAATGTGCTTATATATATACACGGGTGTGTGTGTGTATTAGGTATTTTTTTTTCGCTTCTTTTTTTTGTCAGTTGGGGAATGAGAAAAAATGTTGAAAATTTGACTTCTATGGCAAATGTCACACAGTGACTTCTACAATTGAACAACTCATTCACACACACATATACACTTAGATATATATACATATATACAGATATGCATACATATGTCAGTCAATGGTAGACATTTTACCATTTTCTGACTGAATTCGCGAAGGGGCATGCAGCAGAAATAAGTAGTAAGAGTAGATGGCACCAAGTAATAGAAGAGGGGCAACATACATACTTATGTATATATATATATATACGATTCCCAACGATATTCGCCATTACAAATTCAATTACATGCTTAGCTACACTTTAGAGAAATTGAATTTTTATGTGCATTTATATTTAGTATATGTATTTCAACTGCCTCCCACATATGCGCCCATCTACTTCACTTGCTTCCCCCCAACTACCATCAGGCAACCAGTTAATCCCAAGAGTGCTAGAGAGACATAGAGCGTTTGGGAGAGAGAGAGAGAGAGAGAGATAGGAAGAGAGTAGAGAATTCTCTGTCAGCCATTTTCATAGCAAGTTGTTAGACAGCTTAATCTCCAGATATGTATAAGCAAAAGGTGAATTGACGCTGCCCGCAGGGCAATGTCACCTACAATTCCTATCCACTAAACTGCCTTCCCCTTGTTTGCCATCCACAAAACCAATGTGCATCCATAGGAACCACATTTTGGAAATGGATCGTTTCTCTACGCCACCTCTCTAACTTAGTGACACCTTAATTATGGCATACCCTACGAGCCCTAGCCCCTTCCTCTTCCCTTCTATACCCTTTCATTCCTTTCCTCCGAAATAAACAAAAACAAAAATGATGCTGCAAGAGTTTAGATATGTGCAGTTGCTTAAAGCATCAGCGTGACAAGACACAGAGTGTAGTTTCATCATTTCTCTATCCATCGCTATTCTTATTGCTCCTCATGGCCATGCCCATGCCCATCTACATTCACATCCACACGACATTCACGACACAAAGAAGCGACTAGCTACCCCGTTACCCTCTTTGGCTTGACGAACTAAATTAGATTTCGGTTTTGTGAATGTCAAGCCAACAAACGAGCCAGCTGAAGTAGGAGTAGTAAGCACCACTGAAAGAAGTAGCTAAAGTGGGAGCCAACAGCAGCAGAACCAGCAGCACCAGCAGCTGGAGTAAGAGTCGAAGGCAGAGCCATTAATGTCAGCAGTGTCCCTTAACTTGAAGCACGATCCGCACATGTCGCACGCACACAGAAAGAAGCAGCCGGTTGCAGCCGTTTGGTAACCAGGGAGTAAGCGCATTCCAGTTACCATCAACCAACCAATGGTTTCCATATATGTATGTATGTATACATACAGACATACTATAGGCATACATATATACATCCTAGACTGCCTTCGGCTTATTGCACGCGATTATCTTTGCCTTTCATGTGGCCAGGATAAGAGGGTCGAGGGCTTTAATTTTAAGTCCAAATAGCGAAATAACATGAAAGGCTGCGGCGGCTAACAAAGCGAAAAAATGAAAAACAATGCTTGAAATTATTGTTACCAACCGCAAATTGTGATCCTTGATCCTGGCAACTGCAAAATAATTATCCTAATTTAAATACCCTTTCACATTAACAATGGAAATAACAAATTTCATATATTGCCTTTGTCTCGACAAATAAAAATATTCCCAAAAACGTTTTCATCTAAAGATGTTCCAATAATCAAATACTCTAATTTTTAGAAATTAAGGTGAATTTAAGGTTTTTCAAAAGAGAATTTAAAATGATTTTTGAATTAGAAGTAAAATTAAAATGAGTTTTTAAATTATTGTTTTTTATTAATAGTTCACAAAGAAATCAACTTTCCTACTAAGAATTCAAAGTTTGACTATAAAAATAAAATATCATTAATATCATTAATTAAGAAAATACTCTTACATATATATATAATATATATATATATATATATATATATATATATATATATATATATATATATATATGACTAAATTATTTATTTTTTATATTACTTTTTAAATTAAAGTTCTTTTATATATAAAAAAAACCACATCTCGTTTGATAAAAAGACAGAGTATTGGTGATTAATTAGTTAGGTAAATTATATTTTTACTTCTCGTTTTCCTCTCTGCTTATATTAATTCATTCTATTCCTTTTCATGTTGTTTTCTTTATTTTGCTAGTTGTTTTTGTTGCCTCTTCTCTGTAGCATTTCGTTTCAATTTACTTTAAACAATTACCAAAGCACACGAACAGCTGCAGCAGCAGCAGCTCCACCATTAGGAGAACAAGAAGGGAAAGGGAAGGCAAGGAGAGGGAGCAGAAACAAGAGGAGTTCTTGTTCAAAATAATTTAATGATGAGATCCAGCTTTGTATATATACATACATACATATATATATATATATATATATATATATATGTTTAAATGGGTTTGCATATATATATATATATATATATATATATATCTGCCTGTATATGGTATGTTAATCTGTATAATTTATGCGACAATTGAAGCAAAAATGAATTTTGTCCAAAAAGAGAATGAAAAATAAAAATTTAAAAAGAAAAAAACCAAAACAAAACCAAAAAGAGAAAGAGAGAGAAAAAAAAAAGAAAACGATGCGCAATGTGGTTGAGGTTCGTCTCTGTTTCATCATCGAGAACCAAGGAATATATATATATATATATATATATATACATATATATATCGAAAAAGGGGGCAGACTATAAAATTCTTTACCTAATGCAAAATGAAAAGATATATCATATCAATATAAAAATCTCTATATAGGAATAGAATGTAGAAGAAATTGGTAAGAAATCAAGAGTTATATATATATATATGAATTATTATAATTATATATAATTATCTCTAGCTAATATATCCAACTAATATTTGAACCCCTTTTTGTTAGTACTTTTTAATGAAGTTACGCCACTGATTTTCAATAGAACATATATACATCTATATATATATATATATGTATATATATTTATATATACAAAGATATCCTTATGGCATTGCTATACCTATAGCCAAACACAAAAACCCAAGCCCAATTCCAATCGTCCATCCTTTTGCCTCCGAACCCGCTTTGGCTCATCCTTTCGTAAACGTGGCATACAAATTGCACTCATTTTAGTTTCTCACGTTTGTTGCATGTTGTACATGACTGCAACGCGCACGCACACACTCGCACACACACACAAACACGCTTAGAGAGAGAGAGAGAGAGAGAGAGGGAGAGGGAAAGAGACATGGTTGGTTGAATATGGGTATGAGGCATATATGTATGTATGTAGAATAGAGGTAGGCCTTGTCGACCTCGTAGTCCACGGCCTTTTCTCTGCTTAGTTTCGGTTTCTGTCTACTATCCTGTCTCTTTTGTCTGTCCGTTCTGGCCTGTGTCTCTTGCAACGGCATACGACAAACGGAAATGTTGCTTTTATGCTTTAAATATGGCAACTTTGTGGTGTCGACACACACACACACACACATTTCATTGGCAGTCGTGTCGATTGCACGTCCTGTCTGCTGCCCTCTATCTATCTATCTATCTCTTTCTCTATCTAACACACACACACACACACACTCGCACTCTTTATCTCTTTCTCTATCTCTTTGCGTATATGTGTGTTTGAGCGATCGACCATGAAGCCTTCATTATTGCATTTCATGATTTTGCGGTTCTTTATGCTCGTTCCTTCACACGAGTAGCGGAAGAAAGAGAGCGGGGCAAAGCGACAGAGAGTGAGAGGTAGGGAATTGAGCAAGGGAATGGGCAGTATACATGTAGGATAACAGAGGGTAAGAGTAAAACGAGGAATTGGTCACCAGCCTAGAGAGCAATAGCAATAGCAACAGCAACAGCATCAGGCACCGTTTGCCATGTGTTTGGTCTGCCTGCCTGTGTGGATGCTTGGTACTGGTGTCGACACTTTCACAACATTCACACACACACACACAACGTCACCATTTTCCCTTCATCCATAGTCAATCCACTATCCTATCCCCGCACTTATCCATTTATCCATCAGCATCATCATCATCATCATCATCATCATCGTCAACGTCATCATTTGGATATGTGTTCATTCAAATTTTCAACATTTTCCTTCACATTCATTTGGTCGTTATCACGCATTTCTCTTGCCATTTCCATCACTAACTTGAAGCTTTTATTTTTCAAATTATCTTCGATTATATCAAGTTAACAAAAACAAATAACATAAGAACATAATATTTGCACTCAACTATAATTTATGTATGAACATACATATGTTTCTATATATATATAAACAAAAGGTTTTATTTGCTTGTTAATGTTTTTTTATTTTTTGTTTCTTTGTAGCAAAACAAGCTAATAACCTAAATGAATCCAATTATAAGTGACGGCTAAATACCCTTTATGAAATTTATTTAAAATAAAATATAATTTTCTATAAATTTTCCATATATTTTGTAAGTTTCAACGAAATATTCTTACAAAATCTTCTATTACCTTCTGTTAGCATTTTTCACTGTTAATTGAGTCGCCTCTGTTATAATGATCAAAGCCTGCCAGTATTCTTAACATGATTCTCTGTATAACATGAACTGCTTGACAACATTAAGCAGTCCGCGTTTCAGCGTTTTATAATGCTTTAATTATTTTTTTTTATTTTTTTCTTTTTTATTTTGAAACTAGTTCTTTTAATTCAGCAGTTTAATTTGTTTGGCTATATAAAGCAAAAACCTTTCTAGATTGTTGTACGACAGTGTTGTCATATCCTTTGTGAATATTTCAATTTATATTTATTGTTTAATAAAACGTTTTAATCGAAATGCTTTATGGTTTTGTATAGTTTGTCTTTTTCATTATTATCATTTAATTGCCATGATTTTCAGTTGAAATTCTACAGATTGTTCTTTGCTGATTGTGTTGATCGCTTTGATGAATGTGAATGAGGCATAAGGACTTTATTCCTTTTGATTTTTTGTATCAACATGAGCAACAAGCAACAGCCAAGCATTGATGCCATGCGGCTGTTAATGCCGTTGATTGCTAATAAATTGAAAACCATTTCGAAGGCTGTACAGCAAAAAGTCAGAGAGAATCAGAGGCAGATAGACCCAATGGCACAAACAGATGTACCATATATATATATATATACATTCATACATATAAATGTATATACATGTAGTATATATACAGCAGTGTATAGTGAAATCAGTGAGTCTGTTAGTCCTTTAGTCTGTGGGACCTTTGGCTCTTCATATGTGTATCGGTGATGTGTGTGTGTGCCACTTGCCGAGTTGGTATATGCAAAAACAAGGTAAACAGTGAATAAAATCAAAATAAAAACTCATTTATCAACACGCACGCACAGACAGACAGATATACGAACTGACAGATAGACAGACAGACCGAAGGCAGTCAGAAGCTGGTCAGAGGTGATCCAAAAAATGGACAAACGTTAAGCCGATGCTGAAGCTCAGCCTGAAATTGGCCAACCCACGTGTTGGCCAAAATAAAATAATACAAAAAAAAAAAAAAAAACAACAAACAAAACAACAAGAACCAAAAAAAACCGGAAAGGGGGAAAAGGTCACAAAAAAAAAAGAAAGGAGGTTAAGCTGAGCTGCTTTACTGTTTCCCCCATCCCCTTTCTGCTACATCTCTTCACTGGACTAGTCATCGGCATCGGTGTCAGTGTCGGCAACGGTACCGGTAACGGTATAGGGGAATTCCCCTATTGCTTACGCCATTGCCGGGGGCCACGTGCGTAACCAAACGCCAGCGACCAACGACTGAGACGACAGCAACAGTGACGAGAACGACAACAAAATGCCGAGGATAACGATGAACGAGTTAAGAACCGAAGTGACATCGTTTCAGTTCGTTGGCAAACGATTGGCATACACGAAGCACGAAGGCAAAGACGAGCAAACATACTGTTGGATCACGATTGGCTTCGAGACTTCGACTAACAGCAGCAGTTGTGAGTTCTGTCCGTGGTCCTGGTCCTGCAGTTCTTCCGCAGTGTTCCGTACATAATCCGTTCGCTTGGATTTCTGTGTGAATTTAGTTGCGTGTGGTAGCTTGTTGACATCAGTACAGTAGACCGGGTGCCGGATGTGAATGCGGATGCCGATGCGAATGCGAATACGAAAGTGGATGCGAATCATAAGCGGAGACACGTGCCAGTCAGTCAACCAGTTAGCCAGCCAGCAAGTTCGCGTCTAATAATCTTGACAACAACCGAGCTGAAAGTGTTCATATTTGGTGGGTTTCCCCCGAAAACAAAAAAAAAAAAAAAAAAAAAAAAAATTACACAAATTCTAGTTCCTCTGCTTTTTGTTCTGTTCTATTTTTTTTTTTTTTTTTTTTTTTGTTGCTTATTTCGTGTAAGAGTGAGAGCGGCAGAAAGGGTAAAGATGGCATGGTCCCGCAACAGTTGCCGGTCCTGATTTGACCTGCGGTCAGGCGGCCTCTGCCTGCGTTTAGCTATTTTCGCGGTTACTTTACCGTGGTCGCGGGCAATTTAAAAGCCAACACCGAAACGTCGATTATAATGAGTGTAGCCGTTGGTTAGTTCAACGGACGGAGAGTAGAAGTTGGAGGCAAAGTTGAAGGAAGCGAAAACGAATATTTTTGAATCAAAAAGAAACAAAAATAATAACAAAATATTTCCATTTGCCTCTCAACTCTTCCGTTCTCTTTTTTTTACTTTTTTTGGGTTTGTTGATTTTTTTTTTTACCCCCTCTCTCATTTCACTTGAATATTTTTCCTAACCTGCTCCATTTCCTTATTCTCTCTCCCTCTCTCTCTCTCTCTCTGTCGGTCTGCCTCCACTTGACTGCCATTGCAGTTGGCAGTTTTGCAATTAAAGACTTGCTACTCGACGCGTGAAATGCAAATATTGTAGTTGAAAGTGTGTGCTAAAACTAAATGCCAGTCGCACCCTTCTACCCTCACCCCAGAACCCATAACCCAAGCAATGAGTATCATCATCGGCAGAAACAGCAGCAGCAACAGCAACAAAACTAGCAACAACAGTAGCAACAGCAGAGAAATTAACTAAGAATCGAAAGTAAGTTGCAGGCAAAAGCTTCAATGTATGCACAGGTAAGTTTAAGATAAAACCAAATATGTTGCTAAAAACATTAACAATTCTTATGTAGAATAGTCTGAAATAACTAATTATGTTTATATTGTATAATACTAAATAAGTCATTACCAAGATCGTTGGCTTAAAAGTATTTCAACCTTTACAAAGTAATGTAGAAATAGAACATAAACTTCGACCATTTCGATTGCTGCTTATCAACTAAAATATTTAAAATTCTTTTATATACCAGATGTGAAAAATAATATATGAATATCTTTTGCTATTATGAGTTGAGATACCTAATCAAATATAATATTAGTATGCAAATTGTCTTAAACCAATAGTAATAGACCTTAAAAGCAGAACAAGTCACCAAATAATATAGCCAGAATTGTTTTTTTAAATGATCTTTTACCTCAAATGTTGTTTCGATCAAGCCTTATAATGATTTATTTGTTTTTATGAGTTGGGATAATCTTCTTAAAAGCGAAAAAAACCAAAAAATAGAATCATCTTCTGATCAAAAAAAAGTCATATTATCTTGGCTTACTTTTTGCCTACAAGTTAAATCTTTTTATACAAAATATATAAATTTAGAGTTTGTGATCATAGAAAGTAAACTAAATGATTTTGTTTCACGAAATATATATATACATTTACTTGTAGATTAAAAAAGACATATAAAATGCTTCAAATTTTTTGTAGCATAGTTTTCAGCTGATTCTAAAGAAAATCTAAGAAATCAAAAAGATATCAAATCTAATTAAATCATTAAATATCATTATAAGTATATTAAGCTGATCCACCAAACAATTTAGAATAGTAACTGTTTCACTCCCAAAGGCAGCAATAGAAAAAAATTTACCATTTTTGATCACTCATACGCCCCATTATACAATAACAAAATACTATTTGGTTAAAACTTTTAGTTTTTTATTTTTTTTCTACTTTCAAAAGCAAATAAACATAAATCCTCTTCCTTATTTTCCAACTTAATTCATTTCAATCATTCATACGCCCTGTGGAATGGCAGCATATAAGAAATAGTTAAAATTTAGCTCAACTGTGTGGCATACCAGAATTATCATCTCTATCTCTATTAAGATTTATATCTTAATTTTCCGATTCCTGATCCTCACCAAGCAATATTAGTGCCTCATTAGCATTATCATCATTGTCACTATCCGTATCATTGTTTATCTCTTGATCCTCGTCAGCCATTAGCTTGTAGGGATTGTGCAGATTATATTTAGAATGAATACTTTGATTAACTTCCAATACATTTGAGGCATTATTAGTTATTTCATTTGAATTCGCTTTGCCATTTATATGATCTTCCTTGATGGCCTCATTGAAATCATTTCCATGCTCATTATCCTTATCATCATTCTCCGTTTCGGTATCTGTATCCAATTCACAACAAGTTATCTCGTGAACCAATAATGCAATTGATTCATCTGATAAATTTCCCATATCATTATCAATATCAGAATCACCATTCAGTGGACTATACATATATTCATGAACTTCTTCTAGATCGGCAGCTAAAAACTTAAATTTAGATCATCAATCTGATCTATTATATTACTTAATACTTATACCTTCACTATCAGCTTCACTATCAATATGAATGCTTGCTTCACTATTGCTTGTACTTTTATATATATTTAGATCTTGTACCATGGACTTTTCCATTTCCATTTGGAACTCAGCCCTGGAGCTGTTGCTATTCTTTCTATTGGCTTCATCGCCTGCCATATTTGTTAGAATTTTTCTTTCGCTTCTGGTGATTTTCATTAGTTTTACTCAAACTTTCTCTCTTGGTCTCTTCTCTGCTTCTTTATGTACTTTTTTCGCAGACAAAACAAAAAAAAAAAAAAAGAAAGAAAGAAAAAAAAAATATCACAATGTTTCGATGCGTATTTTGAAGTGTTTCACCCAGACATCTGCTTGAAAGCAGTGAAGTGAACTGATAGAGGAAGAGAAAGTCAGTGTAGCTTCTCCAGAGACACAGTCAGCACGTAATGTGCCGAGAGTTACCACGTTTGCGAAGGGGCAGCGAATTAAATTTTATGCCAACTGCATTGCCCTTTAAGTTGGCCAAAAATGTAGATAGAGAACTTGCAACAAACTGAGTCCGAGTTGTGCCTCAGTTCTTTGCGTTTTTTCCACTATTTTTTTTTTTTTATTTTATTTTGGCTAGTTGCAGTCTCGTCACAGGCCGCAAGCCGCGCCTCACACACACACACATACACACACACAATTGCTATGCCACCGCAGCAAAGTTACATTTGAAATTTTATTTCCTTGGTCGGGGCAAAAAAAAAAGAAGAAATATGCAACAAATAAAACGAGGTATAAAGTTACTCCACCTCCTTGTGACCTGGTTGCAACCTTCACTCTTGCCCCACTGCCTGCAACTGGCCTAACTTAAATCCCAATTTCATGGCAGAGATCTATAGTTAAACTATGCAAATATTATTTTTATTACTTAACTGAATAAATTGCAAAAAAAAAAAAAAGAAACAGAAGCAAATAAATTTAATTAATTTATGGAAATTATTCAAAATATTTTTAAAAATTGTTTTAAAATTAATTAACCATTTAAATTGATAACTTTTATTAATTTATTACTTAAACTTGAACTTAAAATAATAAAATAGTATTTAAAAATATAATCAATTCATTTAATTATCAATTGAAATCAATTTTAATATAAAAATTTTTTATTAAATGCATTGAAAAGTTTGTTGAAACTTAATAACGATAAAATGGGAAAGTTGTTTGAATGCTTCAATGTGATAACTTTTAGCACAAATCGTTTTTATACACATATAACCCAAACGCACACACACACACACGCACATAGAAACCCTATATATATGTATATATGATAGTTGATATTGGTTTACATTGAAGTATGTTTATTGAACACTTGAAAACAAATTGAATAGTTTGATCTTAGTTTTGGAGTTACCTTTCGTAGACCTCCCACATACACACCACAGACATACACACACACACACACCTCTATGCTACAACCACAATAGTATGAAGAACATGTCCATTTGAGACCAGGACAAAAACCACGGCATCGGCTTTGTACCTCGGTTATTCTTTACCTCTCTGATGGCATTTCACATTTCATCTTGCAGTTGCCGTTTAGTCCCAGTTTTGCTTTCTATTTTATTTTTTTTTGTTGTTTTTTTTTTGTATTTTTTTTGTTGTTTTTATTTGTTGGGCATAGTAGCATTTCTGCTTCTAGGGAATAGCTAAAAATAACCAAAAAAAAAAAACTAAACGAAAAAAGTGGCCAAATTGCAGTTGTGCCATTGTGTCGCATAACCAAGGCTTCTCTTCATTTGCCCCTCTCTCTCTCTCGCTCGTTTTGGGACATCTCCCCCGCTTAGTTCTTAAATAAGGTTTACTCTTTTTGTTACTAGTCTTTTTTTTTGGAATCTCGCTGCGTTAACGAACATAATAACCCTTTTCTCTCTAATTACACACCAAATTTACTACAAACGAGCAATAAAAATCATCCAAGCAAAATCTCTGCTTTAACCACACCACACACACCTCCTCCTTACACCCTTTCCACCCCTCTATCGCCCACCATTCATGGGTAGCCAACGAAACGTTTAAATGCAAATGCTTTTTTCTCACGCACAACACAAAAAACATTAACAACAATGACAATAAATGAAAGACATTAACGCTAAGCGATCCAGTCTCCTCTCTGTTCATGCCCACACCTTCCCTTACCCATTCTGGGTATAGCCCAATCCCTCTTCAGAATGTACATACATTTCCCCCAGGAGATGGTTGACGTTGATGTCGGCGACTGGTGACAGTGACAGCGACAGCGACAGCTTCCCCTTATCCTTCCACACTCTTCGCACTTTCTTGTACTCTTTTTATTCGCTGCCTCTGATAGTCCTCGACATTCAATGAAACAAAATTTTAACAATTATGAATTCCAACAAAAATAAAGGAATCCGTGGGAGATAAAAGTATAAATGAATGGTAAAAGGAAAGACAACGATAGAATGAGGATAAGTAAATGAAATGTTGGCTAACTGAACAGTTTAAGCTGATTAACATTAAGTTGATTCAAATTTTAACAAATCATTCAATTAGCTGGTTAATATTTTAAATACTTAACATAAACTTTAATTCTAATTGGATTGGAATATAATAACAAAATTTATAGTTTTAATAAAAATTATTAAATTGCAAACGTTTATATAATCTTTTATTTAGTTTTTAGGAATACAAAAAGGATATAACAAGTTGAATTGGAATCCTTTTTAAAAAAGTTTTGTTTTACTTTAAGAAAATCTTATTCAACTAAATCCAAAGCAGATTAAATCTAATCCAAACTGATTTTTAGATGCTAAACTAAACTAAGATCTTAGTCTAAGCAATCATTTTCTGTTAAAGTCAATATCCAGAATGAATAAACCTATATATATATATATATATCAATTTTCAATAAGCATAATCCAATAAGACTAACTTTTTACTGTTTTCTTTTGGGTTACTCTCTATAGAGCCGATCCCACGTGTAAATGAATATTTTATATTAAGCCATTGTCAGTTAAGCTCATTCACCATACCATTGTTCCCTTACCACTTCCTCGTTGACTTAACCCAGTTCACAATGAGATCCGCCATTCTCAGTTTAACCTCAACATGTCATAATTTGAATAAATTTGTTTGTTTTGTCAAAAGGCTTGCCTTGGCCTCGGTTACCCTAATACACCTCGAAATGTCGACCCTTTGGCTTATTTGGCCTCACTTTACGTATATACCCATTTTCTGTCTCTCTCTCTCTCTTTTTGGTAAGGTTTACATAATTATTTAATGTCTCTACCAGCTCCAACTCTAACTCGAACTACATCTGTCGCTGTGGCTGACTCTGGGTTTACTTCCACTTAAATCCAAACTCTCGACATTGGAGCAAAAATTTTACGCGACGTAATCGTAATATGATTATCCCCAGCTACACAAAATTTTCCCTTTATTCCTCTATAACATCTCTCTCCTGTATTTTTGTGTGTGTGTGTGGAAATGTGTGTGTGGGGATGTGTTAAATAACTTCCTTCCGGTGGCGACAACCAACAGCAGCAGTAGGGCAGAAGCCCATCAGACCCGGAGTCGGTAGTTCATACTCGTATATCCGTTTCCGCCAAATGATGCCGCAGAAATGTTCTAAATCTCATATCATCATTTACGCAGTAATTTTTAGCAGTCAAACAGAGGCAGAGCAAAGGGAAAGATGCAGAGAAAGGACACGCCATCTCCATCTCCATCTCCATCTTGAACATCTACATTCCATAATAAACAAAGCTTCAGCTCGCAACTCATGCGAGTCAAGTCTCGGGGCACGTCCATATTGGTATATGGGCAAGGGAAGGCAGGAAGATAGCCAACATGATGGTAAATGAAGGGGGGCGGAGGGTATGGTATATGTAGGTATGTAGTAAGGGGTGCTTGACTGTGGGCTTTTTCTATGCTACGAGTGTCCTTATTTTAATCTCAACACAAGTTAACAGCATTGTTGGCAGCCGCGTGCCATTCGTGCGCGCTCTCACTCTGACTCCAACTCTCGAGTCAAAGTCTGAGTCTGCGGTGGAAGCTGGATAGCGAGAAGAAGAAGAGGTAGCAAACGGGAAGGGGAGTCTTTTCATCTACATCAACATAATGCGCGCCCAACCGCAGCACCTTCTGCCCGACAGTTCGCCAACTTTCCCTTCCCTCTACATCACCTCTCTATCATAGCTAGCTCAATGCTGACTGCTAGCCTAACTGCCTGCTACTCAGTTTACCAACACCACTCCTCCCTTCCATCATCTTACTCTCGGTCTCTCTCTCTCTCTCTTCCAAGTCCCTTTCACCATTCTCTTCGTCATTAGCAGTTAGCATTCAGACGGTGTCGCTGTCGCCGTCGTCTCCTTCGTTCATAATGTTATGATGGCTAAAAAGCTAATTGCGTTTGTCTGTGTTAGTTGGTGACATTTGCTCTCGCTCTTTCTCTCATACTCTGTCTGACACTGTTGTCTATCTATGCTGCCTTCCCTCTCTCTAGCTCTCTCTATCTCTCTTTTTCTATTTCTGCACTCACACAGTTCAGTTAACGCTAGCGTTGACGCTAACGCAGACGCCGATGCTGACGTCGTGGCATTAAATGTCAGTGGAGTGCGTGATCCCTGTAAGTCGTCTAGTTACACATGTTTTTATAACCCAGCTTTGTTGTTGTTATTGTTTTGTAAAATAATTGTGGGTAGATTAGTTTGTACTGATATATAATTTGATTAGATATAAATATAATGTATACAATATATATTTACCCATATTAGCAATTGGCGTTTCGTTAAAAATATAACGGAAATTATATTAAAGTTTTTGCTTTCTCTCTCTTGCTTATAAAGAACTCCATTACAGGTTCTATATTATTTGTACAGTTAAGAGATAATACAAAATTAGGGTGACCAATATAAAGAAAATATGTTAAATAACTAATCAAGTCGGTATATAATCGACAGATCTTTGCCAAAAGATGAGTTTCTTAAAAGTATTTAAGTAAATTTCAAAATAGTTGTGTGAACAAAATGATTTAGTTTCAAATTGATTTTTTCTAGGGTAACCGTCTAGCCTAGGCATTAAATGTAGCTTGTTGGCAGACTTTTACTATCTACTTACTCATCCGACACTCTTTTGTTTTTTTTTCTTCATAGTCATCGTGAATCTCATTCTGAACGTCGTCATCGTTGTCGCCGTCATAGTCATTATCCCACCCTTAGTTTTGGCAACTTGTTGTATCATCTGGTATGGACTAGGCCCTGTGGTGCCCCATCACTGTCTTTAGTTTTACTTCACCTTTCCCCTTTCTAGTCGAAACAAAATTGTGGGTAAAAGAAGGCAGGATCACTTAATCAGTTGGACAGGACACTGTCTGTTGTTGGTTTTCATCTTCTTCTTTGCACACTACTTCTACCTGTCAAGATTGGCCATGGGCTAGGCCAAGTCTTTACTTGACTATATATATATATATATATATGTGCTTGGTCCTTATCAGTGACAAATCACCAAGTGGATGCTGAGCTGACAACAAGAAGTGTCATCATTAACGGAAACAAGGCAAACAAATGATAAGTCCAAAAGTGAACGGACAACTTTTTGGCAAATTAAATCAGAGACAGACAAGACGACAGATACTTAGACAGAGATAGCTATTGAGAAAGAGAGAGAGAGAGAGAGAGAGTTGGGGAAGAGGGGTGAGTGAAGACTAGTCGGTTGGTTAGATAACGAGAATGGTATCCCTTAACCAATGTTGTTTCAAAACACAGTTTTGTTGCCACAAAATCAAGCACAAAATCGTATTAAATAACAGTTAATTACAATGTCGAAGGCTAAAGTCAGCGCTGGCTACAAAATAAGGACTACGATGAGAACTAAGGACCCAGACTAGCATTCATTGAACCAACCATTCCACTCTACATTCCTCTCTCATAGCCCACATTCCCTTCCCTTTAATTTCTATATGAAAGTGTTTTTGGGGTTAGGTTTTATTTGAATGTGTGTGTCTGTGTGTGTGTGTGTGCGGGTGTGTGTATGTGGTGGGTGGAAATGGGAAAAGTGAAAACGTAAAAGAAGCAAGTTCTGGTATTGGTATTGAGATTGGGGTTTAGAGGGTGTGGGCTTAGGTTGAGGTTAGCTTGGCCATAACCGTTGCTGAAGCTGCTGTTGCCGCTGCTGCTGTTGAGTTTGAGGTCAAAGCTAAATGGTTGATGTTGAATTAATTAATGATATGCTTGAATGATTGATTATTTGACTAAATGATTGAATTATGTGCCAGCATGGGCCACTCTTTCACACTCTTCACATCAAGCTTAAGAGCCAAGCACAGCAACGCCCCACATCACTCTCACACACACACTCACAGACACAATTACCAATTTACGAACTCTACTGCTACACAAACACATGCAAACCTTTGACCTTTGGCCAATAATTCACATACACAAACAACCTATATGTGATTTCATATTGAGGCTAACACAAACACCATATAAATCCCGATGGCCGATAGCCCTACATCTGGCTTTTACCTTGAACTTAATCCCTCCCCATTTACCATTTTGGCCTTATATTCAGTTAAATTACCAAAGGCAAAATAATAATAATAATAATAATAAAAACAGAGAATCCTAAACTAAGAATATTCAATTGCCAACATCAATCAATTAAAATCAAATCAAATTGTTACTATTTCTATCAAATTTCAATATAATCAATGGCCGATATATGAGTGTTATCCAAAGTTTCTTGTAAAAGGAATCATATAGAATATATATATACATATTCATTATAAGATAAAATTGGATATTCTTATTAAATTTAGAAATATTTCTTAAGATCCTTGAAGAATTTCCCTCAAAAGAAAATATTTATCCAAGTCAAATCAAACGAAATTATATATATAAAAACAAATCAAAGTATCAGCAATTATAATGCCTATGCAAAATATATAGATATATCCTTTTTTGATTGCCATAGATTGTTTAATATAGAGTATTAGCAAAAGCTCAGCGTATCTCACTGATCCTTTTTAACAACATTTTTCAGTACTATATTCTAAAGTACTACAATATAGAATAAGAATAAGGATATCATAACCAAAAAGAACAAATATGAATATATATGCATATAGAAATTAAAGTGTACAAAGGACATTGGGTGTGAAATCTTATGAGTTGAGATTTGGTTTTGGCTGTTGGTATTGCTTATCCGTTGGCCCATCAGCATTGCTCATTGTAAAACATTTCATAATTTGATTAGTGACATTTTGCACAGGCATTTGGGTGAAAAGATAAGGCGGTGCGCACAGGACATAGGACACAGGACGCGCAGGACACCGGCCACAGAACTCCGGACACTGGACTAGAGTGGACTGAACTGAACTGAACTGGACTGGCAAGCTGCCAAAACTGCAATTAAACTAGCCAACAGTAGTGGCAACAGTAGGTGCAGTCGATCATTAATGAAGTGTCCTTTACGTATATTTTCAAGGAGTTTGCTTCTCTTAATTTTCTTTTTTTTTTGTTTTTGCTTCGGCTTTTGCTTGTTGAATTCATGACAGTGACAGAAATAGCAAAAGAAGTAGAAACAAAACTAGAAAAGCAAAAATAAGTTAGTTCAGTCTGTTCTGCTTTAACTGATTGACTGATGGCCTTTACTGTCTGGCTCCAGGTCCTGCCACCATGTTCAGTCTGTTTGAGTGTTCTTGCTGCTGTTTTTCAAATTATACTCATGCCAATGGTTAAACCGCTGTACGAACTTCGCTTGTCTCCACTCGATTGCGTTTAGCTGAGGTGCCGAGATCCTTTCCACAAACGACAAAGTTTTAAACATTACCCACTGTCTGCTCTGCTCTGGTCTGGTCTAAGGGTCCTGCACCCGTTTGATTCCTTTTTCCACTTCTTGCTTCTATGACCAAGTAATTCTATTTGCTATTCCACTACTTCTCCACCTATCCATTTAACATTCGTTTGTCCTAAGCATTTGCTATTGGCCATTTATCTTCTAAAGGATTCAAGAGATGAACCTAAGTAAAAGAAATCTATGAAAAAGAAATAACTTGATATTATTAATAATTATCCATAACTTTAATTAACAATGAAACTTTTATAGCAGCAAACAAACAAGTGAAAAAAAAAAAATAACAAGCAAATAGAAAAGAAAGTTTAAAACATTTAATAAAAAGTAAGTGCAAAACAAAGTAGAAGAAGCGAACAATAAGTAGTAACAGGATATGAAAATGGCCAAAAGGAAAAGCAAAAAAATTAAAGTGTTAAGAAAAAACAAATCAAAAGAAGCAAAAACTATTTCATAAAACTGAAAAAATTTATTTTAAATTAATAATTATAATTAATAAATATAAAATTAACTTTATTTTTCGGTTTAAAGTTAAATGTAATAATAAGAAATAATGTAACGAATTGTTGTGAAATTTCACTGCAAGTTTCTAAAATTATTTGTTAATTTTTAGGGATTATTGATCTGAATTTAAAGCCAATATAAAATTATATTTAAAATTAATTTAAATTTAAAATTAAAAGAAAATTTTATATGCTAAAGAATGTTATAATTATTATTTAAAAAATGCAAAATGTCACAGTGTAAATTTTTCAATTGTCTTGTGCTCTGTCTCTGTCTCTCTCTCTCTCTCTTTCTCCTTTGTCGTTCTTAATGTTCAATTAAAAGCTCGTCGGATTGCTGTTGCTACTGCTGTCTGTTGCAGCTTTCAAGGATTTAAGGCAACATCAGGTGGCGGTGGCTGCTTTTGCCAGTCCTGCGCCGTCCTGTTTGCCTCCTTGCATATTTGATTTGTGCATTTAAACATTTCAAACAAAACTAAATCCTAACCCTGCCTTTAATCATCTCCCCCCGCACCCAGACCATTAACCAGCATTCCCCAGTCCAGTCCAGTTCTGTTCAGTCCAGTTCTATTCAGTCCAATCCCGCTGCCATCATCAGGTCTGTGGCAATGGCAAATGCTGGCGATAGCCCGCTCATTGGAAATTCTCTTTCAAGTAATTTTAGTTATTATTATTGCTTTGGCTTTGTTCGGTGCAAGTTGCAGCAGCTGCAACTTAACTCCAACCTGGGTATTATTTATTATTAATGATTAACAAGCAGCAGTAGCAGCAACAGCAATATTCGGGCCATCAATGCCACAGACTGAAAACTGAGACTGACTCTCATCCTAGACCCCCCCTGCATGCCCTTTTCCTTATGCCTTCTTTCTGTTCTGGTTCTGGTTTCGGCTACTACTGCTCTTGTCTCCCACTCTCTCTCTCTCTCTCTCTTATGTCTAATCTGCGTATAAATTTTGCATGTCAGGTGTTTTAGTTCGTGTCCAAGTTTGAAGAAGGCTTTAAATGGAAAGGTTTCGGCTCAGCCAGTACCCACAAGACAAACACGACACAAACAAACAAAACAACCAAACAAACAACCAAACAAACAATCAAACAAATAAGCAAACAATCAACCAACCAAAAATGGCAACAAAATGAAATGCCACATTCATCTGGGCTTAGTTATATATACATATATTTGGCCAGCCACTGTGACACTTTAATCAAAATCAAGAAAAACAAAATATAGGTAACTAAAAAAAAAAAAAAAACGATGCATTTTATTTTTTCACGTCCCAAAAATTTAAATATGAATTGTTAAGTTTGAATTGTTTAAAACTCTTTTTTTTTCCTTTCCTTTTTTTTTTTTTTTTGTTTGCAAAGCTTTTATCTAATATTATTATAAATATTGTGTAATTTGGATACATAATTTGGTATTAAACCTTTTTTTTTAATTTAATATATTGATTATCGGTCTGTAAATGTCTTTAGATCAAATTATATAGTTTGTTTCATATAGATATATACATATATATACTTACATCCAAATGGCATATAAAGTATTACTTACTTAAGTAAATTTTTTGACATTGTTTTAAATTGGAAAGATCTCTGTGAATTGAAGTTATCAACTTGAACAGACTTTTCCTTTTATATCTTTCATATTTATATAATTATTTGTACTTAAAACTATTTTATTTCTTTAAAAAACTTATTTATTTGTTTCTATAAACTATTTTTAAAGTGATACATTTGTTTAACCTATTTACTGTTGTGTTTTAAAGTTATAAGCTAAATAATAGATTAATTTCTATTGATTTTGAAACGAATTTGGCACGGCAAAACCTTATGAAATGCTGGAACTATAAAACTAATTATGTAAGAAGTTTGTTTAAAAATTGAAAATTTGCTTAGATTGGTAAAATATCATTAGATATGCTTATATATATATATATATATATATATATATATACGGACTTAGTTAGAAAGAGATATTCTTTGATGGATTCTTAGTTTAAAAAGAGTAACTCTATGCAGGATCCTTAATTTAGAAAGAAATTTTCTATGCTAGATCCCAGATCGTATTTTGTAACAAGTATCTCGAAACCTTACATTTGTGCTTATTCATGCAAAAGTTGAGGTTATGTCTAAGCCAAACAGCTGATTAGTTTAATAACCTAAACTTATTGCTATTGCAGTTACAATTGCAATATCTTTTTATGGTTTAGATACTTTTGATGAGTCTTAGATACATATTATCAATGCATATGCACACTTGCATTCACTTTATATACATCACTTTATATACATCAATATACATATGTGTATATACATATGTACATGTATTCCATTTATAGTTTGAGTAAGTCATAAGTTTTAAGTGTCGCAATGCTCCATTCAGTCAAACTGAAGACTCGAATTCGCAAAATTGCCATTTTGTTTAATATTCTTCTTGCATCTCCTTTTCTATATATTCTTCATATATCTTATACTCTTTCTGTTTGTATCTTATTTTACAGTTGCCCGCGTGTCACGCCCCCGCAACGCCCACGCAGCCTGGCAACGGCAGCAGCAGCAGCAGCAGAACAAATAGAGGCATAAATAAATATGATTAAGCTTACGAATATATAGAAAAAAAACAGTGAAAGAAAGAAGGAAGGAAGGAAGAAAGGAACGAAGGGCCAACCGAGAGAACAACAAGAAGAAAGGGAAGAAGAAAGTTCAAATGAAATAACGCAATAGAAAAACATAAATAAGTAAGAAAAGTAGAGAAAGACAAGAAGCGAGACAAGGCGCTGAGGTCCAAGACGAGAAGACGAAGCACGGAACAAAGAAAGGAAGTAAGGAAGTAGGGGAAGGAAGGAAGGAAGGAAGGACGGAAAGAAGGCAGTAGTTAGAAAGAAGGAGGTGCAGGAGCAGCAGCAGCAGCAGCCGGAACCGGACAGCAAAGGACTAGAGAGAATCGAGCTCAATTACGCCGCCAAACTGTCGTGTCAGCAACAACGTGAAATGTGCAATTCCTGGCTGCTGCTCATAATTGCGCTCTCTGTTGTCGTCTGCCTGTGGAACTCGCAACAAACCGAAACATCCAAATCATGCCCAGCCGAGTGCATCTGCTTGTCCCAGACTCAAGTAAGCTTAACAATCTACTACAAAATGTGGCCTGAATGGGGAGGGGAACAAAATGAGGAAAGAAATATATATGTATATACACATATATATATATATGTGTGTGTGTGTGTATATATAGGAATGGATACTGATGGGGGATTGCAACAGTGAAATTATTCCATTTGAAATGTACTACTGAGGAAAAAAAAAGCAAACCCAAACTAGAGGCAAAGACTAAAAGACAATTAATCATGACGAATTTTGTATACCCTTGCAAATAATTGTTTTAACAGCCTTATCTTATATTAAAGTAATATCTACTCCAATTTCGTTAGATGTGGCGATATTTAGCTATATAATAAAGCTAAACGATTTTAGAGAAATTTAATAAAATCGTTCAAATTTCTACAAAAAGTAAAAATTCGTAAAATTTTTCATATATATAGAAATATAGGAATATATAGAAATAATTATCATTCGATTTTAATATTTATTTTGAGCTAACACGCTGGAACTGATCAATAAATGTACATGTAGAAAGTAGTTTCTCTATTGGCAAACTTTCAACTAAAATCTACATGCTCCTTTTCTAAGAGTATCCAAAAAAAAAAAACCCCAAAAAAAAAAAGTACTAATAAGCAAAAGGCAAATTTCATGTCGAGTAGTCACAAATCGAGTAACTAAGCTTTAACTAAAAAACATTGCCAAGCACCGTGGTATGATTGTTAATAAAAACAAATGAAAAAAGCTATTATTAAATTAAAAAAATGGTTTAAAAAACAATAAAAGTCGAAAAATAAGGTACTAACCAGTTATTTAAGAGTTCAATTGTTAATTAACGTCACTTATATACTATATATATATATATAGTCATATGATTTCTACAATGTAATGAAACATATCGTTAAATTACAGAATTAAGAACAGAAGTAAATTCTTATAAAAGATAACTAAATAAAAGTTTACCAAAATGTGGAAAATAAATATATATAAATTATATATCTTAGTTTGGGATTGATATAAATTATATATATTAGTTTGAGATTTTTATATAGAAATAGATTTATAAGCTTTGCTCATAACTCAATTTTCAAAAAAAAAGGTTTCAAATATATGATTCCAATACTTTTAATAGAAATTTTCGATTTTTGCAGAGCTTTTCTATTAACTTAAAGCCTAAATAGTTTTCGCTGCATTTTTAAACATTTATGTACCACGGTGGCAAAATAGCAAGGGTCACTTTAAGAGTTGTATGCAAGCAATTGCAGTCGGGTGGACATTTCAGCCAAAAGTCAAAACCATCATCATCATCATCTTCAGGTCAGAGAAGGGCCGCAATCCAAAAAAAAAAAAAAAATGTTAAAAAAAAAGGAAAAAAAAAGTTTGAGCTTTTCTCTATGGGGAACAAGCGATGGAGATGGAGAGTTAGGGGGAAACGTAGTGTTTGGTTTCAGGCAATGGCCACAGATGCTCCAACTGCAGATACTTCTTAGATGAGAATGAGATACAGGAGATGGGAGATGGAGATGAAGAAAGAGGAGTTTTGTTCCCTCTTTGGGCCTGGTGATGAGCACAAAAATTAAATCGAAAATGCAGGAAAATGGTTATTTTTCCTTTTGTTTCGCCACAGCCTGGCACTGCTGTGTTCCACTTGTTACATTGCCTGTGGTGCTGGTGCTGGTGCTCCCACTTACATTACCACAACCTACTCCCACTTTTCTCTATCTGTGTGTATGTGTGTGTGTGTCTTTGCCATCCTTATTCAATTGTCTCCCGCGAGAGTTTGTGGAGCACGCTTAATGCGAATCCTTATTACCAGTGGGAACTAAGTACTGGATACTTGTACATTTCCATTCCCACTACCATTTTCCTTCATGGTTCTTCTTTTTTTTTTCCTCTTTCTGGCATTCTGCTTCTTTGTTTTTTTATTTTCCGTACCCAAATTGAGAATTTAAGTGATTTCATTATTCCAGATTATGGACAATGCAATGATTTACTCAGCACTCGGAGATGGGAAAATGTAAAGAGAGTAGAAAGGGTAGTAGAAGTAGTCAGTAGCTGTGCCCTCAACACATCTCATCAAGTCATCCCCAAACCATTCAGTCAGGTGCCTTCATCATTTTTCGTTTGCTCTCCCTCTCTCTCTCTCTCTCTCTCTCTCCCACTCTCTCTTAGGTCTCTTTTTCACTGCAATAAACTGTATTTAAGAAGCAAAATTAGTCCAGACCAGAATGAGGTAACAAAAGTTCTTCATTTTGTTGCTTTTTCCATTCTTTTGGCTGCTTATTTTCGTCTTATTTTTTTTTTTTTTTTTTTTTTTGGTAGGGTCAACACAGTTAAAGTTCCTGTTAAGGACTTGGACAACCTGCTTTTGCTTCCCTTCCCAGAAATTGTAAAGAGTCATGAGTAAAACAACCTAGCGAAAACGAAAAAAAAAAATAATAATAACTGTCAAGACATTACTGTAAAAGTATATGTATATATATATACTAGATTCCTCTTAACTGTATTTATTATAACATCTGCCAGTTACCTAGTAAATAGAATCATGAGAAATTCTTTACTTAGTTCACAACTTAGAGAGGGTATTAAAACTTCGTTATGGTCAATATATTTTATGCTTCCCTATGTTTTTCTTTTTTTTTTTGTATTACTGTTTCTTGTTGTTGTTGTGTCGTATGAAAAGAGAATTTCATTAAATCGAACAACGCAACCGAAAAAAACGCGAAAGAAGAGAAAAAATAACAACAACAATACGAATTGTAGAGAAAGTAAAAAAGCAAACGAAAGAAACTTTTAATTCGTTCATTTGAAAAGGTGAAGCGTATGAAAATTGTGTAAATGTTAAGCAAGAACCAAACATTGGACTGCAGGGTAGTTGTTGTTGTTGTTGTTCCGAGTGGTGGTGTGGGGGCGTTTCGGACAGATTGTATATAGTAGACAACGTGACAACCGATGGACAGATCTTCCATCTACACAGACAATGACAAAGGGCGTATAGAGGAGCAAAGCGTGAGTCGTGAATCGTCGGGGTCACCCACTGACATAGACAAAGGGGATGTGCTCCGGTTACGGTTACGGGGGCGTATATATTGCAAAGGAAACGCACACATCAGCACATAATAGTTATAAAAAATAAAAGCACAAAGCAAAATAGCCGACAACAAAAACAACAACGAAAAAGAAAAAACAAGAAAGGAAAAAAAAATAGCACACGAAACGCGAAACGCGAAATACAGAAAATGGGCGACAACCAAACAGACGGAGAAAAAAAAAGGCAACAAAACAATGCAAGACGTTCATGGGTGGGAGTACACGAGGGTGCGGGTATTGGGGTGCGCGCCGAATGCCCTCAAGCGGAAAAAACAACAACAACAACGAAACAAAAAAAACAAAGAAAAAAAATTCGATTTAATTTTATTTGCAGCAATAAAGCCGCAAATTCAATTTTCGCGCCACGCAGGAAACAAACTTCTCCCCTGGCAAGAGAGGGAAGTCTTGTCCATCTGCTACGAGTTGTGATCTTAATGGATGCGGGGGTTCCCAAACAGGACACTGTGTATATATCTGTGTGTGTGGGGAGGGGGAAGGTATGAGGAGTATCAATGTATCATAAAGCAAAAGTGATTAATGTCAAAGTATTCAGACACTGTATAAGGAACCAATTGTGGGTCAGACACGTTTTCCATTGCAGTTACATGAAGAACACTAAAGAGAATAGAAGTAGAAGAATAAGGTATAGAGCAGAGATAAATAAGAACAAAAGTACATGGTAAGATAAATGAAAATAAAAAGATCAGATGAAAAGTGATAAAAACAATAAAAAGAAAAATTATTAAACAAATATAAAAATAAAAAGCAAAATTGAATAGAAAAGAAAGAAGAACAAAAAGATACAACTAAAGGGATAAATCTTTTATAATTAAACAAAAAAAAAATAAGAAAAACAATAATGCTAAAGATGGGAATAAAGATTTAAAAATAGTTTAAGAAAAATGGAAGAAAAACAAAGAAATAGAATGGGGAAAGTAATAATTATAAAAGACCTTAAACTAATTTAACTAATTATCTTACCGTTTCTCTTTCCCTCTCTCTCTCTCTCTCCCTAGGTGCTGTGTAACACGGGCGGTCTCGACCAGATACCATTGCGCCAATTGCCAGCAACTGTTGAGAATTTGGCTTTAACTAAAAACAATTTTCCAATTATTAAACCGGATTCATTTGCTGGTCTGCGGGCATTAAAGAAACTCTCATTGGATGGAAATAATATAACGCGTATTAAACAATTTGCATTTCGTGGTCTACCCCGTCTTAAGGAGCTATCGATACAGTATACACCATTGCAGACAGTTGCCCAATTTGCATTTGCTGGTCTACAGAATCTATCGACAATTCTGTTAAGTCACAATCAAATCCAACGTATCGAAGGCAATGCATTTGCTGGTACCTCAAATATTAAGTTAATTTTGCTAACAAACAATCCATTGATACGCATCGATAGTTCGGCCTTTTCGAGTTTAACGAATGTGGGTCACTTGATATTACCATCGGGGATAAGGAGTATCGAACAGGACGCCTTTTTTGGCATGGATGCAGTCGGTCTACTTAAATTGGCCTATATGGATCTGAAAGAGATATCACCATTCACTTTTCGTGGCCTGTCGAATGTCCTACTATTGACACTACAGGAATCGGATTTGGGTGTAATTTGTGCCGATGCATTTACGGGTCTCACTCAAGTGGATACATTACAAATATTGAACAATAAGATTGATTCCATTGAGGAGCTGAATTTCACTAATACGGCTGCCATAAAACATTTAAAATTCCATGGCAATCATGTACTTGAAACACCCGATCCTAATGCCATAATTGTTGATGGTGTCGATCATCTGCAATTAATCAACAATCATTTTCCCTGCGGCTGCCACATACATACCCTGCTAGATGGACCGTTAGCCGAGGGTGCACACAATCTGAGTGATTTTCTTCAAAAGAACTATTGCATCTCGCCGCTGGAGGTGAATGGGAGGGTGATGAGTGAATTGGATATTGATTCAATCGGTCGATGTTCGGATCAATTGACTAAGGGCAATTTGGGCTCATCGGCAGCATCATTGGCCCTGGGCATTAAATGCTCCATGTTCCTGATGGCAGTGGCCAGTTGTGTGGAATGGCGTTATGTGCAACTCTTGGCAGAGCTTTTTGCCTGGCGGCGGCGAAGGAAACGACGAAGGCCAAACAGCTGCACTAGCATCAATTAGAACCAAACAAAAAACCAAAAAAAAAAAAAGAAGAAAGCAAAAAAAAAAAAATCACTCACTTGTGTAAGTAAAATAAACGGAATGGCGAATGGGTAAACTGTAATAGTAAGTAAGACAATTCAAGTTAGTCAGTCAGTCAGTTAGTCAATCAGTCAGTTAGTCATTCAATGCTTAATCCCACTCAATTCCTTAAAATGATTTCTTAGCCTTAAATGCAGCAGCAGCAGCAACATCACTTAGAGTATCCTTAATCCTTGATACCCTACAAAGAATTTTAATTTTTAAAATTATATTTATCCTTGGAAATTCTCACTCAACTCCATTTTATAAACCAATTAATCATTAAAGTTTTCTTTAAAAGTCTTAGCCAACTTTTTTCTCTTATGATTTTTTTACAAAGCTAACAAAAATTATAACTGAAAGATCGCTGCTTTATCTATATATAACTTATTATACCCTGTACCCATAGGGTAAAAGGGTATATTAAAGTCGCTAAAATGTATGTAACAGGCAGAAGGAAGCATTTCCGACCCCATAAAGTATATATATTCTTGATCAGCATCAACAGCCGAGTCGATTGAGACATGTCCGTCTGTCCGTCCGTCCGTCTGTCCGTCTGTCCGTCTGTCCGTCTGTCCGTCCGTCCGTATGAACACGTGGATCTCAGAGTCTACAAGAGCTAGAGCAACCAAATTTGGTGTCAGCATTCGTGTAGTGTCTACGCAGATCAAGTTTGTTTCAAATTTTTGCCACGCCCACTTCCGCCCCCGCAATCCAGGAAAAACGAATAACTAGAGTAAAATTAAAGGTAGCGTATTTTTATTTGGCAGACTGAATAATATGGCCAAAAGGTATCAGCTGACCAAATTTAGTCGAAATCGGGCAAAAAATATCGAAGATATTTCTATATACATTTTGTACTGAAATGCCATGTGCGACATTGCGTCGTAAGTGTGAGCGAGATAGCTTGCGTTCGTTACTGCCGCTTGTGAGGAAAATTTCAGTTTGAATTAATGGCAAATTTTAAGGAGTTTGATTTAATAAAGTTCCTCTACTTGGTACAGGGTATACTCAAAGTCGGCAGGGACGACTTGCTTGCTTCATTTTTTGATTTCATTACACAAATCTTCATTTTATTTTACTTTAAAATTAAGCAATAAGAATATATATAAAATTTTATATTTCTTTAATAGTTTGTATTAAATGTATCCACCTTTTTCCTCTCCAATAACTAGAGGGTATTAAAAGAGAGTGGAGAGAGAGAGAGAGAGAGAGAGAGAGGGAAAAAAGAACACAAAAAACGACAAAACGGAAACGGAAATTACAAATTCTATTCACTTGCCCGGTCTCTAATTTCATTGGCTCAGCCAGGGACCTTTCTCTATGTTAAACTTTTGCTATTCTTTAGACGCTTATCGCAAAGGATTTAGATTTATCTAACTTGATTATGATGGCAGGACGAAGCCAGTTGAAAACAAATGCCCAGAGAAATCATTGAAGGAAAATTAAAACTTTTGTTTACTTTTAAGTCTACGGTTTTTTTTTTTTTTTTTTTTGTTATATGTCCTGCTCTTGTTCATACTCCTTGTCCTTACTTCTGTCCTCTTCGTTTTGTATACATTCTCGTTCTCATTCTGTTCGTTCAATGTTTAGGTTTAGGACACAAAATTTTTGCATTTTACTTTTTTTTGTTATTTTCTTCAATTTTTTTTTGTGGCTTTTGAACTTTGGTAAACTCTTTCTTTTACTCTGTTCTTTCACAGCCTGTAGCTAAGGATATCTTCAATCAGTTTTGTTCGTCTCTTTCGTTTTTCCGTTTTTTTGTCCTTTACGGCTAATTGAAAGACCAAACATATAGCAGGCAAATGCAAATCAGATGCAGCAGCTGATACGTAAAGAATCAAATCGGTCTGTTAAATATATATATATATCTATATATATATATGTTCGATATTATTGGAAAAGAAGCAATAGTATAATCACGCAGTTAGATTAAATATTTATTTATATTTTTATGAACATTTGGTTTAATGTCATAGAACATGGATTAAGCAGAGACTTATGAAAAGTTTATCGATATATTTATCGAAAATATATTAGATCTGTTATCAATATATTTATCGAAAATCTATAAGATCTACTCAAATGATGATTAATAATGTCTCTTATTTTTTGATTTGAAGATGATATAGACAAGATTATGTTTTAAATAATGACAAGAAAACATATATATTCTCAATAAATCAAACGATTTATTCTCGAGTCGCTATATATAGTTTTTTAATATAAAGTTTTCAATTTTTAAAGATTTATCGAATACATTCTATGATTTAACTATTCCAATTCTTATATTATTTCTATTGCACTTTTCCTTCTTAATAGATTCTTATATAAAGATAAATATAAAAAGTTTCAAAAATTTTGTGGTGTCAATTTTAAAGATTTCTGATTCATGATTCTATATACAGCATTGTGTTTTGGTTTACCTGTTGCATAGAGTTCGGGTAACTGAATATATGCCCCAAGGAGATGGAGCATACGTTTTTTGTATTTCTTTTTAAGCTTCTTTCCACTTGGTTTTGTGTCCAGTGGCCAGCTTAGCACGTTTCCATCACTTTGGTTCTTTTTGCTACTATGCTTTCGACTGTCGCTTTCTTTCTATACCCCTCTCTTTCTTTCACTCTCTTTCTCTATATGTCCTTGGACCATTCTCTTGGTACGTAGCCTGACCACGCGCATTCTGTAGGCGCACTCAGATCGTTAACTTAATTGTTCCGCTTGAAATCCGAAAACTGCCAACGCCATTGTGGCGACTGATAGCAGTAGGAATAGTCACGCCCATGTAACTCCACTCGACTCCTTCACCCGTTCTCACATACCATCTATGTCCTGAGTGAATGCGGATGCCTACAGGAATGCAATAAAATTTGCCGTGACTAACAGAGAGAAGGAGAATGACAGAAAGAGAGAGAGAGAGAGAGAGAGAGAGAGAGGGGTGTAGCAATATGTTGTAGCATGAGTGATTATGCTGGGGACTGAGCAAGTGGTGCTAGCTAGTAAAGGCAGAGATGTTGCATGCCTCTGACTGCTCCACTGAAGGGCGCAACTCGTGCGTGCGTGCCTCTTCTCTGTTAGCTGGTTTGCTTTCTAGCTGTCGTGCAATCAGCAAATAGGCGACCGCAGCAAAAGTCGCGTAATTAACGCCAGGGTAACCAGTAACCATCATACTACGACCCACACACACAACCAGAACCTGAACCAGAACTCAATTCAACTTTCCTATTAGGTTCTCGTTTCCATGTCAAATTAGAGTCTAACGCCTCGACACTGTGATAAATTCTTTCTCTCTCAAAAAAAGAACAAAAAAATATATATAAAAATATAAAAACAGACAAGGAGAGAGAAAATGCAGTTAATTGAATAGACTAAATTAGTTGTTAACTAGACACTAAGCTGCATACTTATATTTTAAATGTATAGCAAGTTAAGTTCATGCAAAGTGTGTCAACTGGTTGGGAATTATAACCAGGTGTACTGAAAAAAGATTGTTCCATATAGGCAAACTTATAAAGAACTTAAGCTTACCCTTTTAATCATAAGCCTTAAAGTTAATTGCCAATTCAAAATGACCTTTGTTAGTTAGTTAAGTAAACTAACTAAATAATTTCTTGCTTAGTCATCATAGGGAACCCAAGTACTTCAACTTCCCATAGACTCTATCTCTCAATCTCTGGTTCTGCACTTTTGCTTAGTTCTCTGGCAAATTACCAACACCATAAATTAGTACCCCAAACCACATCGGACACTGTGTGTGTGTGAGTGTTCTAATGGGTGTGTGTACCTAAAATATGACACCGGCCAGTGGTGGGTTAAGCGATGTCCATTTGCGTGTCGCAAGACATTTTTTTTCCTTTTCTTTTTTTTTTTTGTATGTATTGGTCCTGTCCGGGCCTTTGTCCGCCTGTCTGTCCGTTCGTCTAACCGTTTATTTGTTTGTTTGTTTGTTCTTTTTTCTTTCCTTAGTTGGCCATTGCAAATTTATTGAGCTAATACAGAATTTAATCAGCCTCCGCTCTCTGTCACTCTCTCTTTCTCTCTCTCTCCCATTCTCTATTTCTATTTTTCTCAGTCAGTCTCTCTCACTCTCTATGTATATCCCGCTCTGCGTATTATCAGACGCTTGAACCATAAATAACTGGTTGGGGTCCCAGGTCCTGGGGTCCCAAAGTTCTACCCAACAGCTGGCGGCAGAAAAGGATTGGCATTGGCCCCTTACACTTCATTTAAAGTCAAGGAGTCGCACATAAATTTCCATGCACATAATTAAACTACCAAATGACAAAGCAAAATCGAGTTAAATCGAGGTCAAAAACGAGTAAAAGCAGTAGCAGCGGCAGCAGCAGGCCCATGTTGGGCATAGAGAGATGGAGTTGGAGGTACAGGTGGAGGAGGCAATGGTGTTGGAGTTTTTGGCGACAATGAGAATGGGCTAAAAGCCCAACAGCTTGCTATAGAAGATTACGAGTTAAATCGGTAGAATGAAGCGAGGGTAATACAAATGTAATAAAATATGCGACCAGATGACCCTTAACCTTTTCCCTTACACCACCAAACCATCAACCCGCTCACTCATTTTATGTGTGTGTGTGTGTGTATGTGTACAAAAATTAGTAAAAATCTATATGGGACATCTTGCTATTTCTGTTTCTATTCCTGTTCCTGTCAATTAGGCATTGAAATGCCAAAACTCTCCATCTCCATTAATAAAACTCAAACCAAACCCATCCGGCGTATGAGTAATACAATGAAAATAATACGTAATCAACAATAAACAACTTAAATAAGCTCATTAAAAATTAAGATCTAATAAAGATAAACAATGTTGATTATTTGTTTGAGTAGCTAATAGATAAAAGAGAAAGTAAAATTAGAAGAAAGTAGAAAATTTACTTTTTTAAATATAAAAAAAAAAAACACAAAACAATTAAAGCAGTTAAAAAACATTTAGTTAAAATTTTAAATTTCTTTAAAAAATTTGAAAAAATATTAACTAATTAATTAAACGTTGCTAAAAGAGATAAAGAATAAAAACCTTCTCTGTCTGTTTTACCTTGTCGCAATTTACTAGAAATTCCAAAAAAAAAAAGGAAAAGAAGAAGATGAGGAACAAGCAGAGTAAACGAGAAATGAAAGAAGTTTATATCGAAGCGTTTATTCTGTTTTCTGGTCTTAGATTGAGTCTGACAACAGAGTGGAAGAGTGAAAAAGGCCGAGGCACAAAATGCTTAAGTAAGCTTAGTAAGTTGAGCACACACACACACATACAGAGAGCCACCCTATAACCCCTAGCCATAAAGCATTTCTACACACATGTGCGCCCTTTTGTATGGTACAGTGAATCCCAACAAGAGCAATGGGCAACAACAAGAGTATGAGGCATCATCACTGCCTGTGTGGCAGAGTAACTGTGGCAGGCGGAGGCTCAACAATTTAAAAGTTAAAAACTTTCTTGCTGCCTTTAAAGCCTTTAAGTATTTTAATTATGTAGGATTTCATTTCTACCACCTCTCCCTCTCTCTCACTCTCTCTCTCTCTCTCTCTCTCTCTTGCCCTGCTTTTAGCTTACTGTATTTTTGGCCAAAGCCCAAGAAAATTTGTAGCTCTGGCAAAACTAATTGAAGAAGTTCGGGCACGTGTGCCTTTGCCCCCTTGTGCGTGTCTTTTAAGTTTAAACAAAAAAAAATATTGTTAGACAGATCTGATGTGACACATGCAAATCATATGAGCCAACTGTGTCTGAGAGTGTTGAGTGCTATAGCAGCATCTGATCATCATCATCATTATTGTCATCATCATTATCATCATCATGTCAAGACGCATTCTACTGATTGAGATTAGGATCATCTTTATTCTCATTCTTGACTTACGGTTTTTTGGAGTGTAAGAGTTGGATGGTGGGGGGGAAGGGGTTCTGATTCAGTCACATGCATATATAAATCAAATCAAATGCACAAACAAGCCGCCAGTGTGTACTAACAGATTTCTTGTTTTTTTTTTGGCCATGTTTAAAGAGAAATTCACAGACAGCGCAAAAGCAACAACCAAAGGCAAAAGCATAAGCGAGAGCGAGAGCGAGACTGTATAAAAGAGTGAGAGAGGCAAAGAGCAAGACATAAATCAAGGCGCCAACTTTGCATTGCACTTGCTAAAGGATTGAGCATATATATATGTGCACATATATCTATATAGTTATAGTATATATATATCTATATCTATATATATATGTATATATATATAGATAGGCATGCAAGTGCACTCGAATGTAGCTAGCTGAAAGGCACGACGATGATGATGATGTTGTCGTTCTTTTTTTTTGTTTGGTCAGGAGTGAGAGTTAGAGAGAGAGAGAGAGAGAGAGAACGAGAAGAAGTTGAGGGGGGGGAAACCATCAATCTGCCTGAGCTATGACAACGAAGCGTTTTATTGTTGTTAACATACGCATACACACACACACAGACACACACTCACATAGACAAGAAGACCAAAATAGAGATAAAGAGTGAGACAATAGAATATGGTAACTGTGTTACCAAATATATAACCATTTTTCAACACAGTTAACCTCAACTGGTTAAAGTCCCTAAAATTCAGTTAAATTTAAAATCTGTTTTTCAACTTATTATATATATTATTATATATATATATATATATATATATATAAAACTCTGTTTCAAAATGAACTCCTCTATATATTTTTATTATTGCCAAATTAAATTGTGATTTTTGCTTAATATTTTTTAGCAATTTTA
Organism: Drosophila neocordata; assembly: GCA_018903615.1. Taxonomy (NCBI): domain Eukaryota; kingdom Metazoa; phylum Arthropoda; class Insecta; order Diptera; family Drosophilidae; genus Drosophila; species Drosophila neocordata. Next base: position 1,940,912 of record JAEIGI010000015.1, read on the forward strand.
TTATTAAAAAATCAAAAAAAATTATTAGTGAAAAGCAATTGTTACTAAATATTAGTTATTTATAAAAGCTATTTAATATTTTTATACTGCCTTTTATATATCAATCACTTTTTTTAAACTAATAGATTCTTTAGCTCATTTTGTTGAGATTTTAATTACTTTCTTTAATTTGAAAAGTTTTTATTATTCTATATTTAGGCTTAGATATTATATATATTGTTATGGCCTTAGCTTATAGATTATATTAATTTAAATCGAGGCAATAAGAATATATATAATATCATGGTTGATTCCAACTTTTGTTTATATTTTTAAAAATTTGTATTAAAATTATTAGAAATATCAACATTTTTATTATTGCTTAATTAAAATAATTTTTATTTTAACATATTTATAATAACTAAATTAAAAGAATTTTAGATTTAACATTTTTTTATATATTTAATAATTAAGTAATATAATTTAAAGAATTATTTATCAATATTTTTATTTCTAAGCATTTTTATTATTACAAAATTAAAAGAATTATTTTAAAATAATAATTTTTCAACATTTTAATCTTTGTTTAATTAAAAGAAAAATAATATAATAAATAAAATAATAATTAAATAATTTAAATAATATAATGCTTTTTCTAAATTTTGCTTAATGAAATTATTTTTCAACATTTTAGTCCTTGCTTAATTAAAAGAATTATTTATCAATAATTTGATTTAAAATAATTTTCTTTTTATAAATTTTTCATTAATAAAAGAAATTGATTTAAATATTTTTTAACATTTTAATATTTACTTAATTTTTATTTTTATTATTGCAAAGTAAAAAAAATATTCTTTAAAATTTTTATTTTTGCTAAATTAAAATAAATTTTGTTTTTAAACATTTTTATTAATGCTAATTCATTTATTTTTTAGTCATTAAATTAAATTTTCAAATCAAAGATTTAAATTTGATATATATAAATATCGTTTATTAATTTTTGTTACCAAATTTTGTTAAATATTTTGAGAAAAATTCACATTTTCAGGAATTTCTTAACTTTTGATAATAAATATGAAAAGAAATCGTTTTATTTAAGCCAAACTTTTACAATTCTAATATAATATTCTTCTTAGGAAAAAAATTTCCAATTGACAAATATTTGAATTTCCAAAGAAAGAAATTTCCTGTATTAATATTCGTATATACCCGTTTATATATGTAGTTATATCAAACATTCCCCAAGTCAGCATATCTAACTAGGTTTTTCTTACATATGCAAAAAAAAAAACAAAAAAGAAAAAAAAAAGAAATGGAAAACGAAAGGAAAACGAATACAAAAATCTATGTAGCTACAAATTGTCAAACGTAAAACGCTGCAATTTTTCATTTTCATTCTATTGTATGTTATATGGCGGAGGAAGTCCTTGCAATGATGTTAGGGAGGGTTGGTGGTGTGTGTGTGTGAGTGTAAGGGGGGGTTATGTGTTTACGGAAAATCTGCTTCTTTGGCGACTGCTGCGTCTGCTATTGCTGTTGCTGCTGCTGCTGCTGCCACTCAGCTGAATTCTGGCTAATCCTGCATACCCTGACCCTGAGGGCATCTCGTTTATTTATTTATTTGTTTGTTTGTTTGTTTGTTAGTTTGCTAGTTGTTCTATTTGGTTATTTTCAATTTAACAATTGTACTTATTTTTTATTTCCATTTTCCTTCTTCTTATTGGCTTCTCTTTTTTATACAATTCAATTGCATAATGCGAATGCCAATACTAAATTATTATATCGAATTTCGATACGAGTTGTGTAAATCATAAAAGTACAACAACAACAACAAAGGCAACAAAAAGCAAACACAAAAAAAATTTATATATAAAAAATACAAACATTTCAATACCCTTTAGTCATAAGTTAAATTGGGTATACGAATGTTAAAAAAAAAAAAACAAAACAAACAATTTTATATTTATAAAAATCTTATTTTTAGTGTTGTATAATTTGATCTTCTGGGTATGTAGATAAAATTGAGAAACTCTGTTGCCAGAATACCCTTAATATAATATGCAGTATATATAAATATATATATACATATATATAGTTAAAGATCAAGCCAGTGAAATACCTATAACATTCTTACTCATATAAAGGATATATAAAAGTCGGCTAACTGATTTTACGTTTTTCTTTTTATGTTTTCCAAACGCTTTTTTGTTGTTTTTTTTTTATTTTTATTGTTCTTGTTTGTTTATCATAGTGATATGTAGTTCATAAATAACTGGACAATTTATTGGCCAATTAATAAAAAAGCAATTTATACCAGTTAAAGCAACAATACAACAACAAAGATGCATCTATGTACATCTACATCAATATCAACATGAACATCTACATTACTTAGCCAAAGAGAGAGAAAGATGTTTAACTGTTTGTATGTATATGTATGTGTGAGTATATATATATATATATATATATGTATGAAACATAAATAATGTAATTATATATATATATATATATATAAATGGCCCAGTCTAGTCAATTAATGCCACAGCAGTGTATCTTTATATCTTTGTATTTGGTAACTGGTATATATACATATATATATATATATATATATATATATATATATATATATATATATATATATATATCTACTAACAATAGTTTAACTAAAACTATAACTAAACATAAATTTATACTTATTTTATAAAAAAAAAACAAAACACATAAAATAATGATAAATGAATAAAACTATATGCGTATGTATATATATATATATATATACATATATACTATTGATATGGATAAATATGTGATAAACCTATAAAAAAAAAACTACAAAATTTGTTTTCTTTTTATAAAATGGGTAATAATGATGAGAACTTTGCACGTGACTGTACATATTAAGTGAACAAAGATCTCCTAAAACAAGCCACTCGATCAATTAAACATACATTCGCTCTATATACATACCATACCATACATACGACATATATATATATACATATGTACACAGATATATATATATATATATACATATATAAATGCATATTATGCTTAGCTAACTTAACCTTAAAACCGAAAAAACTAAACAAAATAAACTAATTAATTATGTATAGAGATTAAAACAAACGCTCAAGTAAAATTCAATGATGGCAAATTATTTGCACAAAGTGCTTAAATAAAAAACTTAAAAAATAAAAAAAAAATACAGAAGAAAAATATAGAGAGAGAGATCCTTGCATAATTCCTCAATGAATTTAGCTTGACGTTTGACGTAGAAACAAACAACAAATTGAAATTGGCAAACAAAAATTTGAATAAACATCGAATGGACTGAGAAATCAATAGATTTCATTTGTTTAATTAAATCTAGAGTTATTTGTACATTCATTATGATTCACTGACTATATGCAAGAGTATTACATATATGTACATATGTATGTATGTATGTACATTTGTTGCCGATTGAAAGTTTGAAACAAAAGTTACTCAGAGAAAGTTAGTCAATTATTCATGTTTATTCAATTCTCGCACACAATTTCCAAAATATTTTCAATGTGTGAGAAATCAATTGATAAAGAGATTATTATTAAATATAAACATATATACACACAGACATATGTATATATATACATATATACTCATATTTTCCAGACAAACTTTTCAATATTGCAATTAGCCAATTATTGGAAATAATGTATGGGAAAAAGTTGTCTATTTGTGTGTATAATTTGTCATTAATCGGGAAAAAAATGAGTGAATAAAATGATATATATATATATAAACCAAACCAAGATGAGTCTATATAGATGATAAAATGATTTTATATATCTAAAGGCAAGACAAATCCAATTAGATCTAAAAAATCAAATCAAATCAATATATATGTGTACATTGAGATTCTTTTCATTTTTTTAGAAATAAAATAAAATTGTTTAAATTTAAGCTAAAGAAATAAAGAGAAATGGCTTCAAATTTTTTTATTTTTTTTATATAGAAAACAAACTGAATAGATTGTTAACAAATTATTAGTTTAATATATAATTTAAATACATAAAATACTTTCAGTTAAATGCAAATCATTTTCTATATAAGATTTTTATATAAAAAGTTGCTTAAAAGAAAACTTTTTAAGTTAAATTTTTTTAAAATATAAATATATAAAATAAATTCTCAATTTTGTTTGCCAATGCCAGTGAAAATTGTTATTAGAAAAAAAAAAGAAAATATCACAATAAAAATATAAAAAAATATATATAGTAGTAACTTACAAATATTCTATATATATATATATATATATATATATATATATAAATATAAAAATAGAGGAAAAGTATATTTTTTTTTTTTTTTTTTTTTTGTTGACGCCTATCTATCTCTTTTGCTCTGCTTCACATTGTGATTGTGAATGAAATGGAAAATAAATGTATTCTTAGCCGAAAAAGAAATGTTAAAACAATTGTTGCAATTGTAAAATAGCATAATTAATAAACTACTATATAAATAGATATATATATACATATATAAACCTATATATGAGATATATATATACTTACATATATATATGTAACTGTATTATCTGTCTTATTTTGTGTCTAATTTAATTAATCATATTTAAGCATATTCAAATAATGTTAACTGTAGATTTAATATGAGATTATTACAGGTGCAAAAACAAAAAAAAAAAACAAAAAGAAGAATGTGTGTGTGTGCGTGTGTATGTTGAATTAATTTTTTTTTTTTTTTTTTTTAAGTGAGCATATTGACAAGCGATAACCGATAACGATAATGTAATAATCAAATCTTCTATGATGAGCCAAACAAAAAACAAACAACAACAACATAAACCTAATAAAAATTCAAAAGCCAAAGTCAATAGATTCTTGATTTTTCTATACAAGGGTATAAAGTAGGCGTGGCATAGTAAAGGGGACTTACAAAGAGCTGTATGGAGTTAGGCTTCTTGGGTTAAGGAGGTTGTATGGGGGGGGAGGGAAAGGGATGATTCTATGGCTAATACATAAATCAAGCATTGGCGCAACGCAGATGCTTCCCAATGTCCGTTGATAGTCTGAAACCCGCGCAAGAGTAAGAGAAGAAGGAGAGTATAGACTTAAAGCTTGCCCATTGTCCTAGCTTGGTTGTGGTCCTTTTCTCTACTCTACGTTTTGTATTACCATCTTTTGCTGTTGCCTGTTCCGCTTTGCTAGTTTTTTATTTACGAGTATATGCCGCAAAAGCTTTAAATGCGTCACCAGCAACAAGGAAATGGCAATGTAGATAGAAATGGAAAAGGAGAAGGACTCCAGCCACGACGAGGACAACAGCAACACAGCAATTTCAGCAACAATAATAAATATCGCGAGTCAACCGCAGCCACAGCAAAAATGCAAAAAAAAAACAGAAAAAAACAAAAAAAAATTTACCAACAACAAAAAACTGGAAAAACAAAACACACACGCTGTTATTCTACTACCCTTTCCATGGCCATAACCCCAACCATCAGACCACCCTCTCCCCCCTTCCCTGGGCTCGCGAAACGAAAGACAAATGTATGCATAAGTCGCCTTTCCTGTATCTGTAGAAAGAAGTTGCAGGCAGCCCCAGAAATGATTTCACCCAGTTGTATCATAGTCTCACACACTGACTATCAACAGTTAGTGTACGCCAACAAAATAAAAAACAAAACACCAACAAATTTAGAGGGAGAGAAAACAACCAAAAACCAAAAAAAAAAAAAAATAAATAAAAACAATCAACTTTTCCTGATAAATTTCCCCTTAACCAGAAAACCATTTTTGGAAAAATCAACTAGTTACTCAACTACCGCACAAGGACACCATTTGGCCAATTACTTTTGTGGCCACCTGTAGTAAGCAAGGTTTAAAGCTGCGGCTGGAGCTGCGGCTGACTTGTTGGCGTGTCTGTCTGTGTGTGTGTGTGTGTGTGTGAACGAAATATGAGAGGCATTAAAAATTAGTCCAAAGTACTGCTAAGTGCGGAAGCAGCCGCGCAATGGCCAAACTACATATCAACGACAGCAGTTTCGAAAACTGAACTGACAATAAAGTAGAAGACAGAGACAAACGAAATGGTATAGGGGTTGGGGATTGAAATTGGGGTTTTTATATCCAACCAACAAAATAATAAATTAAATTAAATACTCTAACTTTAAATCAGTTTCGTCTTAAGCTTATCTTAGCTTATCAATCAGCATCAAAAGGGTAAGTAGACAAAAAGAAAACATTTACTTTAAAGTAAGTCTCATTCACATTTACTATATATTACTTCAATATCTTAAATGCTTATCCCATAGATGTGGCAAATTTCTAATTAGGCATAAACGATTACATTTATATCCAACACTTTCTATATATATACATACATACATACATATATATATATATACTATCCTTGCAAACAAATGGCAATGTAAAAGCAGTCAACCGATTTTTAAAATGTTCCAATTTAATGAGAATCAGTGAAATTAAACAAATGTTTCGATACATTTTTATTTTGAGAAAAAACTATTTGACTTTATTGATTAACAAATACCCTAATTATTACTTTAGCTATATCCAATAGCCATTTTAAACTAATAAAAGTAACTAACTTTTCGTTTCTTTGCTAAATGCAAATTTATAAAGTTTTGGTAGTTACTTTATATATATATATGTACATATATATTATATATTTGCCGATTTCTACTTCTTTTTGCAGTTACAGAAAAACAAAGTTTTCTTAATAAAGCCAAAAGTTTCTTAAAATATTAATAATACGACATGTTGTCCAATTGCTTATATTGGAAAAATTGCAAATTTAAGGTAGAAATCTTTTTGAAATTTTACTCTAAGTTAAAAATTAAATTGCTTAAGAAATTCTAGTTAAAGAAAGTCTCTTAAAGCTAAAGATTCGATAAAATATTAATCATACGACATGTTGTCCCAATGTTTATATTGAAAACAATGAAAATTTGTTCTCTTTTAAATCTGAAAATTACCCTAAATTAAAAATAAACTTTACTTGAAAAGTTCTACATAAAGAAAGTCTCTTAAAGTCAATGGTTTGATATAATATAAAGCATACAACATGTTGTCCAATGCAAAATTAAACATATTAAACTTTTTCAACTCTGTAATTTACCTAATTTATCTATTAAACAAAAAAAAATTAATTAAAACACAGTTCTAGATAAAGAAAGTCTTTTAAAGCCAAAGCTTTAATATAATATTAATCATACGACATGTTGTCTAAATATTAATGTAGCAAAATTGAAAATTTCCAACAATTTAAAGTCTGTAAATTACCCGAAATTCAAATAGGATTCACTTAAAAAATTCTAATTATCTTTATTAAGCGTCCAAAAATGTTTTCCTTGACTCATGTCACATATATATAACCCATTTCAGTAAAGGATTCATTCAGTATTATAGTATGGTATTGCAGTCGTTAGTATTTAGCCAACAAACTAGTTAGCATGCCCAAAGCAACCAGGGCAGACAGAGCACCCAGAGCACCCAGAGCACCCAGAGCAGACAGAGCAGGAAAGCTTTGCGACCATATTTTCACTGTCCAGTTAGCGTTCTATATATATATCTATATATATATATATATATATACCAACAAATATGTATATGTGTAAGTGCGTGTGTGTGTGTGTGTGTGGTGGCGTTAGCTGTGTTGGTCGAAAAATTTAATGCCACATTTAGCACTGGCGACGACAAAAGAGCGAGTGAATGAAAAAGAGTAAGAGAGAGAGGGGTATAAAAAGCGACAATGCAGCGCGATTTAAAAGCCCCGAAGTATGCAGTGGAAAATTGTTGTTTTGTTTTATTGGGTTTTGCATTTTCCTATTTTTTCCCATTTTATACCCTGTACCTAGAGAGCATAAAATAAGCGAGCTTAATTACAATGCACATATTCCATATACTTGTGATAGCTCTCTCTCTCTCTCTTTCTCAGAATTGCATATGAAAGAGAGTAAAAATCAACGTTCTCATTTAGAAGCAGAGCAAATAGCTTTTAAATTTGTTTATGCTCAGAGAAGAAACAATTTGCGATCAACAGTTAGTGTGTGTTGAGATAAGAGAAAAGAGTATAAGAGAAAAAATATAAGAGTGCAATGTAGATAACTTACCACATGCTTTCTATTAGTTATATATAAAATTACTTCACTTTCAAATAAGTCTAAGAAGTTTTTTCCCTCCCATATAGGGTATATCTAAGTCGATGCCTAAGCCTTGATTTTAAGTTGTTTTTATACCCTGTACCCATAGGGTAAAAGGGTATATTAAAGTCGCTAAAATGTATGTAACAGGCAGAAGGAAGCATTTCCGACCCCATAAAGTATATATATTCTTGATCAGCATCAATAGCCGAGTCGATTGAGACATGTCCGTCTGTCCGTCTGTCCGTCTGTCCGTCTGTCCGTCTGTCCGTCCGTCCGTCCGTCCGTCCGTCCGTCCGTCCGTCCGTATGAACACGTGGATCTCAGAGACTACAAGAGCTAGAGCAACCAAATTTGGTGTCAGCATTTGTGTAGTGTCTACGCAGATCAAGTTTGTTTCAAATTTTTGCCACGCCCACTTCCGCCCCCGCAATTTAGGAAAAACGAATAACTAGAGTAAAATTAAAGATAGCGTATTCTTATTTGGCGCACCTAATAATATGGCCAATAGGTATCAGCTGACCAAATTTCGTTAAAATCGGACAAGAATTAGCGAAGATATATCAATGTACGATTTGCACTGAAATGCCTAGTACGACACTGCGTAGTAAGTGTGAGCGAGATAGCATGCGTTCGTTGCTGCCGCTTCTGAGGAGAATTTTAGTTTGAACTGATGGCAAATTTTAAGGAGTTTGATTTAATACAGTTACTCTACTTGGTACAGGGTATACTCAAAGTCGGCAGGGACGACTTGCTTGCTTCATTTATTTTGTTTTCAGTTTTCCCTTTTCAAACTAAAAACAAAACAAAAAGAACAAGGAGAAGAGGAGCAAAAAAAAAACGCATTTCAGCAGTAGGTTGCATTCACAATCAGAGTTTAGTCCATTGGCCATCGAATGGCATAATTGGCAAGTTGTATCCATTTATGGTATTGCAAGGCAAGGGCAGGCAGGCAGCAGGTGGTTGTAGGTAAGGGGAAAATCGCTTAAACTGTGCACACCAATAAATTTAAAGCAGCTTAAGCGACAGTAACAACAAAAGCAGAAACAGAAAACAGAGGCTACTTTTAACTGGTGGGTGGAAGGCAAAGGATATGGAAGAACAGAAGGTTCGTTGTACGAACCAACTGTCTTTCTCTCTCTCTCTCTCTCTTTCTATCTACATTTCATCCATTTCTAGTGAACGACTGACCAAAAAATTGTTGCAATTAAATGCAAATCACTAGAGAACATTGACCAAAATCGGGTAGCAGGGCGAAAAGACAAGTTGGAACTTGAACTTGCCTGTTGTTAGTGCCACAATAGTGTGGCCAATGGGTGTTTAGTTTGCTGGCAATAATGATGATTACGATACTGATGATAATGATGATGATGATGATTACGGTGCCATCAAATGCGCATAGGTAAACACATCACACAGTGCGGACAGGTGAACAGGCAGACAGACAGCCGGCATATTGCAGCACTTACTTATGCACATAGAACACAGATACCCACATATACAAACATATAGTAAATGCTTATATCTAGACATATACATACACATATATAGATATATATATATATCTAAATTAGGGTTGCTCAATACTAAGAAAATAAGTTTAATCGGGTCTTACTTTTACTGGTTTTCTTAGTTTCATTTGCATTTAGCTGATAATCTTAACATTCAAAATTTTTAAAAATAAACTTAAAATATTAAGAAAAAAGAGCAGCTAAAGGGCTTATAGAAACTTTACACTGAACAACATATAAAAAGACATTACTTAGAACCAGAAGAATTAAGCTTTATATATTAAACTAGACCAAACAGGTGGAATAATTAAAACTTTTTTTGCATAGAATTGTCCAATTCTTGAAAGGATGCACCCTAATATATATATATGTATATGTATGCATGTGTATGGGTTGATAAATTCAACATATTAGTTATGTGGCCTCTACTTCAGCTCTGTTTTCACTTGCTGCACAAACACAACAAACGCCATTCAATTGCAATTCCATGGAATGCATTTTCGGATACCGAAGCCCAGACAAACACTCATCATATATATATGTATATATATATTTCAAAAATACAGATATATATATAGAGAGAGTATATATACATATAGACATGAAAGAGACTGAGTAGTAAAAATGAATGTCCTGGTTAGAGAGAGAGAGAGAGACAGAAGTTGCCCCTTTTGTTTGGCCATGAAATAATCCTTTAAAGACCACAAAACGATTTTATTCAATTAAAATGTCAAAACGCTGTTTGTTTTCGTTATTTAATGCAATAAATATTTACCAACTCTCTTTTTCTCACCACCCCCGACCCCTCTTATGAATTATTCATACAAAAAGTATCTAAAGTAACAAATACTTTAAAATAAAACACATAAATTTTTATCTTTTTAGTTTTAAATATAAGAAGAAAAAAAGTAATAATACAATTAATTAAAAGTAATCTAATTGAAAGCTTAGAAAATAATTTAAAACAGCAAAGTTTTATTATATAGTACAAAAATTGCTAGAATAAGGAATTTATTTCCAATTTTTAATAAATTAGAAAGAAAATTGTATTTATATATATTTTATTTAGACTAATTTATATAATTTATATAAAGAAAATCTAATTTAAGCTGAAAACTAAAGATCTTTCTAACAAGATTAATAATTTCTATAACTTAAAAACTTCTTTGAGAAATATTTTTGTAATTCTTAAAATTAATAAAATTTTAGCTTAACTTTATAAAACTTTATTTTATATTATTAGTTAAGGCAATCAAGTTAATTTAAAAATTAAATTCCAATTTAAGACTATAAAAATATTCCATTGACAGATTTCTACACTATCAAAGACATTATTCTATTGTTTACATTATCATAATAATGATAATGATTATGAAATTTCATGGCAAACCTTTGAATTTTCTTTTCCCCTTACTTATTCCTGAATGGTTACTTGAACCCACGTAGGCGTGGCCGATAATTTGTTGCTGTAAGAAGGGAAATATTTTTGGCTTATTGCGAATTTTGGGCACGTACTGCTCATAAAGACTATTTACGATTCTAATAAAAAGTGAACCCTCAACCTAAGAATTGAAGTTCAGTTTGGGGTAGTAAAGGGGGCAAGGGGGATATACAAGTTGCTCGTGTGCTATGTATAAGTGTGTATGTGTGTGTGTGTGTATGGAAATTGGTTAAAATTTGCTATTAATTAAATTTCCAGAGATGCTTAAAAATTTGCATTTGCATTTAATAAACATCACAAGTAAATGGCAACTGGTCATGGGTAATGGTCAAAAAGGAAAATATCCCTGACCGGGCATTGTCAAAGGATTGCATAAAACAAAAAGAATGCGTATGGCTATAAAAAAAAAAAAAAAAAAAAAAACAGAAAACAAAAATATTTAAAGCCCAACAGAAATAAAACAAAAGCAACCTGATCTCCTCTTTGAACAAAAACATTGGAGCAACAGCCATGACAATCACTATGACGCCGATGATGATGATGACAATGACAATGACGACAGTGATTCTCGCCCTCCATCTCCTCATCTATGCACAACTTGATCCGGCAAACGCTTTATTTACCAGCCAATTGTTTTTGTTGGTATTGGCTTCTTTCATTCTGCACTGGTTGCATTTTTATACCTTTGCCACAGCTTATACTACAACGAATTTAATGGGTATCAAAAATGATATTCGTTACCTTGATAATCCCTAACAAAGACCAAAGAAATAGTTATTAGTCATATTAAAAACTTTAAATGAGATTCTCAAGATATTTTAATTATATAAATCATTTAAATTAATTCAAATATTATATTAAAATCGAAATTCATTGTGTTACAAATAAAACTTTTGATAATTTTATACGTTTCTAACACTCTTATGCCCGACGTAGTGTTGGTTAAACATATGTTAAGTGCAAGAGAAACAACTTTTAATAATTTTACACATTCCTAACACTCACCCTCTTAAGCACAAATAAGTGTTGGTTAACGTAGACATATGTTAAATTTGAGAAAAAAAAACTTAAAAGAGTCTTACGCTTTCCTAACAATTATACTCTTCTGCCCAACATAGTGTTGGTTAACGTCAAGTGCGAGCGAAACCACTTTTAATAATTTTATACATTTCTAGCACTCTCTTATCCCCAGTGTTGGTTAACATAAAAAAGTCAAGTAAAAGTTTCTTTTATTATACATTTTCAAGGGTATACCCTTAGCCGATATGATATCCAAGAAAATGAAAAGCATTTTCTACGTGTTCATTGGTTGCATTGATTGCCATCTACCTGGCTACCTGGGTACCATTCCAAAAGTAGAAAATGTTACGTTCCTTCTTGTTTTTTTTTTTTTTTTTTTTTTTTCTCTCTTTTTGGATTGGTTTTACCCATTGGCGGCTGCTCGTTTTAAATCAATACAACAAATTTCGCGGGTCGCCATGGAACCGGTGGGCGGTCGGAGTTGCAATCTGCTACCATTTCGCCCACAAACCAATCTGCTTCTTGTGCCGTTTAAAATGTTCTGAGTAATTAACACGCGGCGTGTGTAACCCCAAATGGTCATAGCAGGAGGAGTTGGTAATCGTTTGGTATGGGTGAATGAGACCAATGATGATGGAGATCGGGTTGGTAGAGGGTAAGAGAGTGGTTGATGTGTGAGTGTGTGTGTGTTGGATTGGGTTGGGATTGCCACAACTGGGCAAATGTGCAACGTAAGCGCTGCAATAGCAATAGCAGCAGTTGAGGAAGCAGCAGCAGCAATCCACGCACATGGCCAAAAAGTTACACGTCCCATGAGTCTGTGTGCTTGCCAATGTCTGTCCCTATATATATGTATATACATATGTATATGTATATGTATATATATATATATATAGATATGTGTGTGTAACTTTTATTTATTGATTTAATACTTTTTCAATTTACTGCAAATAGCCAAAAGAGTTTTTCCATGCCTCCACTCTCTATCTTCTTTCCCCTCTTGCCCTTTTTGTCGATTGTCGAAATTTGTGGTGCGGTGGAAGAGATGAAGAACATTAAAGAAATGTGCAATGGCAACATGAAATTCCCCATACACCAGTAAATGCAACGGAATTAACACTTTATTCCTTCCTTCTTTTTATTTTCTGACTTATTCTTGGCCAAAGTTCTTCTTAATTTACAATTTAATTTCACAGTTAGCTGCTCAATAAAAATAAAGGCCGAAAGCTAATCTCAGTACCACTTTGAAATGTGCATATGCTAGATTTTACTTAAGGTTTTCTTCATGTTTTTTCAAAAGAAAAAGTTAAAGAAGTTCTTGGTTTTTGTTTTTGTTTTGAAAGACCCATATCCGATCTTCGTTGCTTTTTGCACAGCTTTTATGAATATAATTGAAATCGAAGTGAATTCATAATTGGCCCAAGATGAATGGTTATAGAGTCGAGTGAATTCAACCCAATTGACAAGCCAAGATAAGGGGTCATGTTCAACCGTGACGCCTTCACGTCCGGTCTGAAAGCCTTCGACATCGTGCATTGGGCTTGAAAAGCGCGTGAAAACAACAAGCAAAAAGGAGAGAAAGAGAGACCGAGAGAGAGAGAGAGAGAGAGAGTTCAATGTTGTCCGCGCGTAAAATGGTAAACATTCAATGAAGCGAAATTGATTTGATTCAATTTGAAAGTTGGCCAGAAAAAAACAAAAAAGAAAACGAAAGAAAAATGCAAAAGCAAAAAAAAAAAAGAAAAAAAAGAAGAGCAAAAAAAAAAGGACATATAACTCTCATGGCAGGACCGACCATCTGTTGTTTACAGTGATTGCTTCTCATTGTTTCTTATAGACATGCAAATGCACCACTCACTTTAATATTCAGGTCAAACAGCAAAATATGAGGATTCAACTGAAAGAGTAAAGCCTACAGGACACTGCCAAAATATTCAGAAATATACAATCTTCTTTGTTTTTGTTATTTTAATTATGAAATATTATTTTGACTTACATTACATAGGCAAAAATTAGCAAGAGAAGTCATAGACCAAAAAAATAACTCTGAAATAAATCAAAGAAGTAAAAAATTTTTAACAATTTTATATAAACTTTCAATCAAAGCTTAATTCCAGACTCTTTTAATTTGCAATTAATAAATGCTACAACATTTTTTATTCAACAGTTTTTAAACGCATTAATAAAGAATGTAGAATCAGCACAAAAAGTTTATTTAAATTACTATAACTAAGTGTTAATTAAAGTCTTCTTCAAAGTGTTAAAAAGTAAATAAAAGAGAAGAAACTGTAAATTTGCTAGGTAACCAATGAGCTACAGAAATAGGATTGAAGCTGCGTTGTGATCTTAACCGTAGGTAAAAATATCGATAGTTTTACAGCTAAGCTTTACCTCTTTGATATGAGCAAGCACTTCTGCTTAAGCTCAAAGATTTGAAGTCAATATTTAGAATTATTATAAATCATTTGAGTGTTTATTAATCTAAGAAATTGTAACAACCAATTAAAATTCAAAATCATAAATAGAATTTTTGAAGATTTTTCATTTGACTAATTAACTAATTAGAGTTAATACGTAGCTTTAGATATAACAGTTTACCTAAAAGCATGTATTAACTCTGATTGTACTAAAATTTTATCCAATTAAAATGACCAACAAAAGCAAATTTTTTGTGTCTAATTTTTCAAAATTTAAGTTGAATCAAATTGAAAAGAATTGAAAAATGCAATCGGGCAGAAAAATATATGTATGTACGTACGTCTTCAAATATTGAAACAAAGTTCATTCTTATTAAAAAAAAATAAGCATTTACAATTCACAATTTGTGTGAATGAAGTAACTAGAAAAAGTATTTTATCTAAAATTCCATTCATTTGAAAAACAAGAAAACAAGAACTAAGTTCAATATTTAAAACCTGACTATAATAGAAAAAAAGTTTTACATGAAGATTATAAGATTATATATAGGTAAAAAACATATCTATAATTTTTAGACATTTTAATAGAAGTTAATTGAAATTTTGTTTATAGTGGAACCATATAGTAGGAGTATGTGCCCCTAGTTAAACATGTCACTGTATAGTCCAATGAATAGATACCTACATATTTGTGACATTTTGTATGTATGAGTTGGTTGCTGGTTGGTCTGGTCTGTTGGTCCTTTGGTTGCTCGTATTTCAGTTGACCGTTATCCGCTGTTCTATGCAGATGCTGACAATTTGAGCCCGCTAGGCGCGGTTGGTAGAGGTAGGAGAAGGTAAATGGACAGGTAACGTTAACATAAATCAAAGCTTGAAACTCAAAAGCGAGCGACAAGCGCAGATACACACACATACATACATACATACACATACACACACGTATACACATATACAATCAGGCAGACACAAAAGCCGACGACATTGCATCATTGTGTGGTATAGTTTGGGCTGGTGAACTGTGGTAAGCGGCGGTAAGAAGCAGTGGGAAGCGTGTGGGAAATGAGAGAGAGAGAGAGAGGGGGAGAGTGGGAGATGGTAGAAGAATATGCGACTGCAACGGAAATGCCGCCTGACACACTTCCAGCTTCATTTCGGCACGTGCACTTGAAAAGCCAAGCCAACGCTTTTGACATATTGCCGAGCGAGTAAATGGGTTGAAGGAAGGCAAAGTGAAGCGGGAGGGTGGTAGCAGAAAATGTCAATTGTGGGGGGTAGAGTCGCCAAGAATTTCGCCCAGTTTTGTGTGAAATTAGACAGGGCAGACAGGCGGGAGAGGGTCGCATCAGCTGAAAGGAGAGAAACAGAGAGTGAAGAAGATGGATAAAGCGGGCCTCGCGTCATTGCCAGTCATATCCTGCGGGGATAAGCGCACTTTATGCAAAACGCACAACTTTTTTTTTCTGTCTGCCTTTCTCACGCTCCTTCTCTCTCTCTCTCTCTCTCTCTCTCTTCCTCGTTTTCCCCTTTATTCCCGCTACTAAGAAAAGTGTAAACAGCTTCTTCAGCTTTGCGTTGTCCTTGTTATGTCGCTGACAATGCCTCCAAGTTGATGGCTTTCAGCAGAGATTTGCCACCGGAACGGATATGAAGTGCCGGGAATGAGAGAGATGCTATATTGTGAATGTGTGTTTGTATGCCTGAGTACGGGGTAAGAGGGTGGCTCTATAGCAGTAAAAAGCACAAAGGCAACGGTAAAAGCGATGGGAATTGATTGAAAAGAGCAAGAAAAACGAGAAACTTAACTAGAGAATTAAGATATGTACTTATGTGTATAGCCTCGCCCCCGGGCTAAAATAGAGATGTAGATATTGAGATGGAGATGTCGATGAAAATGGTGCCGGAGATCGATCAGCCATTTGATTATGCTAATGAAATAACAAGCCCATAAAACTCGACAAAAACTATGCCCCGAAATGCCAATGGGCTAACCATTCACACGCACGCACCGAAAAACATACAAGAAGTATGAGGAGGAGGAGTAGGAGGAGGACTATGTTGGAGAATATATGATGAAATGGAAATGATTAGAAAAGGATAGAGGTTTTAAAATTCATCAAGTTCTTTTATGGTAAAATTTTTAATACACTTACAAATGAATAAATAAATGTAATTAAACTTTGACTAGATAGTTCTGTTTATAAATAAAACTTTAAGAAATGCAAACTAACTTATTAACTGTAAAAAGTTCAAATCTTTAAATCATAACGGTTATTTGTTTATCATTTGCCTATAAGCTCATCTTACAGGCTTTCATCATATGTGCATCGTTGCCAGACTTTCATTTTCTTTTTTAAATTGCGATATTCTATTTTTGGTTTCCCTTTAATCCGACCCTGGTTAAAAAAAGGAAGAATAAAACAAGGAATTGGCGACACCATACATACATAGATAGGCAGAGAGGGGTAGGGAAGCGGGAACTAAGCTAAATTGCTTGCGAGACTGCCACTGCAGCGACACCTCCAGAGGGCGTTAGCTAAGGATACCCTAAGGCACTTACAGTAGGAAGGAAGGAAGGAAGGATGGTAGCTAGGTAGAGGCAGGAAGTATACTTGAGGGCATCTTCATCCAATGGCCAGCCGCCTCACTTATGTATGCATGTACTCTATGCTGTATCTATGCTACTTGAGGACTCTTCGCCAATTTTACTCCGGCTTTTCGCATTCCCTTCTACCATTTTCTGGTTACGGGAAATCTTCTTCTTCTTCGTATTTTTTTTTTTCTTTAGTTAGCTTTTCCTCTTGCCGCTTTTGCATATTTATTGTATAGTTTTGTAGTTTTATCAAGTTAGCTAGTTAAAAGTCAAGATGCTCGGCAAAGCGGGGGCAAGAGTGTGGTGTGGTATGAAGTGGAAGTTGGCGACTGCAGCAGGTGGATGAGCACGTGCATGGCGCCATGTCGGCAGCTGCCATCTTCATATACTCCCAGCCTGCTAGGATACTAGCAACACCAACTCCATCTCCATCTTCACATCTTCGCGTGGCTTGGGCTTTTATTAGCTACGTGCAATGTCGTGGGCAGGAAGCAGAAGCAGATGATAGTGTTCAAAGGGGGGAGAGTGGGTCAGCCAACAGGCGAAGGAGTACAATTTGAAGGCAATGGGAGAAACTTGCCAGGCGTTGGCGATAAGATGAGCGTGCTAAAGTTTTATTGCCGCATATTTAAGCTATTAAAAAATTCATGCATAAAATGACACACTCATACACACGAACACTAACACTACTACAAGCACACACACACACACATACAAATACATTTATACACACGCAGCAGCTACGTAAAAGGAACAAAATTAAAAAACGCAGCTGAAAAGGAAGAAGCTGAAGCAGATGAGAAGAAGATGTAGCAATTGAAGCAAGAAAATAAAGTACCTTAGACTGATTGACCAACAAATACTCTTTCCTTATGTTGATGTAGAATTTATAAAGGCAAACAAAGTCGATTAATACAAATAGAAATGTTAAGTTTAAATTAACTAAAGGTAAGCCAGTAATAGTGTGACCAAATTTCACTTTAAAAACATTATTAAAGTTATTTTACACATTTAAATTATAAGAAAAGTTTAAATAAAATAGAACTAATAGATTTTATAAAGTCGGAATCCATTAACTAGAAGATGTATTTAGTATAGAAAATCGTTTTTGAATACAAAATAATCTCTAAAAGATATGATAACAAATTTGATAGGAATGCAAATTTTCTGACAGGGAATATTACGTATACGAGCAGCACAAGGCGGATCACACAATGAGCAAAGAAAAAAAATGAAAACCAAAAAAAAAAATAAAAGAAAGAACGAAAAAAAATATAAGCAAAGCAATAAGCAAAACGGTTTATGTTAAATGCCGCATCGTTATCTTTGGTCTGGTCTGGTTGGGTTTGGTTGGGTTTTGGTTTGGTTTGGTCTACTCATTGCTGTTTCTTGTTGGCCATTTTACCATTTTGGTGCTGTCCGGCAATGGCTTCAGGGCAGCTGCAGCATCCGCATCCGCATTCGCATCCGCGCGTTAGGCAACTGCAACTCCCTGTCGACAATAATAACTATAATAATCAACATGGCGGCCCACACACAAACACACACACATAGACACTTTCTCTGTAGTGTTTTTTTGTTGTTGTGTTGTTGCAATTTTCTTCATTTCATTTTCTTAATTTTATACACACGTTCATTTTCATTTTCTTTTCATTTTTTGCTTGTTTTTCTGCATTCTGTTAATTTATTTTTTTTTTCTTTGTGCAGTTTGTATTTATTGCACGTGTTGCCCCTGCCCTAGACAGGCTATACAACTTGTACATTTATCCCCCCCCCCTTCTCAACATCTTTGGCCTAGAAGCTTTTTAATATTCATTAAACTGCATAATTATACAATAAGTGCAATGACTTCGACTTTGCCTCTGAAACAGAATTCTCATTCCTTTAAATTTCCCCAACCCCTTCAAACCCCGTGCATTGCCTTTGAGAAATATAAATGAATATGTATACACATAAGTATGTGTTATGAGTATGAGGAAACTTTGTGTGTATGTGTTGAAAACTTACACTTGCATACATATGTACATATGTGAGGTTAAGGACGGATGTATTGCGGATGCGTAATATCTAAATATAATTGGTTAATATTAATTTCAAAGCTAAATGCCCATTTGGCAATGGAATGAATATTGGAAAGTATGCCATTTAGTTTCTAATAAGAATATTTCATTTCAATAACAGGTTAAACTTATGTTTTAAGATGTGTTAACTCAAGTGCAATCTTTTGAAGTGTAAGTCAGAATTTTAACCAAATTCTCTTTCTTCTAGCTACACTCTTGAACAATTGTACAAAATAAACAATTTAATTTAACCAAATCAAAATTGTAAGCTTTCCATAAACATAAAACCAAATAGCAAAATACACGTATAACAAATGACAACAGCATGAGAATAGAACTTATAAAAAAGGAGAGAAAAACAGTTAACAGTTTGCATACATATATAAATTGTAAATGTAAATTACAGAAAAGAAATATACTCGATCATTTATACAACATATAATCGATTAACATATCGATAATCAGCTGGTTAACAATTAAAATTAAAACTAATATACTTATATGTCCAAACACACGTTTATTAATATATAATCAATAAAAATTGATCAATCAGTGATAAAACTATTAAGTTTAAATTTAAAATATTATTACAAAGATAGAATCATTAGAGAAATTCTTTTATTTTCTTTGAAAATGGAAAATCACATATTCGAAATATGTATTTGCTTTTGACTTTCCATTTGCCGAAAGCAAAAAAAAATATGTTTCAAAAAAGGAAGGAATGAGTGAGTAAGTGAGTGAGGTTGAATAGTAGCCCTAGGATTATTAGGCTGGATTATGAATACATTGGGTTTTGTTGAGCCTGATTGCCAGTCCTGATGGTTTTTATGTTTATGTTAGTTTTGCCAATTTCGGTTCACAGCCACCTGAACTGCTAGCCCCAAACAAACGTAGAATCGTACCAAACTGAACCGAAACCAAACCAAACGCATACACATAAACAAATCCCGTTTAAACGTTTTAAATGCCCGTTGACCAGCTGCATGTGGGCCATGTGAAACCGACACCATCACCGTCACGCCCACTCATAAGTTTTTGGTGGGACCCCAAAAAATTGGACATTGGAACGCACTTGAAGCCACATGTGTGCGCACCATTTCATGTTGGGCAAAATAGTTTTTGGGCCAAAACCATTGAAGTAGGATGACCAAGAGGACTAACCAGGTCCTGGTACTGGTCCAGGGCCAGGACCAACCATCGCCCTCATGTGCATCGTAAAAAATAAGCAGCAGCAAATTGTATTTTTATGAGCTGAAACTGTTTTGGGGCCACATTTCAATGTCGATAAAACGGACAAAGGATGTAGAAAAGGAGACCAAGAATAGCGCCAAGCTAGCCAACCCAACCAACCGACAATAATAAAAACTGAAACAAAAACTTACAACAAATTACAAATAACGAGAAAAACAGAAAAACAAAAGGAATACATACTACCAAAAACCTCCGCCCGGAAACTAATAGAAAAGGCGTGTGGGCAAAAAGAGAAACAACATTGGATAGGGCAAGTCATCTCGGGCTAAATATTCATTAGAGCTAATTAAACGTGATCGGCCTGGGCCACAACTATTCCGAAGGATGGACTAACCTACACCCCCTTCCTACGCCCCCGTAGACCCCGCCTAAATGTTTGGGCGTTTTGGGTCTTGTATAAAGAAGCACATGCAACTGGTCAATGTGGCGTCAGCTGTGTCAAATTTAATGGGAATGTGTGGGATAGAGCAAGGCGTAAAGCTTATGAGCCAGTTCACCCACATCAACAAATATATGTCCAAAGATTTGTCTATGAATTCAACATAAACTTCAGAACAAATGTATACCAAATGTTGTTGTTGTTTTTTTTATGCAAAAAATCAGATATCGAAACTAACAGATAAATAATCTCATATTACTTTGTATTATTATATTTGTATAACTAAACATATTTACTTTGATCTTTATTCTATCAAAGAAAATATCACGTATACCACATGTACAAAAGTTAAACAATAATTCTTATTCTATATGTTGAGTAGCCAATGAGTACCCTTACAACACAGATCACACAAATCCCTATTGTAACTGTTACTAAGTGTTGAGAAATAGGTACTTATTAGCGCCAGTAATCGCGTGTCATATGGGCATTAAGAGTGACACTAGCACAGCCAAGGGTCCCCACCTATACAAGCATATATGTACGTACACATGCATACATACATACATATGTCACGTGGTCACTTGAAATGTGTTTTTGCTTAAAGTGTAATAAGGAGAAGAGAAAACAAAAGATTGAGTTTCAGTTCTTGTTTTCTTTTTTCTTTTTTTTTTTTTTTTTTTGTAGTTACTTTGGTTTGGGCTATATCAAAATGTTACTCATGCGCCGCCGTTTGATTGCCATGGGGGATTCTAATATTAATTAAAGGCTCAAGGCTTTAGCTGCCAGCACACATACATACATATGTATGTACATACACATTGCCTGTCTGCTTATCTCTTGCTCTCTCTATCTCTCTTTCTTTGTCTGGTTTTCTCTTTTGGCTTCCATGTATATGTGTGTGGCACGCCCAGTAAATAAATACAATTAGCTGGCTCTGGCTTTGGCTTTGCCTTTGGATTCTGCAGTTGCGTGCCACACAAAATGAGATGACACTAAATCAAAGTTATTCAACTCACGTCGTTAAGTCATTAATCGAACAATGCAAGCGGCAGAAAGAAGATGCCGCCAGAACTCACACACGCGCATACATATGTATACATATATAAACATACACACTCACACACGCACAACAATCGTAACATATGCTGATATTGTCGTTGTTGAGCGTCACGTTGACGACCGTGTTGGCACATAATAACAATGCCTGCCCCCCAAATGATGATGATGTGAATGTGGCCCAAGAGGTAAGTCACCAGCATCATCATCGTCATCAGCAGCGATGGCAGTTGAAGCAGCTCTGCTGCGTCCTTAACTCGACTCGACTCAACTCAATTCTGCATTATTAAACGCATAAACTATACAAGTCGCGGTAGTCTCTGAGTGCCTGCCAGAGACATGGTCCAAAAACCCCTTTTCGAAATGACGGACTGTTGGTCAACCAAGTCGGCCAAGTCAAGCGCATTTCAAGTGCAGTTGAAAAGTAGCGGGACAGAACAAAACAGAACAGAACAGAACAGGTCAGAGCAGAACCAACAACCGCAGATCTCTTCGCGACGGCCAAGTAGATCCCCCAAAATGTAGTTAATATTTATGCGAAAATTTATGAAACAAACATTGGTTCAATATACTTGTTAATTATTCAGACACAAAAGTTACCTATTAAAAAAAATTAAATAAATAATTACAAAAAAAACATATTAGAAAAGTAAATAAAATAGAATATTTTAAACATTTTGTAATATTTCAAATTTGCTTAACATTTGCCAGGAAGCCTTTATTTAACAGCAGACCAGCTGTAAATGAAAAGGTTTCTAACATAGTTCTGTTAAAAAGATAACAGAATGATGAAGTTTTAAAAAAAACAATTAATTTATTTCCAAATGGGTTTGAAACCAGGGTAACCACTAATCTAGCCAAAACAATAACATTTTTTAATGGGTATTCAGATGTCTAGGTAATTCTTAGCCATAATATTTGCGCATTTTCGCAGCATTGACAGCTGTTGGCATATTTATGCGAAAAAGTAAGTCCCCCCCCTAACTCTCACACACACACACACATAACCCAATCCTACAAACTATATGTATGTAGATACATACACACACACATAAATACATCATCCATATGTGTGTTTGTGTACTATATGCAGCTCCCAAAATGGGAATCGACAACTATAGGTAATAGGATTATGTATGGTCTCCTCCATCAAAGCCAAAACAACCGCAACCACGCATAATTGTTCAATTTATTTATTTAAGCACGAAATGTGTATAGAGTAGGTATAGTACAACCAATCGACCCAGTTGGAAAAAGATTCTCAAACCACATTACATTGTAAAATTGTAAATGCTAAGTATTCAGTAGTTGGTATATACAGAATCAGGTATTGATTTCCTTTGCAGTTGTCCAATTCGCTGCCGATGGGCAGAGAGGTGAACATGTCGATCAAGAAAACACACACACACACACACACACATGCACTTATGTATATATACACACATATGCAGTTGCTTTATTGTATTATACAAACATTTAACTAGTTGTATTTTGTTATACCCTGCAGGGGTACAAAGACAAATGTGTGAATCTAGCTGTTACCAAAAGTCCAATTGGGAATCTGTACGATGCGTATATGAGTATATACATACATCATATATATATATATATATATATATATATATGGGTATTGTTTTACATTTATATATATATATGTATGTTTATATGTACATATACAATCCAGGTTTGAGCTACATCCTGAACCAAGTGAACATGCTAGGACAACAGAAACAACCAACTGGGCAATGGGAAACGTTTGTCGGTTTTTGTGGTCAATGAAAAATCGCTTTAAATAATGAATACCATTTAAATAAATATTTAAAAAGCTGTCAGCAGACCATTTATGAGTTCCATTCAATTGGAATGGTAGTGTTGGTTATAATGGGAGTTATGGAATTTTAATAACTGACCCACTGCCAAATTAGTTGCCCTCAATTTCTTATACTTTTCCTTTTTACTTGCCTATTTCCAAATCATAATTCATTTTCAATCCCAGAAAAAGGGAGAGAGATAGAGAGAGAAAGAGAGAGAGAATGTTGTAGATGGAGAGAGAAACGAGACACGAGAAATTATAATTATAATTTTTGTTGAGGTAAACTGCAACTGAAACTGATAGCGAAGAGTGGCAAGAGTTTGGGGGCGGGTACTAATTAGTCTCCAGAGCGTTTTCTTTGATTCCCGATTCCGATTTCTGATTATTGTAAATCTCTGGTCACGCACAAACGAAACAATTCATAAATTTAATTTCCCTCCAACAAAAACAACAACAACAAACAGCAACAAACAAAAAAAAAATAAATAAAAAGATGTATGACAAAGAGGAGGTGGAAACGTTCTGAATGAAAAAAAAAAACACAAGTTGAAGGTAGGAGAAGGACAGATAGGAGAGAGAAAGTCGACACGTCGCAGCCAACGAATTCCCACAATAAACATTTGCACAGGCAACATTGTCCCCCACCTCGTCCTTTTTCTTCATCAATGGGGTTTGATGATGATGTGAATATGAACGGAGATGATGATGATGATGACGATGTGGGTAATGACGCTGATGACGACACACCGTTGGGAATTATTTGTATATGCAGTCATGTAGCATCGATTAATCATTTTATTATTATTGCCATTGCCATTGCCATTCGTTGCTGTTCCCATCGCTCGTGATCCTCATGCGTGAGTGGACTCCAAGGAGTAGGTGATGGCGGGTTCAGTTTCAGCTTTTGCCTAGTAGGTGGTTATATAAGTTAACATGATAAGTCACCGCATGACAATGAAACAGATGCTTAATCAAGGCAACAACGATCTATGAAAACAAAAAAAAAACTATTCTGAACTTTAACCTATTAAACATTAAAAAGATCATTCAAACTATATATCTAACCGTAAAGTTAATTTCGTTTAGCAATTAGAAGATGTTAAAAATTATATAAAAGCCATTTTTATGTTTACCAACACTTGATATAACAGGATGTCAAAATTCATATATTTATTATTATTTTTCACGTTATCGAGACTTAGGCTTTCAGGTTGATTGCAATCGTTTACCAACACTTGACACAAAATGGTTACCACACGTATGCATTCCGTTATCTGTCACTTGTCATTAATATTGTTTTTTTTTTTGTAATAATTAATTAGAAAGAGAAAAGTATGCATTCAGTTCGCTATCCAATTGCTAATAACCAAGAATTATGTATGCCGCTGTCAAACCGCTTTCGAAATATCTACGCCTTAAAACTGTACGCATCTACGATCCCATATTTACGCTCCATTCCAAATGCACTATAGTAATACTATTGACATGCACATTTCTGCTGTCGGCCAAACAGTATTTTGGCGAACCGATATTCTGCATTAGCTCCGATAAGCATACAGAATATGTACAATCCTATTGTTGGACGATGGGCACCTATATACTCCCAGAAGTGGATAACAATGATACAAGAAGGAGGAATCCAAAGATTGGCCAATTGCCAAATACACACTACATGAATTTAAGTAGTTTACGTGCCTTGGTGCAGCACAATGATGAATATGCTCGAATCATTTCCATAGCCGAGGGTGTTGGTCCCGAAACGCGTGGTGTTACAAAACGCATGTATTTGCGCTACTATCAATGGGTATTTATGATTCTGCTCTTTCAGTCGCTACTCTTCTATTTCCCTTCGTATTTGTGGAAAGTATGGGAAGGTCAGCGTATGGGACAGTTATGTTTTGAAGTTAGCGATGCCATCATATTGGAGGAAACATATAGGATACGCCTGCAAATGCTCACAAAATACTTTCGAGCCAATTTCTCTCCCATACATTGCTGCTATTCGATCAAGTATGCCTTCTGTGAATTGCTCAATTTGCTCATTAGTGTAAGTATCCTGCCCCCTACCTTCGATATTAACAAAGAAATAAAAGCCATCATCATGTTGGATCTTAGATATGTATTTTAATCTTTGGCATCTTCTAGATACTTAATTTCTGGCTTATGGATGTTATATTCAATGGCTTTTGGTACAAATATGTACATGCCCTGGCTGCAATACCTGTTTATGATTGGAATCTTTGGAATGTGATGACATCCCGCGTCTTTCCTAAAGTGGCCAAATGTGAAATGTTCATATATGGTCCGAGTGGTACACCAAATGTCATGGACATTCTTTGTGTACTCCCACTCAATATATTAAATGAGAAAATCTTTGCCGTACTCTATATATGGTTTCTCTTCATTGCCATGCTGGCTGCCATTAATATCCTTTACCGAATTGTGCTCTTCCTTTGCTCCGAACTGAGATTGCAATTGTTGCGCACCCATTTGAGGGGTATGCCCAAGGCACATGTTCGTCAAGTTTTAGCCAAATTCGGCTATGGTGATTGGTTTGTTCTAATGAATGTTGGCAACAATGTGAATCCTATGCTATTTCGTGAAATGTTTGATCAACTTTATGAGGAACAAAAGTTGAAAAAGGACAATGTTGAGTCTGGTGGGAAAGGTGCCATCTCACCATTGGCCCCATTAGCCAAGCCAGAGGATGCCGATGTGGATGAAGATGAGGACAAGGACAAGGATGATGATGAGGATGAGGAGGAGGCAGCCATCGTTGATGTTGAAAGCATGGAATTTAATTATACTCCACGATTAGTAGCCAGTGCTCCAGTTGTCAGTCTAATGGCACCCGATGATGAGATCATCAGCATCGATAGATGCAACATTGAGAGTCATGTCTAGAATACAGTTTGGAGAAGGAATGGCAACAAAATGAATTTTTTGTTTAATTTTTTAGTTTATGTTGCAAACGTAAATAAAATGTACTAATCAAAATGAGTTGCCTTAAGATAGTCTTACCAAAGCCCCAAGCTGTTGACCAAAGGGGAAGGTAGGTTGGGGTAGGGCAACGTCGTATAAGCTCAACAAAAAACTTTAACCAAATTGCCCAACTTATACAAAATGATGATGGGCCATACAGGTACAAGGAAAACTATCAAATAACGAGAATAGGAGAAAAGAGACGACAAAAAAAAAAAAACAAAAAAGATGAAGGATGCAAAAGCAACACTAACAGCAACAACAACCAAAAACAGCAAATTGCAAATGGTGGCAATTACATGGAGCTACAACAACATAGGAAAGTATACGGGCAGGGGGAGAGGGGAAAGGCAAAAGTAAACATCACTTTTGTGGGCAAAGGGAGACGACAGTAAAGTGTAGGCGATGCTACAGTTCGGAGGCGTGGCAAATGGGAAAAGCGCAAAATCAACAAAGTTAATTTTAATTAAAAACCGCAGGAAACCGAAAAACAACAAAATGCTAAATAAAATGGGCGTGAACCAGCCTTAACCGCAAGATACACCCGCCCAACCCTCCAGGACACTGTAAAGCCTGATACAAGGGGGAGAGGCAGATGTGGGCGTGCCGCCAACATCATCTTGCATATGCAAGCACAAGCAGACAGAAAGCGCCTCTAGGCAACGAAAGAGAAGCCAAAAAAAAAAAAAAAAAAAAAAAAAAAAATAAAATAAAAAAAAAAAAAAAAGAATAAACGTTTTCTCACTATTTTTTCTCCATTTCTCTGGTTTCTCTCTCTAGCTCTCTATCTCGTTTAGTTTTTCTTTATCTATCTCCTTCTGTTTCTCTAGCACAACAAACTACAGACACATGTAAACAAAATTCGTTTTGTCTTCATTTTGCCTAGTTTTAATTATACAAAAGCTCGAAAAACTTTGCCCATTGCTTTACAAAAGTCTTCGCTTAGCTATTTGAGGCAAAACCGTTGCAAACCCGCTTGAAAGTGAGCAAACGGTAAAATAATTCCAATTGTGACAAGACCACAAATAACTGTATGTGTGCATAGAAAAGTGAGAAATGCTAGAAAGAGAGAGAGAGTGGGAGGGATAAGCATATGCAAACTATTTGTATAGTACTGTAAATTTTGATCTGAAATGAAACTGCTTGAAACTTTTAACTTAAACCGTTATAAAGCAACATTTTTTTCAATTAATCCCTAAAAAAAAAAAAAAAAACTAATTGTATGCAACTGTTTTTTTTTTTTTTTTGGATTTTTAAGAAAAACTTAACTTGATCTTTTCAATTACATTTAATATATTTTGTTAAGGTCTCCAATTAGTTTGTGGTAAATTGCAATATCTAACTTATTGCAAATGTGGTATTTAGCTCTAGATGAGGAGTTTACCAAAAAACAAAAACAAAAAAAAAGTGCCATAGTTGCAATCAATTTGGAATCAAACAATTGAAATTTTGCAATATGCATTCAGTTGCACGCACATACATGTACTTGCATCTGCCTCCTGGCCAATGTCCTTCCTGGCATAGTGGTTATAGTTGGTTTGAAGTGGATTGCGCTTAAAACCCCGAAAATGTAATTGAAAAATTATTTTGTTACACGTGCTAACGTGGTATCCCGCTGCGAAATTGTGTCGTATATACCCCTTTTCGTCCAAACCACTTGCCCCCGTTTCCCCAAACCATTTGTATTTGACCATGAGTCCTGTGGCTTTGTACGTTTTTCAGATAATTTCGTTCAAAATTTTGTAATTAATTCCTCATCCCCAAAATAACGACGCACCGAATCGAATTGAATTGAATTGAATTTCATACTCTTTCATTGTATTGTAGTGTATTCGATTGTATCAACTTTCCAACCAAGTCAAAGTCAGTCAGTCAGTCAGTGAGTCCGTGTTGTTGGCCAACCGTAGCATCTTTACCTGATTTGCATATAAATGACAAAACATCTCCCTTTTTACCTTCATTGATTTAACACTAATTGTTAATTGTTAATAACTGAAATGAAGACCACAAGCACCGCAAACTTTTACGCACCTGACAAACCGCAGTTAAGCTCAATACAATAATGACAACAATTTTGTTACCCCTTTTTCGATATATACAAAGATTAGACTGGTTCCTCTTTATAGATATAGACAGGATATTAATAGATTTCAAAGAAGTTTTTTTTTTTTTTTTTTAATCTTTTTATATTGTTTACAAAATTAAACTAAATATATTTAATTTTTGTCCATCCTATTGTACAGTTTTACATCCTAGAAGTTCTTTCATTGCAACCATAAGTTTGTCGCCGGGATTCGTCCTGTTGTTGGCTGAACTCAGTCTCTGAATGATGGGCTGACATCCCGGTTCTGTTGCCTAAACACGAAACTCAATTAACTTGTTAATTTATTTGTAATTTGCTTTTGTTCGTTGTCCGGGGCCAAAGAGGATTGTAAAAACAATCTAAGTGAAGTCCTTTCGTGAAACGAAGCAGTTTGGTTAAGCAAAATGCTGGCAAAGTTCCCAAGTTGCTAAGCAATGGGAAATTGATTTCGTTCATAAAAGTAAAATAAACACAAAGAAAAAAAAAATGAGTCTAAAATGAAATCGAGAATATCCTTTGCAATTCCCTGTCTCACTCTTTCTATATCTCTTTAAAAAGATCGAGTTACTTAGTTAAGAATTTAAGTTTATCTAAGAATCAAGATTGACATGTAGAATTTGTTGCTAAAGGATCGCCAAAGGATACTTAATAAGGTAATCATTTTCTTATACAAACATAACAAGCAAAGTCAGTTATATAGATATATATGTATATAGATATCTACTTAGGACTTTAAAACGCTTTGAATTCAAATTACTGACTTTTGGTTCAACCATTGTATTAAGGTTTTATTCTATATATATATGTATATATATATATATATATATATATATTAATATGTATATGAGAATTTTCATTTCTGATTTGATGACTAGTCATCACTTGTCTGATTTTAATCAATTATAATTGCTGGCATTTTTGATTAGTTAGCACCTGCAATGGTCAGTGCTAAACTGAGTTGTTGTCCTGTCAGTAATTGGGGAGACGAAGAAGGATGAGATGCATACATACATACAAACAGACATTCATACATATAACGATGAGGAGAGACTAGCAAACATTTTACGTAATTGCGCACATATTTAAATTGTGCTTCACACACACACACACACAAACATACAGGCACACACACAAACACACAGACACACTTGGAGAATACATCAAATTATGGGCTCCAAAGTAAAGTAAATTCTGCCTAGCCAGAACAATGATAAGAAGAAAAGGATCTCAGTGTTATGCTCGTATGTATGCTACGAATTTATGTATCTATCTCTATCTGTATGTGTATATGTGTGTTTGTGTGTATGTGTGTATTTGTGTGCGAATCCTGTTCTGACTGCATTTGTAATTTATTTAGATTGTCTTTTTCTTGAAAGAGGGAAGAGGTCCAAATATTTATGCACATATATTTTTTTATTGATTTATAAATCAAGACAAAAAAGCTAAATCCTTGCATCCTTACCTAATCCAATGGTAATGTCAAATAACATTTTGATTAACAGTAAAAGGATATAAAGAATATATTAGGCATTCGCTTGGTATTAACTTGGCCGTAATTAACGCCCATTTAACATTTCAAGCAGACCCATCAAACCGGCACAAATTACCTGAAAGCGATTTTCAGGACCTTTTCTTAAACTTTGTCGCATGTTTTTTAAGTGTATTTAATGTTATTATTATTATTGTTTTTGTTATCCTTGCTAGCTAACTTCAAAGCTATCCACCCTCCTTCTCCTACTCCTCCGCCTCCCCCCGAAGGCCTAGGAAAATGTTTTGCCGTCTTTGGATTAGTTTGAATTGCGGTTCCCTTTCATTTAAAAAAAACATTGTCCTTGAGTTTGTACTTGGCTCGCCTTTTGGCCTGGACCAACTGATTTGATTTTCATCTTTGGCCAATTGTCCTGCCACGCCTTTAGCTAAAAACGCCCAAGTTGTTTGTATATGTATGTATGTATATATCGAAAATATTTCACAGGCAATTTCGCAAGCTCTCATACACATCGTTGCCTAGATATTAACCCCCCCTTACCCCTACTCACCCACACACCATGACATCCTTTCCTTTAACCATTGCTTTCTCCTGTGGACATTCACTTGTTGTATTTTTTTTTTTTTTGTTCTTCTTTCTTACGTCTTGCTCCTGTGAATATATCGTAACGGTCATAAAAAATTCAGTTCACGTCTCAAGCACTTATTGATACGTGAGCATAGATGATACACACACACACACACACACAGTCGCACACACAGCAGACATATAAATAGCGCTTATATATGCATGAGTCCTGGGCCCCCCTCTATCATCCTTCCAACCCTCTCTCAAGCGTCTTTAACACCATTGCCCTGTGGATGAGACAGGCGGATAAACCTTCGAGGCCAAGTCTTTGGCCAATTACTGACCATGAAAAATGAACAAAAATGATTTGTAAGAGACCAAAAAAAAGAAACCAAAAACAAAACGGAATGCAAAAACTAAGAAATTAATCAATTTTAAAAGGAATTTCCAATTTATCGGATGACAATTTATAAAGCAACGATTCAAATCAAATTTCTTATTTATCTCCTTATTTTATTACAGTGAAATCGATTTAAGAAATTTGAGAATTTATAGTAATATTTATTCATATGTAGACAGGATACAAATTATATATACAATATTAACTTCAAATCGTATATTGAAAACGGTTAAACAAAATGCTTAGCAACAGGACTATAAATAATTGTTTTAAGGATATATTTTATTGGTTTCTTTCGATACATTGTAAATGATCTTTCTTTGAATATTCATTTTAATATTTATACCCTTATAATTCGGATATTTTGAATTTTTTCAGAACTTCAACTATATAAAGTATATATATTCCTGATCAGCACGATGAGCTGTGTTCATTTAGCCCTGTCTGTCCGTCTGGATCAATAAGAACTCAACCGAGTTCCTAAAAGCTACAGAGCTTTAATTTTGCACTTAGGCTTAGCCTTTTTTTCTCAGAATTATTCCGATCTTATGACTATATCATATAGGAACAAACGCTCGAGAATAAGCTTTAACCTTATTAACTTTCTTATATTCCAATCGAATATTAATTAATATCGAATACCAATCGAATATCATCGAAAATTGGTATTTGTGAAATTTATATGCTTCTTAACATATTCCTTAAGTTGTATCAAAATCGGTTGTCTATATCATATATATAAAATTGATTTTGAACAACAACTTGTTTGCTTTAAAAGCGATTATTTCAAAATTTTGGTATTTGTGAAATTTTTATACTTTCCTACATATCTACCAAGTTTTAGAAGAATCGGTTTACTATATCATATAGCTTCGATATAAATAAATTACCAATTAGATGAATAACTTGGTTATTTTAAAAGCGATTCTGCCGATTTTTGATGAAAATGTTTCGATTTCAGCCGACTATATGCTATAGCTTCCATAGTTCATATGGCCATCAGCAAAAAAAAAAAAACTTATTTTTTCTAAGCCACGTAAATTAAACTAATTTTTTATACTTCCTTATTATACTGATAATTTATATTTAAATAAAAAAAAACATTTTGAAAGGGTATACGAAATTCGGCACGTTTAAATTTCAACAGTTTTCCCTTGGCTACAAATCGTATGCATAGTTTTATATTGCACTGTATCTACATATGTCATAATATAAGGTTTTTTTTTTGTTTGATTTAAAGAAAAAGTAAATACTTTGTTAGTTAGTTTAGTTAATACATTTTATATATGAGAAGACTAATTATTGTAATTAGTAAATCGTGAAATCAATTAACATTATACATTAAAAGGGAAATTAATTTCCATAATTACGCGCTGACTGCTCTTCGCTTCATTAAAAAAAAAAAAAAATTTATATATACATATTTATATATATTTTTTTTATTTTTCATTTCTTCTCTTTGAAGTGGCTAGGCAATGGCGGCACATTGCAATGCATCTCATCGCATATCCATGGCAGCACACAAAGGATATCGTTGATGGGAGCCCAGAGGAGCAATCTCGGCATAAACAGGTAACGGTAACGGTAACAGCTAACACGCAAAGCAGAGACAATAAAGCCGTCCGCCAATCTATCTATGTATGTATGTATGTATATAAGTGTGAGTGTATGTTTATGTGTACGTGTGTGTGTTTTGCAAGAGTGTTGAACATTTTTGTTAAGGCCACTTTGCGACATTTTAATTTAAATGCTAATCAGTTGCCAATAGAATGTACAAAAAGAGTACAAACCTAATAGACAGATGGTCGGAAAAGGTGTGAAAGACAGAGGCAGAGACACAGAGCAAATGGGGCAGAGGTGCAAGTGCAAGCAGCATCACCAGCAGCAGCAGCAGCACAGAAGCGGGAGCACCGTTGCAATTTGTATTTAAAATGCTGGCCTATATGGGATATAGGTATAGGATGCAGGTACTCCTGTTCCACGTTGTCATCATCATCATTAGCATTTGCATTTTTCGGCACAATTCGAGATGCTGCAACCTTAGTTCAATTTTCTTCTTTTTTTTTTCGTTTGTCAAAAATCTAAAGTAAAGATCATTAATTATGCCTAAGAAATGGAACTGGTTCTCTATTTGTGATAGAATCCAATTCTTAATTCTTTCTTGCTTAATTTTATTTAGCAAGACATTATAACAATGTAACAATTTTAGAGACAGAAGGATTTGTAACCAACCAAATTTCGGCCACAGATTTCATCTTAACTTTTTTGATTTCAATAAAATAGGAAAATTCACGGTTCTAACTTAATAGATTTAAATTTAGGAACAAGTTCTTTACAAAAGTTCATTTAGTTCATGTGTTGCGCAGTTCTATGCAATACCCGGCACCTTTCATCCTTGTTGCCCTTTTTAGCAGGTCGAAGAGAGCCAATGGCTTTGGCTAACTGCAAATGGCTGGCAGAAGTGCCAAACAAAACATAGAGAAGAAAAAAATTATAATTGGCTGAGTCAACAAATTTGTACGAAGGGACAACACAAGCAAACCAACAAAATTAAAAAAAATAAAAAAGGAAAATGTCATTTTTACAAACACAATGTTAAAACTAAACAAATATTGTTGAATTTAAATATTTAGTAGTTTTGAAAGCCTTAAAATTGTTTGACATACATTATTGCAATTAAATTTAAACATTTAAAGTTTTACACTTTTTTTCATTGAAATTTCAAATTTTCCGCCATTTGACGTGGTCATGTCAAAAAGCTGAATAATATAGAAAGAGTTGGCAGCTTCATTTTTATTTGATGGTCACACAAATGCCTTTAATAACGATTCCGCTAATCTCTTTTGTTGGACATTTGGACTTTTGTTCATTTATTATCTGACGAACTTGTGCTCGCGTTCCTTGTCACAATTAGGAAGTGTGAGAATAGAAATAGAAAGTTACGACAATGTCGTCGTTACGTCCATTGGTTGAAGGAGACTGCGGTGGGGTAAACCCACTGATGCAGCTGGGCGGACAATTCACTAGAGATGTGGCGCATAAAGATGAGGGATTTGCACAAAGGCAATTTGAGCGCGGCATGCGACCTGATGAACAGCTTATCAATGAGTTTCTGGGTCAAGTAGCTGCACCGCCACAATCATTCCAAATGGATACATTACTACAAGAGATGCGGGACATCAATATTCATAGTGGAGGACACCAACAGCAGATGCAGCCGCATCATCAACAACAGGCAGAACAATGGAGTCACGATTTTGCCCAAGGAATAGCCCCGCCTATTTTATCCAATAAAATGATAAATATCCAACCGCAACATGAGCACTCACAGCATGTCCAAAATTTCTTCGAAAATGGCCCATTGATGAGAAATGAGAACTTTATGATGAGGCCACAGCATTACCCACCCCCTTTACAGCAGCAGAATGACGTCTTTTTTGACCCACATATGGAGACAATTATCACTGATAATTTACCCCAAGCTCCGGCTGGGGAGTCTTTGGAGGATTGGATCAGTGACTATCAGCGTTCCACAGAACAAAAAGAACAGGCCTCAGCCAATTTCAATGAGAAATTCTGGCAACGTTTACAGGACGAATGGCAGAAATTGGCCGAGGAGAATGAGCATCCCTGGCTATCGGAATACAATGAAAATTTGGACAACTACAAGGAGTACGAATTTGCTGAGGAGAATCCCATGTCAGAGCTGGAGAATGCCTTTGAAAAGGGCAAAGAATATCTGACTAAGGGCGATATACCCAGTGCAGTCCTATGCTTTGAGGTGGCTGCCAAAAAGGAACCGGAACGTGTAGAGGTTTGGGAATTGCTAGGCATATCGCAGGCGGAAAACGAAATGGATCCTCAGAGTATAGCCGCACTAAAGCGTGCCTTGGACCTGCAACCGGATAATCAACGGGTAATCATGGCATTGGCTGTGTGCTATACAAACGAAGGATTACAGAATAATGCTGTTAAAATGCTCTCCAATTGGTTGGAGGTACATCCCAAATATAAGCATTTATTACAATCGTATCCAGATTTAAAGAGCGAGGGCATTTCCCTAGCCTCATCCCTGATTGGACCCAATAAATTACGGGATCTGCAGCAGATATATTTGGAGGCAGTGCGTCTCCATTTGCCTGAGGTAGATCCTGATGTTCAAGAGGCTTTGGGTGTGCTTTACAATCTGTCGGGTGAATTCGACAAGGCTGTGGATTGTTATCGTGCGGCTCTACAAGTTGATCCAAGCAATGCCAAAGTATGGAATCGCTTAGGAGCTAGCTTGGCCAATGGTTCACGCTCTGTGGAAGCTGTTGAGGCATATCAACAGGCTCTACAACTTCAACCGGGATTCATACGTGTGCGATACAATGTTGGCGTCTGTTGCATGAATCTTAAGGCCTACAAGGAAGCAGTGGAGCATCTATTAACGGCATTGACCATGCAGGCTCACACAATTGCATCCAGGGAGCTGCCCAATGTAGCTGCTGGCGGTTCATCCATTGCTGGTGGTGGTCAAAATCAAATGTCAGATTCTATATGGAGCACGGTCAAAATGGTCATCTCACTGATGGGGCGCAGTGATCTCCAGGTGCATGTAAGTGATCGGAATTTACAAGCCCTGAATGAGGCTTTCAAGGATTAGGATTTTATTAATTACGGGCAATGATTGGGTCTTGGGATACTAATAAAAAAAAAAAATTGTTATATTAAAATTATTTATTATTGTTATTTCTATTAATTATTTATATATCTATGGCATAGCTCCCAGCCTTTTGTAGTCAATCTTTTCCAGCTGGACCAAGGGCTTTAGCTGTTCTGCAAATACGCGCATCTCTTCACCCACATTCTCTTGTCCTGTGGGCGCAACAACTGACAACTCGACTATATAACTCTGGGAAATCGGTTCATTGGCCATATCCTGCTGTTTACCATGGACAATTTTGATTAGCTTAGACACGGTTATCTTCATTCGTCCTTTGCGAAACATATAGCCCTTAGCAAGATATTCAAACTCCAGACGGAAACCCATTTCGGTAAGGAAATCCAATATACCATTTGTGCATGCACAATCCATACAGCTGCGAACTAAAGTAGGTCGTCGTTGATCGACCTCCGGTTGGCCTAAATATCGCATCTGCATGGGGGCATCCCGATCCATGGCCCGGCGTACACGAAGCAATAGCGGTTGATTTGAATTTGGCTGGCGCAGACTCATGCATACCTCCAAGTCGTGAAATGGTTCTGGTGAAGTGTCTACATTATCACAAAGTCCTTTTAATCTGGCCGGTATTAAAACATTAATGAAAATTGGATTCTTTGCGATTCTATTAGCGGCTTTATTACCTGTGCATCAGATGTTCCACCGCCGAGTCTAATATGGAACCCTGAAGCAAATACTCTAAATTGGGCAAAAAACGATTGGTCAGAGCATGTTGTAATGATTCTCGAGCCGATGAGACGCTAGCCATGGCCATTTCATAAAAAAATATATAATTTGTTTATACGTCTTACAATTGTTAGCCAGCACTAATAAAAACCAGCTGTATATCTTGAGTTCCCTCTAGTAAAATGAAAATGTGTGTAACTTGAATTCGCTTCGCTTTTATGATTAGTGTATGTAACTTGAATTCGCTCCGCTTTTATGGTTAGTGTGTGTAACTTGAATTCGCTCCTCTTAGCGGATGAAACTTAAATTCGCTCTATTTGTGACATGTGTCATTTCACTGTGTGTATAATTTTGTTTCATTCATTTTGTTCCTTTGGCTATAGTCCGATGCCTTAGGTTTCGCGTCGTATTTTATATATATAATAAATATTAAGTCATTGATTGAAACGGTTCTCTTACTATAGAATTTATTTGGTGCAATTTTTGTTGTCCATTCTCCATATCCTATATACATAAGTTTGTAAATTCGTTTATTACATGTAAGACGTATTCGGTTATTTAGTAAAAGAGAAGAAAAAAAATGGAGTCGTTGGAAGAGTCGTCGGGGATGGCGGCGACACCTGAAAAAGGTTATTACCGATCTTCTTTTTCTTATGCATTCCGTTTTGCTCGGTACCGTTTGTTAATCGTATCTTCCTAATATCACAGAAATGCCATGTAGCAATGAGACTGAAGGAGAGAACCTTGGCGACGATCCCACTAAGATTGGCGACACGGCCACAGAATCGAAAGATGAGTTAAAAGCATTGCCAGATTCTAATGCAGAATTAAGTCTGCAAAGCAAAGATCTAGGCGCAGATGCTGTATCTCCCAGATATAGCAAAAGCAGATCGCCGTCACCAGTTTTATCACAAAAGGAACGTTCAAAAAGTCGTTCGCGCGAAAGATCTCGCAGCGGTTCTAGAGCAAGTCGTTCACGCTCCCCAAGCGGTGCTTCCAGAAGATCCAGATCAAATGGTAGCAACCGACAATCTCGCAGTCCATCGAAGCAATCCCGGAATGGTTCCGTTCGTTCCCGCAGCGGCTCACATCATTCTCAGAGTCCAATTAAACGCTCACGATCCCGAAGTGGCTCTAGACGGTCCCGGAGTGGCTCTAGGAGATCCCGCAGTGGTTCTGTTCGCTCCCGTAGTGGTTCTAGACGCTCCAGAAGTGGTTCTAGACGTTCCCGCAGCGGATCTCGACGCTCACGAAGCGGTTCTAGACGTTCTCGTAGCGGTTCTAAACGCTCTCGTAGTGGTTCTAGACGTTCTCGTAGCGGTTCTAGACGCTCTCGTAGTGGTTCTAGACGCTCCCGCAGCGGTTCTAGACGTTCCCGCAGCGGTTCTAGACGCTCTCGCAGCGGTTCTAGACGCTCCCGGAGCGGTTCAAGACGCTCTCGCAGCGGCTCTGCGCGTTCCCGTAGTGGTTCTAGACGTTCGCGTAGTGGCTCTAGACGTTCACGTAGTGGTTCCAGACGCTCCCGGAGTGGCTCACGACGATCCCGTTCGGGAAGCGGCTCAGCAACTAGGCGTTCACGAAGTGGATCAGGATCTAGACGCTCACGAAGTGGCTCCGGACGTTCCCGTTCACGTAGTGGCTCACGACGATCCCGTAGTGGTTCCCGACGTTCTCGTAGCGGATCAGCGCGGTCTCGCAGCGGCTCTCGTCGTTCTCGATCCCGTTCCCGCAGTGTATCTGGATCTAGACGTTCACGCAGTGGCTCAAGACGTTCCCGCAGCGGTTCTCGTCGTTCAAGAAGCCGCAGTCGCTCGAGTAGCGTTGGCTCTGGTCATAAAAAACGAAATGGCTCACGTGAAAGTCGGTCGCGCTCGGGTTCACCAAAATCAAACACATCTCTAAATGAATCCAGACGTAAAAGACTAGCCATTAGCGACTCTGAAGGTATTCACAATAACATATTCCGTTCCCCATATCGTTTAACAACATTTTTATCCACGAAATTTTCAGATGATTCTCCAAAGCTTCAAAAGAAACGTGCAAAGATCACGGACACAGATAATGAGGATGAGGAGCACGATGAAAATAATGCCAATGAAGGCGAAAGAGACAACAATGCCCAAGAAAAAACAGTAGAGAGTTCTGATGATGAAAACACTCCCATTTCCAATGAAACACAGTAAGTGGCAAAACCGTTATTCTATCCTTACGTTCAATCATATTATATTTGCTCACCATACGACTAAGTTAATCTTAGTGAATCCAAAGTTAAAATATTTCCCATTTTTGTTTTTAGAAATAGTAACTTTGTGTCGGACTTTGATGCCATGTTAATGCGCAAAAAGGAGGAAAAACGTGTCCGACGCCGTAAACCAGATATTCATATCATCAATGATAATGATGATCTTATTGATCAGTTAATAGTAAATATGAAAAATGCGTCGGACGATGATCGGCAATTAAATATGCTCGGCAAGCCGGCCACAAAGAAAATATCAATGCTAAAGCAAGTGATGTCACAGCTGATTAAGAAGGATTTGCAATTGGCTTTCTTAGAACACAATGTACTTAATGTACTCACAGATTGGCTAGCTCCATTGCCCAATAAAAGTCTACCCTGCCTACAAATACGCGAGAGTATTTTAAAGCTATTATCCGATGTAAATATATATATATATATAGATCACACATTTTATATAACTAAACTCGAATATCTTTCCTTTTCAGTTTCCAACTATTGATAAGATTTATCTTAAACAATCGGGCATTGGGAAAGCTGTCATGTATTTGTACAAGCATCCACAAGAGACCAAGCAAAATCGTGGTCGGGCCGGCCGTTTAATTTCGGAATGGGCTCGTCCTATATTCAATTTAAGCTGTGATTTCTCAGCCATGAGCAAAGAGGAACGTCAAGAGCGCGACTTGGCCCAAATGACACGATATCGCAACAAAAGTCCAGAACCCCAACCGACAGCTACTTCAACATCAAATAAAAACCAAACATTAAATCAAACACTTTCTAGCGAGGATAAATTACTGCGTCCCGGCGATCCTGGTTGGGTTGCACGCGCCCGTGTTCCAATGCCTTCTAACAAGGACTATGTTATAAGGCCCAAATCAACTGTTGAAGGCGATGTATCTTCGGTATGTGACCCTATACTTATTACGTAAACATTTATTAACGATTTATGGTAATATTCTATAAAAATTCTAGTCAACAAAACGCAAACCAAATCGCTATGAAAAACATATGAAGAGATTTTTGGACTCGAAACGTTTAAAGGAAAGTCGCCGCGCTGTTGAAATATCTATCGAGGGACGCAAAATGGCGCTTTAAGGAACACCTAACTACCTAACTAGCTGTCGTTAATATTAAAAAATAAATTTAATAAATAGGAATCAAACAAAAAACAAATAAACAAAACAAAAACATCCAAAAGATAGATCAAAATAAATTATATATTTCTATATAAACCCAAATACGATAACTTTTATTAAACCAGGTGAACCTTTTAAATGTACATAAATAAAGTAGGTGGACTTATCATTTTTTTTAATTATCCTTCCATAAATCCGTTTACACGTATATGAGTGAGATGGCAATAGATGAGAATAAACTAAGGTCGAAGGGCATACAAACTTCTATATAGTCTAGACCTCCCACTAATCCCAATTAGCAGCATACATATGTTTAATCTACATATACATATAAACGCTCCCACAACTATATATAGGAAACTTATTTGCTGATTAGTCCCATTACTATATCTCCAGCAATCACTTAATTTATATACATACACATATATAATTTCTAATTATGACAGGGATAGCTTTAGTAGAAGAATTCTTTCTCCTCCCTCCCACCTTATAAAAATTCACTAAACTTGAGTGTGTGGCAGACGGGGGCTTAGCTTCTCTTAATACCCTAACCAAAAAATGGTTCATTCAATTTTCACAAGCATAGAAAATAAAAATATTCTATTGAAATTGATTTGATTTTATTAATCAAATTCTGTGCGATTTTCATAGGACTTATTTGTAAGAATTTCCTAATAACTAATTGATTTTTTGTTTAAAATTTGGAATAAGGAAAGTTTGGGAGGGTAAAGTTTTTGAATCTGAAATCAGCTCAGATCACATAATTTGGGTATATTTAAAGGAATTCTAGTCAATCTATAGAAAAACAAAAAATACACAATTTTGAAATAGGAATTTTACCAAAACTCTTGATAAGAAATCAGATAATTATAACGAGGACCGATAATATATACATACATACAGATATGTATATATATATATATATATATATACTTTAATATATAGAAAAACAATACAACAAGGAGATCCAAAGAAATATACGCATATTTACCAAAGAATTATTTGTTTTTCTAACTTGCGTATAACAAATCACAAAGATACTTGTTAGTCGGTAAACATTATAAAAGAGAATTATTAATAGATGTCAAATTAAGGGCATTTCTGACTCGATTTTAGTCAACATAGACCCAATTGGAAATTTAACAATTAATCATTTTCACGCCGTACTAATCTAATGCGAAAAGGTTAGCATTTTTTTTTTATACACACAAGTTACAGAAATTAAATTAAATAACAGAAAATAATATAACAAAATTAATTACTATAACTATATAAATTTGTAGTTGTAATATACTTTTGATACAATAATATTAAATTCTGATTCAATGGATGAAAAATCAGTATGCAGGTTATAGTACATATTACCACTTGTGTTATTTTTTCTTTAAAGTATATTTTACTGTAAATTGTCTAGCGGGTGTTTGGTTTTTCATTTATAGAACTGTTCTTCACAGTAGCGCGCATAGGTGTACATATGTGTGTGTGTGCGTGTACATGTATGTGTGTCTATTATCTCTTTTAAAAATCACCAACACCCAGCAGCAACACTATAGTACATATAGGTCGAGTTCACCTCTTGGCAGTGCTATCACGCTTAATATTAAACCGGTTGCTTTTTCATATAATTGTTCAAACGCATTTACTCTGTCTAACTTGGCGGTTGTCGTGGTAGTTGCCTCTCTGCATCCAAAATAAATATATAAACAAATAACCGAGTATCAATCAAAACGGACATGGCTGAATTAAAAAAAAACGCTAAAGTTGGCATTGTTGGCAGGTAATTTGCGCATATCCTGTGATCCTGTGCGTTCGTTTGCCAATTGTTTCGCTTCGTTTCGTTTTAGTGGTCTTATTGGTCGTTCCTGGTCAATGCTTTTTGCCTCAGTTGGATATCAGGTAATGCTATATGATATCCTGCCCGAACAGGTGGATACAGCTCTGAAAACAACACAAAAGGAACTCCTAGACTTGGAGGCTAAAGGACTGCTGCGCGGTAAACTGACTGCCGTAGAGCAATTTAGCTGTATATCGGGCACCAATGACATCAAGGAGCTGGTTAAGGGAGCCATATTTATACAGGAATGCATACCCGAACGCTTGGATCTGAAGACAGCTCTATTTAAGCAGCTTGATGCAGTGGTCGAAGATACCACTATCCTGTCCAGTTCAACTAGCACATTCCTACCGTCACTTTTTACAGCGGACCTGAAGCACAAACACAATGTGAGTAGATAAGACCTTAAGAAATACTGTTAGCTAGATGATGACAAATATCTGTGACATACATTCCCATATAAGTAGACACACACACACAGACACATTCAGTGTATGTCCGTTGCCATCTGTCCTTGGGTTCGTTTACTTTTTTAGTGATCTCTAATCTGAAATGTGAACATTTGTTTGTTTTTTGGAACAGGTTGTTGTCTCCCATCCCGTCAATCCACCGTACTATGTTCCCCTGGTCGAAATTGTACCAGCACCATGGACCAAACCGGAATTGGTGCAAAAAACCAGAGCCTTAATGACCGAAATTGGCCAAAAACCAGTTACACTATCGCGCGAAATTGAGGGCTTTGTTTTGAATCGCATTCAATATGCCATATTAAATGAGACATGGCGCCTTGTTGCCGATGGCATCCTTAGTGTCAAAGATATCGATAGCGTGATGAGTGATGGTTTGGGACCACGTTATGCTTTCCTGGGACCCCTAGAGACGGCCCATCTTAATGCCGAAGGCATGGCCAATTACTTTGAACGTTACACTCAGACAATCTACAATGTCAGCCAGACAATGGGACCCACACCAAAAATGGAGGGACCCGTTGCCGTTGAGGTGGCCAAGCAGCTTAACGAAATGGTTCCCCTCGACAAATTGGTGGAGCGTCGTAATTATCGTGACAATTGTCTGACCCACTTGAGTCTCTTGAAAAAGAAGCTCGGTAACTAAATAGAAAATAAAATACAAAAAATTTAAATTCAATGAAGTAAGAGTTTCTCAATTAAATGTACTTAAGATGAAACTCTTCAAAATAGAAAAAATGTGCATGCTAATTTTTTTCCACTGTAATTAAATCTACGCACATACATACATAAAAACAAAATGTATTTAAATGTAACAAAGAATGTGCAATTGTTAGCAATAAAAAACATGATATACATATGTATATAAAGAATATTTAAATTTATATGTTGTTCTTTTTTGGGAAAATACGATAATCTATAAATACTTTCTTAATAAAATATCAGGCCAAAGAAAAAATTGAAATTTATATGGTAAGAATTTAATTTAATTTGAAAATTATATAAATAATATGTGTAACATTTATCATATCCATTAAAAATTGTGTTAAAAAAGAGGTAAAAAGACCAAGTATAAACGAAAATGGCAAATGTTGGCATAGAGGGTATTCGGAGGTATATATGAATAGAAAACTTAAAAAAAAATGTAAATCAATCTCTTATTTAGCATATAATGCAACTTTCCCCTTTATATTTGGGGTAAAAGACTTATTTCTTACTCTATTCTTAATTGTTTAAACATAAATTGGAGGGAACATAATTTCAGT
The DNA here is from genome assembly GCA_018903615.1 of Drosophila neocordata. NCBI lineage: Eukaryota > Metazoa > Arthropoda > Insecta > Diptera > Drosophilidae > Drosophila > Drosophila neocordata. The sequence goes on from JAEIGI010000015.1 coordinate 1,984,453, forward strand.
GTACTAAATACTATCATTTGATGAGTTAATATACGTTAAATTATTGCTAAAAATTTGAATGCATTTATGTAAGCAGCAAAATATTTCTCAATACACTATTTTGTTACGTACTTAGTAGGTGCCATTATCTTACCACAGACGTCAAGCATGAGAAGATAGCCGACCCTAGCCCCATGTTCTGGGGTGGGGCGACATTGGAGTTTATCTTCAAGGTTAAGAACAACTTGAATTCACTTTCACACGACTTTGTCCCGTGGTGGTCGCACGGGACCCCTAACTGATCGTTGGCCCAGATCCGTTTAACCAGAACCACCAGTTTTTCTGGAGAAACTGGCACGTCGCACTTGGGGTGTTGAGGACGATGTGTGGCTACTGGCTGATGGAGCCACTGGTCTCAGCAAGGATCTTCGCTGTTGCTGGGAGCGCATTTGGGGTATTGGTGTGCTAGTGCAAAATATTTTTTGACCAGTCCTGGTTTTGGATTGCATGGGTGTTTCTTGGCCATTGCAACGGGGAGTTGTCATCGGATTAAGATAGGCAGAAGTATCGTCCAAAGTGTCCGCCGACGACACATTTTGCGCTTTAACAGTAGGGGCAACACGTTTTATGGGTATGACTGCCTTCATGGGGCCAGTGCTTTTAATCATTGACTGCCCGACTGTTGAGGAGCGAGGACCGAAGATGTGTCGTTTGGCCTGATTGTTATTCACTTGGAGCACACCCTTGGGGCCGGGAACAGGTTTGTTTCCGTTAGCTTGTGATCCAGAAGTGATTGAAAAGGAATTTCTTCGCTGTCTAAATCCTGCGATGGCAAGCGACTTGTCTGATGTGAAAGGAGTTTTCAATTGGGATTCCTTTGGTGCAATATTTTGACTGTTCTCAATCTGTCTCTGATTAAAATCGGAAACGTGTTTAAACTTATCATGAATGGAGAGAGAAGACGATCGACGACGCAATGAACCGTTTGCCAAATCTGACTGAATCCCTTTATGGTTAGTTTTAGATCCGATTTCACCTTGGGAAGGATTTACCATGCAAGTAGAAGGCAACTGGCTCCCGACAGAGGATTCCGATCCCGTTAAAGGATTGTTTACAACCAAAATCACAGTTGGTCGTTGGTTATAACCTGCTTCATCTTGGACAACAGGCAATGATGACGGGTTGTTCATCTCACTCATCGTTGTCTGCGTAAGACGATGCTGTTCCAGTAGCTTGCTTATCTGCAGCGCCAACGATGCGTCCACTACTTCCCTCATGTACTGTTCTTTCCCTTCTTTAGAGGATTCAGAGCTTAACTCTCTGTCCTCCGAATTGGACTCACAGTCATATGTGGCAGACGATGAAATCATGGCATCTGGGAAATCTTGCATCTTGGTGCCACATTCCACTTTATCGTTTTCCACAATATCTAAAGACTTAGCTCTGCGTTCCTGAAATTTATTAGAACAAAAAATTTCATATATTTATATAAAATTTACATATATTTACAACATAGCGGGGAAAACTCACTTGAATCTGCACATCCAAATCAAGATCAAATGTTCCTTGTCTTGTATAGGTGTGGGGCAAATCTTTAGTAGGTGTCTCAGTTTTAACCTGATGATCTTTAAGATCGCAGAGGCTAATAATTTCGGCACCAAGTGAATTGATTACATTATTAAATTCCTCTTTGAATTGTTGTTCCACTTTTTCATTAACAAGATTTTTTAAATCTTTAACTATTTTGTTTACATTTTGCATTCTTTGCGAAGCACTGGGATGTTTAAATGGTTCTTCCGCATCTTGGGTAGATTTAGCTGTCTTTTGGGATACGGTTATGGGGTCCGAGTCGAATGAGGAGATCCTCATTAACTTCAAATCTGCCTCAAACTTCGCCCGCGACAGCGAATCTGTTGGATCATCCTCAATAAGTTTTAATGGGGATTCCGCTGACAACATTTGAAGGTCATCGGCCAGTATTGTCCTTTCGAAATGGGATTTCAAAATGCTATCTGTCGAAGACTTGCGTCCATTTTGTGGCGTACTTATACCAGTGGCTGCCTTTTGCTTTAGAAGTTGCTTATGAAATTGATTGTTGTAATTATTATTTATAGAACGTTGCTGTGTTATGTCGTCGTCTACTTCAGTATCCATGCAAATGGGTGGACTTTCATTATTAAGATCTAGAACGATATCCGTTGATTCCTCTGCTGATGGCTTTTTGTCTCGTTCTGCATTTAAGTTAATGCCCTGCAGATAAGAACGTAAAACATATATATATAGGAACATGTGTTGGCGGAACAGGTGTGTATGTGCATTCTTCGATGTTTTAACTTTACCTTGATACAGGCCTCCTTTTCCACAGAGTCAAATGGGTCATAGGGACCCTTAAAAGTAGTTGTGCCATCGGATACAGGTTCAAGTTCCTTATTTGGTGCTTTCTTAGTTTCCGCTTCATCCCAACAAGTCAAGTCTATCAAATTCCCAATCTCGCACATTATTCCAATAATAAGTTTTCCTAAATTTGCAGACTTTAAAATGAATGCCGGTTTTCCCGCTATTAGAGATAGCACTTTTGTCGTGTCACTCGATTTTTAAATTCTTTTTGAAACTTTGGAATGTTATCGAAACGTTGTTGAGATGTTTAGCGTTCTTTTGTAATAACAACATACATACAAATATTTGTATCCATGCGTACCTATATATGTGCATGTATACATACGTATAATGAATTTAAGTTATTAAATATACACTTCAATAATTCAAATACGTCTACAAAAATATTTGATACCAAATTTAGTTGACTTGTCGCCTTTACCTTGAACTTGACCCAATACGCATTTCTTAATTGAAATCGATTCAATTCATGATCAATATCTATCAGTGTGTAGCTTTACTATGTACATGTATACATATGTACATACGTACATACATATGCAATTGTTGGATGTCTATATACTAATATATTTATGTACATATGTATGTATATACATACATATACTTATATATTTAACCTTTCAATTTCTCCTTACTTATGGAGCTACATACATACATATGTATGTAAATCAGCAGCCATGCAAACTGTTCAAAAATGATTGCTCAGCAGAACCCATTACATACTTTGTATCAAAAAAGTTTTATTCTTGTTCTTTATTTTCACATCTATGATACACATTGTCATTTACAAAAAAAAAAAGAAATAAAAGATATAGATGTATACATAATTCCATTTTCCATTTACGTACCCTACCCCTTATGAGATTTCTTGGTTTCCATGTACCGGAGATTGCATTATAAATTCCTTTTAATACAGTGTATGCACATTAATTCGATAAGTGTATAAAATTGTAAAGAAGCCTCGAGAGTGCCGATCACTTACTCAACATATGGAATGCTGAGAAATTATAGAAGCTGCCATGTTCTTTTGTTTGTTCAATTAGCTCTTAAGCTACTTAAAATTGATAAACTTAATTTAGCATAAATTTCGAAATTTAAGATCAATCACCTTTCATCTCTCAATAACGTGATTATCCTGATAGACGTACATTGATTTTTATAATACTCCTTTCAAGCGTGACCACATTATACTTAACATTTATAATCTTAGTGTACAAAATATTTAAAGAACAATAATATTAATATCAAATACTTTCCGTTTTGGAGAATTGTATCAAATCTAGTGGCACTGCCGGGAGCGGCAGTTAGGGGAGCCTTTTCAGAATTATGGCATAAAGTTTCGTTTCTTATAAAATTAAACATTGACTCTACCAGATTAGCTGGTGTTATTTCTGAACAACCTTCTAGATGCCTTACTATGCATGTCTCAAGAGTCTGGATATCGTCGCATTGTTTTTGGCCCACAACCAGCTTGGGTATTGATTTTATTTTATTATCGTTTAAGTTTGCTGTGTCGATATATGACGAAAATGTGTTATTGAGGCACTGCTGAATATTATCCTTTTTCGATTCGAAGCATTCGGGGCCCTTTTCGGCGATAAATAAAGCTATATGGTCTCCATCCTTATGGCATACAAAGTTCAATAGGCTTCGGATAATCCGTTTGATGACATCCTGACTATTTTGCTCTTCTTTAACCAGGCAAGGAACTAGTTTGGCGGTAAAAACATCAAAGCATGTTATGGCATCTGATCTTTTGTTGCAATATTTGTTGAAAACCACATCTAGCTCGCCATTGGGACTGGCCTCATCAATCTCTTGCTTCATGGTTTCGTAATTGATAATATTGTTGACGCATTCACTAAGCACAGCGAATGCAGCTTCAATTTCGGTAAATGCCTTGCCTCCGGCCTCTTCTCCCGACACTTCGACACATTTATTGCGAAACAAATCCTTGGCATAGTCTGTCTTCATCAGTTCCTCAGACACAGGCAGTTGGTGTGACAAGTCCAGCTTGTCCAGACTGAATTGCTGGGCGATAATTCCCATATTATTGAAACACATGAGCATTATCATGCAGCTGGGGATTGTCCAGGTAACATACATTTTGACGAAGATAATGACTGTGGCTAAGTATAAATAAGGCTTCCGTATAAAAATCGGCTGTGTATAAATAGGATTGATTTGCTTGAAGTGTTACGCTTTAGTTGATACTTTTACATCCACCATTATCGGCACAACGCTCTGAAAAATTATTTTGTAATTTTTTGTTTAGTTTGTTTTTGTAGATGTAACAATAATTTTAATTTTACTTACTTAAATATGAGGTGGAAGCTCCTAACAGCAATGGCTATTTTTCTTGTCTTTTGATTAAGAATAAATAACTATAAAGTCATTGTATATGTTATCGAACTACGATTGACATCAAACATGTACGAAGTCTGCAATTTGATATGTTGAAATGGAACACCAAAACCGCAATCTGGTTAGTATTGGTTTTTAATTAAAAAATAAAATGATTTATGATACTTAAAACTACAGAAATGCATTCGCCAAAGTTAATACTCTTACGTATAATAACTTGCATGTAAATCTATTGAACAACTTAGTAACATTCGATATTGAACAAAGAAATTTGTTTCGATTACATTTCAAAGTTTCAAAAAGAATTTAAAAGTCGAGTGACACGACAAAAGTGCTATCTCTAATAGCGGGAAAACCGGCATTCATTTTAAAGTCCGCAAATTTAGGAAAACTTATTGGAATAATGTGCGAAATTGGCAATTTAATAGACTTGACTTGCTGGGATGAAGCGGAATCTAAGGAAGCACCAAATAAAGAACTGGAACCTGTATCCGATGGCACAACTAGTTTTAAGGGTCCCTATGACCCATTTGAATCTGTGGAAAAGGAGGCCTGTATCAAGGTAAAGTTAAAACATTGAAGAATGCACATGCACACCTGTTCCGCCAACATATGTTCTTATGTATATATGATTTACGTTCTTATCTGCAGGGCATTAACTTAGATGCAGAACAAGACAAAAAGCCATCAGCAGAGGAATCAACGGATATCGTTCTAGATCTTAATAATGAAAGTCCACCCATTTGCATGGATACTGAAGTAGACGACGACATAACACAGCAACGTTCTATAAATAATAATTACAACAATCAATTTCATAAGCAACTTCTAAAGCAAAAGGCAGCCACTGGTATAAGTACGCCACAAAATGGACGCAAGTCTTCGACAGATAGCATTTTGAAATCCCATTTCGAAAGGACAATACTGGCCGATGACCTTCAAATGTTGTCAGCGGAATCCCCATTAAAACTTATTGAGGATGATCCAACAGATTCGCTGTCGCGGGCGAAGTTTGAGGCAGATTTGAAGTTAATGAGGATCTCCTCATTCGACTCGGACCCCATAACCGTATCCCAAAAGACAGCTAAATCTACCCAAGATGCGGAAGAACCATTTAAACATCCCAGTGCTTCGCAAAGAATGCAAAATGTAAACAAAATAGTTAAAGATTTAAAAAATCTTGTTAATGAAAAAGTGGAACAACAATTCAAAGAGGAATTTAATAATGTAATCGATTCACTTGGTGCCGAAATTATTAGCCTCTGCGATCTTAAAGATCATCAGGTTAAAACTGAGACACCTACTAAAGATTTGCCCCACACCTATACAAGACAAGGAACATTTGATCTTGATTTGGATGTGCAGATTCAAGTGAGTTTTCACGTTATGTTGTAAATATATGTAAATTTTATATAAATATATGAAATTTTTTGTTCTAATAAATTTCAGGAACGCAGAGCTAAGTCTTTAGATATTGTGGAAAACGATAAAGTGGAATGTGGCACCAAGATGCAAGATTTCCCAGATGCCATGATTTCATCGTCTGCCACATATGACTGTGAGTCCAATTCGGAGGACAGAGAGTTAAGCTCTCAATCCTCTAAAGAAGGGAAAGAACAGTACATGAGGGAAGTAGAGGACGCATCGTTGGCGTTGCAGATAAGCAAGCTACTGGAACAGCATCGTCTTACGCAGACAACGATGAGTGAGATGAACAACCCGTCATCATTGTCTGCTGTGCAAGATGAAGCAGGTTATAACCAACGGCCAACTGTGATTTTGGTTGTAAACAACCCTTTAACGGGGTCCTCTGTCGGAAGCCAGTTGCCTTCTACTTGCATGGTAAATCCTTCCCAAGGTGAAATCGGATCTAAAACTAACCATAATGGGTTTCAGTCAGATTTGGCAAACGGTTCAACGCGTCGTCGATCGTCTTCTCTCTCCATTCATGATAAGTTTAAACACGTTTCCGATTTTAATCAGAGACAGATTGAGAACAGTCAAAATATTGCACCAAAGGAATCCCAATTGAAAACTCCTTTCACATCAGACAAGTCGCTTGCCATCGCAGGATTTAGACAGCGAAGAAATTCCTTTTCAATCACTTCTGGATCACAAGCTAACGGAAACAAACCTGTTCCCGGCCCCAAGGGTGTGCTCCAAGTGAATAACAATCAGGCCAAACGACACATTTTCGGTCCTCGCTCCTCAACAGTCGGCCAGTCAATGATTAAAAGCACAGGCCCCATGAAGGCAGTCATACCCATAAAACGTGTTGCGCCTACTGTTAAAACGCAAAATATGTCGTCGGCGGACACTTTGGACGATACTTCTGCCTATCTTAATCCGATGACAACTCCCCGTTGCAATGGCCAAGAAACACCCATGCAATCCAAAACCAGGACTGGTCAAAAAATATTTTGCACTAGCACACCAATACCCCAAATGCGCTCCCAGCAACAGCGAAGATCCTTGCTGAGACCAGTGGCTCCATCAGCCAGTAGCCACACATCGTCCTCAACACCCCAAGTGCGACGTGCCAGTTTCTCCAGAAAAACTGGTGGTTCTGGCTAAAGGACTCACGGCTGACGATCAATTCAAATGTGATGTGAATATTCAGGTTGGTTATACTGAAGATAAACCACAAATTACAAAACTTTTTTCAGTGTTTTTTTTTTGTATACTATATAGCTTAAAATTGGATGTACGATTGGAATACGATGTAAGAATCATGTTTTGTTAAACATATATTTAAAAATAAATCACTGCTAATTATAGACTATAATCAAATAGTATCAACCTATGTGCATCGCAAATGGTTGAGACCATTTAAATGTAGAATATCATAATCCGATATAAACGTTCAAATCATTTCCTAGTTCCTACGGGGTTCATTTCGCAACGAAATAAATTTTTTGAATTTTTGTGGATCAGTTCCGATCAGTTCGATTAATTGCTGCAATGAACTAGTTCATAAACTGCATCTTAGCTCTGTTAATCTTATATTGGTTCACTCATTTTTGTTTTTATTCTAAAAGGCAAATGTAGTTTATGTGTAACCCTGCGTCAACCTGTCACTGCCACTTGTTGTTTTTTTTATTTTGTTTATTGTTGAGTTAGTACAATTTGTTGTGCAAATGAAATATGGAGTAGCAAGCGGATAAAGGCAATTACAGAAATTGCAAAATTCAATTTTGTTGCACTCTAAACGTTGGAGAATGAACTGTGATATTTGTATTTGAATTCAAAAATGAGGGACACCGGCAATCAAATGGGGGAGGTTGAGTCATTTCCATATGTAGGCGTGGCCAATATAGTAGAAATTACACCTTACAATATTGTATTAACCGGAATTGGTGCAATAATGAGATTTATTACAATTGCTATTAATTGGGGTCTGGTATTTGAATACTGGAACTCGGAATCGTATGCATATAGTGCTTGGACAGTTGCCTCCATATTGATACCCATGTCTATTACTTCTGTTATATATCTACATATGTAAGTGGATTCTGTAAAGCTTCTCCATAAAAGTGGCTCTGATTATTTTGCTTTTTCTAGTGTATCTGCAAATCGAACAGGTCAAGGAAGGTTCCTTTATAGAAGCATTGCCTCGGATCTAATAATTTCATATCTATTTCGAGATGGCTATACCTTAAACTATGCTTTAAAATATACGCAAGCAAAAAAGCAAGGCAACAAAGAGGCTGAAATCAGGTATGTTTTATATGGGAAATAACTTGTTCACCCTGATCGTGCACGTGTGTACAAATATGTACATATGTAATGTATATAGTATATACATTTAGACATTTTTAATTTCAATGCTATTTCGGTTTTACTTTATTCAGATACTACCAAAAATACATTAAAGAAGAGTGCAATGTTGGCTTTATACGACTTTTTGACTCATTTTTGGAAACTGCTCCCCAAAAGATATTACAGTTTGTCATTGTGTTACGTTACATAAAGAGTTTAACATGTAAGTACTTCAATGTATAATTATGATATATATTAAATGATAAATTTACTTATATTGCAGATTTTCGTGCCCTTACTTTTGTATTATATTTTTTAAGTATTGCCTGGTGCTTGGTAGCATATAATCGCTCAAATCGTTTGGTGCAACTGGACAAATATGATATTGGAACAAATGGACTTATTATTCAATTCTTCTTTCTTCTATGCTTAACTGGTAAATGAATCGATAATGACTTTTAAAGTATACAATATAGTTTAATTGTATATCATTTTCCAGTTTCCCGCACTTTATGTATTGCCTATGTGGCCAGTATATATCCAATGGCTACATTAGCCATATGCCTAGCACACATCTTTCTATGTGGCACTGTTGTTTTCCTGGTGGACTCACCTAAACTTGCCAACGATGAGTTCACGAATTATTTCTGCTGCATTACCTTTGGCGCTGTATATCTATTCATTTTTACTCCTGTGAAGGATGGCCCAACCAAATATAAATATGTTTTCTACTTATCGTTTTGTTTAGTACAAAATATTATTGCCTGTATATTGTTTATACCAATTTATATATCCATTGCGATAATTGGTTTATATGTAATTGGCATTGTTCTAATGATATTTTATTATCTAATGTGTCATCCAGGTATTACATCTTCTTTATATTAATACTATTATATTATACTAAATAAGACTGTTTTTGTGGTAATGTTTACAATGAATGAATGCTTTAATTCACTTACAAATGACAAAACAAATACTCCTAATTTTAAATACATTTTTTTTAAGAAACAAGTTTATGACAATAAAAAACGACCAAAGAAAAGTAGAAAATCCAATTAATTAAATGCATTTACATTAGGCGAAAACGCATTACACGACATGCCTGATTATTATTAAGTCTTTTGAAAAATATCGCTTTCCAATCAACTTGATGGTTCTTCTCGAATGGTCTCGTTAAAAATTTTATTTCTTTTTTTCGACACTTTACAAGATTACAAAAATCATTTGTAACATAAATTATTACACATAATTATAGACACACACATATACATATACACATGTATATGTATGTAGATGGAAAACGAGAAACCAAGTAAAAGTAGCTGGAACTAGTCGCCCACTAAGCCAAGTTTCAGGCTCATTTATGAAGTTCATTTGAGCGAACTAGCACTCTTGTGTTAGTGGCAACTCCATATTGTAGTTGTTAACTCAAGTCTCGAGTCGCGGCTTAAACCGAACTGAAGCTAGTTGGCAGTGTCTTTGTGTTTATGTGTGTGTGTGTTTTGCGTTTTTATTTTCATGCAACTGTTGAACTTTCACTTTGAAAACAACAAGTTGCCAAAGCCAAAATCAGATACAGATACCAGATACGGTGGCTGGAAAATTTTTTAAATAACGGTGCAACCAAATAATAAGTCGATATATAATATGCATTAATAAAAATCATCCAATCGCAATGGCAATGGGAACAAAATACGAACGTATTATTAGTGATTGTAGGTCGCGAAATGTACTATGGGAAGATGCCGATTTTCCCGCAGTGCAATCGTCTGTTTTCTACTATCAGACGCCCCCCTTTACGTTTCAATGGAAACGGATTGCCGAAATTAACACCAGCACCAATACAAATACCAGCCCCAGTCCCAACACAACAACAAGCAGCACATATACACATCCACAGGCATCTTTCCTTAATGAGAATGCTGAATTTGATGTTGTGCCTGGCAAAATGGGCGATCGATGGCTAGTATCATGTCTGGGAGTCCTCTATTCGTTGAGAAATCTATTTTATCGTGTTGTGCCCGCCGATCAAAGTTTAGCCAAATCATTGGGCATATTCCGTTTTCGTTTGTGGTGGTGTGGCGAATGGGTGGAAGTATTGGTCGATGATCGTTTGCCCACCATTAATGGTCGTCTCGCATTTATGCAACCACAAACATCCAATTGCTTTTGGGCTTCATTGCTGGAAAAGGCCATTGCCAAGCTACATGGCTCCTATGAGGCTTTGAAATATGGTACACGTTCGGATGGTCTTACAGATCTACTCGGCGGAGTAGTCAAATGTATGCCAATCAGCTCGGATTCAGCGGACACTACCCTAAGGCCGCAAACTCTCAAAGATCAGATGTCGACGACTTGTATTGTCACCTGTCTGGCCGTAAAAAACTCACAAGTACAGAAAAAAAACACCACGGAACGTCTAACAAATGGAATTTTGGTTAATGTCAATTACAGGTAATCAATAAAAATCAAATCGTATGTAAATTGAAAATGAAAAAGAAACTGATTCAAATGGAAAATAAATAAATCAATCACACATACCAGTCAGTCAGGGTAAAAAAAAAAAAAAATGCAAAATAGAAAGTGCATAAATAATACTATTTTGAAAAACGAAATTCATTTATGAATCAATTTGTATATATATTGTATTTTTGTTAAACAAAACAGTTAACTAATTAAACAATATCAAATTAGTGAAAAGATATTGGAATGAATGTTTATAAAGAAGAGTCTGATTGAAAGTTTTCTTGAAATTGAATTTGAATCAGTTTTAATATTTTATAGTAAGATCAAATAGAATTTGAAAATAAGGATAACAAATCAAATATATTTTCTATAATTTAAACATTTAATTAAAAAACGTTTAAAACAGAATTTAAATAATTTAAAGCCATTCTTTTTAATTTATTTTTTTTTATTTATTTTCCTTAAAGACTTTCCTGCTTGGACAAAGTAGAAACGATTATGGGAGATTCTGTGCAATTAATTTGTATAAAGGACACATTTTCATCGAAACCTTTTGGGGACAAGACGAATTTCCTTGGAGACTGGTCGCCATCTTCAAAGACGTGGGAGCGTGTTTCACCAGCGGAAAGAGCACGTGTCTTAAGCAAATTAAATTTGGGTGAATTTTGGATGTCATTTTATGAATTTGTGCAAACGTTTACAACCTTGGAAATTGTTTACCTGGATACGGATACTGCCAATGATGAGGAATCGTTAAAAGGACGGCCACAGCATTGGAAAATGAAAATGCATCAGGGTCAATGGAAACGAGGTGTCACTGCCGGCGGTTGCCGCAACCATGAATCGTTCCATATAAATCCACAGTTGTTAGTTGCCGTTCAGGAGAAACAGGATATTGTGATTGCCCTTAATCAGCATACAGCTGTGGAGCCAAAAGTAATTGGCTTTACCATGTATATGTGGAATCGGGATTACAGTTTGAGCGAATGTTTACAAAAGGACTTTTTCAAGAATCATGTTAGCTTCCTTAATTCAGACTATGGAAACACACGCCATGTAAGTTATCACACTCAACTGGATGCTGGACATTATGTGCTCATTCCAACTACCTACGAGCCAGCAGAAGAGGCACATTTCACTGTACGTATATTGGGTACATCGATATTCCGTCTTTCATCCCTGGAGACACAAACAATGATATTACTGGATCCGTTTCCGGCCCTAAAGAGCGATGACAATATACAAAAGATCAAGAGTGTTTGTCAATATGAACCCGTCTACATGCAACTGGCTGATGAGAATAAGACCATTAACTGTTTTGAATTACATGAATTGCTGGAGGCATGCCTGCCAAATGATTATATAAAAGGATGTGCCAATATAGACATTTGCCGCCAGGTAATTGCTTTGCAGGATAAAACTGGTAATGGTCGCATCACATTTCATCAGTTCAAAACTTTTATGGTCAACCTAAAATCTTGGCAAGGTGTTTTCAAAATGTACACCAAGGAGAAGGCTGGCATATTGCGAGCCGAACGTTTGCGGGATGCTCTATGTGACATCGGTTTTCAGCTAAGCACAGATATTATGAATTGCCTGATCCAGCGATATATACGTAAAGATGGTACTTTACGTCTAAGTGACTTTGTGTCCGCTGTTATCCATCTAACGACTGCTTTTAATCAATTTCATCTTAAAAACTATAATCAGGTTAATGTTATAGAGGTGCGTCTACATGATTGGATCAAGAGTATATTAAGTTGCTAATGAATATATATCTATATATATTTCTATGTGTATGTATGTACATTAAAAAAACTTTCATCTTTTTTTTCTAAACGAATTAAAGTTAAATAAATTATTAAAGCAAAAACAAAAAAGAAAACAGAAACCCGCCACAGAAAAAAATATTGAAAAATATTTGAAAAAAATGTATAATTTCATTCATTTCAGTTGAGAGAAATTCATTAATAGTATTTATGTATGTAGATACAATAGTTTGATTGTTGTTTTTTGTGTTTTTCTGAAATTACTATATATATATAATAATTATATAGTATTTATCCATGTTTAGTGTGTTATAGGTATGTATTGCAAATATAGTTAAGTAGTTATTGTATAATACTATAAGCGATTTAATAGATTTAGGTTTCGGTTTCATAGCAGTTTCATTTTGATCAAGATAGAATTTGCAGTTAATTATCTGTTTTACACTTAATCAACATTATAGGTTCATAAAACGTTTGATTCATACATATGTGTGTATATATACATATAGTATATACGATATGTACCCACAACTAATACTAAAATGGCAGTATTCATTTGTATACTGTACTGTATTCTGATTCTGTAGTTATTATTATTGGACTCTGGGAATTATATCCATATTAATTCCCATTTATCTCTTTCTGTTCGATTTCATTCATATTCATGTTTATAATTTACAAAACGCAATTCTTGTGATTAGGACGTAAGTAGACATTACATTGATGTTCCATTGTGTGATGATGCATCACTTATACGGCGTGATAGTGTAGTCTTACGGCTAATGGATAGAGTATTTACGGTCTGATTGGTATTAACATTTTGTCCACAATTGGACTGCGGAGCCTCCTGTCCAATTGGAGATGTGCCATATGTACGCATTGGTGACCTTTTAAGTGATCCAGTAATCTCATGTGGCTCTTGATAACCCGAGTCCATGTCATCGTGATAGGATTCCATTAATGGTGTCGGATCCTCATAGTCATAATCAACAAATCCATTATTGTCAAAAGACTGCAAAATTGTTTCATTAGCTACATAAATTATCCTTATGGAATGTATTTAGTTTACTCACCTTGACAAAGGATTGCGAATGTTTAGCATAGCCACGAAATACCTGATTATGGGCTTTGCCGCGATAGTCAACGGACTCATAATGTCCCCCATCCTGAGAATTCTCAATAACGAAATGTCGTGTGCCATGAGGTGTTAAAGTGGCCCATAGTAAGCGACTATCATTTACCAATTGACTTTGCAACAAATCCCGACTATTGGCCGTGGCGCAAGGATATAGTATTCCACCCGATGTAAATGCATTCGATTTGGTTGCATCACCCAAAGCATTAATCGCCGTTTGCTTAATATTTGCATCATGATAAGAAAAGAATGTGCTACAGGAAGATCATTTGTATAAATACAAATCCATATAACGAAACAAAAACAATAATAAGAATACTTACTCCTTACATCTAATGACAATTAAGGCCAAAAAGCATCCCAAAACAAATATGCCAATGCATGATGAAACAAAGAACCAAATGTTTTCCAAACTTTTTGTATCGCTTCGTACTAACTCCATTAGGGCATTACCGCTCTCGTTATGCTGATGATTCTGGCCACACATAAATGCAGCAAAGCATGGCTGAGATTCATTGGTTGGAAGCAGTGTCTCGACATGCTTTGGTTTCGATATCAAAAACGATGGTAAAGGAGGTGGCGGCATTGACAATATAAAGTCAGGCGGTGGACCAGGCATTTGATCACAACTACCAACGCAATTTCCGAATAATATGTTCATTTAAAAGCCTATAAAAATCGTTTAAAAAAAAAAATTATAGATACATATTACGACTGGAATAAAATTATTTATTTTGATTACAAAACAAATAAGTTGAATGAATAATTTTAATTAACAAACAAAGATTTGTATTATATATGTATATTTATATAGATTGGTATTTTGTAGATACATTCATACCTATATATATATGTATATTTAGCTGTGCATACACATTTTTGTGGCAAGTACCGAAATTCCACTAGGCAAGTCTAAATCAAAATGTGAACATCGAACTTTTATAGTTTTTGTTTTAAATAAACCTTTTTGAATGATCTAGAACTTAGGCCCTGTTATTTATGTATATATGTATATGTATGTGTATGCACTTGACCAAATCAATTTGTTTTAAAAAACAAATTGTTAATTATGACAAACCTTTTCAATACACTAGCGTCCTGTGTCAATGGAATCTTTCTCTAAACTGAGTATCTACTACGCATACAATACCAATGTCCATAACTTCCAATGATGCAGTGCGCGCGCGCATTAAGTCCGTGCATAAGGAAGCAAGTAACCCCTGCATACTTGGCCACACCCAGCATATAGAATGTACGTTACATACCTACACAAATATGCATTTGAAACCTTTCCGTTAACTATACGTTAAACAATTATATTTAAATGAAACAATTCTACATTGTTTTTAATATAAATATTTACTATTTTCTTTTTGTTTATTCAATTAAAGAACAAACGAAAGTCTACTAAAGCAAATTGAATTACTATTCCAGATGCCTTTGATCGGATTTCCCCACGTTAACACCGCAAAACATAGTAATAACGGTTAATTTTGATTCTCGATAGTTTCAACACGATTAAATGAATTATTATCCCATATATGTACATACATACATAAATTTAAGAAAATCCATTTTAAATATTTAATTATTTACATTATATTATTTCATTAAAGCTTGCCCACCAACCAAATTTCTTATAAATAGAAAAAAAAAATATATATGTAACAAACCTATGCAAACAAATACATACATACATATGTTTACACTTGTATATGTATGTACGTACATATGTATACTATTTATGCACAGTTCGTCTATATTAGTTCAAAATATTTACTTTTTGAATGTGGTGTACATTTTACCTAGCAATGGGTAAAATAATAACACAATTTTCTATTTTGCATTTAACTTAAATATAATTATGGCTTTTAAACTAAATTTTGAACCATTTTTATTTCTTTTCCCCATAGGTCATTACCACACCGACAACCAAAGCCAAAACGGTGAATCCTTGTGCTGCAATACGAGTACGCATCATTAGTTGCGACATTTTGCGATTGCCAGTGCGAAAATTATAGAGTCCCATGGTTAGCGCTGCTGTGGTAGCCAAACATCCTATTTAAATTATATATTAATTAGTTTTCATGTTTTATATAACTTGGCCGCATCAAAATGCCGCTTACCAATCGGCACTAAAGGGTTCTCCTTTATTTTGCGTTGAAGTTTCTCCTTAGTTGTCTCAACTTCTACATGTGGTCCCAAATCCTGACGCAGTTGGATCCAATCCAAATCCTCCTCTGGTAGTGCGATTTGAACCTTGTTTGACATTGTGTTTGTCTGTCTTATATTGTTGTTAAAAAAATAATTGCTTCTCCTGGTGTTGTTAAAACACAATGGAAATGAAACAAATCATATGGTTGCGGCATTATGGAACACTGTAATGAAACACTTCCAATACTACGTTCAATTCGTTTATACGAGACGAAAATATCAGAAAATCTTAAACTTATTGAAATATCTTGAGTTTTCTAACATACATAGGTAAAAAACCGAATGCCTAACAACGAATATTACAATGAAAATATTACGAAATATAAATTATGTTACTGGCTTAGGTGTGTTTATTGTATTACGGCTTTTGAATATATATCCTCTATATTGCATTACATCAAAATTAATGGTGATATAAAAGACTTCTATTAAAATAATTGTACTGGCTCCAAATTTTCAAGGGTACCCAAATTTCGTCAAGGCCAAAAATGGCCAGGCTCTCAGTTTGTAACTGTCTTTTCCTTGCATTAAAAGCGGGCATCGTTTATTTAAAAAGAAACCGAAATCCGGTTTGGTACTACAATTTTGCAATTCCGCTTCATTTTGGCCCCAACTGGTTTTGATTCCTTCGTATTAAAAGTATAGAAGCAACAAACGCCTGTATGTACATATACATACGTATGTATGTATGTTTGTATATGAATATATATACATACATACAAATACCTACATACATGACTTTTGGCGACCCAGTTAAGTTTAGTACTAAACTAGTGTTATGTTGATTTGCCAAATTAGGAATCAAAAATATTGTGAGATAAGTATTCTACATTACCAACTTTTCACTGAATGGAAAGTAATTTTGATTATTTATTTTATGAGATTTTTAAGGGCAAAAATAACAAATTATTGACGCTTTAGTTTTATTAACGACCATTTTTTATTAACCTGTTTAAATAAAAATATGCCTTTGTCATCTTTCAAGGCGCAATGAATACAACTGAACAATTTTTATAATAATAACTCCTTTCAAGAACTCGCTGTTCATCTCCATTGAATTAAATATACCTAATTGTATACAAATGATTCATCTATTAAATTCAGTATCAATTTAACGAAATGGTGGTGGTGGCTCCTCGAATCACGATTTAGCTAATCACCAAATTTAAAATTGTATAGTTAATAACTTAATGCAAAAAAAAGTAATGGAATGTACATATGTATGTATTTAAGCAACCATTGGTACGGAATAGATTAAAAATTTGCTCCATTTTAAATTTAGCGCTCATTCTGCCATTCACACAGCGTTAACAACGCCTATTGAATGACAACTGCACTTCCTCCCAATTGGCAAATTGAATTTTGTAATGATGAACAAAACGAAAAGGAGCTAATGATATTGGCCGAAAAAACTTAAAATTTCTAAAGCACCACGCACTTTCCGATAAACCCCCTCATGAAATCCCATTCAGAATGAGATTTAAATACATACATACATATGTATGTACATACATAACTCTCACTATTATTGTTCTGGAGTTAATAATGTTAAAGGTTGGATATATTGTCAACACACTGTTTTGGGAATCCCCGCTTATAAAACGCTTACATATGTATATACATATGTATGTAAATATGTATACCTTTTTTTGTGAGGCATGTACATAATATGATACTCTCTTATTTATTATCCTTTTTCGATATTAAATGTACATCTATATGAAGAAAAAAACACCCTTGATGATCATACAAATGTACATGTGTAGATATATATTTATACATATATCTGTGTATGTGTATTTGTGTATATTCAAAGAAATTTGTCTGTTGGGTATTTGTGACCTCACTAACACGTTTACACACAGCTGCATTTTTTTAACATTGTTTCTCTCTTTAGAAAACGAGGAAGAGAGAGAAGGCAAGAGAGGGCTACGACACGAGAGAGTGAGAAGGAGAGAATTGTGTTGTGGGAAGTACAGTCAGACGGGGAACGCAAAATGAAACATTTGTATGTATGGAAGCGTGCCTGTGTGCCTTTGTATACATATACATCTGTACAATATGTGTACGTGTTCTTATATTTGTATTAATGCATACAAACATACATATGTACATATAAAAAAGGTATACATGTATGTACATACTTGTGTATCCATACATATTTATGTACATATTTTTAAAAGCAAAAATTAAACATGTTTTAAATTTGAATTCGCATATGTATGTAGTTATTTCTAACGATGTTTTAATGTATGTACATACATATGTGCATACTAGAAAAAAGCCCCAATGACTTTAGTTTAAAATAATCATACGTATGTATATATGTATGTACATACATACATAAGTGTTTATATATGTGTATAGGTTTATAAATATACATACGTACATATTTATCTTCATAGATACATACAGACATATGTACATGCATATATGCGTGCAAGGAATATATGTACATACATACATATGTACATTTAAAGATGGTTGGGGTTGTCATATACTTATATACTTACATACATATATACAAATATAAATATGTATAAACATTCATACATACATAAGTATGCACATAACGTCCGTATCTAGATTTAACATTTATCAATTAATCTTCCAATGCATCGTATATTTACGTATGTATGTACATGATATGATAATACTGAAGTTTAAATATATTTAATTCGATGAACAGCATTTGTTTATATGCACACATACAAAAAGCGGTAGCTGTATTAATAGGGCGGGTATATGTACATAAAGATGTACATAGAAAAATTTACAGCCAAAAATTTGTTATAAGGTCCGTTTCAGTTCCTCCACCACGTGTATGTGCACATATATACACACATATACTATTGCGTTCAATCCCAGAGAGGATATTGAGAGAGAACTACCGCAAAAGAGAATGAGGGAGAGAGAGTGTGTGTATGTGTGCGCACGTTATGCGCTCAGTTAAACCAAACTGTACTCAGAGCACGCTGCCGCTTCGCTCTCTTGAGGTCTCACTCTCCTATTCACTCTCACACTCGCACACACACACACTTTTGCGCATTCAACGCATACAGAAGTTTTGGCTATATCGTACAACTGGCTGGGCTATGAAGCACAGTAAGGCAGAGACCAGAGACGGCAATTCAATTCAATAGCCTTTGCATTCGTTGTTGGTACTCTCTGTGTGTGTTTTCAATCAAGCGAGCGGCGCGCGATTTAGCCTCATCTTTTTCCGCATCGCATTGTGTGATACCAACAAAAAAAAAAAAAGAAAAAAGAACCCATTTACCATTTACTACCAACAATAAAAGCTGCGTATGTGGCGTCGTTTGTTTATTTTTTAAGTAACTAAAAACAAACAACAAAACAAAAAGCACCAAACCAACAAAAAAATAGGAAAAAAAAGAAAAAAGATTAAAAAAAAAAATAAAAAACGAAAAAGCAAGAAAGAAATAGCATTTCGCGTTGGCGTTGCAAATATACACGCACACACACTCAATTTGCTGTAGTACATACGTCGTAGTCATAGCCCCGTTCCCGTGTCGTTGCGTGCGCTTGCCGAGTCGGTAAATTTGAAATTAGCGTGTGGCGTCTGGTGTTGGAGCCTGGAGCTGTGTACATACAAACATAGAACCAATACATACATGCATATGGTACATACGTATATATAATAATCAATACAACGTAAAATAAACGAAGAGCACGGGAGAATAGAAAACTAAAGCGCCTTTTGGAACTGGCTTGAAACTCCCATTATTGCCATTGAGTGGTTAGTGTTGGTGTGCAGTGTACGAAAGAAGAAGGAAAGAAAGAACGAACGAAGGAATAATCGAAAGAGCGACAAAAAGGAAAAACGGAAAACTAGTGCTTCAAAGAGAAACGCGGTATAAAACATATAAAAAAGACATATCCCAAAATAAAGTGCTAATCCCAGAACCGATCACAATCGGCTGAAATAAATAAACCACAAATAACGTAACGCGAAAGTCGGGCAAGTGTTACAGTAATAACTATGGAACACTTTCATCAAATACAGGTAAGCTTGCATATGCAGGTATAAATATGGGCATAAAACCGCATTCCCCTTTTCCGCACTCCACCACGCTATACATACATGATCTCGTTTTTCCCGTCACCCTCTATAATACACCAATACCATCTTATTCTCGTCTTTGTTTATGCCTGAGTTTTGTCAGTTTGCCGCGTTTTATGCAAAAGTTATAGCAAAGTTTCCCGCCAATAGCAAATTGTTAATGCTTAGGGGCAAACCAACAGAAATTGTTTGTAAATGTAATAATCTATAAAATAAAAAGTGAAGTTCAGAGTCACACCTCGCTCACGCCTCGCCCCGTAAAAAAAGAGTCGCTGAGACAGCGGCGAGCGACGCATGGTTAGAATGGAAATTTTTACAATGTATATACGTACATATGTATATGTATATGTACATATGTACTCTTTTTTTTGTATGTGTATGTCTATACATACATTTGTTTTTATGTAAAAAAAAAAAATAAATAACTAATACATTTATGTGTGTATGAGAGACAAGTGTGTGTATTTCTGCGAATGTGTTTGTATTTTTGTGTGTATGCGTACAAACAAAACCGACGCTCTTGTACGAGCAAAAATTTTATTTTGCGTGCGCATCTAGGGGCCGCCATTTTTTCTTGTTTGTACAATTTTACATACGTATGTATAAGTACATACGTATATGTTCATACATATTTCTACATGTGAAAATATTAGCGTACATCAACATATATTTATTTTAAAACCGAAAGTTTAAACAAATTGCCAGCATACATACAATTACAGAATGCAAAAATAAACGAGTTTACGTGCATACATTCATATGTCAATATATATGTACATACATTGAAGCTTGCGTAATCTTAAATTGGCTGTTTTTTTGTATTCTTTCTCTGTATGATGCATACATACACTACACTAATACATTCCCAAATGTATATGCATACATACATGCGCGTTTGTGTACTCACACACAAATACATACTTATGTATAAACTCGAAATGCTTCGACAATTCTCATTGTACGAACCCCAACCATTTTCTTTTTCTCTTTCACATATTTCTCTCTGTGTTATGTATGTACATGTGCATGTACATACATATGCATGTGTAGGTCTATATTTATGGCTCAGTTTGTCCAAGAGGGGAGATACCCACGTGTAATATATATACATAAACAATACTTTGCCGCATTCTGTTTGCTCTCTTTATTTGACTCTTTAAATCGGCATTCTGCATTTGTTTATTGCGACGGCATTAAAGTTAAAAACAAATAAATAAAGTCGGTAAATTTTGTAATAGTTTTGTTTGTTGAGTTCACGACACCCTGGTCATTTCGCACATTCGACCCTGGTGGAAAATCAAAATAAGCCAGTAAACTGGTTCGGTTTTATAGGAACTGGTTCAATAAACAAACTAACTATTTTTTTTATCCCATTTACATGGAGTGTAAAAGTGGCCAAAGGATGAAGCATGTGCAACATTTATGTACTTTGAGTCGATCTTGGACGTCAGTTTCTGTAAAAATATTATCTCGGACAAAGCATAAGTTACCGGGTAGTTGCAGTATTGTATTGTATCCGGAAAATAATCCTCAAATGAATTTAAAACACCTGTTTGAGTAAGCTGAGAAAGTTTATAGGCTTTTTAAGTTATCTGTGTTAAATGTGTATTTATGGTTTGGCAATATTTCATTTCGTTGTTTCCGTTAAAAAAAAACAAACAAACCATCCTCCCCTCATTTTTCTTCACATCACATTACATTAACGCCCTTAATTACCTGAGTTAGTGGTTTGTGCGGCGTTGCCAAAGGACAGGTCCCAGCCTCAAGACTAAAAATCTTTAGCTTGGCTGTGTTTCGGCATCGATCACATAATCACAAACACATATCCAACAAACTTATTGATCAGCAAACACTTCAACACTATCAGCAGCAACTGGCTGCGCAGCAACAGCAACAAGCCGCTGCAGTGCAACAACAACAGTTGCAGCAACATCAAGTGGTTGTCCAGCAGAATCAACAGCAGGCACATCAAAATAGCAGTAATACCACAGCCGGAGTTGGTGGCACTCAACAGCTGTTCACATATAAAATGGCCAGTAGTTTCCCCAATACAGCCACAACAATGGCCCAAGTGGTGGCCACATCAAATGCCGGCACCACAGGCTACGATTACCGCTTAAATATGGCACAAGCCGCAGCAGCAGCAGCAGTGCCTGGCTCACAATGGTGGTACTCAGCCGCCAATCAGGGTCAGGTATGTAAAGCAACTTCCTAATGCATCAATTAAACATCTTTATAATTATATTTATTAATATTTTTAGGTGGATGCAAACACAGCTGCACAATTGCAGCAGCAACAACAGCAGCAACAACAACAACAGCAGCAACAACAACAGCAGCAGCAACAACAGCAACAGATACAGATGCAACAACAGCAACAACAACAAAATATCATCAATTCGGCAGGCGTAAGTATTACTAATTTTAATTTTTTTAAACCCAAATGTTAACTAATTCATTTCTACTTTCGTCTAACTAACTGTGTATATATAGAGTCCAATGATACGGGGAAAGGCCGATGCAAAGCCTAGAGGACGAATGACTGCGTATGCATACTTTGTACAAACTTGCAGGGAAGAACACAAAAAGAAACATCCCGATGAGACCGTGATATTTGCCGAGTTTTCACGAAAATGCGCTGAGCGATGGAAGGTGAGAAAACAAATTTAATTAATCACATAGTGTTACTTTAATGTTATTCAATATTAATATATAAAATACTAAGTATTCTGTATAAAATGTATAATCTTTTATATTTTGAATTGGTTTAATAATTGTTTAATTGCTCTTTAACTATTTTAACAGACAATGGTTGACAAGGAAAAGAAACGCTTCCATGAAATGGCAGAGAAAGACAAGCAACGGTATGAGCAGGAAATGCAGAACTATGTCCCACCCAAAGGTGCAGTTGTGGGACGCGGGAAGAAAAGAAAACAAATGAAAGATCCAAATGCACCGAAACGTTCATTGTGAGTTCGTAGAAAAATCAATTACATTAATTAAAAACATAAATATGCCGTATTGACCTATATCGCCAGATGGAACATACAAATTGACATTCTATTTTAAATTTTCTTATTGTAGGTCTGCGTTCTTCTGGTTCTGCAATGATGAAAGAAATAAAGTAAAGGCTCTTAATCCGGAATACGGTGTTGGTGATATTGCCAAAGAACTTGGTCGCAAGTGGTCTGATGTTGATCCAGAGGTCAAGCAGAAATATGAATCCATGGCAGAAAGGGACAAGGCCCGATATGAGCGGGTAAGTGTTGGCATTGCGTTGTAGCTAGTAGCCGTATATATGTATATATATGTGTTTTATTTGGTAATGTAGGAAATGACCGAATACAAGACAAGCGGGAAAATAGCCATGTCAGCACCGTCAATGCAAGCGTCAATACAGGCGCAGGCACAGGCGCAGGCCGTACAAAAAGCCGCGTTACTTGCAGCAGCTGCACAACAGCAACAGCATCAGCAGCTGGATGAGCAGCACGACGACGATGATGGTGACGGCGATGATGACGAGAACCAATAGGTTTAGCAGTAAATACTCTTCACTATTTATACACACTATCCGTTGGTCATCACGAACAAGGAGACATGATAGCGTTGGTTGATCTATTATCAGGTTGACTAATGTGTGTTGAATATATATACATACCTATATTTAAGTATATGTGTATATATGTATATATATATCCATATATACATATATATATATATAATTTTTTTTTTTTTTTTTAATAATAAGTAATCAAATTTCCATGAATTAATGATGAAGAAAAATCACAAAGAAACCTTTTATAAGTTTTATGTTATAAGATTAAAGTATCTAATTAAGTATATGGTTAGATTAAAACCGACATTAATCTGTCTGCAAAAACTTATACTTATTTGTGCTTCAATGCTGCTAAGTTTCTCCTAAACAAAAAAAAAGTACTATAATATTGAAAGAATAATGTTTATAGAGAGATAGAGAGAGCAGAAGCAAAAAAATTCATTAACACGAAATTTGTTATAAATTCCGATTCGTAATATCGTCAAAAATTCATAAACCTTCTTATTTGTCATTGCATCTTCTCTGAAAGATGAACTGTTATATTTAAGTGCCGATAACAAAGGTATCTTTAGTTTTAACGTTTTTAATTACAAATGCGAACGTTTTGCAACACTTTTGATGGTATTACGAATTGGAATTGAAACAGTTTCATCTTGTAAGTTTCATTCTCAGCAATTATGAAATCTACCACTACATACATACCTACCATTTTATATGTACATATATATGTATCCACTATATAAATGTACATATAAAATGCAAGTATTGGTAACTATTTCTCCATTTATTATAAATTAGATTCACACCATATTGAAAATGAAAAAGAAAAAAAATCTATAAATAATGCGTTTACTCATTCGAGAAGACTTCGATATATATTTATTGGATACGAAGAATACAACTCGATGAAGCGTGATAATGTGAAAAATACTTAACTCAGTGGCGGGTGATATCTCTCTACATATGTGTATATATACCTATATATATATATATATAATTATATACGTGTATGTATTTATCGTATAATTTCAGAATACTAAATAATAACATTGGATACAGATAACAAAAACAAAAAGATATATACTACTATTATCAATGCAAACCTGCAAACCTCTCATCGGGACATCGGAAAGAGTGCTGTTTATTAAATATGTTACATACAGTGATAACCAACTAAATTTGTATGCAAGTCGAGCGCGAAAAAACAAAACAAAATACTATAG
This sequence comes from Drosophila neocordata, assembly GCA_018903615.1. NCBI lineage: Eukaryota > Metazoa > Arthropoda > Insecta > Diptera > Drosophilidae > Drosophila > Drosophila neocordata. The sequence continues at coordinate 2,009,399 of JAEIGI010000015.1, forward strand.
TTTCTGTTAAACATACAGTTACCGTGAGTGTGTGTGTGAGCGTGCGCGACTTTATACGTACCACTTATATCTGTGGATAGTATTCCTGAATGAATGAATGTTGTATACATTTTTTATTCTTATCTAAATACTTATTCTTTCCGATAGTCACGATGAACACTCAATTGATATCCAGATACAGAGATAAATTATTAATACGATGATATATTTTAGGTTGTTTATAAAATGAGTGGGGGGAAGGGCACAGTGTCGCGCGTAGTAGTTGTATGCAATATTAAATCGTATAAAACATTAATAACAATAAACGGCAGAAAATGGACATTTTGTATTGATCGTCCTCTGGCCATGATGTACATACTATTAAAGTATTATTTAAACGAGACTACATAGAAATTAGAAATCTAAAGTATATAATATTTGACATGGGTTTGTTTGTACAGACCAGTAAATAATGTACACAAGAAAGTATTCTCTCAGTGTTACAGGGGTGGGGTGGTGGGGCACAGTGAATAAGTCTTCACACAGGCCTTATAAAACTCAGTTCCATAACGACAAAATGTGTGTATGTGTGTTTATACCAGATAGTGAGAAATGTGCATTTTGATATTGAGAGATCGGCGGGAATAATAATAGGTCTTGGGCTCAAAGGCATATTTCTATCTGTTTGTATAAGCTATAGGTTATATAAATTGGGATATAACGTGGGCGGACTAGAAGGAGGCAGATCTTGTGTATGCAAAAACCAATGAAATTTTAAAAGTGTTGTCAGTCAAAAAAACACTGGCACCTGGTTTTCATTATGTATAAAATCAATATTGTTCCCTCCTTCTTTTTGGCTTTGCGTTATATTACTAACTATATATATGTATATGTATGTATGTATATATATTTTTATCATGATTTTGCTAGAGAATAACTCGCCACCGAGATTATATGCATAGAAGCATAGGTTATAGACCTTTTTAATTTTCTATAAAACGGTAACTCCTTACATAAAATAACTATGAAAATTCCAGTTCCCTGTGCTTGTTATAAGAAGTAAACTAAAACGAAATAAACTTTTAGAAAAGAATATATCGTAGACGAAATTATATGTTCTCCAAACTATCGAATATGAATTTCTCATTTTATTTGAAACTCAGTTCGGCTTATTAGACTCAACTAGTAGTTTCATTTTACCATTTATACCCTCTTTCCTTTCTTTTTTCCACCATTTGTAAGAATATGTTTTTTTTTTTTCACTTTTACCGCACCTTTTTTTGTTAATCTTATTATTCTGCTTAAACTTTCCAACTCCGAACCACTTCTCAAATCGAAATCTTGGGACAAATACGCAGAGACAAAGTTCTTGTATTGTAAGTGTGTGAATTACGTTAGCAATACTTATGGTAGCTACTAAGACCTTTTTTTTAGGTATTTTTTTTTTCTATAAATTTACACAATCCTGTAAAAATAGTTGAAAATAAATATAATTTAGCTAGATGTACGCTTATGAAGGCAAATCAGAAATTTCTTTATCTATTATTTTACTCAACGGATGGTCATCAATAAGGAATGTTCTGTTCTCAGAACCTACCAAAAATAAGTATGTAATATAATATAGCTGCAGTATCACGAAATTGGTATTTTCAGTAGTTCATCTTCATTTTTTTTAGGTTTGTGTAAAAAGATTTTTTTTGTCAGTTCGTTAAATTTCTTAAGACGCGGTTAACTTCAAATTTCAATTGAAAAATAATCAAAATGAAGTGCTATCGAATTAGTTCCAATTCTTACAATCGATCATGCTCGATAACAAAATAGGCAACTGGCACTGACGTGGAGAGGATAGTTAATCGAGTAGTGAAATGAGTGTCCAAAGAATTCAACAAGTGCAACAATAAACAAATAAGGCAAAATATAAAAAAAAGAGAAATTTGCAGTGATTGGCGGCAGAGTGAATTTCCATTATGATAGTCAATAACTAGTAAAAGCGAGGGCCAATCGCAACGGGAAAAAGCTTAACGAAATTCATATCGAAATCAATAAATAAAAGAGCGGATATACTTAAATACACACACGCACACACATAAAGAAAAACAATACACACAAACTTGTGTAGTTTTGTGTTTTTTGTTTCAATGTTGTAAATTGGCTTGCCTAGACACAGATAGCAACGGGAAAATGAGCTGCTTCAGTGCTATGAATACCCCCCTGTTGGGGGAAATGGAACAGACCATTGGAATGCTGGAGAGGGGAACGATTGTAACGAAATTATATGGGAAGCAGCGACGTCAAGATCGTCGCCACCTAATGCTCATTAGAGAAACACGCCAGCTGTTATGGTCAACAGTGGCGGCCCATACTCCGCGTACTGATTACGAGGGTGCCTTACAGTTACGGGAAATTCGTGAAATACGTGTGGGTAAAAATTCCAAGGAGTTTCGTCTGCATGCAGACGAATGCCAACGGTTTGAGCCTAGCAAATGCTTCGTCATTCTCTATGGCAATCATTTTAAGCTAAAGAGCTTCTCTGTGGTTGCCCTTTCAGAGGTAGAGGCTGATAATTGGGTGCGTGGTCTTCGGTATATGGTTAAAGATACAATTAATGCACCATATCCATTGCAAATTGATCGCTGGTTACGCCGTGAATACTATCAAATCGAAAATGTTAATTCATCGCACTCATCAAACAAGTCGTCATCGTCGACTGCGACAGCGGAACTTCATTCACAGACGCAGGTGACCATCAAGGATTTCAAAATATTCTTGAGTAGTGTCAGTTGCAAGATGACGACTAGCAAGTTCATGGAATGCTTTACAGATGATGTACGTCGAAAGCACGATTTAAAATTCGATGATTTTTCGCGGCTTTATCAGCGGCTTTTGCTGCCCGTTAATTTCGTCAATCTGCTAAGTAACAGCGGTTCTGTATCAGGGCAATCAAATCCATTTCCCTACTCGGAGGATCATCAAACAGTGCGTGCACTTGAGTTTAAACGTTTCCTAGACAATGAGCAGCGCGGAGGCAGTGCCACTGGCGAACTGAGCTCTATTTCAAATTTTATACGGGATTTTGTGCAGGATGTTGAACGCGATGTCCAGGAACCCTACCTATCTGTATCCGAATTCGTTGACTATCTATTCTCAAAGCAGAACGACTTATGGGACAGCAAATACGATGTCGTTTCAATGGACATGAATCAACCGTTGTCTTCCTATTGGATTGCCTCTTCGCACAATACGTACCTGACGGGCGATCAGTTTTCCAGCGAATCCTCATGCGAGGCCTATGCCCGGGCACTACGTATGGGCTGCCGTTGCATTGAACTTGACTGTTGGAACGGACCTGATAATTTACCATATATCTTCCATGGACATACCATGACATCGAAAATCAAATTCATGGACGTAATAAAGACTATCAAAGATCATGCATTCACAACATCCGAGTATCCAGTTATACTTTCAATTGAACAGAATTGTTCACTGGAACAGCAGCGTAATATGGCCCAGGCCCTGCTTGAGGTATGTTAAAACTCCTTTAATCTATTCACTCGTTAAACTTGTCGTACGATATACGATTGATTATTATTCATTAGAAGGAGAGAAACAATTGTATATTTTGATTGATTGATTTGCAGGTCTTTGGAGATTTGCTTCTTACCCAGCCATGTGACCGTACTGAGGTTCATTTGCCTTCTCCATATCAGCTGCGACGCAAAATAATATTGAAACATAAAAAATTACCACAATTCGATGAGAATTTAAGTGGTGTGAGCGGGGGAGGAGTAGGAGTTGGTATTACCACTAATGGCACATTGGCCCATCGATCTTCATTGACTGGCGGGGTCGGTGTTGGAACTGGGGCCAATCAAAATGCTGATGCCAATGAAACAAATGAGAATATGCGTAAAGTGTTAAAGGAGGGTCTACTTTATTTTAAGGATCCCGTTGATAAATCATGGAATCTTTATCAATTCGTGCTAACCCAACAGGAGTTGATCTATTCGTCGGAAATTAATGAGAGTCGCAATGGTAATTCCGAAGATGATGAATTTGGTCTGTCATCTTCGTCCTCTAGCAATCAGCTTAATACCCAAACTATGCAGCAAAAACAAAAAGATACTTCGGCCAACGATGAACTGCATTTTGGTGAAAATTGGTTTCACGGAAAATTGGAAGGTACTATCTGGCATACTGTTATATATTAGTATATTAGATATGTATTGTGTATAATCTGTTCATTTCCAATTTGCTTCATTTAGGTGGACGACAGGAAGCGGATCAATTGCTGGAAACCTATAAGCATTTAGGCGATGGTACATTTCTAGTCCGGGAATCGGCTACATTTGTGGGAGACTATAGCCTCTCGTTTTGGCGACGTAATCGTGCCAACCATTGCCGCATTAAACTGAAACATGAGAATGGCACCATTAAATACTATTTGGTGGAGAATTTTGTATTTGATTCGCTATATTCATTAATTGTCTATTATCGAAAGAATATGCTGCGGAGTTCTGAATTCTCTATTATCCTTAAAGAGCCAGTTCCGCAGCCAAAAAAGCACGAGAGCCAGGAGTGGTTCCATCCAAACACGACCAAAGAGCAGGCCGAACAAGGTCTATTTAAGTTGGACATTGGCTCCTTTTTGGTACGGCCATCGGTCCAAAGCATGAATGCCTTTGTTATATCATTTACGATCAATCGCAAGATCAAACATTGCCGTATCATTCAGGAAGGACGTCTCTATGCGATTGATACCATGCAGTTTGAGTCGCTCGTTTCCCTTATCCACTACTATATGAGAAATCCGCTATATCGTAATGTGAAGCTTGTTCATCCTGTATCCCAGGAGTTGTTGCGCCAGACCCTTTATGAAAATGCTCAATTGCAGGGCGAACATAGTGGTGGTAATGGTGACAATAATGGCTCTTCTAACTACATGGGCTCTCATCTAGAGGAGTATGTAACATGCAAAGCTCTTTATAGCTATAAGGCGGATAAGCCAGATGAGTTGTCCTTTCCCAAGCATGCCATCATTACGAATGTGCAAAGGAATAACTCAATGTGGTGGAGAGGTGACTACGGTGGCATGATTCAACAGCACTTGCCAGCCAATTATGTTAAGGTACGATAGTAAATAATTTATCCCCCATAATAGATCTATAAAACCTTCATTGGTTTATTGGTATTAATTGTAGGTAATCGACTCTGCTACAGAGGACTACAACTCGGTGAACGATGAGGGCGGTACTGATGGTCGCACCGACTCCATTGAAATCTATGGCGCTGTAGCCTCATTGTTTGAATCAAATGAGCCGGGTATTATCATCAAATTACAGATACAGACGCCCACCACACAAAATCCATTTGTGATTGGTTTTGATAATCAAGAAACAGCCTATGAATGGGTTAAGGCCATTCAGGATGCCACTCTGATTGCCACACAGTTGGCCAGTGAGCGGCGTAAGAAAGAGCGAACTGCTCGCGTAGCCAAGGAGATGTCCGACTTAATCATCTATTTTCGCAGTGTACCTTTCCGTGACCACTCTTGGATTTTTCAGGAAATGTCAAGTTTTCCGGAAACCAAAGCTGAAAAGCAATTCTTTCAGCAAAATACACAACTCTTCCTCTCATATCATCGTAATCAAATTAGTCGAGTATATCCCAAGGGTCAGCGATTGGATTCCTCAAACTTTAATCCTGTGCCATTTTGGAACATCGGATCTCAGATGATTGCACTTAACTATCAAACAGGCGATAAGGCCATGCAGCTTAATCAGGCCAAGTTCCGTAATAATGGACAATGTGGCTATATATTGAAGCCATCTTTCATGAAATTGGATACCTTTAATCCAAATAATCCACTATCTGATGGTCTAAGCGAAGTAAAGATCAGCATTCGTCTGATTGCGGCTCGTCATCTCTTTAGGGGTGGCAAATCAAACAATCCGCAAATTGTTGTTGAAATCTGCGGGGCCAGTTTTGACAGTGGCATCAAATATCGGACGAAAGTTAATGAGAATGGCTTTAATCCAGTGTGGAATGAGTTTTGCGAGTTTAATGTACGCAATCCTCAATTCGCTTTGCTGCGTTTTGAACTGCAGGACGAGGACATGTTTGCCGAGACCCATTTTATAGCCCAGGCATGTTATCCTTTAACATGCGTCCGTCAAGGTTATCGCAGTGTAATCCTACGTAATAAATTCAGTGAAGAGCTGGAACTGTCTTCCTTGTTAGTACACATAAGCATTGCACATATCTCATCGACTACCTAAGGCAACTAACTAACTGAATCACATTATCTTCCATTTAAACGAAAGTTTACATATGTGTATATTCCAAAAGTATTGTTATATTCTCTGTACAAAACCAACTGACTGAGCGATTTCAGTTTCCGTGTAGCATTCCACTAACCGGGAAGTCAGTAAGTGTTTTAAAAAAACGTCTATTCTGGATGACTTTTTAACGCTATTGCATTTACATAACATTTTATACGTTTCGTTTTATGCACGTTCCTATGTACAATACTTCTCTCACTTTTATAGTTCAACCCAAAAATATGTAGAATATAGACGTGCAATATTTCTTAAACGATTTACATACCTTGTATATATATACAAATATCGTGGACTGCTTTTAATTACAAAACGGAATTATGTTGTTGAAAAATCTTTTTTAAACTAAGAACATCTTTTTTATGTTTTGCTTAGTACAATTTTTTAATATTTCTCTTATTTCTTGTATATTTCTAATGTCGTGTCAAAGTTTTGACAAAAATTTCGAATTGTTTAACCGATGCAGCTACGTATGTATGTATATGAATGAATCATGATTAGATATTACCTAAGTTATTGTCATTTCTTCTTATAAGTTTGTGTGTCATTTCTTCCTATAAGTTTGTGTGTGTCTGTCTACTTAATGTAACTGTATGTTTTGATTGTTTTTATAAATTTTTGAAATATATATATTTTGTCATAATGTCTTTATGTCTATTTACATACATTCTGTTATATTGAATGCCAAATAAAGAAATAGTATCGGCATAAACAAAATCTCAATTTGTATCTCTAATAATGATGATATAAAGTTTTGTATTTTGGTAAGAAACTTTGGTAACCCTTTTTATAGCATATTTGGGTAACATCTCGGTAAATCAATATATGCCCCATGTCACAAGGAACCAAATAATGTCAAAATATTTTTGGCCAGATGATTATGAAGATCCTTAATGATTCTTGTCTAATTTAAATGTTAGGTACTGAACGAAAATCCACAAAGAAATTGCATTGCAATTCTTGTCTCATTGCAGTCTTGTAGGTAATATGAGAAATTTTAGCTAGAACTTTCTTATATTGGAATGATTTTGTGTTTAAAATTTACAATAATAAATAACTACAACACCGGAATAATGGATAAAAGACGTAAAATGTCAATTTCTTTTATTATGTTATAATCTTTATTGGACATCGGTGAATGTGTGAATAATGTTGAATTTTGTCTAAAACTCGCGTCTATGGTATTTGTCGGGATCAAAGTATGATGTAACAACGACACGATCGCTGAACTTTCGCCCAGTGAGTGCTTGCTGGGCCTTTTGGCAATCAAGAACCGAGTTAAATTCAACAAAAACTTTGCCGCAACCCGGAACTTCTACACCTTCAATAGGCCTTGGTATTTCAACACTGCGCACAACACCATATTTTGTGCATTCCTCTTTGATGTCTTCCAATATATCTTCATATTCTTCCTCGTCGCGTAATTCATCAGGAGTGACCATGTTCAGCAAGCAGAGTACTTCAGTGGGTGGTCCAGAAGTTACAACTGTTGAGAGGCCTGGAACTTGTAGCATTACGGATTGCGTTGTATTAGCAGCATTTTGTGCATTCTTTGCACCAACACTAGCCCTTTGAACAATGAGTTTCTTGTCACCTAGTTGCATGCCATTCAGTCCAGCAATTGACTAAATCAAAAATAAATATAAAGAATGAGAAACCAACTTAAAGTGGAAAAAAATCCAGTAAACTAACCTGATCAGTAATGCTAAGATCAACGTATTCGCAAAAAGCGTAACCTTTACTTAAACCAGTTGCAGCATCTTTTACTAGATTGAATGCTCTAAGTTTTCCAAACGACAGCAACAGTTCCTTTACCTAAAATAAGCAAAAAACACAAAACAAATTTAGTATAAATTAAAAATAGGATTTAGCCCTCTTATCGTGGTTATGAAAGAGATGGCGTTATAGATGCTAGTAAAAAAAAAGAGAGAGAAAATATATAATCTGTGTTTCGATTTTATTTGATCAAATTATTTTAAGGGATCCTTTTTTTTTCATCACCAACTAACTTACTTGATCGTCATTTAGATAGTTTGGTAAACCTCCAATAAATATTTTGTGGGGCGAGTCGGGAACCACTGTCGATATAACACCGCTGGAAACTGTTTCAGGAACAGTAGAGATTTTAAAATGTTTTAGTTAAAGAAACGATTATGAAAGTATTTCTATATGACTAACCAACTGCAGGCTTAATGGCCGGTGTGTCTGTTATACCAGGCATTGGTTGATAATCATGTGGACGCCTTATTTTCAAGCTCTGTCCCTTTAAGTTAATGCCATCGAACGCCATAGCTTGGGTTGTTTCATCTATGGACCTAAACTCAAGGAAAGCAAAATTCTTATCCAAATTGATTTGGCATGCCAAGACCGGACTACCGGCGGCTTGAGCCAGACCAACTAAATGCATTTGTTGGTTAAAGAACTCCATCATCTCCTCTTCGGTGACACCGAACGGAATGTTGCCGACATACAAGCGACGCGCCTGCCGAGTGATGGTTGACCCGACCACAGGCACGGCTGTTTGTGGTGTATCCGGCACAACACTGGCCGGTATTTGTCCAGAAGCTTGCATTGCTTTGTACTGCATTGGCGTTATGTGCTCAAATCCCGGCGGTGGCACATCCCAATATAAAGAGGGCTTGCGGCGCGAATTACGGTGATGACGACGCTCCCTGGAACGATCACGATGGCGGTAACGAGAGCGCGAACGATGGCGGCGTCTGTCCCGTTCACGTTCGCGATCTAAAAGAAAACACATTTAAAAACGATTTAAAACTCAATCACAAAGATTACCTAGACCTATCATAATGAGTCGAATTTCTATAGATTTCTGAACAAATTTATAGGAACATATAGATGTAGGCATTCTTGAAGAAAAAAAAAAACAAACGTCAAACTTCGTTTTAACTGTTTGTTTAACTTTTCAAAACTGTGCAATAATTATCGAACACATAAGAGTGTTTTGGCTTATTTAAAAAAAAAAAAAAAAAAATGCAGAAGCTTAACATGATGTTAACATGCTTAGAGATACTCTCATACATCATCATATACATCAATGCATACACATGTATGCTTGGCAGTCAAAATGTAGGTACAGAATGGAATGAATTTGTTTATGTTAACCGGGAACCGGTCAAATATGAATGCAAATAAATTATGTTTGCAGTTTAAAAGCACACATTGAGGTTGTTTATTCATATGTGAAGCATTTTTACATATGTATGTAGATATTGGTACACATTGCCTATTTAGGTATGTATGTATGTATATACGTATATACACACGTTCATCAGTTTTAGCGTTAAGATTTGACCGTAAATAGAATTCAAAATATAGAAGCACTTTGTTGCACACTTATTTTCATTTATTATCTTACCATCATAACCCATTGCTGTATTTATATAATTAAATAAATATCCTTTAAATGAAGAAAAATGTTACTAAAACGCCGATAAAAAATGTACCTCTTTGAAGAAATACATACACACAAATGACAAGGGTTGCAACGAATATAACATCGATTTGAATGCCTCAAAGTATTTGGTTGGTTATCGTTATCGGCCGGTCTCCAGCAGTTCTTGTTTATATATTCTGATAGGATCATAGATATGAATGTAAAAGAATATGAGTATCAAAATCTATATGCCCACAAATAATTTTAGCCAGAAAAGGCACAGCAATTTGTTTGGTCACGTGCAAATTGGAGAGGACAATGTCATTGTGTACTTCATAGTTAATGTAGCAGAGATTACAAATCCTGCTGCGAATAGGATTCATGGTGATCAAGGATTCAATGATTTGCAATATTTAGGTACAATTTTTCCTGCTAACGTTGCACCTAATATCAGTCGCAACCATGATATGCGCCTATGTTTCACATACAGCGCGGACTCGCCCAACATTTGCCTAACCTATGTAGGGATAATGCCGGAAAACCTAAAACAAATCAAACTGATTCTTTATGATAAAAAAATTGTACAAAATTTGTTGGTCCACAATGAGGGTGAAGTGCCAAAGGCACAATCACAATTAAATTGTGATCTCTCTACCAACAATGATTGTGACTTCTCAATGTTGTGTCAGTTAATTCAGCCGGCCAATCCAAGGAGCAAAAAGAATGTAAAGAAGAACCACATGAGTGCCTTACAAATAATTGCTAATCTTCCTATAATATTTTTTAAATATGTTGTTGAAAACAAACTCATTAATAAAATAATGATGCATACTTGTGTCTATAAGCACCATAAAGAACGGCAAGCCACCTACGACAAAGGGTATTTATTTAAATTATTTTGCGCCTCCTGTAATAATAACTTAATTTTCTCGTAACAGCACCAGGTCAACTAACATTATAATCGATCGACTATTTGGTCTAATAGTGATGATGGTATTATTTATGTTTGTTTCCCATCCGAGCGACTTTTTTATACAAATGTCCCATGTACGTATGCTTAATTGTTTATTTTCGATATGATATTATTAATTTTATAACCTTAAAGGGCATTATCAATCAGTTGTACGGATTGCTAAGAGTATTGGAAGGGAGTCCCATTGGAATGAAATTAAATATACATTTGAATAATTTTTTCCTAGACTGCTTTAAGTATCATATTGAGTTATGGTCCACATTTTTGGGTATGCCTATTTTATGTGGATACCTTAATAATATTTATACTAATATTACAAATTCTGTTCACAGATTTCATCGAGCCAGTAGTTCGTGAAGTTTTCCTTGCCATTGGAGTATTTGGCTATCTGGGATTCACATATCAAATAGCGTTACTAGCCGATTTAATATCCATTGTGGGATTACATGCTCATTGTTTCTATGTATACACCAAAGTGTAAATATAAAAAAGCTCATTATCATATTTTATAATATAATCTATAAAAATTATATGTTTATTTTCAGATTGTTTAATGTGGAAACTAAAGGTCTTGCTGTACTGTGGCAGGTAGTTCGTGGTAATAGGTATAATATTTTAAAAGGGCGCACTGAAGTCCACAACTATATTAACCGGCAACTGTATTTTGCAACTATATTTTTTTCGGCCATATTATTTTTATTTCCCACAACGTTTGTGTACTATATTGTTTTTGCCTCTGTGAGTGTTTTGATTAATGGATACAGTAATATAAACATGCTTCTCAATTGAAAAACCATTATATTTACAGTTAAAAGCGCTTACCTTTGCAACTCTTCGCATTTTCGATTACTTCCGACAGAATATTTTAACTTTTCCAATTGATACTCGCATTAAATGGATCATTAAAGGGGTATATGAAATTGGTAAGAAATTTTACTAACACATACAATGGACAATTTCATTTATGGAAATATATGTAACATATATTGGCATTTTTATTTTATACAGATTGCCTAAGACTTAAAGAAATTCCATCACAAAAACCGCCTTTTCTTATCTATAAGAATGTTAGATTTAATATTGCCATTTATAAGCTTCAATGCTAAATTATATGTATTAACCTAGCAAATCATAAGTGTATGTTTATTTTTTTTTGCGGGACCCATATTGATATTGAGAAAAATAGACAAATAACTTTAACTTAAATATAAAGTCCTAGTTTCTGGTCCATTTTAATTCAAGTCTATTTTGATCGAAAAAAGGAAACAAATAACGATCAAGTTACCAATTTAACAATAAAAACCAATCATATCTTGTGGTTTAATTGCAAGTCCAAATTATTTATTATAATTTAATTTTTTCCGCGACTTAAAGATTAAATCAGTGTGAAATGTTATCGATAATTTTAGTTAGACAATTTTGTCTTACAAAATCGTTATTTCGATTTCATTTGTTTCGATAAGAAGTGCTACGTTGTAACCTTGACGTGCGTAGTCGATACTTGACGGACAGTTTCGTTTCCATTACGAGGTTTATCGTGTGTGTGTACATACACATATTTTCCACATCAAATTTGTGAATTTTTGCATTCGATATTTAAGAAAGTTGTGTAATTTTTTTGCTTCGGGTTTTCCATTAAATAATTTGTTCTTCGCTATGGAAAATTCGGCTAAATTAGATAATTCTGGCAATGCCGCACCGTTGCCTCAGCGCCAACAAAGAGGCAACAATCAAGGGAATAAGAATGTTGGCAAGCATGGTCCACCGAAGCCACAAAATGATGCCAATGATGGCAGCCCTGCAGAGAAAAAGGCACGATTTGGCGGTGGTGGTGTCGGCGGTGGTGGCGCAGGTGGTGGCGGCGGTGGAGGTGGTGGTTCTGGTCCCAACGTTCAGCAGAATGGCGGCTCTGCACCTGGAGGTGGTGGTCCAAATCAAAATAAGAATTTTAAGGGTGGATTTGGTGGAAATCGTAATCGTAATCGTGGTGGAAATCAGAACAGAAACCAAAATTTCCAAAATCAAAATAATGCAATTGTAAGTACTCCAATAATATACATATGCTTGTATTTATAAGTACACACGTCCATTAATTTATGAAATCGACGCTAAATATTTAAAATACCAAAACGCATGTACCACATGTAAGTATGCATGTTTGTATGTACATCTGTACATAAAATCTTCATGAAGGTACTTGCATACAAACAAATGTATGTATACATATATTTATGCTTGAATGTATGCATGTATTGCCGACCGGCTACCTCTTTGCGGCGAATTCGTACATAGATCACTGTTTTTTTGTCTATTTAATGAGACCCAGTATCAGCATATTCGTAGGCCGGCCGGGTCGTATGTATTGTGCAATTTGTCCGCAGTTCATGCCAGGCTTTCTTTTTTTTTTGAGTGCAATTTTTAAAAAAAATCTTTGTATATGCAGGTTTTTTTTTCCATTTCATTCCACTGTTCCTTGCAGAACACCAAAAATATCCAAATCGAAAAAATTATTATTAAATATACATAATTAAGGTAGAAATATTATACACATCTTTTTATTTATTTATTTTTTTTTTTAAATTGACATACATGTTCATATATATAAACCCTGTGAAAGATAATTGATTTCAGTTTACTGTACTCTCAAGTACTTTTTGGGTATCTGCGGGGTACATTGGTATATCAATGGTTCTTCTCATATAAAAGACAACACCAAAAAAAGATTTACAAATTTGGGGATTGTAAATAAATTGTCTGTTCGACAATGGGGTAATGATAAAGTATTTATTTTTAACTTCTGTTTCTGGATTGCTTTAATAAACTTTGTTTGTAAAATGTACTTTCTAAATATAGCAAAATGCTACAAATGAAGTTTCAAAACCAGACGGAGGCGGAAATCCCAATCATAAACAAAATGAAAATGCGGCTGGGAATCAACAAAATCAAAATGCGCCCCAAGCTCCACAGGGTCAGCAGCAAGGTGGATTCCGCCCTCGTGGAGGTAACAACCAAGGTGGTAACAATAACCAAGGTGGAGGCGGTGGTGGAGGTGGTGGCGGCGGCGGCGGTGGTGGCCAGGGAGGCGGAGGACAGCATCAAAATCAACAGCAACGTGATAGAAATCGTGGTCCTCGAATTGCTGGTCCCGGTGGAGGACAAAATAATGGAGGCGGTGGTGGTGGTGGCGGAGGAGGCGGTGGCGGTGGTGGTGGCAATGCCCGCGGCGATGAGTTCTTTATTGGCCAAAGATTGCGCAGCATATCTGGCCCCACTATAGAACTTCCACCAATTGAGGTTCCGCATGAGACTAAATTCTCTGGCCGCAATCGTCTCTATGTGGGCAATCTCACTGGTGATATTACCGACGATGAACTGCGCGAAATGTTCAAACCATTTGGTGAAATTGGAGAAATTTTCTCGAATCTGGAAAAAAATTTTACATTCCTTAAAGTTGATTACCATATAAATGCTGAGAAAGCCAAGCGGGCCTTGGATGGTTCCATGCGCAAGGGTCGCCAGTTGCGTGTACGTTTTGCACCCAATGCCACAATCTTGCGTGTCAGTAATCTAACTCCGTTTGTGTCAAACGAATTGCTTTATAAATCATTTGAGATATTTGGACCGATTGAGCGTGCCAGCATTACAGTTGACGATCGCGGCAAGCATACTGGAGAGGGTATCGTTGAGTTTGCCAAAAAATCATCGGCTAGCGCTTGCCTGCGTTTGTGCAACGAGAAATGCTTTTTCTTGACGGCATCACTCCGTCCATGCTTGGTTGAGCCAATGGAGGTCAACGATGATAATGATGGATTGCCTGAAAAGGCTCTCAACAAAAAGCTACAAGAGTTCAATCAGGAGCGCAGCATTGGGCCACGCTTTGCTGACACCAATTCATTTGAACATGAATACGGATCGAGATGGAAACAATTGCATGATTTATTCAAAAGTAAGCAGGATGCTCTTAAGCGAGAATTAAAAATGGAGGAAGAGAAACTCGAGGCTCAAATGGAATACGCTCGCTACGAGCAAGAAACTGAACTGTTGCGCCAAGGTCAGTATTTTAGGATAATGTCCGTAAATTGTTACATTATAAATAGATTTTCCGTTCCTTTTATACTATAATGGATACCCTTAAATTTAGGGGGAGATACATTGTGGTGTATACGCGATGCAATATATATTGAAAAAACTTTTTCGAGCCTTTAAACAAAAACGATAGTTAATGGGTTTTTTTTGTTGTTTTCCTTTAGAATTACGTAAACGTGAAGTGGACAATGAGCGCAAGAAGATGGAGTGGGAGATGCGTGAAAAGCAGGCCGAGGATATGCGCAAACGAGAAGAGGAGACTATGCGTCGCCATCAGAGTGATCTACAAAATCGTATGGTACGCCAAGAAGAGGACATGCGTCGCCGTCAACAAGAGAATAGCTTGTTTATGCAGGCTCAACATTTGAATGCCATGCTCGATCAGCATGAAACCTTTAGTGGTGGCAATGGAGGTAATGGTGGTGGCGGCGGTGGTGGCAACTCTAATTTTGATAACTTTGGAGGCAACAGCAATTCGCCGTTTGATGTTTTCCGGGGTAAGACATACTTAATAACTTGCAATCATATAGATTTCAATATAATCTTTCTTTAAATAGGTGGCAATAACAACAATTCAACCATGGTTGGTGGCAACTCTGGACCCCAGGGTCCACATAATCAGGTATGTGCCATGTTTCTTAACAAAGTAAATACATTTATTATCTCAAAGACCACGTAAATCACTGTCGCGTCTCTATTAGTATGGCTATTGCATTTTTTTTTTGCCAGAAAGAATTAATCAAATATTAAATATGTCCCATTCTGAATTATGGATACTCAATTCTCCCTTTCCCCATATGGAGTCTCGCTTAAAATGGATCTCTAATATTACCTCATTTTCTAATTGGTTAAAGAATTCATTAAATTCATTCATTCAATTTCTAGCATTTGTTCAATTTATATATGTACTTATGTACAAATATATAAAGATATAGGGAAAAAAAATTCTGAAATAATTATCATCTGTTGGAAGAAATTTTTATATATTTTTTATCAAACGAAAGCAGGGGAGGGGGCATATCATTATAATTTGAGAATGATGTGTGGTTGGGGAGATGGAAAACCCTAATATCATGTGACGTAAGCCACATTAGGGTCAAGTAAATACATTTTGTATCTCTCTCTACATATTCTCTTTCGATGTATGTAGAAAAAACTAATTGACAAAAATTGGAGAGTTATAAAATAAGATTATTGATATTTCTTTTGTGTTGAAAAATTATACATCACTCGATTATCATTGGCCACAAACTCTTTAACAAATCTATTTTACTTTTATAAATTTTATAGTATTATTTCTTTTTCAATACAAGGCTTGTATATTTCAAGGAATAAGGTCATTTAAATCATATAGATACTATATAAATAATCTCCCATTTTCCGATTTGGAAAGGCATTGTTACGATTGTTTTCATACCTTTGAAATGCACAGAAATTAAACATTTTGTTGTATATATATTATATCAATTTTATTGATCGCCACAATGATCTTTGTCTCTCTGTTCAGCTGAGGACAGGATCATACAATCGAGACCCCCACTATTGTTCAATCGATTACGATTGAGCGCGCCTGTACTTATGCAAGTGAAAATTATTAATGGACGACCATATCTCATGATCAAGAGGCGCTTTTATCTCCATTTTAAACTTGTTTATTATTATGTATATTGGCTTACCTATGCCATTAAATTCTTGTTGAAATCTGTCAACAGTCATGGAACTATTATTCTATATACATCGTTTCATGAAAATTTTAGATTTTAATTTCATATGTGCGGTTATTTTTAAGGATATGAAAACATCGGTACAGCCACACAGTTTTTGCTAAACCCTATGTTATAACAAAATATATGTCCCATCGTGTTTTCTTATTTTACATTGTGGGGATCAAAGTTGATTCTCATTCGATTCCTCCTTCTGGATTTATATTATATACGAATATGTTTTTAAACATTTCATCTATAAAATACGCTATATTAAAATAATAGAGTATGGATGTCTCTATATATATAAATTTTTTTTTTTAATATATGGTTAGTCCACCAATCTTTTACTCCCTTTTATAACCTAATTTCAAAACATTCATAAAAATGGAAAAGCTTAATGGAAATTAGGATATAAAATGCGTTTCCTGAATGGAAATAGTTTTGAACTCAAGTTATTTCCCTCCATATTTATCTTAAACTATAATTTGTATTTGGTTTTTTTTTATTCTTGCTTGCAAGTTCTTTCATCAAAAAGATACTTTGACGATGCCTTTTCATCTGCCCTTTGAGACGGATGAAATCACTTAAATGATCTAAGTGTGTCTTAATCTATATCTGTTACTTTATCAATTCGTGTGATATGTTGTGGATAGATTGTTTTTTAATGATGTAGCATTTGATAGGATCAAATTGGGAACTTTTTCAGAAACTACTCCAATTATTTTAAGTTTTTTATTTTGTTTTATTTTTATATGTATATCTTGTCGTTGATGATTGTTGATTGGGAAGAGAAATAAAATAGAAGGGGGACAAGGGGCGGGCTATATGGCTATAAGTAACATTCAATTGAACAATTGTATTTCCTTGCTCGAATAGGACTCCTTCGCTTTTGAATTTGGGGGAAACAATATGAACCAAGGCGGCAATCAACGTGGAAATAATGATGGAGGAAATAACGTTCCATGGGGACGGCGACGTTTTTAGACACAGCACTTCTCTCTGGATGCATATAATGGAGTAATAATGTACGTAGTCGCCACTACGTCAGTCTTCTTGGTGGTCGATTATGTTTTACAATTAACTTTTCACCCCATGGTGAATAATAATATTTTATGCAAATTGAATCAAGCCTCATGAATGGATCATCCAATCAATCTACTACTATATACACAGACAAACATTCAAATTGAAATCTATGAAATGCTTCGATCCAATCCAAAAACATAATATCAAGTCTATATCAACTCCCCTACCCCATAAAGAAACAATTGATCCCAAAGGATAATGGGATCAGATGAGAATAAATACACACAACACAACCCTAAATGCTAATGCAAAATAAGACGTATTTCAAACAAAAAAAACAAAAAAAGGAAAGAAAAAAAAAACAAAGAAAACCAGAAAAACAACAATAAGTTGACCCCCCCATCCCATCTATCTATAACTAACAATTACGTAGATCTACTTTATTGTAATCATAATTTCTTAGATATATGTAATGCCAATATACTTGGTATATCTTTTTCTTTTTTTCAACATGTCATGATCATTTTAAATATACATATATATATATACCGATTCAATAATCCAACGAGTAATAAATTTAAAAACGACAATAAATTTGGTAAGTATCTAGGAAAAAAAAAACATGAGAAAAGGGTTTAAAAACAAATGTTAGAAGCAAAGAGAAAAAAAATTAAAAAAGGATCCATTTTCAAATTGAATTTCATAATTCTTTCAATTTTCAATACCCCAGAATAATTTGTCTTATGCAACAAGGATATATCAAATGGATCGTATTTGTCGTAGTAATATGCACGATTGATTCTTTAAGTAATTTCTTTTTTAAATTTCCAAGAAATTTGTCTATAATTAAATAAAAATTTGTCCTGCTTAATCATTTTTGATTCATTTCACACATAATTAACTTTTTCTCAAAATCTTTTCGGATATTCTCAATATTGTTTGAAAGGATACTGAAGGACTTCTTCTATAACCTACATTAACCATCAAGGGGGTTATCTCAAATCTAAAGAAATTGAATTAAAATATTGAAATTTGGTTCTCCTTAATGAGATTTCATTTATAGATGAATCATATGGCTCAAGAATTAGCGAATATACCGTTCGTTTTTTCATATTTTTACTTTGTTAAAAACGCTTTAGGACGACACTTAAACTCTTTCAGATTCAACAGCGGTTTTTTCAAAACAATTCTTTTAATATTTTAAAATAATCAAAAAAAAAAAATCATTTCTAGCGTGAAAGAAGGTCTCGACTACAAGGACTTGCAGCAGCATATGAACGCGTATTAACCTCGTCGTTTAATAGCCACACTTCGTACAGCAGTTACGACACAAGTGTTGAGCCTTATCAATTCTTTTTGTGTTCTTTTTTTCGTTTATTTTTATTTATATTTTTTTTTTTAATTTTAACAATTGTAAGGTTAGGTAAGATAGTATCAACTTGAACGGACATGTTGGAAACAAGTTCAATTATTTTTGAACGTTTTCTAACAAATGTGATGACTTATTTACTCAATTTGATATTAATCTACCTTTCTCACCAACCATATTCCCTTATTTGGGGAGTTTTAATGTTTTGTAATAACAACTATTAACTTTTTGATATCTTTGGAAATTTCAATTTATCTCTATTGGATGGTTTCCTTTTACATTGATCCTAGTATACACCTACAGATTGAAATCACCTGGATATATGCTTGTTACTTTAAGTGTGTGTGAGGCAACTCTCTGCTTAACCAATTAGGTGTAGTTAAGTTAAGTTAAATCAGGTTTAATCCAAGATACATTAAATGAATGAAGTGACAATTTTGAAGTTTTTCAAACGAATTTTGTATATTAATGTTATGTTGCTCGTATTGGGCAATTCTTCACTATATTGAATGTAATAACTTTATTATTGTTAACTTGTTAGAAGGATCCTGATTATTTATTCAATATTAAGGAACCTGTTTTTAAGTTCCCAAATTGGGTCCTTTACAGAAGCAATATTTTTAAATTTAAAAAGTTGCAGATATCTTTTTGAAAACTGTTGCATAATTAATTACATATTGTGGGTAGAAAAGAAATTTTGTCATTTGGCATGTTTGGGAATTGTTTCTAGATATTTTCACCTTTGGAACTTACCTGTTCTATGGATGCATATGTGGAAATTAATATAAGAACGTTCTTAAAGATCATTTTAAAATGAGAAACTTAGTTTTTAAAAATTGTATTTTGAAAGGAAACTGTATGTATGTTTAATACTTAAGATTTTATAAAAATATTTTTGTAAATTCAAAATTGTTTCACCAATGTTTATTAAGTGTAGCACATGTTTCTATTTGTGGTATTTTAAAAATTTTGTTTTATTTATTAACTGGGTCGGTGTAGCATAATCTTGTTCAATACAATGCATTGCCAGAATACCCATACTATTATGTATGTTATAGACTGTTCCCATATTAGAAAATGATGAAAATCCCTAATAATACTTTATTCAATGGTATGTGATCACAATGAATAAGATGAATGCTAAGCAAAAAAAAAAATGCTTTAATTTAAGACTTGAATTGGATGTAAGGAACTACTCGGCATTGCTTATTTTGAACTGCTCATATAAGCTTGACGTATACAGTTGTTCCAATCCCATAGTGTTTTTGTTTCCCACTGTTGGAACTTTGATATTTATCTGTAGTCTGCGGGCGGAACATAAAGTAAAATTTAATTTCCATAGTTCCTTTATCTAGTTGGGGGTGTAGTGGTAGGTAGATTAATTACACTCAAAGGAGTGAAAAAAATAACAGCAGATGATACTTAATTTAATAAGTTATTATGGAATGTTAAATTAAGTCGTAAATACGTAATGACAAATACAAAAAGTAACAACAATACAGCGACAGTTGCTTCTAAAGAAACATCGCAAGATTGCAAGCCATCTGAAACGTCGTCGTGTTAATAATTAACAAAAAGAAACTTCAAGGATAATTTTACAAGAATGTTTTAAACTTTTAATTGGATATGATGAAAGTACGTGTGCCGAGCCAAGCAGATGACAAGGAAGATCGATAATACCTTATGGATTTATAAGACATCCGTCCATCCATTGACCACATCTTCATATGGAAGTATGTACGTATATATATATCATCGGGCAAATGGGGGGGTAAATACGGTGAATCTTCATCAAAATTTACATTTCAGTAAACAGTTAATAAAAACAACAAAATTATTTTTTCTCTATTAACATTTGTTTACAGATACTTTTTAATTATGTTCTGAAAGCATAACTTTGTATACTCTTGCAGTGGATATATGCAGATATATAACATGAACTTTTTGTTTTTATTTTTTTTATCGCTCAAGCTTAAATATAAAAAAGAGGAAGAAGAAGGAGATGGTTAACTCATTTTGAGACTAGAACTCAGCGACTAAAGTAATATGATGGAATTTATAAGGAATGCCGTTAAACTGTTGAGTCTGTGTGTTAACAGTTACCACCAAATCAGCCAGACCTTATGAAAGTTTAAATCTGTGGTCCCCTTAAGTTTATGCAGTCTTTCTTTCATGTTGCCATGTACCGTGGTGCAAGTTATAACGGTTTGATAAAAAGTTTTGAAAATCTAGAACTTCCTTTTTATAAATGGTAATTCAGATTTAGTATCCATCCCACTCAATCTTTCGTATAAACGCTTTACATGGCTATTTGAAAGTGAGGTTAGTTTACAAATTGTTCAAAATGAAAAAAATGGAACCGATAGGAAATCAGAGTTTCCTAGTGTTAATTCGTCTCTCTTAAATCAATCTATCTCTTTAGCTCAATGAATGGGTTTTTTTTATATAAGTAGTGTTGCAAGAGTATATTTAAAATCGGCATGCCGATTAGAGATTTTCGATATTTTTATATATTTTTTTATTCCAGTGTTTTCTAAGTATTGATATGAATGTGCATCGATATCATCTGTGTACGAAAGACGCAGTATCTGCGTGAATTCAATTTGTTTGAGTGAATATACTATATATAGGTATATAGAGCGGATTCGTTGGATTTGTTTTTATTTTGTTATCTTTTTTTTTTCTCTCAATTTTAATATGTACAAACGATCAACATGAGCAGGTTATACTAACTTGATCAATTTAGGTGATGATATTTAAAACGTTGAACGTCCATGTGCTCGGTCAGGGTGACATGTGAAAATTTTTATTAAAATATTGCATTTAAAAAACAAAACAAAAAATTAACGATCGCAAACGGAATGAACCGACTCCACCAGCCCACCAATTACCTTTTTTGCGGAACAAAAATGTAAATGACAAACAATTTAACCCGCATTTGTGTATCTAACCTTGCCTCTGGAAATAAAGGTTAAACTCTACTCAACTGCGATTCAGAGGTTAACTATCCACCAAATGAACAACAGCAAGGCTTTTTTTCATTTAAAACTTGTTGCTTACAGAGCAGTGTACAAAGATTATTGAAAAAGTGTATAATAGAAGAAGAAGAATAAACTTATATATGTATAAACATACATATGTATGTATATAGAAAGATGATCAATATCAATAGGAGACAAGCATGTCTATCATGGCACTCATCTATCTGACTGTGATAAAATGTTGAATATGTCAATGGAATTGTTATCATATACAAGTTACAACGTTTCCTATCAAAACATTAAATGGTACATAGTATGTATATATATCACTCAGATATGAGACATGCAATTCGTAACAAATTTCCCGACTCTGTTGATTGATTTGTTGATATGATAAGATATAGGCTTTTCGTTTTCAACTATTCAATATTAGTATGTAACCTTATATAACGATAATAAATCGAGGCATTTTTGAAACTATATGAATATGAATGTAACAATCATGTAAATGATCTTTAATCTAGGGACTTTCAAATATATATACGGTTTCACCTAATCGAATCCTAGGAAAATTTATACATTGAACCATTGAAGCTTGTTTGAAACCGACATCAAAAAAACAGTTTCATGATGATGATGATGATGTTGCGGGTGTAAGTGGGTCAACTGCTGCAAGATGTTCGTTCTTTCGACATACATTCATAATCGGATTTGATCACACGCGATCGCTATGTGATCTAAACAGATAGATGGACACATTGTTGTTCAAGCATATATACATACATATCTACATACATACATATGTGGCAGAAATAAATCGTACGAGCATTATTCTGGATACTTGCAAATTATCTCAGAAAGATGTTATATGTGGATCTTTTGGTGAAGTTACCAAATAAAATAAACTGAACAGGACTGTACTGTACTGTACTGTGGCTTGGCTCTTTTAAGCTGTGCAAGTTTGTTGTCATAGGGTTTTGTGTTTTATCACGACCATCATCTATGTATGCAGCATCCACTCACATGCTACTTGTTTCGATAAAGAAGTTATTTTGACTGCCAAAGAAAAAATACATACAAATCTATATGTATATGTATGTGTATGTATGTGTGTGTATTTCGCATATGTTATCAGGTAATCTATAATGTATTCTATATATTTAGCACTACATTACAACATTTCAATGTGCTGCCTAAAATTCTAATTGACGTTGTTTGGTTTTTTGACTAAAGAACGTTGTTTTCTACCAATTTTTCGTTGCTTTACGGTCATTTCAATACTGATTTGCCGTTTTTATAATATCCTATCTGTCCCATCATTAGAATCGTTGATATTAATCTAATTTTATGCTTACAGGAGGAGTACAAATGTATTGACGGAGACAATCACCACTACTGCAGCTGCTCCAGTCCAACAACAACACAAAACGATATCAATATATCTGTTTGCATTATTACAATGGATCTCATTACAATTTATATATTTGTTACCAATTTTGTTAAGACTGACTGCCGTATTTGTAAAATGAATCGATCAGCAATCTTGTTGTTCTCGGCAAATAACAATAAAAAGACTGAATTGTATGTACCTGACACCGAAACAAATTGTGTTTTTTTTTTTCCTTTCAAAAAAAAAAAAAAAAAAAAATAAAACAATCACTAACCACGGTAGCTGTCAAATGGGCAGCGGATGACCCAGCTACTGCTGCTGCCGGGCAACAGAAAACGCCATGAAGACTTAAAAACTTGTGCGACAACTGCCATAGAAATAAACTCGATTTGGTTGTGATGCAATTCATCGCATTGAACTGGCCAGTGGCTGCACTTGCCCGTGTCTAGATTAAAGCTTCAAGTAGTACAATAATAAAAAAAAAACAATTGAGACAGGAAACAAATATTTATAAAAACTTTGATTCGCAGAGAATTTACACGGATTCCCATCTGATTAAAAAAGTTTTCGTAAACGATATTGCAGTCTTATTTAAGATAACACGAACTGACAGCTCAAGAACATAATGAAAATAGTCCCCCAAACATAAATTAACAATAGTTTTATGGAAAAAAATAGAATCTCCATTGAAAACCTGAATATTTTCTGTTTTTTAAGATCCACGTAACGTGTTCAAGTCCATTATAATTATGTCGAGTTAATGATGCAAAGTAAACAAATTCATTAACTTTTAAATTTTACGATAAGTGTTGGCTTTTATGTGAAAATCCGCCTAACGCATGGTTTCTAAACTCATAATATAAGCAAATATGCAGCTCAGATTCTTTTAAGTAGTTTAACCATTTTTAGATACCTTGGTCCATAAGCAAAAACAACAAAAACGAGGAAAACATGATACTCCATATGATGATTTATGGCAAACAGACAGATGAGCCGGGACTGGCACAGAGATACCAAAACGAAAATGTGCGGAACCAGCCGGCGGCTCCAACTACAAGTGTTGGCCATAATAAAAAATTAAACTTGGTTTCAGTGTGACGTAATTTTTAGCGCAACTGAACCGAAATAACTGGCACTTGAATAGCTGTGCGGACTCCTACTGCATCTGTTGTCATGGTAAAGCCGTGTTATCAACAAAGAGAGTGTTCGCTCTTAATCTATTCAAGTGTACGAGAGGAGTGAGAGAGAGAGAGAGAGGGAGTGGACCAACAAGAGAGAGTCAGATTTATTACAAACATCTGATAAAATAGCCAAAGTCACTTAAGTAGGCTAAAAATATGTTTTCTATAATGGAATATTTAAATTTGATCCCTCACAAGACAATTCAATAACATATCGCTGTGCAATCAGCTGACGAGGACAAGCTGTTTTAAAAGCATACATACCCTTATTTCAGATAACAACCCCCGTAAAAGAATTTCCAATGCCTGCATCTATACACTGGCATGTAAATATGTATATATTTGTATGTATATGTATACATACAACTACAATTAGTTGAGTGTATTTAATATGCCCATTCTCTTTGAAAAGCAACCATAACCTGTCCTAACATTTATGTATGTAGAGCAAATTTTTTGTTAACAGAGCAGAGCTTACCGCTGCATGTGTGTAAATATGAATATATGTATGTATGTACATATGGATATGTGTTATTGCTATTATAATTAGTTGTGTGCTTAAAATAAACATAAAATTTCAATTTGCAAAACGCTAATCTTGTTTGTCTAATATATCCACATACATACATACATACCTAGATACATTTATACAAAACCTTGCTTTGTATACGGCTAACTCTTGTTTGAATGTCAGCTTGGAGAGCATCTTCACATTCAACATGTACACACATACATTTACTTACATCTGTATATACAATACATACATACATACGTATAACCAGGCACACAGATATGCTTCTGCCTGCATACACCTTTATTATCTTGGCTATGAAACACGTCTTAAATGCGTATGTATGTATGTGCATGCATTGCTATGTATTGATAAAAATACATATATGTACATCCATATCTGTATGTATGCAAGCACATACGTAATACTAATTAGTTTTGTTACAGCACCGTTGCGTGTTGTTCATATTATACATATATATATATATATATATATATGTATATATAAATACATACTTACACATACATATATAGTTTTTTTTGCATTTCGTTTTTGTTTTGAAAGCTTAAAAGCTGTGCTTTCATGAGTATTAAATGCACACACACAAACAATCGTTAAAGTACGAATGTACGTACATCTTTATGTATGTATGTATATTTGTATTGATGTTCGTATATATGTATGTATGTAGATGCGGTTAGCACAAATCCAGCGAGAAAGAAACAACCAACAACAACGACAACGCTTTGGCTATGGCAATGTCTCTATGTATGTATGTATGTATGTATTAACTTCAAAATAAAGTTCAGTTTAAGCTGTAGCGCAGTCGAGGTTGCGTCGTTTGCTCGTTCGGTTCCCTCCATGTCATGTCCATTCGGTTAGTTCCTATGTACACATGGTAAGCACGCGTTCTCTTTTTTTTTCCACCGATTTTGGTCGATTTCAATTCCAGTTTCGATTTTTTTGTGGTGATAAATGTTAAGCCAAGCGTGTTAGGGCTAAGGAAAAATAAAATGGTGAATGTTATTATTATAATTGAAATGTATATACTGTCATAAATGTACGTCTGTATATGTATGTGTACATTTGATAACTGATGCTGATTTATGTACAAATAATTGTGTACATATGTATGTATGTACTTAATGCCAACTCTTATACATATGTATGTATGTATATGACAGACACACACAAGCACACCCAACAAGTCTGGCTCAATTTCGATATTGTGTTGTGAATTTTGTACTATTAGTGCGAAATTTTTAATAATGTATGTATGTATGTTTATATACAATATAATGTAAGTGTAAATTTTAGAGGAGTAAAAATCAACTGTGATCAAGTGGTGGACGTGTTTGAATTTATGTGTGTATATAATACACACAAAAGAGATACGGACACGCATACAGAAGACACGGATTGGCACAGTGAAACAGAAACCGGAATTAATATGTAATATTGTTAATACAAACAATTTTTTTATATGGATTTATGTACAATGGATACGTTTTAATTTAAATATGCCTGCATACATACATACTTACATATGTATCTATATGCATACGCATATGTACGTGCCTGCAGAGTTTAAATTTTAAAGAGACACCCCATATATACCGCCTTATCTGCACTCCTACCACTAACCAAGTTGAAGCCAAGCCAATTTATCGATAATAAATTCAAAATAATATGCATCGTCCACACACGTACGTGCATATATATATTTATATGCAAATACATACATATATATATATTTAAATATCTATGTACATACATTTGTATAAAACCTAACTGGACGTGCGCCTAAGGAATATATGTATACGTACATACATACTTATCTTTTTATATGCCAGTTTCACTCTTTAAGCACTTTACATACATACATACAAATGTACCTGCATACATATGTAGGTGCATATAGCACCTATGCACATACATATATATATATATACATTTAATTTAACCCTGTCGCCTGTCAGAATTTTTATTCATCTTTGGCTGAACGGGGATTTTTTGCTTGTGGGAAAAACCAACCTATGCATACATACATACATACATATGTTTTTACTAATGATAGTATGATATACATATGTTTGTATGTATGTGCTTTGATGCTGTTGATGAAGGGGATGTACATTCTACTTAAAAAAATAAGAAAACAGAAAAAGATGTACATATGGATGGATGCATACAATTGCGAAATGTTAACAGCTGCCTGAATTCTTCAAGTTCCAAATAAATAAAGACATTAAATTAACTGTTTTAATGTAACTGATATCTCATACGCATACATATTAGGGAAGTTTAGTTGGATAATATAGTATGTAACTTATCAGATTACTGCTACGAAATCTGATCAAATTTTTTACAGAAAGTAGAAATTAGATCATGTCTGCATTCCATAATGAAATCCCAAGAAACTAATACATAAACATGTATACACATATATACAGTATGAACTTAATTGAAGACGGTTTCAGATAACGGCTTAATTTTAGTAACTGCAAATATATGTATTGGCACAACAGTTATATCAGAAATCAGTTTATAATCTGAACAAAACTCATAAATAAACAATCAATTAATATTAAATGCTTTTATTTAGGCAAAACTTTATATAAATTTTAAAGTAATAAAAATCTGTTAGCAAAAATCACTATTGTAAGCACACACGCCTTGACGTCATATGAGACAGAAAGAAAGAGAGATAGAGAGTCAATAACATTGCCACAGAGCAAGTTCTCTGATAGCAGACGGAGGTCATCTACCCATCTAGTCTCAGGTTAATTTTTATGAGAGGAAATACTTGTCTTTACTATTGTGACAATTTTTTTAACAACTCTTTTTTTTTTTTATTTATTGTAAAACTTAAAATGTACAACAAAAGGGGAAAATAAGTGGTTTTGTTATACTGTTAATTATAAAAAAAAAAGCTTTTTACTTACACATAAGTAAATGTATATAAATATTCTATACATACATCTCTTTGTTGTTTTGCATTTGTAATCACTAATTGCTAATAGTTGTTTAGCTAACATCATGGGAACCAACATAATAATAAAATAAAAATATTAAAAAAAAAAAACAAAGAATACAATAAAAAATAATAATAACAGTCAACCAAGCGGTAGCTAAGTGATAATGATTCAGAGACTCCACTTCATTGCATTGACATTCACAAAAAAAACAACAAAAATCCCACGTATTCTTTACGTTTTTGCTGCATAATCATTTAAAAAAAAAAAAGAAACAAAAAAAGTTTCTTTTATTGTTATTTCTTTTTTGTTTTAATCATATTTCAACTATGACCAATTTTGTTTTTTTTTTTTTTTAAATGCTTTAGATACACCACAAAATCCCAAAAAGCAAACAAAAACAGATACATGAATACGGATACGGGAAAAGGACATACTGTCAAACGACTCTCGAGGAGTATAATCCAACTACCTTAATACAAGCAGCTGATCAATAGTTAAATATGCTTAATATAATAGGCACCACCTCTACTTCTACTCCTATTACCAATAGCAAGAAAATTCAAAATCAAAATCAAATTATTAAAAACAGAACAGAATTCAAATCTGATAAGGAATTGCATGATTGTGATGATGATGATGATCGTCTACAGTCCGCCACTTTAATAGGGTTAAGCAGAGCACAAGAGCCCGTCTATCGAATATATTGCACTGCAGGGAGGTCCCACAGCCAGAAACAGCATGATTCGGATAAAAGAAATTGGCATCAAAGGAGTAGAGTAACGTCAGAGAGGAAACAAATTCCATATGAGAAACACAACAATAGAAACTATTTGCATATATTTAGCCGTATGGCAAACAGCTGTATATATTTTTTATTAGTTTTAGTAGTTCTAAGCCGAAATACTAGTGCTTACCAAGATACGGAAAGCCTAACTCAATATACAGCCGAAATACTCAGAAACGAGAGTGCGGCTAATGTGTCACTTAGTAAAGATCCGCATAACCACCATCATACCCACCCACATCATAACCCCAATGCTGTATCTAATGGAAAGGTGCGACAGTCACCTCAGGATGCCAAAAGCAATAGCGATGCAAATACTCATATAGAAGATAATGCTGACCATCTGAACGATATTGATATCTTTGGGCCATATAATATGCCAGAGGAACCAATTTATACAAATGAGTTTGCTGTGCATATACCGGCTGGTAAAAATGTGGCCGATGCAATTGCATCAAAATATGGCTTCACCAACAAGGGACAGGTATGTATGTGACATGCATCAGTTATATGATATACTAATACTCTATCTTTCTCTTTTCCCTCTCTCTGTTTCTCTCTATCAGATTGGAGCACTTAGTGACTATTATCTGTATCAACATCACCGCGTTTCTAAGCGATCGTTACGTTCGAGTCGCAAGCATCATAGTGCCTTAAAATCAGAGTTTGAGGTAAGGTCAACAATCTAAATACATATATATATATATATATATATATATATATATATATAGTAGAACTAAAAAGTAACTATTCTAGTATAATTCCTGATAATTAGAATTCTACTTTATATATTAAAATTCTATTCCATTTTACCCTTTTAACTTTCTATTTGCACAGGTTAAATGGCTGCAACAGCAACATGAAAAGATCCGCCGAAAAAGAGATGGACCCTATCCCACCTACAGTCCATACAGTGTTTTGCGTCAACCGAACGATTACATAATCGATCCAAATTCGCATCTATCATTTTCCCCAGATTCATCTATATTGCCAACGTTATCCAC
This sequence comes from Drosophila neocordata, assembly GCA_018903615.1. Taxonomy (NCBI): domain Eukaryota; kingdom Metazoa; phylum Arthropoda; class Insecta; order Diptera; family Drosophilidae; genus Drosophila; species Drosophila neocordata. The sequence goes on from JAEIGI010000015.1 coordinate 2,039,099, forward strand.
ACATACACCCCGCATGGAATATAGAGATGTTGCCTCACATCTTATATTCTCTGATCCGTTGTTTAAGGAACAGTGGTATTTGGTGAGTAAAGTATGTAATCTATGCCGATTTTTAATGCATGCTTTTTTCATCTATAACACGTAACCAAATTGCTATTGTGTGTGTGTGTGTGCGAGTCCTTATTTGTTTATTTGAATCAATTAAATAGTGACAAATCGGTAATTACTAAAAATAAACCAAAAAAAAAAAAAACAATAACTTTTCCTTTTAAGGGATTACTAACCAGTATATATATATATATATAATTATATATTGATTCATACATAAAACTACTTTGTTTTTCTTATGATTAACCGCAAAATGATTTTTCTGTTGATACCAAACTTTACTGTTTAGAATGTATATTTATAGTTATATCTAGATATGTATAAAATTTGAGGTATTTCTATATTCCAATTATCATCATTTATTTCATATACTTTTATTTTTCATTTAAGAATGGCGGAGCAAAGGATGGCTTGGATATGAATGTTGGACCTGCTTGGCAAAAGGGTTATACCGGCAAAGGTGTTGTAGTATCCATACTCGACGACGGTATACAAACGAATCATCCTGATTTAGCCCAGAATTATGTAAGCATATAATGAATCATTGCTGCAGATTTCTATATAAACTCTCCTTCCAGGATCCCGAAGCATCATTTGATATTAACGGCAATGATTCCGATCCAACGCCTCAAGATAATGGTGATAATAAGCATGGTACCCGATGCGCCGGTGAGGTAGCTGCAGTTGCTTTCAACAATTACTGTGGAGTAGGTGTGGCATATAATGCCAGTATTGGTGGTAAGTCGAAGATCCAAATAAAATGATCCAAGTGGATGAAATATATTTATGAATATGTCTAATTACAGGTGTACGCATGTTAGATGGGAAAGTCAATGATGTTGTTGAGGCGCAGGCCTTAAGTTTGAATCCAGCCCATATCGATATCTATAGTGCTTCCTGGGGTCCCGAAGATGATGGATCAACAGTCGATGGACCCGGACCGTTGGCACGTCGTGCCTTCATTTATGGTGTTACCAGTGGACGTCAGGGCAAGGGCTCAATTTTTGTGTGGGCCTCGGGTAATGGTGGTCGCTATACCGACTCGTGCAATTGCGATGGCTACACTAACTCCATTTTCACCCTATCCATATCAAGTGCCACACAAGCCGGGTAAGTAACAAAGATTATTTATAATGGCAAGTGATCCACGATCTTTATATATTCATTGCAGTTTTAAGCCTTGGTATCTTGAGGAATGCTCTTCAACTTTGGCCACCACATACAGCTCGGGTACGCCCGGACATGACAAAAGTGTGGCAACTGTGGACATGGATGGACGCCTGCGACCCGATCATATTTGTACGGTTGAACATACAGGCACCTCAGCCTCAGCACCCTTGGCAGCCGGGATTTGCGCTTTAGCATTGGAGGCCAATTCAGAGCTAACATGGCGCGACATGCAGTATTTGGTAGTATATACCTCACGACCGGGACCGCTTGAGAAGGAAAGTGGCTGGACGCTAAATGGCGTTAAGCGAAAATACAGTCACAAATTTGGCTATGGTTTAATGGATGCGGGCGCCATGGTTTCTCTGGCGGAACAGTGGACATCTGTGCCCCCGCAGCACATTTGTAAGTCGCGAGAGAACAATGAAGATCGGAAAATTGATGGCAGTTATGGCTACACCTTATCTACTCACATGGATGTAAATGGATGCGCTGGCACTATCAACGAGGTTCGCTATTTGGAGCACGTCCAATGTCGGATTACGTTACGTTTCTTCCCGCGTGGCAATCTTAGAATTTTGTTGACCTCGCCAATGGGTACAACTAGCACATTGCTGTTTGAACGACCCCGGGATATTGTTAAATCCAATTTCGATGATTGGCCTTTCCTTAGTGTTCATTTTTGGGGTGAGAAAGCGGAGGGTCGATGGACTCTCCAGGTGATTAATGGCGGCCGGCGACGTGTCAATCAGCCTGGCATATTGTCCAAGTGGCAACTTATTTTTTATGGCACTTCTACTCAACCGATGCGTCTCAAATCGGAGCTACATAATCCGAATCCACAATTGCGCAGTCCAGTTGGCACCAATCCGTTTCTCTTTCCATCGGCCTCGAACATTGGCCAACCGTCCAACGAAGGTGGTAATTTCAACACGGATAGCTTTGCGGGATATCTAAACTATCAGAATATTTTCACAAGCGCCGGTTCCAATCCCGAACCAGCCACTGCTACCCTAGATGGTCATAATGTATCCACCAGCATTGTAGCAAGCGAATCCAGCGATGCCAGTGACAACAACAATAAGCTTATTCTGTACTCTTGCGATGCTGAATGCGGCTCGTCAGGCTGTTATGGACGGGGACCCACTCAGTGTGTGGCCTGTAGTCATTATCGCCTGGACAAGTGAGTAGACAGAGAAGTTCTGTCATTAATTCAATCTGACTTCTTGTTTCTGTTATTTTCAGCACTTGCGTCAGTCGTTGTCCCCCACGCTCATTTCCTAACCAAATGGGTATATGTTGGCCTTGCCATGATTCATGCGAAACTTGCGCCGGCGCTGGACCAGATAGTTGCCTTACCTGTGCCCCGGCTCATTTGCATGTCATAGATTTGGCCGTTTGCCTTCAAGTTTGCCCCGATGGATATTTTGAAAGTAATTTGGTTATACATAAAAATAAATTTTTTAAATATTTCGACATATTCTTTTTTGTTTTTTTTTTTTTAGATACCAAAAATAGAACATGTATTCCCTGTGAACCCAATTGCGCCTCGTGCCAAGATCATCCCGAGTATTGTACCAGCTGTGATCATCATCTCGTCATGCATGAAAATAAATGTTATTCGGCCTGTCCCTTAGATACATACGAAACGGAGGATAATAAGTGAGTATCACACACAATTCACTATAGTGACCAAAAGCATATTAATGTTTTATTAATTATGCCCAGATGCGCCTTCTGTCATTCAACCTGCGGCACTTGCAACGGCCCAACGGATCAAGATTGCATCACTTGCCGTCCAAGTCGATATGCTTGGCAAACCAAATGCGTGAATAACTGTCCAGATGGTTACTATGCGGATAAAAAGCGTCTAGAGTGCATGCCTTGTCCTAAAGGCTGTAAGTCTTGCACTAGTAATGGTCTGTGCTCCGATTGTATGGATAACTGGACATTAAATAAGAAGGAGAGGTGTATTATGGTCGGCAGTGAAGCATGCAATGATTGTAAGCCATCAGATAGCAAAATATTTGATTCAAGTTGAACTTCTAATACTAAAAATATCATTTTTTTTTTCTTAGCTGAGTTCTTTAGCCAAACTGATGGCCAGTGTCAATCATGTCACGCCACTTGTGAGACATGCAACGGTCCAATGGAGTCCAATTGCGTATCCTGTCATTCAAATCGTCTGCTTGAGCTTAGCAGTTGTGTGAGTGGATGCCAAGATGGTTTCTTTATGGAAACGGGAGTTTGCTCGCCATGTCTGCATACTTGTACGCAATGTGTCTCTCGTACAAACTGCAGCAATTGTTCCAAGGGTCTTGAACTTCAGAATGGCGAATGTCGGACTACATGTGCCGATGGGTAAGCAAAAAATCTGTGAGATATCTTTTTTAATTCATAAATCTTTAATTTTAATTATTGCTTTACAGGTATTACAGTGATCGTGGCATCTGTGCCAAGTGTTATCTTAGTTGCCACACTTGCAGTGGGCCACGTCGAAATCAGTGTGTCCAATGTCCAACTGGCTGGCAATTGGCAGCAGGTGAATGCCATCCGGAATGTCCCGAAGGTTTCTACAAATCCGATTTTGGTTGTCAGAAATGTCATCACTATTGCAAGACTTGCAGTGGTAAGTATTTAAAATTGTTTTTTGAATAATAAAAAAAATAAACTATCCTTTATCTGATACAATTAGATGCTGGTCCACTTGCGTGCTCCTCATGCCCCCCACATTTTATGCTTGATGGCGGCCTATGCATGGAATGCCTTAGTTCTGAGTATTACGATACCACAACACAAACGTGCAAGAGCTGTCATAATTCCTGCCGCTCCTGCCTAGGCCCTGGCCAATACTCTTGTAAAACATGCGCTACGCCACTTCATTTAGATCAATTGAACAGCCAGTGTGTTCCGTGCTGTCAGAACCACACATCTACATCGTCGGGTAGCGATGACTCCTGTTGTCACTGTAATAAGCAAACAGGTAATAAAAAGATAAAAAGAATAAATTTTCCAATTCCACAATTTTCTACATATTTTATATGTATATTTAGGTGAATGCAAGGCTACATCGACTGGTGGGAAGCGGCGTACTGTAATTGGAAGTGAAAGTATTTATAAAGGTGGAGACGGTGCTAATAATAGAGCTGGAGCTTACGGTAACGAAGGCAACAGCAAAGAATTTTATTTGCGACTTGATTCACCCTTAACCGCTCTAACGGCAATTGCGGTTGCCATCTGTTTGCTGATCATCACAATATTCTCCATTATCTTTGCTGTTTTACAGGTAAATATATACATACAGATATATAGATATATATCTATAAACTTATATTATAAATAATGATTTCTTTCAGCGTAACAGTAACCACGTATCGAGGAATTCGGTGCGGTATAGAAAAATAATTAGCAAATCTAGTGGAAGAAAAAATTCATCCAACACAAAGACAAGCAATGAAGCTAGATTTATTTTCAATATCGGTGAAGACGATGATTCCGATGAAAATACCGATGATGATAACGATATGGATGTTAGTTTGGACGGCAAGAAATTAGTATATGAACCCAAAAGCAGCACAATTCTTGGTAACGAATTTTATATAAAGAGTACAAATGATATTGATGCTATCGAGTTTCACACCAACAACAAATCGTCCGAGTCCAACTCAAGGAGATGCAATGCTGCAACGGGTAATCCAACGGAATATGTTCAAAATAATACCGAGAGGGCAACCAGAAGTAATAATATGAACAGTGTCCGTAGCTGATTAGACGATGCGAATGTTTAAAAATGTACCAAACAAAAACCAACCAACCACTTTGATCTTGGAATTCATGCTCTGGACTAGTAAATTTTAACCTTACTTTGAGGAATATAGCAAATCAAAATATTTAACATCCGAAAAATGATAAAAATTTATATGTGATTGTGAATTGTTTTTATATATATATATATTTGTAAATTTAATGTTTGTATTAAATTTTTATGAAAAATGTTATGTCAAGTTGAATCAATCCCGTGTTTTCCTTTAAGTACCAATATGCATTTACATTGCAGTCTCACAAAGTTTGCCATATATATAATACTGGGTTCATCAAAATAGGATCTCATCTGAGTGATCTAAATAAGCGTTTGCTATGCTTCAAATCATTATAAAGTATCATCATAAAAATAAATTAGATATCATAATTTACCTTCGCTCAATGTATAAAAAATGCTTTATTTACAGAAATATCATATTGCTATATAATACATGTTTTTTTTATCAAACAAAAAAATGTTAAATGCATACGATCCATATATGCATCAGTTTGTTTTTGAATGTTTTATATTCGACATTTATTTCGCATATCAATATAGATAAATTCGATTATTCATTTCAATTTCAGTTTTTGATATATAGTCATATATCTAACTGGAAATGTGTAATTTCATGCGGGCATACCATCCACAGGGTAGAAAAAAATAGTTTGTGTATATATAGTGTATATATAAAAAACGTACAAAAAGATTTATATATATATATATACTATGTCTATATATATGTAAGTATAAGTAGCTGCTTTTTAGAGGTATTTTACATACATATAGTTTATACATTTTAAGATTACTTAAGTAAATATGGAAATCTATGATATAGTACAGTCGCAGCACATAAGTGAGTAATATAAACATTTGACAACCTTCTCGTCAGAGTCATTATCCTGATGATGATGAGACACTTCCTTTATTTTGGTATCATTACTATACTCAAACACCTTGCCATCCGGTTGATCCATTTGCAGTTTGCTATCGCGTGCCTTTTTTGACTTTTTACGCTTATTTTTGTGCATTAGCTCGTTACAATTGCGCTGTTGCACTGCTTCATCAATCCAAGCAAAATCGGAGCTCAACTGCTGTCCATCAAAACTGGAAATGCTTTTTATGGAATTAATATCCTCCTATAGCACAGTAATAGATAAAGAGAACGATTAAATTAATGGAAACTATATCTCTATGGTTTTTATGATTTTACCTGGTTATTATTATGGTTTTTGTATTTATTTTTACTTGGTGAGTGCGAAATGATTGCACTTTCGGTTCCAGTTCCAGTACTAGCACCAGTCTTGCGGATAGCCGATGGCGATGAGGTGGTTTCTATCGAGGCAGTAGTTCCAGCAGAACTATTAAGCATAATATCTGTTTCAGCCAACGTTGTTGGAGGTAGTGGAATATTGGGCAAATCTTCGGGCTTTACAATGTTGTGCTGAGCGGAAGGAACAAAATAAATGTAGTTTTCCACCGAAACGTTCACTTTAAGATACATTTTTAGCATACGTATAGCGTATGCTATTATATATTAAAATTAATATAATCCTTTAAATAACTACTGAATATAGACACTATATAGATAGCCAAGATACGATAATATTTAATTGTATTGAACAATTCGGATATAAATAAATTCACTCGGTCATTAATCGAACTTTAAACTTGTGTGGAATGTTGCTTACCAAATCCCGTATTTCAACTGTTGTTACTACAATGGGTGAAGCCATTGCTATGGTGGACGGCGTCGATGGGGCCAATTCAGAGAGGGGGCTGCTTAAACAGGATGAGGTTGTGGCTACTGGTGTTGCTGGCAATGTTACGCATTCCAATGCAGCAACTGCTGAGTCGTTGGTGGAGAGGCTATCGCTAGATGAAAAATCAGTTTTTGTCGTTTTAATCAATTCGTAGGTTGTGGCAATGGCCAATGACGACGTGGAAGCATTTTCTAACGATTCCGTGGACGGACTGTAAAAGGAGAAAAAGTACATATGTGATTAGTGATTTGATCGTGGCAGAACCAGAGTAGTGAGAAATTAAAACATGTATGCTTGTTAAAGTAATGTTGTTATTATTTTACACAGATGTTGGGCGGTGCGGGAATGAGTAATGGGTATGAGGTACGTTGTCGCTTTGTTTTTTCGTTTTTCTCCACTTTTATTTGGTGTGGGATGGAAATCTCGGAAGAAGGGTAAAGGGGGCCTTACTTACAAATCACTCAGCTCGGTCTGCGCCTTGCTGCCGCCCAAGGACCAAACCTCACTTTTCTTTTGCGTACCCGAATACGACACGTTTTTGTTTGTTGCACTAAAGCGTCCCTTCGGTTGACCTTTTCGCCCTGGTATCCATAAAATGCGCATACCAGATGACTTGCTTTTCTTCGTTGAGTTGGAAGCCATCTGAAAATCAGTTCCCGAATTCAAATCAGAAAACAAAAATTATGTTTGTGTGTATTTCTTATTCAAATATTTTAACATGTGTTCGTATTTTTTTTTTGTATCAATTGTCACACGGTAGAGACTAAAAGCGTCGTACAACAACTGGAATAAGAAGAACCGAAGATCAGGTGAAGTACAGGTAGGGGGATGGTACACAACTGTTTCTTTTTGACATTCTGCTACACACACATTCGTATGTGTTCATTATACAGCAGGGACGGTTTCAGATCTGTGCAGGCAAGTAGTAAAAAGGGGCTTACCAACTGCCTTAATTATTTGATCAATGACAATATTATTATTCAAAGGCTTATTTGTTTGGTTTTAAATGGATTGGATATCATTAAGTTAAAATTATGGAAATCATCAGAGTGAAAATTCTTAAGAAAACTTTTCAATTTGATTTGTCGCAATGGCATGCTACTTTTTTGTTTTTGATTTTAAGTTATCGCGTGGCTTTGTGTCGGTTTGTGCCACAATTCACTCCTGACTTACGTACATACATACATATGTGCATATTTGTGTGTACTTGCACACAGGTTTGTACAATACAAAGTAACCTTATCTAAGATATGTTATTCTTTTGCATTTTTTTACTTTCTCAATGAATTAGAGACATAGATACGATATGATGATACCTGACATAATACATTATATTGTTGACAAATGGTTATTGATAGTTATTGACAAATGCTCATATGTATCGAGTGCACCCATTGAAATCCAAATACATGTATATACATATGTAGTATGTATCTTTATACATACATACATATATAGTCACTTCATTACGCACCGCGACCTTAGCTTACATACATAGATATCAGCACACGTACATATGTACATAAATATGTATGATCAAATAAGCCCAAATTCATACTCTCACGTACATACATACATATGCACAGGTAACTGTGTGAACACAATAGTATTAGTAACATAAAAAACATCAATATATGAATTTTATGTAGTTTGAAGTAAAAAAAATACTTTTATTTTGTATTATCTTACCTTTTGCAAAAACTGCGGTACTAATGTTAGATAGATAATAATTTAAGCACTAGTTTCATATGCTTGTCCACATTTATGCAAATACAGCAGCATAAATGTGTGTGTGTGTGTATGTATGGCTTGCTACGCAATTCGAGCTCAAACAGCGAAATCGAGATTCTCTTTAAGTATTTGGACAATAGGATTTTTCGATTTTTTTGCAGAATTAAACTGATCAGAATAGAAGTAACATCTCTTTTTTTCGAGTCAAATCCGGGACTTTGTTGTATCGAATAAACAAAAATAGGAAAACAGTTCTCTTGACGTGAGTTGCTGTTAACTCGATGTGAGGGCTGTTAACTCGGTGTGAGTCTCTGTTATTTGTAACCCTGTATTGTGTACCCTGTAGATTTCAGAAAGAGCGGTATATTCTACGTATTTGGTGCCATCAGGACTAACAGTTTACTGTTCTGTTGTCCCACCATTCATGCTTATTATATGTGCTCGATAAAATATTTGGATAATAGAGTATATGTGTGTTAAAAAATCAGAGTAAAATGTAATGCTATATTAATGTATGTATATAAGTATAATTGGCACAGGGTATTTAGAAGTGACATACCAGCTTAAATTAATTGTAGTGATGGGAAAAGCTTATGTTTGATGGACGTGAATCTAACGTCAATTGACAAAGCACAGTCGAAATTGATTTATTTGGATTTGTGAACGCATCGAAAATAGTTTGCCAGTTCACCAAGTCATAAAAAAGTTAACATTTAAGGCAAGCCAAAAAAGGCTATGCAATTTTTCAAAAAAATATTTTGTGCAATCAATTTTTTTCTTTATGTATGTATTTTCATTGGTAGCAGATCGATATATTCGGAAATTTTAAAATTGCCATATCTAAAAGTTTTACCATTAGCTATTTTGCAACGGTTTTTTTTTTTTTGCTGTTGGCATTCGCAAAACTCCAGAGTTAACTGCGAAAAAGCTAAATTGGCAGCACTGCTTATCGCTAAGCGGCTTATCTGTTCGTCTTGCTGTATTTATGTAAGTGATAAGCGAAATTCGAGTGCACTCGTTTGGATATACAACGATTCTAATTGGGATTAGAACGAACATAATACCTCTGATAATGTGTGTATGTACTTATAAACTATAACTTGCGCATTTACTCAAGTGAAATGCATAAATGCCGGCTATTAAACCACATATGTATGTATGTATATACACATCCATGTGTGCATAGAAATCTGTTTTGCTGAAATTTGTTTCAAACAAATTGTACGTTAGAATCATTCTGTGTTATATCCAAACGACCGTTGGCTTTCAATTTTCGCTTTTTAACGGATCCTTTATATTAAAATTGGGCGCCATATAATTAAACAAGAGTTCCACATTACGCAGCCATATGGATAATACTGTGTATATGTCTGTATTTTTCCGGGAGAGGGAGAAACCGATGATTACACTCTAAGAATCTAAATATATAACAAAGTCTATAGAGAGCTCACGAGATCTCAAACGGTGGCGAGTTGTAATATTCGGGCCTGGCCCAGTCTCCCCGTGTCCGTGCTGCACTCAGCCTCTGCTGTTAGTTGTTATCCGTTGTTCGCGTGTAGACGTAGGTAATTTTATTATTTATTTTTATTGAATTCTTACTTTTTTGTACATACATTCATATGTACACAGATATATTTCTACATGCATACACACATACATACATACATGTGTGTTCTAGAGGTATCAAGGCTTGATAAAGGAATCAAGTTATCAGTTTTAAATAGATATGGGTACAACTTCTTTGCATAATTGGAGACTGCTTTCGGACCCAGATTTTGTGCTTTAACAACTCCACTGCACAGCAAAGATTTCTAGAGATAAATAACAGTGGTTAGAGTGTCTTGAATTGCAACCGGAAATGACAATGGCTGTAGCATAGAATTCTACACATTATTATGAACACATATTTATGTATATATGTGTACATATGTATTTATGTATGCACAAGTGTGTATATCTTTCTATATACGTAGGTATATACATACATACATACATATGTATGTACAGACATATCTCCAAATTTACGCCGCCGCTGCTCGAAAATAGCCAGAGCAGTGGGTACATTTGCATACATATAGCGTACATTTTAACATACATACAAGTGTACATTGCCAGAGACGATCGGATACGGACACACGGACCCGGTGCGCTGTCTGCCCTCTTCTCTTTTCTTTCCTTTCCTTCCCTTCTATTTGCTCTGCTATACAAAGAAACAGCTCGCCGCCGATTCATCAGCGAAATTTATTTTTGGAGCTCTGGCAAAAACAGCGACATTTTTATTTCGAATTTGTTTTTATGTTAATGTCTAAACCGAACATGCAATTCCCGACAACATTTCAACATTTCTCTGCACGAACTGCATTTGCAGTGGTTCATATAGGTTGTTTCTCATCGATATCAAACTGTATCTGTATCATACAAATTTTGTCCCGTGTACTAACAATATGTTACATACATGCATACATATGTACATACATATAGACATCAGTATGCTGTACATTATGTAACCTTTTTGAAAGTTTGACAGTGTTGCGTTGTGGTATTAATTTTATTGATGGATTTATTTTTCCAGATTATCCATCCGTGAAAGCAGGATATAAGATCAGCTGTAATCATGGACCCGGAAGCATTTTTGGATGTGGCCAATCAGGTCATTAAGCTAAAAATGTTTCCGTTTTTCGATATTGCGCACAGTTTACTTGCAGCGCTGGCCGTGCGAGAGGATTTGGGCGCCAATGCACAAGCATTCTCCAGAAAGCATCCGCTTGCCTGCTGGTTATCTACTATGCTGGTGATTTTCGCCGGTGGCATGGTTGCCAATGGACTGCTCGGTGAACCAATTTTGGCGCCATTAAAGAATACCGGTCAGTTATTTGTTGGATCTGCCGTATGGTGAGTAGACAACTGAGTATAATCTTGTAACGTTTTCTTATAGCAATCTTCTTTTGTTAGGTATATTGTATTTTATACACCATTCGATATTGGCTACAAAATTGGCAAATTTTTGCCGGTTAAAATCGTTGCCAGTGCCATGAAGGAAATCTATCGTGCCAAGAAGGTATACGATGGTGTTGGACATGCTGCTAAGCTTTATCCGAATGCATGGATAATTATGATCATCATTGGTACCCTTAAGGGAAACGGAGCTGGATTCACCAAGTTGATAGAGCGTCTCATTAGAGGAGCGTGGACTCCAACAGCAATGGAATTTATGCAGCCATCATTGTAAGTTCATTATATATAGGTTTTATCCCATATTATTATTATAATTTCTTTGTCTTAATCTCTTTTTTTTTTTTTTAGCTATACCAAAGCCTCATTGTTAGCTTCGATCATCTTTGTATTGGACAAAAAGACCGACTGGATCTCAGCACCACATGCATTAGTTTACTTTGGCATTGTTATATTCTTGGTGTATTTTAAGCTATCATCTATCCTATTGGGAATTCATGATCCCTTCCTGCCATTGGAGAATCTGAGCTGTGCCATTTTCTTTGGCGGCATTTGGGATAGTTTGGCCAAAATTTTGGGCCGCGGCCAGGCCAAAGATGGCGACAGTAAAGATGTTAAAAAGAATAACTAAACTAATTTGTAATTAGCTCAAAAGTACTTAAAACGCTGCCAACCAAAGCTACAATTTACATACATTAATCGATAATATATTGAAATAATGAAAGTCTTCCTCCCTCCCTGTCCCACATTCAAATTGACCATAAGCCATATATGTAGAATACATACACACATCCTAAGAATTGAGTTAAAGACATTATAGTAGGATCCCCGGACTTCCAATCCTAACGAACCTCAAAATCATTCTTGATGATTATTGGCAGCAAGTGGGTGTGTCTGCCGATCATTGACTCTGATTTCGTTAAAATGCATAACACACACACAACACATACGTGTATGTATGTATGTACAAATTGGTAGGATGGCTTTAAGGATGACATACGATGTAGGTGCATACATACATGTAAACAACCATCACAAAGAAATTTATTTCGACTGCAACACGACGTCTAAATTCACGAAATAAGAATTTATAAATTTATAGTAATACACACAATACATGGGTATTTCAATTCTTTTTTTTTTTTTTTGTTTGCATAGAAAGTATTCTCTCCAATGGGAAAAAACCAACACAAAGTGTAAATATTTAGATAATGCCAAATCCGGAATAAGGATTTGGTACTTTTTTACACATAACATTTAAGTTCTCTGGACTATAAACATATATTTCACATACATACATACACACAGAAATTAAATCGGTTGACTAAAAGCACGCATTCATGCTTAGAAGCTTTTGTAAGAGATATAATATAATTTTTATTGGTTGCAATAAAACAATGTAAATTACATTTAATTTTAAAAAAAGATTTTTGTATTTTCTTTTATAATCATAGTACTGCAATGCCCTGACTTTTTGTTCTAATTGCTAATTGTAAAATTTTCAACCATAAGTACGGCACGGTTATATCTTATGCATATAAACGATACATTTGGTCTACATAAACAAAATACCGACAGTTGTTTGGGAAGCAATAGATTAACTCATATCAATTTGCAATTAAATTAAAATTTACTTGAAACATTTTTTTTTTATCCGATTGTGATATGTGAAACGGGCTATATGATATAATATGATCCCGATAAATGTACAATTCACGTTACAGTTTCATTTTCTATATATTTCTATATGTGAGGTTAATTTATTAAAATATGTTTTCCTTACAAATATTTGTATAGATCGACCATTCAACAAGTATTCAACAATAATTCATATTTTATTGACAAAGTTACCAATCCCGGTGCAATCCTAAATAAATCTTTGCATTTCTTTGTCTCTTTCTATTATGAACGTGAGCAAGAGAGAAAGATATACACTAAAGAGTTACATCAAAATTTTGACGTTTCGTATTTTTGACTTCTTTGTTTACTATTGTAATTGCCGCCATTTTTTGTTTACTAAATATTCAGGCAATTTTACATTAATTTCTCTCATCTGATTGTCTTTTCATATTTTTGTTATCCTTCATTTCCTGCGGTGACCCTCATTGGGTTTGTAATAAAGTGACACTTTTCTCAAAAACTTAAACATATATTTAATTAACTTTTCTCTTAACCATATATCTTTACTAGCTATACAGTGGTATAGTGTGCTTTACAGTGTACTGTAAGAGAAAGTAAGCGTTTTAGCATTTGGTTACCTAAGATCACATATGGAAATACTCACCAATGAACTCGGAGACGGGATCGTTATCACCTTCGCCACGCATAGTGCCAGTGATTTCCTCATTTTCTACCATTGGCAAAAAGAGCTGTACAAACTCTGGTGAATATGGATGCGTTATGGTTTCCAGCACTTCGGTGACAAAATAACGTATCAGGGAAATGTCTGTGTCTTCGATGGCACAGCACTGTTTAATGTATCTGAGCACTGGAACAACACAGCCACGGGTGAGTAGATTTACCATACGATCCAATATCATCTTTTTCATCTCCAATTGAACTAGAATTTCCAGTTCGTCTTGTTTGGACTCAAACAGGCGTATTAACAGAAAGAGGATTTGTTGTTGCAGCGTTGGATGAACTGCAGCCACCTCATCCAATACAGCCAGATGTGTTGGACAACTGTCAGTGGACAGTTTAAAATAGGATGGTTCCATTACCACGTTTTCAATCCATCGTATAACACCGACACCAACAACCGGATATCTGTTTTAAAGAAGAACAAAAAATATTGTTGTATGAACAGTTCAGATTTGCTAAGATTTAAGTCTATATATATACATATAAATACATATATTCTTGATCCTGTCTCCACAAATAAACAACTTAAGTCCAATTAAATTGGAATTTCGCCTAATTCATATAATGTTTTCCCGGCTATAACCTTCGATTCGTTTTCTACAATGTTTGATATCGACGATTGCGCCAATATTAAATAATTTAAAATCTTTCAGACAACCAATCTTTGTATATATCCGTTTTTTGCACTTTGGAATAATACTAAATTTGATCAAAATTAGTGGAGCCGGTATCACAAAGGACCACAACTACGGCACAACAAATATTAGCTTCCCGTTTTGTTTTTGCTTTCTGGTACTCTACTAATTTTTTACTTGATGCAATTATAGAGCGTCTGCAGCTCGGCGATTAATTCCGTTGAGCCCTGATCCACGTTACAGATGGCATGGGCTTTCTCTATAGCTTGGATGGTGTTTTTCAGTTCGTCCTTGTTCAGTGTGCGTTCAGTGAGCGGTCTCTTTTTGGCCGGCTGATCAATGACTGCCGAGGCGTAGGCCAGTAAAAATACATATTTTGGTTTATGTTCCGGATTGATTTTTACGCCTGATCTAAATAGTGCATCGACCAAAAGTTCAAGAAACTGTGGATTGCGTATAAGGTCGATTGGCGGTGGATCTGAGGCAGAATAGTTGCGGAAAAGAACAGTTATGTCTGCCGGGTTAAGTGTATTGCGGGTTAACATTGATGTAAGTGCCTGGCAGGCCTGCGGATAGACAGCAGAGCCGTTGAGAGCCATTGTTATGGGAGTCACATTTTGATTGCTGCATGTTAAAGAAGAAGAGATTAGTAAAGTTAAAGAGAAAGTAATCTGATCTGTACATACTTTTGCAGTGCGTATTTAATAATTTCCTGAGAGAGACGCTTCATATTGAAGCCACCTTTTTGCTCTTGGCTAAGCACTTGGATTAGCACCTGAGAGTAAACATATGTATGCTGGCCGTGGCAAACCATTCGGGCGCATTCCTGTATGGCGCCATGAACATCATCTGGATTGTTTAAGAACTTCACTATGGATGTTTTAAGTACACGGGAGAACACTTCAATTTGCTGTGCCGCCGTCGATATAGAGGTAATTTCACTCTGGAATCCAGCGTCTGATATCAGCTTAATAGTAAAATTTAGCATAAGGCAGTCTGGATATTCTTCGGCGAGGCGATAGATCAGCGAACGCCACGTGTAATGATCAATCATTTCTGTCAGCCAGTCGGGCGTCTCACCCTCCTCGGTGAAAATGGTGTCTGCTTTCTTGGGATCGAATGACTTGAGAATCATCTCCTTCAAATGATTTTCTACCATGGCCTGGACTTCGGTCACCTTGACACCAGCCAAAATAAGCCACTCGGCTAAAAGATTGGCCATTTGGGCCACTGCCTTGTAGTTCTCTGACAGCATTGAGATTACCTCTTCGGGGGAGCCACCCGATTGAAAGTATCGTTTCAGCTGCGTAAAAATTCCCGGTTCCATTATGTAGTCGGGTGTTAGAAATTTTTCGAGGCATTCTTGAATTGTCTTTTGTGGATTATCCTCATGAAGTTCCTACAATATAAAATTTAGTTTTTAATTAAGTGCATACGCTAACGGCGCCGGCGTCACAAATTGTTGTTACCTCCGCGTTGGGCTGTCCCTTTGCCCGACCCTGCCAGCCGGAGTCTTCGTATTCTACTTCCATAATAGAATCAATTTGGAATCCTCTATTTTGTTTTGATCCTTGATTTCTTTTCTGTTTTGATACTAAATTTCTTTTCTGAAATTATCTGTTATACTATTTTTTCCCTCTGTTATACGATAATGTTGTCTGTTATACGAAAATTTTTTGTTTTCGCTCGTTTTGAGTCGACTTAGGCGTTTACAAACACTAGTATTCCACTAGTTGACATTTTGCAACACTGTTTGATTTTAAATTTGTTGTAGGTTATGTTACCATAACGCCACTTAACATTTGGCGGTTAGCAGTTGACTTAACTACAACATGGCGCCCACAGAATACAAAATATAAAAAGATTAATTAAAATAATGATATTAATGAAAAAAATAAAAGTGCAAAATTAAAATATTTTTATTAACCATAATTTTTTTTGTCAATTTGTAGAATTTGTTTGTTAGGCATCGATATTTTTAGATTTCCAGCATTCGTTTTGATCAGGTTTTGCTTTTGGTGGCTTCTCGCTAAACATATCCTTAATTATTTTCATGATAAAGTCTGGTATCAAGCACGTTATAGCGCAGATAATTGTGTATAGCCACATAGGAAGAGAGCTAATAAACATGTTGTAAACATTGTAGAGACTGGTGCTGGTATCCAAGTTGTAGAGGTAAGTGGTCAGCATAAACGCCGCTATGGATGCCACAATTATGCCAAAGTTCAGATAGCTCATATAGTGAGCCACTAAACACAGTTTCAGATTTCCAACAATCACAAGTACGGTAATGATCATTGTTCCAAATGTCTGAAAACCAGCTGTTTGTCCGACTTCAAAAACAATGTTGTTGTCATATAAAACAGCATACGCGAAATAGAATATGATAAGCATGTGTGCAGCTCCATTTAAAATCCATGTTAGGAATATCCACCAAGATGTTTGCTTATTATGGGCCAATCTCTTGTAAAGCTCTGGGAAACTAAAAAAGAATCAACGATATTAGAACAATAGTATAGCCTTTAAAATCGTTTGTGATCTGACGTACCTCAAGAGGACTTTTTCACTATAATGCTTATCGGAAATTGCCAAATATGTGAAACTGAACGATATATAAATGATGTCGAACAGCCAAAGGTATAGGGAATTATATACGGATGTGGCAGAATACAGATCGTATACTTGATACAGTGCCATACAGCCGGTAATCACAATATTCTTGTAACAGTAGAATAAAACCAAAAACGCCAATCGTTCTGAGTTGTAATGGCCATGGACGAGAAGTAGTCGCATCAACATGTCAAATTTAGCGATCGCATAGTCTGCACAACGGGCAGCTTGCCTACCTTCGCGACCAACAATGCCGATACCAATGTGTGCTTCCTGAATCATGGATACATCGTTGGCTCCATCTCCTATAGCGGCAGTGATAAGTTTTTTCTTCTTCTTGATTAATGTAACAATTTCACTCTTTTGCAGAGGACTTAAACGACAGCATAGGACAGCTCTACACTTAAGGGCTAGCTCGGAAAACTCGTTAGGAGTGTGGGTTAGAAAAGCGGCAACCGTGGTTCCATCAATAACCAGAGCGGTAGGTTTAACTGTCGATGTCTCAGTTGAGGTATCAAAGGTCTGTTCAATCTCATTTAATCGTTTAAGCAGTTCTTGTGGTTCGGTGACATTAATAATAAAGTGGATCTCTGATCCTGGAGGTATATGCTTGCAGGCCAAGCCAATATTGTAAGCAGTCTCCACTTTATCGCCGGTGAGTACCCAGATTTTAAGTCCAGCTGTTTGTAGTGCCACTAAGGTCTCAGCAACATTGTCTTGCAGTGCGTCCTCCAAGGCAGTGGCGCCCAAAAGTTCCAGGCCTAAAATTATAAATATATTAAAAATAGTTAAATGGTCAATTGCCTGAAGACCTCGACTACTTTTTTTGGTACAAGTTTATCTCAAGGTGTATTCACTTACCTATTTCAACCACTTCATAGCACTTGGCGATCAGTTCGTTACGATTATTTAGCTGTATGTTAGCATCCTTAAATTGTTTAATAAATGTCGAGTACTCGTTTTCAGTGAGAGTACGTCTGGCCACAGCCAGAGTACGTAGCCCTTCTTTGGCATATTCGGTTATCTCAGCATCGGTTTCGCCAAGCAGTGAACTCTTATTGCAGCGAGGAAAAATAATGCTTTCTGCTCCTTTGCTATATAGCCAAATTGTACCGTTTTTATCGCGTACAATAACGCTCATACGTTTCCGTTCCGAGGTAAATTCTAGTACATGAAGTCGTTCAAACTGAATATCCTGTTGATTGCCGTTCTTAAAGATGCGGCGCAAATGAATGGTATTATTGTTGGTCCCATCAAATACCAAACCTAAACTTGCACAACCCTCTAAAAGTGCCTTCTCATCAGGACTAGATGCTTGGTATCGCTCAACAATATCCTTGGTTATTAAGCTAGTCTGTTCTGTTTGCGATTCAGGTAATTTCTCTAAATTTGCATGACCCTCTAGCACCTCAACAGTGTGGCAAACAGCCAGAGCCTCAAAAAAGTCAATGGCATCTGGCTGAAAAGTAAAAGAGAAACATTTCATTTTAGATTACTTTATATATTATACGTTAGTAAACTTACTCCCAACATTTCAAGGTCGTACTTTCCATTAGTGATAGGACAAAACAATTGCGTCGCCTGGAGTTGATAGCTTTTACCTTCCACATAACACTTGAGGAAGTTCATTTGATTTTTGGTTAATGTACCCGTCTTATCCGAAAACAATATGTTAATCTGTCCCAAATCTTCATTTAAATTTGATGCATTCACCATGCACGGCTGATCCGTTTCCTCATCATATAAACAAAGATCAGATTGCATAAAGTATGCACCAAATACCCTATATAACTCAATGTTCATGTACATTGAAATGGGAACCATGTAGTTAAATAAAATGAGGAAAGATAGAAAATCTTCAAAAATCTGTATCACATCATTATAGTTAGGCAGGGCACCCAAATACGTTATATCCGGCAGAACGGTTGCGTCCTTTTGCCTAAACGTAAGTTTTGCAAAGAGATAAGAAAATAAAAATATAATAATATATTATGCTTACTTCATTGTGTTGGCGCTGTTTTTTTTTTTTATGAATGACACTTACCGTTCTATAAGATAGAGTATCAGTACCACCAACACCATGCCCAGTATAAGGGCTATAATAAATTTATTTATATACTTTTCACTGGAGGCTGACTTATTTCCGGTATAGCGACTATTTAACTGCAATTTAGTGGACATGCCCGTGTAAATGGCACAACCCACTACTCGATCATTACCCTTGATACGAACTCCACGCAAAAGGACATTCTCAACAGCCAGTGGTAGGGCAGATCCATTACCACCATTATTATCGTTGCCATTTGCCAACTCAAGACGACCATTGAAGCTGTAAAGATCGGGTGTTGGCTGTTCGCACACAATTATACCCATATTTCCATTGATCTTGTCCATTTCTGTGTTTAAAGAATAGTTTGGTGGCCCAAAGATAGTCTTTAAGTTTGTCTCGCCGTCCAGGTTGGCGGTGGTAATGAAACATTTGTTGTCCGGACCCGTTGACTGTAACAGAACCAAATCACATGGAACATCGCCAGCACTGGTGACAACAACGAGATCACCGGGCACAATAAATTCCGAGTTAATATGTTGCTCTTTCCCGTTACGAATAACGGTCACTGGAAGGCGAATTTTGAAAGAGATGAAAATGTTAAATAACATTTAACATTTGCAGGACTGTTATCAGTCTAATGAATAATCGCATAATCTTGCGGAATTATGGCAAGGAACAAGAACTGCAGACAAAATTCAAATTGATATCAATTGCTAATGAAACGGATGGGAAGCGGATGTAAGCCATTATTTAATCGATATAAATTTGAGACTGGCCGTCTTATCATACACATACACATAAGTGCTTTTTTCTAATTAAAATAAGTATGGAAAAAAAAATTGATGTTGGGGCGTTTGGTGCTTGGTCAATGACAGCGCCTACAGACAAGACAATAACTAGAATATAAAACGAAGTGATTTCTTATCTAACCTTTGGTTGTGTTGACAATTCTATCACTCTTTGATCGTGAGTAATCCTCCAGACCTTCCTTCAATGCCGTTACAATCATTACAAAGAGTAGAGGCAATAGCGATACTAGTGGGGATATCGTATCATCTGCACATTAATTGATTAAAAATAAATTTTAATTTCGAATCGATAAGAGTCCTTAAGAGGCTATTAAAGCATCGTTGGCAACTCACTAACAAAAAACGACACTATGGTGATCAGCAGAAAGTAAAAATAAACAGCTCGTCTAAATTGTTCATAAAAATTGATTGGTATAAATGTTAGCCAAGTGTATTTAGTTGTTGTAACCCGATTGAGATGACATTTCATTTGTTTCCTCATCTGTATTGTATCACCGCCAATTGGTATACGTAATGGATCATTTTGTTTGCTCTTCTTAAATGATTTCATTTTGATTTAATTAATTATATTTGTAAATTATTAAATCTATTAATATATATATATATCTAATGTCTGTTTTGCCGATTCTGCGCCGTTTTAGTTTCGATAAAAAGTTTTCCACATTTTTGGACACGCTAATTAAATCACTTTGATGAATTGTTTGGAGGCATACGCACAAGTGCTATCTTTCCGTGCAAAAGTAAGACTGAATTTCGGCAGACACTCTTGTTCTTGTTCGATCGAAAAAAAAAATAAAATAAATTCTACCAATATTTATAGCTACCGGTGGTTTTTTTTTGGTTCTGATAAGGACCTATGTATGAACATGTGTTTTTGTTGCTGGTGTCTCGGGGGGTATCCAGTTGGCACACAAGACAGATATGTTTTTATTGCATCACTATATTAAACATAAATTATTACAGGAGACCCGTTAGCTTGGACTCTTAAATATCACAGTTTACGTTCTTTTGGGTGGTTTTCAAAGTTTTCAAATGGAAAAAACTTTTTCTTGTATCATTTGCCATTGCATCTTATGGAAAATTTTACAAAATTTATATAGTTCTACCGATAAAAGGAAATTAAATGATCATTAAACGTAATGGAACTAAAGATGGAATCGTTAAAACATCCCTCGCCGACTGATTTAAAAATATTACAATCTTAATGGCTATTTCGATTTGATAAATGTAATCAGTATAATTCGTAGATAAGCCAATCATTTGCGATCGGAATCCATTTATATATGCACCAAAGAAATAATAAAAAGCTGATTAAGATCTGGACTTGGGAACAAAACCAAATAAAAGCAATTAACATTTTTTAAGCAAAATTTGTTCAAAATATTTTTAAAATCAAAAATTGCTTAGTCTTAGATTGTTTGAAAATGATAAATTGATGGGTATAACTGATAAATTGTGAAACTTACATGAATTTTGAATATAAATTTTTGGAAGGAGTCGATCATTTTATTGCTATAATTTCGGGATTTAATCTTAATTGTTTTAAACAGATTTATAGCTGGAAGATGTTCATTTATAGTAGAGATAATCAGCTCAAATTACAATAATATATTTTAGTTTTAAGTAACAAAAAATAATATTGATTAATTTAATTAATAAATCTTTGTCCTTATTCATATGTAGTTAAGATCCTTTGTTTTTTATTGGTCCAAATTCCACCAATCTGTACTTAAAACAATTTATGAAATCTCGGTTATTTGATAAGGCAGCAGCATTCCTTCAGAGTTAATATGAATGTATGGGAAACACTGTGTCAACTCTTAAGCCTGTCCATTGGTCATGTGTTGTGTTAACCAGATAAACAGGTAACAGCTAAAGCAATCTTTCACCGCTCCTTTTCTCGAAATTATTGTCCTCCGGCAATGATCTTCACCATTTGTGAAGAAATGCTTGGCCACATTGCATAGCATTCCTGTAGCTATGACATCTGAATGCGGTTCTTATGCAAGTCAAGATGCCTGCTTTTCCGGTTTAAGCATTTGCTGGTTCCTTTAGCCTTGAAAAACCAGTTTATGTTAAAAAAATTCTATTAGGTTTTTTCATTAATAATTATGCGACATAAAATGAAAAATAATATAACTATTTTTCAATTTTTTTTTGTGACGTTTGGCAATTCAGTTAATTAGCTAGCCTTTTAAGCTAATATAATAATATATAAAATCAAGTGGATTAAAATTAAAAATAAACTCACAAATGAAAATGCCAGGATTAACACTTTGCAAGGATTCTTGCAAATAATCCTGCTTATCTCATAATATCCCGTGAAGTAAAGTTCTTCTTATTGATATAGAATTAATTTTAAGTAAATAAAATAATCTAATTTTTAATAGGATATGTGTGATCTTGTTCTTTTACTTACTTCTGTTACCTCTTGACTATTTGGAACGGTGAAAATGAAACACAAAGATTTGATATGCTCATGTAAATACATAACCTTAACCTTACTTTCTTGGATTGCTTGAATCTTTAAGGCTTTTAATGAGTGCTAAATCTTAAGCTCAATGTTTTTTTAAAAGAGTTCTTAATTAGTTTGCATTTGTTTAGCTATTACATTATGTATACTTCTTATATACACCATAACAAACGGATGTGCTTGTAGTCACTATGTAATCAATTGCCAATTGCTTGGTGGCGGTGACTAACATTGGAGAACTTCCGAGATAGTTATGTTTAATATTGGATGACACACCAAAACGCATGCATTCATATATTTTCTAGTGATCGCTCACTTTCAGGTACTATCTTGTTGTCTTCAGTCTACACGGAGAAGACCAACTAAATAACGCTGAATAATATTATAAATAATAAAATAATAATTAACGGACTTTACTTTTAAGCTTGTGGACTTAGTTCTATCAATGGCCCTAAAAATATGTCTATTTAGTTAATGGGTTAAGAAATTATAATAAAACTTATACATAAGTGTTTTTTATTGTTGTACACTAAGAAAAAAAAAAAAAGAAAAGAATACACAAGAGGAAAAATGTTTAAGATATAAGAAAGAATAATTAAACAGAAATTATTAGCTTATCAATTATTAATTTTTGATAGTGCCTGAATAATCTATACTAATACTATTTCCGGTATGTCATTAAAAGGGTTATTTACTTTATATACAGTTATGGTATTGTAATTTTTAGGTTAGAATTAAACAAGATTTAAGAAAGATTAATTAAAAAGTATTATAATTACTTATCAATTATCAATTTTCAATTATTAATTTTTGATAGTGCCTGAATAATAGTAATATATACTATTTCCGGTATGTTGTTTATGGGGTTATTTACTCTATATACAGTTATAATATTATAATTTTAAGGTTAGAATGAAATTTTGGAATAATTGCTTCTGTATTATATCATATATAGTAAAATGAAACAATTTCTTTTAATATAATTTGTAGAAATATTGAATATGGAAAGTGAATACCCTAAAATATATAGTATATATTTAATACCCAATCTCAGCTTATTGGTTTCTCCAAATTTTCAATAATAATTTATCAATTTCATTTGTTTTTTTTTACAATCTCTGTGCTTACCTAAAAACTTTTGGGGGAATTCAAATGAGTAACATTATCTTTTAATTTCTTTTGACATTTTGGTAAAATATTATTATGAAAAGAAAAACCAAGACATGAGGGAAATTTCCATATTCAAACAATCTAACCACGTTATCAAATGAAATGCTCATTTAAATATATTTCTTTAATATTCAGTTTAATCAATCAAAATATTCATTCACAAGTCTATATATATATATATATATATGTACATATATCAAGCATTTTGGTCATATGAAAAACCCGAGGAGTACGCATTTTTCTTTTTTTTTTGATCCATTGAGACACGCTGCGTAATAGGTTCAAAATCTATTGCTAAGTGTACGACTTATACATATATAATAAATATAAAATGCCTAGATAACTATTTGGTCTGGGTCTAGTATGTTGTCTTCGTTTATAAACACACACACACACACACACACAGGTAGTGTTGCCGCTGCATAAGTTCCTTAAACAGCCATGCCGTACGTACTATACGGACTAGAGAAATGAGTCAAGCATACGGACGTACCCTAAGCTTCTATAGACGATATTTGTATGTATGTATAACATTCAATGGAATAAGATAAGATACTATATTGTTATCGCCTTTATCTCTCTGGCTAATGGCAAATCGTACAAAGTTTGTCACAGTTTAAGAGAGAATTGTTTAAATTTGAGTCGGATAGCATGTTTTGTATATATGGGTAAAGGAATCGGCATTGTTTTCAGATATTTTGCAGAGCGCCGATTCGTAAGAGTACGGACAATAACAAGTGCATAGATGGTAAGAGAGATTGAAGTAACTTATGCGATAAATTTATGTAGTATGATATGGTCAATACTCTCTTTGGTTTTATGAGAATTATTGGTTATGGCAACATTACAAATTTAGATGCAACCTTATACAAATGTAGTGTATACTTATTTGCAAGTATTTAGTAATACCTTTGGACGTAAACAGGTACACATATGTATGTATGTCTATATATATATATATCATATACTAACACATTGCCACAATTATGTATGTATATATCATTGTGAGTTGTATCGCTATCAACAATTCTTCGACAGTTTGCCGATAGATCAGTTTGCGCATGGAAGGGTTCTCTTTCCATAATATTTATTATATATACATATATATATAAATATATAGTATATATATATATATATATATATATATATATATTCTTCCGTTTTTTTTCCCCCATTTCGACCCCTTAAACGGTTTTTGTTTGTCTGTTTGTTCGTTGATTGGTTTAGTAAGGACCTCAAGTGCGGACGGAGTGCAAAAGATTACGGATATTACTGAAGTTTATTTACACGTGCCTAAAATTTAGAAAAGCCAAATTTATTCCCAAAAATGGTATGTTTATCCTCATATCGATAAACTAATCGAATATCTCATCTATAATTATAATATTTACTCTATTTAAAGTTCTTAAAAGTTCTTTTTTATATAACTTTTATCAATATATATTAAACAGAAAAAAAAAAAGAAAAAAGAAGAAAATACAACAAATATTTACATAGTGATGAATTCAATGAAACGAAATATAAAATTTACATTTCAATTTCAATCAATTAATGAAACAAATGCGCTTGAATTATAATATATTAATTTATATATGTTTTTTATTATAGTTAAATATATTTTCTCTTTTTTTTTTTCTGTTATATTTTGTGATTCATAGTTTGTCAATTTTTGGAACTATTTTTTTTTTTTTTATTTGTACATGGAAAAAATTAATTTCTTTATCATGAAATCATATACAAGATTATTTTTCACTGTTTTTTTTCTTTTTATTTATGTAATATATTTTATTTTATCGAAACTAACATTTAAAAAAAAAGAAAACCTAAATAAAGCTATGTAATTTGGCTCAGCTACTATTAATGAAAAGATTGAAATGATTTTGGAAACAAGTTTCTGTTTTTTTTTTCGCTCAAGTTTTGATAAAAATAAACCTCAAAATGTACTTAAATTCATTTGTAAAGAAACATTCCAGTGAATAACATTTCGTTAATATCGTTTTTCCATATATATAGAAACTGGATTATATATCAAACAGTGTTTTTTAAGTTTTCTATATTCTTTATAATGGATACAATCCACTAGATGAAGTGTTTTTTAATCAATTTGTTTAAAACCCTTGAAATAGACTTTAAAGAGTGCACCAAACCTTTTTTCTTGATACCCTGTAACCATAGGATAAAAAGGGTATATTGAAGTAGCTAAACTATAATGTAACAGGCATTTAAGACTCGATGAAGTGTATATATATTCTTGATCAGCATCAATAACCGAGTCGATTAAGACATATCTGTCTGTTCGTCTGTCTATATAATCCTCTGAATCTCAGAGACTATAAAAAGTAGTTGGTGTCTACGCAGTTCAGGTTTGTTTCACATTTTTGCCACGCCCCCCAAATATAGAAAAAAACGAATAACTAAACTTATATTAAAGGTAGAGCATTATTCTTTGACGCACCTAATAATATGGCTAAAAGGTATCACCTGATCAAATTAGGTTGAGATTTTATAATAAATATCTGAGATATATCTATATATAATTTGCACTGAAAAGCCGAGCGCAACATTTCATAGTGAGAGTAAGCAAGAAGGCATGCGTTTGCTGCTGCGGCTTCTAAGGAGAATTTTAGTTTGAATTGATGGTAGAAGAAATCAAAGGAATTTGATGTTATAAAGTTTCTTCAGGGATGACCAAAAGTTAATACATTGTTATTATTAGAAATTGAGACTTAGGTTTATATGTGAAAAACAATAAGTTAATAATTTTGAATACGTTTTAAAAAGAAAAGTAAAAATCTTACCTTCATTTATTTACTTTATTAACTTAAAGAATACATTTTGTAGATTCCAAGTTAATTCTTATTTTGTATATACGAATTGTACTCTCAAGATCTACATATTTAGATGGACTCGACTGTTACTGCTGAACAAGTTTATGTTTTCTATATTGTGGTTAAAAGTTTTATGAGGGGTATCCTAAAAACTGTAGCACGTGTTTGCACAATTTTTAACAAAATTTATATCCAATTGGATACCTATATTTAGATACTAAGCGTGTTTAATCGTGCTCAATGACTGAATTCTGTATCAGAATTGTGAAATCCGATGTGATAAACTATTATCGTATTTTATCGGTTAATAGATGATAAAAGTACATTTGTACCGCAATTGTCGTATCTGTATCTTATGTATGTACCATTTTATAGCAATGACTTGACTAGAAAATAGAAATTGTTTTTTTTTCTTTTTTTTTTCTTTTATGCATTATCACTGATCATTGTGAATAGCAAATAATCTTGGTAATGAAAGCACTCACTAGTACTTGAAGTACATATATAGAGGATAAATCAAAATTTACATTTCCCTTTATACCAAAGATCATATATAGATCTATAAAAGTTAATATACTCGATTTGTATTAATATAGACTTGTTGATCTTTATATATCTTTAGTCATATTGGTTTGGCTTAGTGTATTCTATATATTTCCCATAGTAACGATCGGTTAAGTAATCAAAGATCAATAACTCAACTTTTTTTAAGTTTCTTGAACAAATTTTTAATTTGTGAATACAGCTTTTATCTAAGTCATTTATTAGAAATTTTTAAATATTTTTAAATTGTATTTTTTTATATTCTTAGCGTTTACTTGTTTTTTAAAAACTTAATAGTTTTTAAACTATATATTAAATCCTACCAAAATCCTTTAACTATTTCATATAGCTCCATAACTTGCAAATTAAAATATTATATAGTATTTTTTAGGGTATTTAAACTTCGGTGTGGCTAGAATTAGTTTAGTGTTGGTAGGGGAAGCCTTAGTAGTGCTAAAATTTCGGCAGTTTTTTTTTTTTTTTTTTTTGGGGGGATTTTTTGATAAGTATATTTTTTGCCTTTTCTTGCCAGTGTTAGTCAGCTGAGATAGTCTGGCGTTCAGATATCGTTATAATCTTATCTGTTTTCGGCAATATATGTGTACATATAGTAAAAATGTAGGTGTAGGTGATATGGGTTTGCCCGCTCTTTAAGAAATGCTATATATGTATGTGTATACCACATTGGGTCCAAAGAGAGAGAGAGAGAGAGAGAGAGAGAGAGAGAGAGAGATTGCCCTGGGAGTGCATTAGCTTATATAGTTGAAATGGTCTGATTATTATGGACTGATACACTTGATGGCAGCAGGGATGTTAGTGTAGCTATTGAGGTATCAGTGTAAAAACCATTCTACGGTGATTGCTTACGGTTAAACATTGCTGTTAACTTTTTCAAATATTGTTTTGAAACATTTCAATTTTGAAGGCTTTTTGTAATTTGTAATGATAGCACTTGTCGCGTGTTTATGGCCAACACCAACGCCGTTGTTGATGGAACCTTTATGAAATTGAGTCAGTTAAGCTCAACGAATCAGATAAGCAGCTTGTAACCTAAAAAGATATAGGCACATAACGTATTTTCAT
This sequence comes from Drosophila neocordata, assembly GCA_018903615.1. Lineage (NCBI taxonomy): Eukaryota > Metazoa > Arthropoda > Insecta > Diptera > Drosophilidae > Drosophila > Drosophila neocordata. Next base: position 2,067,184 of record JAEIGI010000015.1, read on the forward strand.
AATATTTTTTTGTCGGAATAATTAAAATGAGCTCTCCGAAAATAACCTGATACCTCATCGATCGATCTGCCGATTTCATACTCTCTTTTATATATATAGACAGAATATTGCTCTCTTTTGTTTATATACATATAATATACGTAGTTCATTTACTCAATTTGACAATACGTTAAGAGATTGGCTGGTAATATTAACGGTGACCGGTGTGTGTGCCTATTGGTCTTCCAAAAAGGTATTCTAGATAAGCACAACGACCAATTCGAGGTAACTGAAGCTTTGCAGAGATACACAAATCGGTCGTCAGTAGTAGTTATGCTATTGTTACGACTCAGTCAGTCATAATTCTATCTGAAAAATCCAAAAAAAAACCAAACGAATTTAGAAAGACTTTTATCTGGATAAAGTAAAGATCAGCTAAAGTTATGGATAAGTTATTCGAAAATATACTTAAGAAAAGGGTAAGTTACTACCAACAAAACATTGGAAATTTGTGTATACATATATACTATATGTATATATATGTATAGTATATAACTGTGTGTTAAACCATGAGTAATATACCTAAAAAGGAATCTTTGTTATACAATCTCTGACGTAAAAAACATATATATATATACATACATATATGTACATAAATGTTTGTATAAATGTTATCTTTCAACTTTCAATATATGTTATGCTTAATAAATAATTTGTAAAAATATTAATAAAAAAAATTTTGACCATTCGATAGTATATTAATCGGTATAACGACTTTTTCTTACCCTCTATAAAAGGATAATTAGTTGAAACTTTTTCAAATAGATAACTGTAAGTTTATATTCAAACGATCTTTACTAAACATAATGCATAAACTTATAAATTCTTGTAATTATAACTAAAGTTTTCAATTATTTGCAATTCTATATCTAAGAATCATAGAATTGAAACATTGATAAGAAACAAGGAATTGGGAAAGTGTAATATGTAGATAAGAAACTGTCATACAATCCAATGTGAAGTGCAATTCTTATGTTATTTTCAAATATATATATATTCAAACTTGCTTAGACTTATATATATAAACATAAATATGTATATATAAAGAAATTTCCCATTTTCGATAATCGTTTTTGTGGAATAAAAATTTTCAAAATTTTTACATTGTTTCTCTATCAATTCCCATTGATTTGAATATTCCCATGGGTGCGATATCAATAGAACGTCATAGATTCGACAATCTCACAAATTAATTATGCACTTTGAACTTATAACTATTTTAGAATACATATACATACATACATATGTATGTTTATGTATGTATGTATCTCTATATATCTATAAAACAACTTGAATTGGCGCCCCAATGAATTTTCAAGCTTTCATATCGTTTATTGGTTCCGCAAGCTATACGAATCAGCTGAAGCTGCTGAATCTGGGAACTCGTCTGGTAATGCAGATTGAATTCTCAGTACGAGAACGGCGTTTAAGTAGCGCACACACACAAAAAGAACACGCGTCATAACGCGAATATCATCTACGTGCTATGTACATAAATTTAAAATTTAGTTGGTTTTTTTTTTTTATTTTTTAACTCTCTCTCTTCCCCTATGCTATATAAAATAAGTGACTAATCTAAAAATCAGTTTCCTTCAACTATATAGAAATTATATCAAGTGAATCTAATATATATTTAGTGCATTATATAGAAGGCAATAGTTCTACTTACAATTGTTATTACGTGAACTTTATTTGAATTGTGCATTCCAGTTAACGTAAATCGGAATATGGCTACAATTAGTTTAAAGTCGATGTAAATGTGAAAAGCAAATATAAACCACGCATTGGCTATACAATCATATAGTTAAGCACACATGTACAAATATATAAATACATATATATATATATATGTATACATATGTATCTACATACAATATTTGTGCATCATAGAACCTTTCAATTGAAGTGTTAAAATTACCCACTTAACATCGTTTTAAGGTTATACATTTTAATGTGTTGAGAAAGAAAAGAAAAAGAAGAAGAAGAAGAAAAAAAACAGTAAACGTTGATATAACAATAACTATATGTACTATATGTACATACAATACGATCTATGAATGTGCAGAATAGCGGCAAATGGCAATAACAATAACATTAATAATATCAATAATCAATAATCAATAATAGTAACAACAACAAGATCAACCAAACAAAACTAAAGTTCTCCAGGTGTTTTTTATTTTTTCAAAGCATGTAATGGTGAAAAATTCCACAATTCCTATAAATCGGTACACTATACAAATCATATACGAAATGTTTAATAAAGTAAAATATGATATTATGAGACCAGATCCATTTTACATATATCGAATATCAGCCAGATGGTATTAGATCATGAATTTCTTTAGTCATGACTATATAAGCGGATTTCGGCGCATTAATAATATAGGCACATATCCTGCTACATCAACATCGATTTGGTCTGAACAGGAGCCACAGTATTATCTAAAGGAAACATTTCTATGGCAACGGCGTAAGGTGTGTGTGTATATCATATACTTTTCCATATATATAAATAGTTCATAGATATTAGATATATCTATGTGACTCTCTCAAATGTTACTTTTTGCAGCACTTTCTAAAACGAGACGTAGACCGTGCACTATGCGTACATATTTATATTTATTAACCCCATTAACCTTTACCCAAACACATTGATGTTTGGCAAGATTGTTGGGCCTTGCTTTATATATATATATATATATATATATATATATAAGATATGCAAACATATGACATATGACGATAACAAACATGTATATATATATATATATATATGTACAAATTATTTCATAGCAAAAACTATACACCCATTTGGATACCCTGTAATCATAGGGTAAAGAGGGTATATTAAAGTCACCAAGCTATATGTAACAGGCAGAGGAACGCATTTAAGACTCCATTAATTATATATATTCTTGATCAGCATCAACAGCCGTGTCGATTAAGACATGTCTGTCTGTTTGTCTGTCCTAAATCTCAAAGACTATAAAAGGTAGGGCAACCAAATTTGGTGTCAGCATTCGTCTAGCATCTACGCAGATCAAGTTCGTTTAAAGTTGTGCCATGCCCACTTTCGCCCTCTTAATTTAGGAAAAACAAAATAATAAGCGTTTTATTAAAGGTAACGTCTTTCTATTTGACACACTTTATACTATGGCCAAAAGGTATTACCTGATCAATAATTAGGTGGAAATCAGACAATAAATATGGGAGATATATCTATATAAAATATGCACTGAAATGTCTAGTGTTACATTCCTTAGTAAGAGTGAGCCAGATAGCGTGCGTTTGCTTCTGGGGCTTCTAAAGAGATTTTTATTTTAAATTGATGAAAATTTTAGAATAGTTTTATTTTATAAAGCTTTTCTACTCGCTACAGGATATGCTCAAAGTCGGCAACGACGATTAACATTTTTCAATTTTTTATTATTGTTGAATTTTTTATAATATTCTTACATATTATTATATAATTATCAAAAATATTAAAAAAAGGATGTAATGAAATTGTAAAAACAAACAAATCTAAAGATTCTTTTCAATAATCGGATTATTAAACTATTTTACATACTTAAAAAAAAAAGGTTATGCTATTCTACCTATTATAATAGTTTTAATGTTATTTTCAAAAGTCATTTCTCTCAGTGTACTTGCATATAAATGTAAATGAGACTTAATTACGTATACGCAATATATTGAGCACAATCTAACAACTATTAGATGTACATATGTATATACTTACACCTATATTATATATACCTAAACTCTGATTCAATTTACTTGATTTTAGATGATAAATCTAATGAATTTCGTTTTTTCTCCTATTCTAGGGCTCCAGAGTTAGTACAATAAATGATTGGTTGCAAATAAAAATCGGTGGCCCCGAAGTTATTAAAAAGAAAAAGCCACCAACAAATCAAAATCGGATCAAATCAACAAAATATACTCTTATCACATTCCTACCGCAAAATCTATTGGAACAATTCCGTCGTATAGCCAATTTTTATTTTCTTGTAATGACAATAATATCCCTACTAATTGGTAATTACATAAATAGTTTTAAAAAATATTAACAATTCCTTATGAAAAAAGAGAGCTATGGTGGATTATTGCTACAAAGTTAATAAGTTAAAAAGATCGGTTCAGATACTAATATTATATATAACATTTTGCAGACAGTCCAGTGTCGCCAATGACCTCGCTGTTACCATTGGTTTTTGTGATTGCTGTAACAGCGGCTAAACAGGGATATGAAGATATACTCCGTTATAGGACAGACAATGTGGTGAATTGCTCTCCAGGTACAGAAAGAGAATATAGAGAGATATAGAAAGAGAATGGAGATTATATATTTGAAATTGTTTTTCCATTTTCAGTTACCATTATTAAGGATGGCAAGGAATGCATAATTAAATCAAAAAATGTTGCTCCTGGTGATCTTGTGGTAGTTGAGCGAGATTGTGATGTACCCTGTGATTTGGTTTTATTGCGTTCCACAGATCCGCATGGAAAATGCTTCATCACGACGGCCAATTTGGATGGTGAATCCAATCTGAAGACCCTTATGGTGCCAAGAGAATTACCCACTGTCGATCTAAAAGATATGAATAAATTGGGTATTATCGAATGTGAAACTCCCAGAACGGATCTTTATAATTTCAATGGCAAAATCGAGCTAGAGGGCGGTGAAGGGCGTGTCCTGCCCTTATCCGCAGAGAACGTACTGTTGCGTGGATCGCGTGTCAAGAATACAGAATGTGTGATTGGTTGTGCCGTTTACACCGGAATGACCACCAAATTGCAACTAAATAGCCGACTTACACGGAATAAAATAGCATCCAGTGAGACCTACATCAATAGATTTCTAATCTTCATTCTCATAGCATTAATAGCCATAGTGACATTGTTGTATTTCCTGAAACGGTAAGTAAATGATTTATATAGGGAAAATAATCCTATATTCCTTCAAATTTTATAGGTATGATGAACTGTTTGTGATACCAAAACTTGCCTATTTGGGAGATGCCACAAATAGCTATAACATAAAGCAATTCCTGCAGGATTATTTGTCATTCCTAATTCTATTCAACTATTTGATACCAATCTCACTCTATGTGACCATTGAATTGCAACGTGTCATTGGTGGATTTTTCATGGAATGGGATATAGAGCTATTCGAGAAGGAGACTGATCAGCCATGCGTTGTCAATACATCAAATTTAAATGAGGAGCTGGGTCAGATCAATATACTCTTCTCTGATAAAACGGGCACTCTTACCAAGAACGAGATGAACTTTCAACAGTGTTCGATAGCTGGCCATAAATTTATGTATAAGGAGACTCGACTTGAGGATACAGAAACGAAGGCCTTGGTCGATATTAACAAATTTAATGTGAGTCCCTTTATTCAATTGATATCAAAGACTTTTCTAATTGTTTCTATTTTTAAATAGCTCGACCAGCGTGTTTTCTTTCAGGCTTTGGCCATATGTCATACTGTTCAAGTGGCGTCGGGTTCACTGGAGGAAGCCGATGCTAAATCGGAACTAAACAATACTAACAGTAATAAGAAGGACCCAGCTGTGGTGGCTACCAAAACGGGACCTCCGGAAATGTATTCGATATCCGATATTACTGAGGAAAGTCACAATTCTAGTCAGCAGAGCGAACTAAATGTCAGTCAAACGATAGAGACATCCTTGTCAACCCATCCCAATGGGGCAAATGCCACGGCCACCTCATCCGATGTTAATCCTTTGCTAGTATCCGATGATGGCTATTCAGTTGATCGCCGCAAACGTCCAGTGGTGGTCAAGCGGAGCCCCAACTTTACCAGAGCTGCAAATCGATTACAGATTGCTTCGACCAATTCAATGGAGCAAAATGGTAATGGTGTATCAAATGGTGCTGGCCTCACTGGGCCAACTTCACCAATTGTGCGGCCGATTTCATTGCAATTTCAACGCTCCACTTCGGAGAGAGATCTGCCACAGTATGGAGAGGCTAATAGTGGATCGGCAATTGGTCATAGACGAGCACATTCCTATGGTGCCCCCAATGCATATCTAACGAATCCTATGACCCCGCCCATAAGTCCAGGTGTTATTTTCCGCAGCTCCAGCACCATATCCCGAGAGTCTTATGCCGCACCAACCTTTACCCGACAACCAACCATGTTGATACGTGCCGAATCGCAGCGTAGAAAGAATGTTATTCGAGAAGTTATATTGTAAGTGTTTTACACTTTTCCATTTCTTTTTCGATTCAAGCGTTTTAATCGTTTTTTGTGATATCAATCCTCAGTTCATTGGACTATCAAGCTTCTAGTCCCGATGAGAAGGCCTTGGTGGAAGCCTGTGCCAATTTGGGTTTGGTTTATACCGGCGATGATGATGAAATTCTCCGCGTTCGCATTGTTCCACCGCATTTGGACTATAAGCGACCTTTCTCTGTTGGCAAACCAAAGGAGGAGCATTTCCATCGCCTGCACGTTTTAGAATTCACCTCGGATCGCAAGCGTATGAGTGTTATAGTACGTGATGAGGATGGGAAGAAATGGATCTACACAAAGGGTGCTGAAAGCTATGTTTTTCCCCTTTGTGCGAATAGCTCGGCAACAATGGTGGCCAAGACAGATAATCATATTAGTGACTTTGCACGCCTGGGTCTACGAACACTGGCCATAGCCAGACGACAAATTCCTGAAACCGAATATCAGGAATTTCTCAATGAATTGGCTCATGCAAATAGTTCGCTGGAAAATCGAAAACAGTTGAGCGAAGAGTGTTATTCTAAAATCGAAAGTAGTAAGTACAAAATTCGGTTATGTTAGTCTAGTTGTCTCACTCTAATTAATGTATGTTAATTCGAAAAGGTGAGGGAAAATCTCAACTATATTAAATCTATCTATGTTTATTTATTACAGATCTTGATCTGCTGGGAGCGACAGCTGTGGAAGATGCCCTTCAGGATGATGTGGCTGATACTTTGGTATCACTGCAAGCGGCGGGCATTAAGATTTGGGTACTTACTGGCGATAAGGTCGAAACAGCTCTAAATATTGCTCTATCCTGTGGCCACATTCCACCCGATGCCAAAAAATACTTTATAATTGAATGCAAAAATCGCGACGATATGCTAGTCCATTTGAATGCTCTCGATCGAGAGATAATCTTTGGGATTGGGCAAGAATGCGCCCTATTAATAGATGGTAAAAGTCTGGGAATAGCTTTAGCCGAAACCCCCAATGAGTTCCGGGATGTAGCAGTCAAATGCACTGCGGTACTGTGTTGCCGTCTCAGTCCGTTGCAAAAGAGTGAGGTAGTGGCATTGATTAAGTCATCAAATGAGAACTATAACACAGCTTCCATTGGTGATGGAGCCAACGATGTATCTATGATCCAGGAGGCACATGTAGGCATCGGTATTATGGGACGTGAGGGTAGACAAGCGGCACGCTGTGCCGATTTTGCCTTTGCCAAATTTTGTATGCTAAAGCGTTTGCTACTTGTCCACGGACATTATCACAGTGTACGACTCTGTTTACTGGTTCTGTATTTCTTTTACAAGAACATTGTATTCATGGGGATTATGTTCCTGTTCCAATTCCACGCTCTCTTCTCTTCGTCATCCGTCTACGATTCCCTCTTCCTAACACTTTACAATGTGGTCTACACATCGCTGCCAATTCTATTCATTTCCCTGACTGAAAAACCGTATACGGAAGAAGTATTAATGCGGTAAGTAATATTCTTTTATTTTTCTATTTCTTATTTTAATACTAATCGTAATTTTATTATTATAGGACACCACAGCTATATAAAAAGAATACGGATAATAAGCAACTTCATTGGCCTTATTTCCTTATGTGGACACTATTTGCCGTTTACCATTCCGTCATTATATTCTACTTTGCCTTCTGTGTATTCTCATTCAATAATGTTATCCTGAATGGTGGCCAAACGGCAGCCTTTTCTTGCTTTGGTACCCTACTCATCTGGTCTGTGGTAATTGTGGTTAACCTTAAATTATGGCTGGAATCCAGATATTTGTCTTATTGGTATATTGTAACCATTGTCGGTTCCATTTTGGCATTCATGGTCACCACGGTTATCTACAACGTTATCAATTTGTAAGCAATTAACACCACATATTTAATTCTATATTGACATTAACTTGATTGTATATTATTATATTCCTATAGGGACTTTGATACCGACATTTACTGGGCCTACAACAATTTATTGGCATCCCTTCCAGTATGGCTATGGATTCTGTTGACTAGTGTAGCATGTCTGGTTCCTGATTTCACTATAAGAATGCTAATCCGAGGCCTTAATATTAAGCATTTCAACATATTTCCAGGTGCACAGCGAAAATTTCAACTTCGAAAAAAGTTCGAGGACACCTATTTGTAGGATAAACAATTAGTTTATTAATTTTTTGTACTGCGTATTTATTTATTTGTCCTATTTGTATATATGTTATATAATGTAATTATTTTTTTTTCGGTATTTAAGTAAAAAACAAAAAAAAAAACTATTGTTTTGTTAAAAAAAATTAATATGAATGGCTTGTATTTTATCTGAACATTGGGGAAACCAACAAAGATAACTAAACTTAAAACCGCAACGAACTTAGATTTGGGGGCGTAGTCAAATATTTGATTTTACTTATAGTAGTATCAAATGGGAAGAGTTGGCTCTCTTATCTTTAAAAATTTACTCATAAAACACTCGTGTGAAATTTTCTAAAATTTGGCAACATTGGATTGGATTGGATTCCTTGGAAACATGTTTTTAAGCATTATAAAGATTGAAAAACTTAGCTAAGATTTGTAAAGAAATATTTTTTTATTCTTCTTCTTTTCTTCTTCTTTATTATATTAAAAGTCTTTTTAAAATATTAAAATTGAAGTTTTAAAAAGCATAAAACATCTCAAAGATCATGAGAAATCATAGCTTAGTTTAGCAATCTTTATAAGGAATGAAAAAAAAAGATCTTTGCTATGGATCCAATAATATATGTAGGCAAAACATTCTTCTTCTTCTAGCACATATAAAGAATCTAAAGAAGTCCATATTACTCAATCAATTGGAAACAAAAACTTGTTGACTTTATGTAGGGCAACTTTCATTCGTTTTGACCAAATTCTTTTTTTGCGTTATCTTTACCGTTGCGATTGCGTCTCTTACATTTGCTCTGTGGTTTGTGGGGTATTACGAAAACTTTTGATAACTTGAAGCTATTTCCATTGATAATGATATCTCACAGAGGGTGATAACATACAGACATACATATATATACATACATGAGTATGAATAGTCTCTCTCTCGATATATATATATATACATTTCTTGTTGTCTTTTTTGGCCTGTATCTCTTTCATTTGCAACAATATGTTGACTGATCAAGTAGCTTCTTTTGAATAGGTCTACAAAATTTATATCCTTTAAAAGAAACGCTAAAGAAATTTTGTTATCAGTGTCACAGTGTTTATGGAGAGAAGCAGGAGAGCACTTTGGGTTTGTGTTTATTTGTATTATTGGTTATATTGGTCATTGTCATCGTAAATTATATATTTCAATATATGTACTATCAGTGCTATCCATGTGTGTGTGTATGTGTATATGTTTCACGGGCGCCCCCAAAGCGCATACAAGTGCAAAGTTATATCTACATACATACATATAAAAGGGGTTTATGCTTGTATTAAAGCTTATATACATATATATATATATGTATGTATGTATGCATATAGAAAGAAAATTCTTAATCATTTTTACTTCTGTTGTTTTTTTGTTTTTTGTTTTTTTTTTTTTTTGGCTAAATTTAGTATGTTTAGAGGCGGTTCACGTAACGGCAAACAATTTTGTTGCGCATTAATGTTTTCTAGTTAAAATTTATTAATTTTTATACTCTTCTTTTTCTTGAAACACAACCACGTTGCATTATTTATGATGTCATTGAATAAGAATAAGGCGACATCGCGCGATTTGATAGCAACAGATCAGAATTACGATCAAAATTCGAATCCGAATTCGAATCCAAATCCAAATCAACCAAAATCAACGACTATTGTTAAATATGAGAAATCATCATGTCTTTTCTGTAATGAATGGTTTGATGCCCAAACATTTACGGTAAGATAATGATCTCTATACTTAAATTCCATTTAAGTTAGATAAGATAATTGTGTTGTTTGGTGTAGGAACATTTAATACATTGCGGCCAGGTATTGGAAGAGTGTCCAAATAGTTGTCAGGCTTTTATACCACGCATTCGCATGCGTTCCCATCTAAAGGAGTGTCCACGCGGTAAACAACATAATCAACGAATGAGCGTCAGTATGGATCGTCTAGATCAGCATTCTGATCATCGATTGCAAGTCCTGGAACAAGATATTGGTACTATACGTTCAGTGCTCAATGAGGAGATACGTCAACGATTGCATCTTATTACCGATGTGGGCAATATACGGAAACAGAATCAAGTTGTTGAGGAATGGACAAGGGATACTGATGATCAGTTGGGTGGCCTGCGACGACAATTGGAGGAGGAGGGTGTACAGCGAGCCATTGTTGCCGATCAAAATCAATTAGATTTTCAATATTGTTGCAACATAACTCAGGTAAGAACTAAATGAAACATCAACCATAGTTTAAATTGTTATATACATATACAACATTTACACAGTCTCTAAAAGATCAAGTTGAGCAAAAAATGGATGACATTCAAAAACATATAAACCAACTCTCCGTTGATGTTAGTTTCCATCAAAATCAACTAAACGATAATATTCTTAAGCTGGAGGAATTGATTTTTGAAAATGAAAGACTCAATCGGTAAGTGGGTTGAAAAGTAAATTTATTCATTGGATTTACATTGCTTTTTTTTTTTAAGAGATAAATTCTTTCAGATTGAGGAGTTCCTTCAACAAATTAATGAGGATATTAAAACTAAACTGGGTACTAATGATTATGCCACATCGAAACAGGCAACTTTGGATTATGAAGTGAAAAATGTAAAGAATATTGTATGTGAAACGGAGGAACGTTGCGATAAGCTAGAATCATTAATTCAAGATCTTGATAGAGCACTACACCAGACTTTACAGAATCTATCGGATATTGAAAATCAATTGGCCATGCAACAGCGTATTGCAAGTGTGCAAAATGTTAGAGGTGAGATAAAGGAAACATTCAACATATTTACCCACCAGTCAACTTGTTCACCAATTTTAGGTCACTTAATATGGCGCATTAAGGATTATTCAAAGAAATTAGATGAGGCAAAACAATACGATACCATATTGCATAGTGCCATGTTCTCCAACAAAGCATACGGCTATGCTTTACGCGTAAGTTTGAAAATTTAAGCGGGAGAACTGATTGAGTTCTATTTATAAATGTTTTTTTCTTTCTTACACAGTTGGATATCTATTTAAATGGAAAGGGGACATGGAAGGGTCGCAATTTGATAGCCTGTTTGAATGTTCTAACCGGAGAATATGATCCATTATTACCCTGGCCATGTCGCCTTCAGGCAGAGATCATTATACGTGACCAGTCTGAAAATTCACATGAGTCTCAGGACTATGTGAAGACAATATTTGTGCGCAAGAAAAGTGATGACTTCATTCAAAGCAATCAGTACTTTCATATACCCCACAAAGTAATAACAAGTCGAAATTATTTGCGAAATGATTCACTCTATATAGAGGTACGCGTTTTAAAATGATTCATTTTGGATTAAAATACAAATTCTATTCACAATAACAGACAATGTTATTATTAATTTAAAAAAAATAAAGCCTACTTTTAGGCGCGCCTCCTAACAGTAAATAAAATCAAACCAGAAACCATTTTCTATTTAAAGACAAACTTTATTAAAATATTCGATGTATGTAGCTATAGAGTGACTTTGTTTAGTGTTTATATAAATGTAGTTAAAAAATTTTTTTTCTGTTTAAAATTGTAAATTTGAATACTAAAAAAAGTTTATTTTTATTTAACATCTATTGATGCATAATTCGGTGTATTGTTGTTGTTGTTGCCACTTTAAATGCAATTGGCATTAGTTTAACAGTTAGTATTAGGCACGTTTCATGTTTTGAATAGCTAGGCCACAGTAGATTCAATTGACTTAAGATTATTTATTTATATCTGGCAAAAATTCTTAACCAAGCTGTGCATAATTACACCAGATTGAACAATAATGGGATAGATAGACAAATACATTAAGAGGTAATTTTGATTACATTCGGATACCTAACTGACAAGGAAATATATAAAACATTTATTCAAATAACATGTTATACAAAGTATATATATCTTAAGTTATGTGGTATCCGTTTTGTCAGAATGTGTTGGTAGTTTAATTTTTAATTGTCAATGGGATAGTCAATTTACTTAGGTAGGTTCCATTTTTTTGTTTTCTTCATTTTACCCTTGGGGTATGTATGTATGTATTTGTGTATGTATGTGTGTACGTATGTGGTTTAACTGTTTTGAATGTATATGCGTCAATATGTAAGTAATATAATATAGATAAGGACAATAAGATACTTGTTCAAGGAACAAAAATTTTTGACATAATTTATAATTAAAGTTAAGATGAGCGCTGCTCTCCAACTAAAGCATAGAGAGCATGTTTGTAATGACCGGAAGTGTCACCCTAAAAAAAAAAACCAAAACGAAAAAAAAAAACATTAAACTCAAAATTTATCAATAATTATCATAATAACTTACCTTGATCCAACTCTTCAAGGACTTGCCATACAAACGTTCAAAAGCCGCCTTAATATCTACCATATCAATCTGAAATAATTAAATATACAAAAATATAGTAAAATTTGATTTAAAATCTTTTTAGATTTAGATTGTAATTACCTCAGATCGCGTAATAATTACACGAATTAACTGAGTGTCATTTGTGCCAATTCCAGCCATGGACTTGTGCAAACGTGATGCAAAGTATTCGGCTTTATTTGTAACGCATTTGTAGATAGCAATCAGACCTTCCATGATATCACCAGAGAATTCCTTTTTGATTGCCTTTTCCAGGGAGTGACCAGTCATTCCCTCATATTCTTGGAATATCTGTTTTGGAAATAAATAAAACAATTAGGACCCTTATCATATAACTTAAACAAGCTGTAGCTCACCAGTATCAATTGCTGATAATTCCTTTGGCATAAAATCATATTAAACATGCTCTCATCGGTGCCCACGCGCAGTTCACCAGCTTTCAAAAGCTCCCTGGCATCATTTCTCGCCGCATTTGGATCAATGCGTCCACTTTCATCCCTAGCTGCAGTGCAAAGCGATGTTAGCAGTCGCTTGAAATTACCCGATGTTTCCGATTGTAGTTCCGATTCCAAGTGTCTGCCATACACTAAGGATAAAAATTATAAATCATGATTACTCTGCCCTTTGAAAACAAAAAGGAAATACTTACTACGTAGATAGTGATTCTTAATGGTATGAATTTCCATATTAGAGAGCGTGCACAATATTTCGATAAGGACCTCCTCATCTGTGCCCAGACCGGCCATGGCATCATTTAATTCCGCACAGTAGAAATCAACTATTGGTCGTAGAAGTCCCACAAGGAGTTTCTCAAAATTGCCACTTGTCTCCGATTTAATATCTTCAATTAGATCCTTGCCAAAGTGTGTCTTATACTGACGTTGGATTTCCTGACGCTGCTCATTGGTGCGACGGCAAATAATGTCAATCAGGCTATCTTCATCTGTGCCAAAGCCCTTCATGGCCTTACGCAAATCATGGGCATCTTTAACAGGATCAAATCCTTGAGCCGGGGTTACAGTTGGTGTACCCTGTAAAAATACAAGGATAAACAAGTATTATTGCAAATAAATCAAGATAAAGCAAAATTTAATGCGTCAAATGAATTTGAATCAAAAGGAGAAATTATTTTTACAAAAGCCTTGACAAGATTCTAAAGACTCTAGACACAATTTTAGTTTGATTCATTTAACCATCGGATAAAATGAATGCCTTGAATTGAGAGATGACAAACCTCTTTGTGAGCTGTGAATGACCGATGCACATGCCCATGCCCATGCTCATGCCCTTGCCCCTGCCATTGCCCACTCCCAGTGCTATGTCCGGCTGTCATGGCTGGTGTGTATCCACGGTCAGAGGGATAAGGAGTATTGCAAGCTGGTTGAGCAAAATGATTACCATGCTGATTATGGTTATAATGACCACCAGGAGCACTCATATTAGGCATTCCATATTGCTGATGGTTAGATGGTGTTGATGGTGGATAAGGTGAAGAAGTTTGTGGGTATGGAGAAGATGTTGGTGGGTATGGTGAAGATGTTGGTGGGTATGGTGAAGATGTGGGTGGGTATGGTGCAGATGTAGGTGGATATGGCGAAGATGTGGGTGGGTATGGTGAAGATGTTGGGTATGGTGCCGATTGCGGTGGATAAGAACCACCACCATGCTGATTCGGATATTGTGGAGTATGCGACTGTACAGTGGGTGGGTATGGTGAGGAATGAGCGGCGTTGGCGTTTTGCTGCATCGGTGCTCTCCAACCAGCTCCAAAGGGTGTATTTGGTTGCTCATTGGAAGGTGGAGCAGGATGCGATGAATATGGCATTCCAGAACCCTATAAAAATCAGAGCACGCAAATTAGACAGCACAGAACTTAATATGCCCTGCTGCAATGAAATACAATTATAAATGGTAATCAAACTTTTTCAATATCTGAAATTCCGTTTCATGATACGGTTACACAGTAAACTGAATATAATCAGTATAAATTTTGCATTCGTCATGCAAAACCATTTACTTTAAAATAATAAAGGAGCTTTTTGTTCTTTTTAAGGTAAAGAAGCAAAGTGCTTTAAGAAGAAAGTTGATAACGAATTTTATTTTTGAATATTATGATCCATTAAATATGTTATCGTTAAAATATATTTAAAACATTTTTCTTTCAATGTTTACTCTATGTATGTATATTTTAAAAATTCCAAACAAAAGCAACATGTGTCTTTCAACAAGCAAATTTGATTGATAGGCCAAATTGCATATATGTATGTATATATACAAAGAGTTTAGACTAAAGCTAATAAAAATGGGTATAAAATATTTCAACTTACGAATGGATACATTTTGTTAATAGTAACTGAGATTTCTTGGCTTCCTGTATATGAGATTCAGTAATGTAACTGAAAAGAAATAAATGTAGAAATATATATTTACTTACAAAAAGAAAAGAAGTAAAAAATATTTCATGTATATATTTTAAGTTAGGTGGCAACTGTCAATTTAAAAAAAAAAATGTGTATATAAAAAGATTATATGCGGATACGATATGCTGATTATTTTGTTACTGTTTGTGTTTAGCAAATATTTACATAATTGTTTTTAAAGAAAACGTTTTCATATTATTTAATTTTATCATATTTATTCAGCTGCTCTGCTCTAATTACACAATAACACTATTATACCATGAAAATATGCTACTAAATGGGTTAATCTTTCATTTAAGAATTGAATTAATCAGTTTAAAATTGCAAAGTAAAAAATATTTTAAGCATGCAAAGCACGGCCCTTGGGTTTTAATATTTTTTTTTTTTTATATGGCGAAATTATGAATCATCTTTTAAAAGCCATTATAAAAATGTTTTCCTAACCCTTAACACGTTTGAGTCAAATTAAATATTTTAACTAATTAAAAATATGTTTTTACGCTGTTTTTATAATGGCATAATATATTTGTTTTATTGACTTTCGCCCATTTTTATTGGCCCATTCCATATTTTACGATGATATTGATGTCGTTTTTGGGGTAGGTATTGACTCAGACATGTAGGCGCCAAAACTTTTAGAGGGGGAATAGGGGAGAGGGTGACACGAAATGAAGCATTTTCACAACGAAAGTGAAAGTGCGGACCTGTGTGTATATGTAAATACATACATATATATATATATATTTATATATACAGATAGATAGTATGAATACCTATTTATATTTGGATGGAAGTCATACATACATATGTAGACGTATGTCATGTCGGCTTATTACCAAGTGTATTATTCTATTTAGTAAGTGTCCCAAGTAAATGGGTGGACCACTTTTTATTCTGATGATTCATCTTACAGAACTGACTCTGACTGACTACATGATTTTCCCCACTCACATGATGAGCCATACTCTATATATACATATATGTACGCATATGTATGTATATAATCATATAAGTCTATATTTATGTGTCTGTTGTGTATCGAGAGATGTTTAAATTATATATTATCAAATAGAAGCCGCATTATAAAATTATCACTTGAGTTTTATTGGTTCGTTTCGTATATAATTACTTCCTTGCAAGGTCGCAAAATCAACAGATGGGTGTACTTATACACATAAGATAGATACACACACACTTACGGCACTCTCATAAATGTATTGTATGCTTCTGCATATGTATGTATGTGCGTGTGTAGCTACAAGAAATAAACGAATATTTCAATTGTTATTATGCCGCCAACTAAGCAAGTCCGACAGTCGTACTATAAGATTTCTGTATATCCATCTAATTGTACAAGTTTTCACTATCTTTTCAATTGTTTGATCAATAAATTAAGCCACATTGTACATAGCAAGATATTTACTAACTAGACGAGTTAACTAAAACACATCACCATATTAATCCATAATTTTTTTAATTACTTTAAGTAGTCGTATAACCGACGTACGTCACACCACGTAAGCTTATATGTCTGTACTAAACAATACGAGAAGTTATTATCAACTGAAAGACCGCCAGGGTGGAACCACAACCTGTTGCTTCCCAGTAAACTTGACTTTTCGATGCCATTTCGATTCCGCAACGATTACATTTCGATTCTTATTCCATTGCTAGTGTAAATAGCACACTTTGATTCTTTACATACTTTTTTCGATACTCATATTCTGTTAATAATAATGTTAATTGATATATGTATATATATATATATGTATATGAATATTACTCTGATTTTGGAAAATAATTTTGAAATTATACATGTAGCAAAGTAACCCTTTAATTGTTTAATTGCTTATTTTTTGTTTAAATACGAGGGCTAGTCATCTTTGAGTAGCTATTTGAATGTAACGGTGCCTGTTTAAAATAAATGGTTTGCCGGAAGGAAAACTTGGTCCCAATGATGAAACCTTAATTACAAACGCATATACATAGAGTTATAGGGACGTTTAAACAATTATAGTTCGAGTAAACTATATTAACATGTATAAAAAAAGAACTTTTGGGATGTCACATAATCCCAGGGCTGCAAAAACACTGAACGTTTGAAATCTGTAGTTTCAATGAGGCAAATGTAGCTAATGGAATAAAATATATGTACATAGATTCTAAACAATTTTGAATCTAACCCAATAAAATAATTTCTTTGTAGATTCAAATCCGAAGTGCTCTATACAAACCTGAAACAATTCGATTGTTTCATCAATTCTAAGGATTTGTGAATCAAAATTTGATCATGATCCAAATCTTAGTTAAATAATATTTTCCGATTTTGAACAATCTTTAAGGTATGTTTTGTATTTTCTTTTCAATCAATTTGTTTTTCTATGGTATTTGTTTGTGGCTTTTTTTTTTTTGATTGAGAAATTGTACATCTATGTATATGTATTTATGTATATGTGTGTGTTTTATGTCTATATTATCGAGAACATAGAATTGCTAACAACTGACTAACGGGTTTTTTTTTTTTTGAAAACGGATTTTCATTATAATTATTTTTTGCTATGCTATTATGTAAGGTTTCGCTGAATACATGTTTTTTGTTATTTCTTTTTTTGTATTTTAATGTATTTTTTGTTGTTGTTTCTTTCTGATTTTGCTTAAAACTAACTGGTAACTTTCTGCCAAGTCTTAGTTACTATTTAAAAGTGTGTATATATAGTACATCTAGATCCGTAATAAATTGTTAATGCGCACACAAAACTGAAGAGGTTAACATAACCTCGCTTAAAACTATTTCATTTACATGCCCTAAAACTAAGTTGTTTCTTTTAACTTTGAATTTTTTTTTTTTTGTGGTTTGTTGTTCTTAATTTTGTTGATGTTTTATATAAAATTGGCCTACACTGACTAGTCAAAAATGTAGACAGGTTGACTTTAAATGGCCTAAAACATGAAATTTTACACGAATTAAAAGAGAGACAAGTTTTTTTCACCTGTCTATACAGATTTCTTAGTCAATGCTTGGATACACATATATATGTAAATATATAATGTATTTGGGGATTAGGATAGGGATTTGGATTTAGGGTGGGACTCGAGTTAACTACTATACTAAGCTTGCACTTCTAAATTGTTTTCGATTCGAGCACTTAGAACCGCTGCGGCAACAAGTCACTCTTGATGCCCCTCATGGCATGTTTTTTTTTGCGATGGGTGGACAGATTGCACGATTGCTTAAAGGATGCACTGCAGAGATCACAATTAAAACGCCGTTCTTTGCTGTGCACCACCCGATGCAGTTCCATGCGGGACTTGTATTTAAATTTTAAACCGCAAGTTTCATAGTCACAGATATACCAACGCTCGCCATCGTCGGAGGAGACGGCACTACCAGCACTGGCTGTAGTGCTATTCGAATCCTTGGGTAAATCTTGACCAGTTAAAAGTGCGGCAGCTGCCATCGCAGTCGATTGATTCACAGACATAGTCAAAGTGGTGGTGGTTTGCTGTTGTTGCTGCTGCTGTTGATGTTGCTGTTGCATCACCGGCTGATGACTTGGCGGTGTGGTGCTCACCGTCGTTGAGGTACTGCCACTGGCACTAACAAAACTTGCAGTAGGTGGCGGCGCCGGCGCTGGCACTAACTGTGGCAAGTGATAAATTGTGGCATTGGCTGCTGCAGCTGCAGCCGATTGCATCTCGGGCAA
This sequence comes from Drosophila neocordata, assembly GCA_018903615.1. Taxonomy (NCBI): domain Eukaryota; kingdom Metazoa; phylum Arthropoda; class Insecta; order Diptera; family Drosophilidae; genus Drosophila; species Drosophila neocordata. Next base: position 2,086,156 of record JAEIGI010000015.1, read on the forward strand.
TGCCAGGCTGGCTGGCTCTACTTTAATGTCAATACCACTACTACTCCGGACACTGCCCTCGCTGGCGGCAGCAGCTGCAGCAGCCACAGCCACTGCATTTGCATGGAGCTCTGCCAGTTCTTTGGCGGCATCCCGCTGCTGCTGCTGTTGTTGTTGTTGCTGATGCAATTGCTGTTGTTGCTGGTGCGCTTCGTGTAGTTCTACTTCTCTCTGCTCATCATCACTGTACTTGGCTGAGCAGTGGTATAGCGCCAATGGCACCGTCACAGCTGTCACACTGCCTCCACCTTGGGATGAGGCTGTTGCTCCAGGAGTTGTTGCTGCCGCCGCTGCCTCCACATCGGTCAGGCAGTAGCTCGATGTACGACTATGTTCCTGAAATGGTTCAAGAGATCCACACAGTTCACGTTTGGGCGCCAAAAATGTCAAAGCTTGGTCTTGGTCATGATTAGGGTTGGTTGGGGAGGGGGAAGCGACAGGGGTTGCGTTGGCAGTGGGAGGTGCTGGTTGGTGTTGTTGTTGTTGTGGTTGACAAACCTTGGCAACGCCGTGCAAAAAATTGTGCTCGTCCTGTATGTGTTTCCAGAATTGATCCTGCGTCTGTAGCTCCTCCTGACAAGTGTGGCAGACAATCCAGAAGCTGTCGCCAGAGAGGCAGAACTCGCCCAGCTTTGTGTATATTTTGTTGTTTTTGCTGAGAATGCGCGGAAAGCCCATTGTGCATCACAGAATCCCAGTGTCCGTGTCCCAGTCCCAGCGGGTGAGCAAAATATAGTTTATTTATTTTTTGTGTGTTTTTTTTGTGTTTAATGTGTTGTTGTGTTTGCTTATCGGATAAGTGTTCCCCGTATTACCGGATAAGAACCCCATATTTCTAGATAAGTGCCCTGTATTGTCGGATAAGAACGATAAAAGTTTCAATGATGTTAAATAGCATCTCTGTTAATGAGTAGTAAAAAATGTGCAATAACATTTCCGTAATGGGCGGCAAATTTTAAAAACATATTTACAGATTCTCGGAAAAATCTCATTCTGGGTGGAATAGCGTGCAACTAAATATAAGAAATATATATTATTTTAATTTTTACATTATTTATTAATGCCGTCGCAAACGTTTTGGCCACTGCGTTATTAACCATTAATTTTATGTTGTTATATGCTTTGGAATTTTGTTATACGCTTATACATTTGCAGATGTGCATATTCATGTGGGTGCACCGTGAGTAAATACATACCTATATTAATCATATATAAAACGTTGTTTTTTCTTTGGTTTTCTCTCACACTCTAACTATATAGTACGTGAGAGCGACTTCAAACGTTGCTTCCACTGGTAATGTTGTTGCATTTAGATACCTGTTAGAGAGAGGCAGACAGCTCTCTTACACCTCTCTACCTGACGACAAGAAAACTCGAAAGTTGAAGGCAAAATCAAAGAATGGCTTGAACTGGAGTTGGCTGAGGGGAAGGAGGACGTTGGTAGTGTGTGTGTGTGTGCGCTTATATGATGGCCACGACGGGTTTGTTGGCCCGTATGCTCCGTCAACTATGTTATTTTCACAACGTCACAACAACACGCTGCGCAGTCGCAAAAGGAAGGCAATTGGGATTTTGTCTCTCTTTACGTTTCTATAACAAAACAAATAACAACAACAAAAGCAGACAAAAAATTTCATTCTGGCATATTTTGGCCAGCTTAAAAAGTGAAAAGCTAACTCCAAAGAATGCGTCAACAATGTGGCACCGTCTACACATGGAACTGTGCTGGCGAATTGTATGCCATCGAGTGTGCCCTATGCGAAGAACGCCCACTCTGTACTTTAGACGAATTCGCGGAGCATATGGAGGTATGGCACACAGATTGGCAACTACATGATCAGCTAGATGACAATTTGGAAGTCAGTCCAAATACTCCAAGCACAGCAGCGGCAGCTGCTGCTGAGGATGAACTAATGCAGGAAGTGTTGGCCGAGCAGACAAGCGGCGAGGACAATGAACTGAAGCAACAATTGGTCCAACAATTAAATGCTCTGGAAGCCACCATAAGCACAAGCATGGAGAAAAATAATAACATGTCTGAAACAAATAAGCAAATGGCTTATGCCAATGCCCTAGAGGTGAGTAAAGCCAAAAAAGGATTTTTGATGGTGAACTATAGCTTGATCTCCCTTATAAAACAGAATGCCGTACCGGTTCCCGATGGCCAACGTCTGACCACACTACATGTCACCCAGCTAATTGAACTCTATCGGTCGGAGCCACGCCTATGGAATCAATCACATGAGGAGTTCCATAACACTGAATTGTGTAGAGAATCGTGGAGACGCATTACCCATGCTTGGAGTATCCATTGCGGTCGAGAGTTTACTGTAACCGATGTTAGGATACGAGTCTCAACGCTTTGCCAGCGTTTCCTTAAACAGCGGGAACGCTTGGAAGCCGACGGGGAGATTGATGAGGCCGCCAAATTCGTCCATTACGATCAGTTAAGTTTCTTAGGACAACAGCAGGCATTGGTTAAGCGTCAACAACAGTTGGCAATGGAGAATCGCAAATTGCTGGAAATATACGAGCATTATCCGATATTGTGGCATAATGCCCATAAGCGTTTGCGCTGCGAGGAGACCCTGCGTAGGCGCCATGAGGCATATAGTGGCCTGCAGATGGCTCTGCGTCTCTCTGGCATTAATCTTTCATCGTTGTCTATCCAACGTCGACTACAATCACTGCGCAAGCGTTATAGGCTGGAGAAGATTCGCTATTTGCATAGTGTGGTGGAGGGCAAACAGGCAGAGTTTGTGTCCAGTTTTGATCATTATGCGGAAATGGAGTTTCTTAATAAACACATTGATCCGTTTGTATGTGCTGTTTGTGGCAAGATCTTTGAAAACTTGGTGAGTCATCAAACGCATGTGCAAAGCAGTTGCCAGGTTCAGATGCAAGTGGATGACCAGCAAGACACCCAATTAGAAAAGGAGCTGAAGCCAGAAATAATTGATCAAAAACAAATTGTGATAAAGGAACAGGGTCCAGAACCAGAAGACCAGCAAAAATGTAAACAGGACACAATCCAAGTAGAGCAGTTAAACGATGGGAATCGTAAATACACTTCCTTGGCTGTCCAAACTTTACTAGATCTTGAGCCTTCGCCTGAATCAGATAGCACACCACTGGCGAGTACAAGCCGAACTGGTCGCTTACGTGCTCGCCTGAGCATGCAACAGACCATGAAACTTATTCAATTATATCAAGCCCATGCCTGCCTGTGGGATCCTAATCATTTGGACTATCATACGCGTCCTCAGCGTCGAGTTGCATGGCAGAGCATTACAGAACAGTTAAATTCTGAATCTGGTGCTTCCGGCCAGCCCTTTAAATGGAAAATATTGCATCGCAAGATTACCGATTACACCAAATATTATCGCAAAGAACGGCAGCGGATTAGCCAACTACAGCAGGAACAAGAACAGTCCGCTGTCGATGATAATGGAAGATGGAGTTTTTATGAGGCCTTTCGCTTCTTGGAGGACGTTGTTCCCATTAGCTGTGAACTCCAGAAATCCCTGCAGCAACGGCAGAGCAACCTAAAGATTATTGCCATCTATCAAAATTATCCCCAGCTATGGTGTACTGACCATCCGGATTATACGAAGCGAAAGCAACGCCAGCGTCATTTGGAATCCCTATGCACTCGCTTGCAGGAAGAATGTAATTTGCAGATGACAGTGGAACGTCTAAAGAGTCGCCTCATTGAGTTCCGATGCAACTATAGGCAATGCAAAGTAGCTCGACTGAAAGCTGCCAAGCGGTCAGAGCACTGGACCGCAAGCTATGATTACTATGATTCCCTTAGATTTCTAGAGTTGCATGTAGCCCCATTTATATGTATGCACTGTCCAGCTAGCTTCAATCGACGCTCGGACTATCTGAGGCATGAACGCAATGTCCATGATGTTGGGCGTGAAAAGGATGAGGAAGTTGACACCGTCGAGAACCAATCAGCAACGGTAAAGCGACGTCTCTGTGATGGTCAGAGTAGCGACGTGCCTAACAGTTTGGAACATATATGTCACATCTGTGGCATGAAATTCTCACTACGCAACAGCCTTCTGGCCCATCTCCGACGGCATCTTGGCCAGCGTACGCATGCTTGCAACGATTGTCCCAAAAAGTTTTTCAATTCGACAGCCCTGCGAGTGCATCAGCGCAGCCACACCAAGGAGCTGCCCTACGTATGTGAGCATTGTGCCCGGGGATTTGTAAATGCCAGCAAACTTAATCAGCACGTGAAACGCCATCGGAATCAGCGTGATTTTCCATGCAATCGTTGCGATAAAGCTTTCTACACAGCTCACGAAAGAGACAGACATTTACGAGCCCATCTCAACATTAGGGACAAGGTCTGTCCCTACTGTTCTCGGGCCTTTGTTGTTGGCAGCGCTTACTATGCTCATCTGAATTTGCACCGCGGCGAAAAGCGTTACAGTTGCAACACTTGCAGTCGCCGCTTTGCCCAATATGCGGGTCTTTACAAGCATCGACGACGTTGTGTACCCAACGAGATTATGGAGGAGTAATTAGCTGCAGGAACTGGCAGATGATATGTTAGCATAATTCTTTTATATATTAGATCATACTGGAATCTGGGCTTAGCCAAAATAATGAAGGATCATATTAATGAATCTTTAATCATTTTTCTTTCTATTTCTTCCGAAAAAACGAAGAGAATTTAGTCGAATTCTACAAATTCTTCCAGGTGCTTATTTTACATTCGCTATTCAAGTAATATGAAATGTGTGTATTAATGTTTATGCCAAATTGAAAACTGTACATTATAATTGATATTTCCTCACATTTATTGAGGCTAATCTACTTCTACAAAATAATACAAAATTTTGTAAAAAAAAAAAACGTAGTTAAGGAAAATCCTTGTTAATTTTCTTTGTTTTTTGCTTTTCGTTATCGTATCCTATTTAAAAATGGAAGTAGGAAAGCAAGGGGGAAATGCCAAAACCAAATTAATTAGATTTGGCAAAACGCTTCAGTTGCCGTAATCGATATATATCTCGGGCGGGCGGCACGGCAGTCTGTAATTCATCATCGCTTTCATCGCCACCGGGCAGGAGACGACGTCGACGAGGCGGTACGGCTGTTACACTATGCTGAACACCCGTATATGTGCTGGTATCGACAATCCAGTGTACAGATTTGGCCAGATCAAAAATCTTGGGTGACAGCTCATTGTCACCATTTGGTAGGGGTGCAGCTAAAAATAGATTAATGAAATTAATATGCATACAGTCGGATATGCGACAGTTGAAAAAGTTATGGACATACATTCAGGCAAATTAAGGCGCATGAAGATGTCAAAGAGTAGCTCCACACTAACAAAGGGGCCACGAAATGAATTCGGTGGTGGCAAGGCGGAACAGAGAGCGGCCAAAGCCGGCGGTTGGGGAAATACACCACCGGCTAACGGATGGGCACCGGGATGTGCACATGGTCGCGGCTTATAGGGTATCATTTGTGTGAAATCGGGACGCGGCAAAGGTGGTGCCGTCTCGCCATCTGGTTCAGCCTCATTGTTATTCTGGGTACCACTGGCTACAGTAGCTGCTGCACCAGCGCCTCCCACTTTGTTAAGAATAATGCCTACATTCTATAGATAAGGAATTACGTTAAATATATTTTAAGAGAGATTTGACATTATCTTGCCTCTGCATAGCCAATGGATTTCAGTTCAGTGGTGGTACAAGGATACAAATCTTGAAATTTGTAGCGATCCACCAATTGTGCAGTCTCCTTACCCTCATACTCTTTCAGCTGCAACATATTAGAAATAAATTAATATATTTTTTTTGTTTTTCACTAATACAATTTCCACTTACATTCTCAAAGACGGCACTTCGTCGTCGCTCCACTTTAACAATGCTGGACAAGTCGCCAATATTTGATTCGAATTCAAGGAAACGATTCCATACTTCCACACTCTTTTGTGGCGACAGTCCTCCAGAGCTCAGCACACGCTCGAACAAAACTCGCGTGTTGTTATCCTCATTCAAATGGGATAGATAATTTATATAACACATAACGTATTCAGGACTGCCGCCGAAACGTTTCAGACCCAACTCAAAAATACGAAAAGCAATCTCTTTGTCCTTTGAACAATAGTATTCCATTAGAGCAGCGGCAACAAATATGTGATAGCGTGTCCGAACATCTTCGCGAGCCTTCTTGAAGATGCCACGAGCGGACTTAATACCTTCGGCACGGCGGGCAAACTTCATGTATTGTACGTAAACCTTAAAAAAAATTCCTTATAAATTTTCTTTTTTGGCTAGAGTTTCATAACTTACCAGGGTAGGATCAATATCCGGTAATTGCAATAGCTTGTTGTACATGCTGTGAACCTTTTCGTATTTAAGACGGCCCTCTTCGAAGTCGGCATAGGCGAAATATAGCAGTGCATTACGATTGAGCACACCATTAATGGATCTTTCCAAGATATTGGCGCACTCGTCAGCAAAAATTTTGGCTGCCTGTACATCCTGTTATCCCAGGGATGGAGGGGAAAAAAAAAAGAAAAAAAAACGGTTTAGTGTTGTGAAGTTTGTGGACTTAATGTACAAATGTGGTTTGAAGGCAAGTAAAACAAGAGTAAAACGCGTGTGGCCCAAAAAGACAAGGGCAACGTGGCAAGCTTGCAATCATTGCCACCTATCTCTCATATAATGAGAAAGAAATGGATGCAGGCGTGCCATTTTACCCAGGGGGCGACACTTCACAGGCACAGCAGCATTAACAAGAGACGGGAATAGTTTCTGATGAATATTTCTCTCTATTTGCTTGGCTACAAATCTCATTATGGTTGTTATTAGCTGGCTCAACGCTACGCACGCCTTTCTCGGTGAGGACGCGGGCATTGGAATCGAGGAATTGTGAAGCCTGATGCCACACAGCTGGATGATGGGTTAGCACTAAAAGGCATTGCTCTGTGGCAAACATAACGCGTCTTGTGACCAGCGCAGTGTCCTCGGTTCGCAATGGATTTGATTTCTCGTAAGTGATGAAGCGTTTCCATAGCTCCACCTGCTTCACTTCCTCTTTGGTCAAAGTGGGTGGCACTGCCGGGAGATTTCGATTAAGTCCCTTGGTATGATGCTCCAGCTCTTTGGCCACTCGACGGGCATTCATATAGTCCCTATGAAAAAAAGTATATTTATAGTGAAAGTTAGGATATAGCTTAATTTACCACTCACTTGGAACGCTCAAGACTCATTTTCTCGGATATGATAGGATTGATATTGTGCTCGAATGCTATATAATCCTTCCACAATTGCTCAATACCCACGATCGGAGTCACTACCGCCTTCTGATAAACACGACGTACAGCGGTGATCTTCTGATTTTCGGCATAGTTGCCTACAGCCTCAACACCCCGCAAAAAATAGATATAGTCCTGCCAAATGCTGAACGAATGTAGGTCCATTCCGATCTTCTCCAGAGCAAAATCATATGCCTGAGCCATTCTCTCCCTAAAAAAATTAATTATGCTTAGTTTGGAACAGAAACAATATTATTAAATTCATTACTCACTTGTGTGTGCTTAGACCAGATTTGGTCTCCTTAACATATGTTAAATACAGTTTCCATAGATCAATGTTCAGAATCTTGACCAAACACCGCTGAAAGAGCTTTTCTACACGCTCATAGAAGCGACTCCGCATCTCCATCTCAATGTATAGTTTCCAGTAGCGGGCTGTAGTGGGGAAGACATTAACGAGGGACTCGTACAGGCTGCGCACCTCATTAATAGGCCGGGTTTGTGCCTCGCGCAGCATTACGGACCACGATTCAATGTCATAGGGTCTAACCTCAACGACCTGTTGGGCCCGCACCAAGCGTTCCATGCCCCATTCCTGCAGATTAGTAGATTAGTGGACACTGTATTTAAGGTTTAAATAGCGCCGCAAATAAACTTACTATATCAATCTTGATGAGATCTCGTGCCGTTGTCATGATTTTTGTTGTTGTTGGTAAAAATGCCGGATGCGTACACGATGCCGGCCGATTTGTTTCTGCCAGTCGCCTTGGTCACCTTGCTATAACACCCGTTTAATACCACCGAGTGTATTATTTGCAATAGCTACAACTTTTTTTGCAAACGAACAATTCGCTGTAATATTATTATTAAGTATTATTATTTCGGAATTATCGAAGTAACCACCAACAGAAAAACACAGACGAGAATCGAAGTGGCAACACCATGCTAGAGGTGAGCATATTTAAAGTACAATCGCATAAAAACACAGTAGAAAATGGGTATATACTTTTTGACTAAATTGATAAAAATCAAATGATGAAGTATTTAATTTTACTGAAAACACGTACATATGTAAACAAATTAAACAGAATATCCAAGCCTATTCGTCGTATATGTTATCAAGTCTGAAAATATAACCTATCCTCGTATTGACAGTAAGGGAAATAGTAAGTGTCAATTGTTTACCACTTTTCCCCTAATAATTTTCCGATTTTTTTTTAAGTCAGCTCAAACAACAAAACTATTAAGAAACAACCATGGTTTTTATATTAATTTCCGATAATATCGTCACTATCGAGGTTGTTCCTAAAAACATCGATAAGGATTGGGATATATAGACATCGATGTTTTCGCACCACTACTAACGAGACACAATCAAGATCAAGCGTGGCAATCATCAAACGCATTTATAACAGTATCGGAGTAACGGCATAAGATTTAAAAATAAAAAATTATTAAAAAAAAAAACAAATGTAAACATAAAATTTTATTTACTCTACAAAGACAAAATGTGCAAATGGAGTGAGCGTTGTTGCTAATAAGAGTAAAAACATACACACACGGACCCAAAATACACATACATAAATACGTACACATACACGAAACAGGAGCAGGACCAGCTGTTGTTGTGGGTAACGACGAGAACGACAACGAACACGAAACATTAGCGGTAAATTTCTATTTGCTTTTTGGTAAACTCGAATCAATACGGCTTTCGGCTTATGTTTTGGGTTTTATATGTATGTTTAGTTTATGATGCATAATTTGTTTTCATCTATTTAACTAATTGAAATGTTGGCCAACCGTTACGGTTTATTGACCAAAGCAAAAAACGCGTACGTGCGCCTGCTTGTCTTTTACTTGGCGTCAGTGTTTGTGGGTGATAAGGCATAATAATAATAAGTGTGTCACACACACACATAAGGGGAGACAAGGGAGTGTAGCTTTTGTGTCAAAGTGGAGCAAAACCTTTTGCTGATTGTGCATGGTTAAAGGGGAAAAAAGGAACAAAAACATTTATATACACACACGCATACATATGTACATATATACGCATACATATGTGTACACATACAATTACACCAGCACACAGAGGCACTAACACGCTGTCACTCATTGGGCTTGTACAACTGACAAAACTTTTTACCATTTCCTTTTTTTCTTTCTCTTTTTTTTTTAATTGTGCATAGTTTTCAACTTACCTTCAATGTTGTGACAGCCCAAAGACATTGCCTACCTTCAGGCGCAGTCATTGCTTACCCCACCACACCTGCAACCCATTCTTTTTAGTTGCTGGCGCCGTTCGGTGCTTATTTGAAATAAATACCGCAATTACCTGTAATGGAAACACACAACCATTGTTGTTGTTTCATTTTGATGTGTAAAAACTTCTTGTTAAACTCGTCGAAAGTATCCATAAACCCAATTACCCACACATACATAGTAGATAGCATACAAAATTGAGCACAAACAATATAAACTTGTTCTACAATCAACACTTAAAGAATATTATAGCAAAGTTCTAATGATGTTCTTTAATATCTAAAAATACCTTTTGGTAATATTTATAAAATATTTTTTACACATACAAAAATTTATATTAAAATAGTCCTTAATAACAATGAAGCCGTGTACATTTATTACAGTAAAGTTTAAAGACTATTTGTCAATGGAAAATACAATATTCAATGCGACTTTTAATGTTTTTAAAGCATTCCATATGGCCTATATACCTATGAAGTTTTCTCTTGAATAACAAGAATTGCAGACTCTTTAAATCTATTAGATCTCAGTCTGTATGTCTTTGACTATTATCATATGTATGTATATGTGATTTTTAAAATTTTACGTTTTAGCATAATGTAATAATGTTCGATTATAATTTTGGTCGACTGTATGTAGTATATGTATGTATGTGTGTCTGGTAAAAAGTTCAATAACTACATTCCAATGAAGTGGCGGCCTCTGTTGATTCAATTGTTGATTGATTGATTGATAGCGAATCGCCACCGTCATTGAAACTGAAACTCAAGCCTCCATACAGATACAGCTACAAATACATATACATACACACATTAGGGGGAAAATACACACACACACACGCACATAGATATGTCTATACGGTTCTCTGAAATTCGCTGAAAATTGTTGTTGGAGATGGCTTCTTTTTTTTTTGGGGTCGCTTTAAGTGATAGCCTCCCATCTTCCATACATTCCTCGGCACTACTTTGTGAGTGTACATACATACATACAAACAAACATACATACATATATTGCATGTCGACATATAATCAAAAATCGAAATTAATCATGTGTGGAAAAAAATCTAAATTAAGAGAAGGAGAGAGGGAGAGATAGAGAGATGGAAGAGTGAAGAGGGTTAAACATTATATTTTTATTCAATTGTGGAGAAACTGAATTAAACACTATTATTCATCATATATTGATGTACCTGTCCGTCCCCTTTTTGCAGCTCCCAATCGGTCCCCTGTGTTCCATCATCATACATAAATAAGTAACTACATGGATATACATGTATACATACATACATATACGTACATACATATGTACATATATGTGTGGATACACGTACAAAGGGACATATTTGCCTATACGTGATTGAGATGTGCATGTTAAATGAATGAATGAAGAGGATAATAAAATAAAAACCATATGAATATGTACACGAACCTATCAACTATATTATATTTGTATATGTACATGTATGTACAAATATATGTATGTACGTATGTATGTATATGTGATGACAGTCAAATATATTCTATACAAAATGAATGATAAAGCTATTAATGTGAGGTGGCCAACCAACCATCATTCCTTTAAAAAATTCTAATGCCATCATTAAAATATCATTAGAAATGTTTCACCACTAAAAAGAAAGCTTTTTCGATCTATTAAGATAATAATATTGTATAAGGCAACTTTAAATATTCTTTTTTTGCTTTTTTTTTTGTTGGGGTACAAATAATATAATAATATTTACTTTGTTCATTATTCAGACTCTAGAAAATAGCTCTGGAAAGGCAAATTTCTCTAGACTGTACCAATTGGAAATCAGTCTACAAATGGTTTTTCTTTAACCTATATATATATGTATATCTGTTTAAAGAACTGGAATTGTCTGTTTTAAAAACATTAAGCAATATAGTTTGGCTGTACCGCATATACTTAAAAAAAAACATTTAAAATCAATTTAATTGAATCTAAGTGAGGCTTACAGTTCTAAAACTTTTGCTTATTTGTTTTTTATTATACCTTTGCAAAAAAGGTATATTAATATTGTTCAGAAGTTTGAAACGCATAGAAGGAAGCATCTTCGACTATGAAAATTATATATATTCTTGATTAGCACAATAAGCTGACTTCATCTAGCCCTGTCCGTCTGTCCGTATGTCCGCCTGTCTGGATCAACGCAATCTCCTCCGACACCCTTAAAGCTGCAGAGCTGAAATTTTGCACCTAGGCTTCATTTTGCTGCAGGCATTGTATATCTCAGAATCATTCTGATCGGATGACTATATCATATAGATCCCATAGAAACGATCGGTCGTGAATAAGCTCAATAACTTGGTTGTTTTCCAACGAAATATTACGAAAGCCGGTGATTGTGAGTTTTATATACTTCTTAACATATCCACCAAGTTTTATCAAAATCGGTTGACTATATCATATAGTTCCCGTAGGAACGATCGGTCCTGAATATGGATTTCGAGCAATAACTTGGTTGTTTTAAAAGCGATTATCAATTTGGTATTTATGAGTTTTATATACTTTCTAACATATCTGAAAAGTTTTATCAGAATCGGGGCACTATATCATATAGCTCCCATAGGAACGATCGGCCAAAAGATTGGTTTTAGATGAAAATCTTGGTTATTTTAACAACGATTCTCTCGAAATTTGGTATATGTAAGTTTGGTATATATAAAAATCTGTCTGTTGAGTTTTAACAGAATCGGCCGACTATATGATATAGCTCCTATAGGAACAATTGGACCAAAAAAATTTTTTTCTTCAAAAGTTTTTTTTCTTGAAGCCACGGACATGATTAGTTTTATATACTTTCTTATAATTCTGGTAATTTATATGTAATTGAAAAAGACAGTTTGCAAAAGTATCCGAACTTCGGCGTGGCCCATCCTTCTAGTTTTTTATTTCAATTGAATTCAATTTAGTATATAATATTATACTCAATGAATATTAAGCGAGCAATAGTTGCTACAGCTTACAATTAAAATTTAAAGCTTTAAGATTTATTTTATATTTTAATATTTTTTGTCGCAATTTGTTTAGATGGATTTTGGGTAAACATCTTGTAAAGTATTTATATATGCATTTTGTTCAGTGTTTAAGTTTAATAGAAGCTAAGCTGAAATTATATATACTATACAATAGATACGATTATACATAATATATATAGTATATAGGTATATATATACAGTTGTCTGTTGTTGCTTACTATTGTTTGTCGTGTGTCGCAATATGCAAATTGTTGGAATTACCGTTCAGCAGATGGTCTACGGAGCTAGAGGAAGAGCAGGAGGCAGAGCAAAAAAAAAAAAAAAAAAAGAATGTACCAGTTACAATAGTTAACGACATGAATGCTACTAATTTTTCTATTGGCAACAAGCCCACTTCCTCTCGCTCCAGTCAAGTGTATAAAGAGAGGAGCAGGCGTGGGTGGGAGAGGTTGTAGTTGTCTGTGGATAGTTGGAGTGAAGTTGACGGTTTTACGGGGTTTTGGTAAAAGGGGGATCCTTATTTTATTTCGATGTCAAACAAACGACAACAAATCGCTGCCTGACGTGATAACAAATAACCGCAAGTTGTTGCTAACAGAATTTGTGTTGTTCAATAAATGTACATAATTTGAAGCACCCAGGAGGGTGTAAGAAGGAGGGGTGGAGAGGCTTACAATGAGAATGGTTTATGGGCTAGTGATTGGGAAAGGGAATTTCCTTTGACTCTGACTCTGACTGACGTTCTTCTCTCTCGCTCTTCTAATAACAACAATGGCAGGACTCATCAATGTCAAGCCCAAGTAGTTTGCTTCGTTGCCTTCGGCAGGGCAGTCCAGTGAAACTTTTGTACGTCCTCGTGTGTCAATTGTGTTTACCATATCATAAGATAGCTGACCAAGCAAACTGGCCTAATGTCCGGTCTAATGATTGTGGGCATACCCCTGCGTACAGGTGATAAATATGTACCACATCTGACAATGCGTAAGATCTTTAATACGAAATGTTTACGAGAGGAGCGTTATCGTCATGAGATCGCCAATCATTATCGTGATTATAAGATGCAAATGCAGCGACATCAGTTCACGCATTCGTCCCATCGTCAACGACAACGGCACCTGCATCGTCGTCAGAATCGTCCACATCGCCTCGAGACATCGTCTTTCTCGCCTGCCTCATTAGCGTCACAATATACGCAATTTCGTGGTGTCTGGCCCACCCATGTGCATTATTTTCCGAGGTACATCAAAACAGTATAGGACGCTTGGGTTTGGGTGTGGGCAACAAAAGATGGGTGTGGGTGTGGTATATGGTGTGCGGTTTATATCTGTGTGTGTGTTTGTAAGATACTGGACTGGGTTGGGTGTCTGACAGTTAACGCCATAAATATAGGTTGGGTTCCTCACATACATACATGTGTGTATACAAGTTATGCATGTATGCGTATCTATATTTATTTACCATATATGTTTGTACGTACGTCTACATAGAACTCTTGCGGTTGACATGAAATTTCCGTACTCATCTTCATAGCTCGAGTTTCACGACCTTGCACCGAGGTTTCGATGGTTGACGTCAGTTTCAATTTGGCATGGAGATGCATTCTAATTCGTTGATTTTAAATATTTAAGAGATACGAATATTTCCAAATATTATATCAATTTCTCTATTTACATTTTGAAAATATTTTTTTAAAGTTTGCAAATTTTTTTAAATTCTATAACTAAACGGAAGATTATTATTACCAAGCAATTTCAACTTCTATTTAAATTAAAAACTTTTTGCATACATATAGAAATTATTTGATTGCAAAAATTTAAAAATTCTTCTTTACTCAGTTGCAAATTAATACAATTATATTTTATGAAATTATTTTAGTTAATAAATTTTGAAAATGGTAATTGTTTCATGTTACGCTTTTTAAATTTTGGTATAAAAATTCCACATAATATTCCTAAAATAGTTTCCATTAATAAACTAAAAATATTAAGAATACTATACTAACAAAATTATGCCGTTATTTAATTCCCCCTCTCCATTAAAAACTTATAATCAATCGATCACCCTGAGATGCGATTATATTTTGATTGTTTAATAACTATGAAACAATTTATATTAATTCATTTTTCATTTTTTCAAGATCATATACATTATCTGACCTTTCAAGACCTTATACATGAATTGTTACACATACATACATAAACCGTTATAAACCTTGAGGTTCTTATTAATCCATAAAAAAATAAATAAAAATAATTTTGTTAGACATTTTGTTTTAAGTGTTAGGAAACAAGCAAAACAATAATATTCCTTAAAAAATATCAACACTGGTACAGTGGATTTTAATGGGAAGTGTTATATGTAATTATCGACCTACCTATCTTTTATATATATATATATATACACATATTCTATCATCAAAATGTTACATTATAGGACGTAAAATTGGGGGAAATTTTTGTTCTTGCGTGTTCCTTTTGTTAAAAACAGATCCAGTTTAAAGTACTAGTAAAATATTTTAAATGTTAGTCTAGTTAGCAAGAAATTCTATATATTAAAAATATATATAAAGAAAATTCAAAGAAAATCTTCCAAGAAGTTATGGAAAATTTTGCAGCCCGAAGATCATATATGTATGTATGTACATATATCAAAGTTTAGTTGAGGTAAAGATGAAGCTTGGGAATTTTCTAACACTCTGCTAAGTACCTTAATGTCAGAATGATTTATATGTTTTTTCTTTTCAAAAGAAAGACTTGGAGTCCTTTAAAAAATCCTTCGTGTAGTAATATTTGTGTTATTACCGAAGTCAATGTTACAGAAATGATTTCATTTAAAGATCTTTAAACTTTATGGGAGTACAACATTTGGTCCTCGGGGGAGTATGAATATATTGGTATATGTAAGGATTGTGTGGGTGTGAATTTGTGCATGTGTGTGTGCAGGCGTACTCAAGCTTGACAATTTGGTTGACATTTGCATAACGATAACAATAAGCAAATTAATAGTGACCAAGTATTTTTAGTAAGTGAAAGCAGAGGAGTCATTTGTATATATATATTTTTGTTGTTGTTGCGTTAATATATTACCCCTAAGTTGACCCTGAACCCTGTGACACTACAACTGACTTTCCATCCCTCCACACAGTCTATTGTTGTTGTTGTTGTTCGTGTGTGTTTGTGTATATTTACGTTTGCCATTGTTGTAATTAATGTTTTGTTTGTACTGGTTACTTCCCTACTAATTACAGATTCGGCGATACGTATGCGCCCCGTGGGCGTCAAACCATTTGCTCCAGTGAGCCACCTGACGAGACCTACAACGCAGCAGTGCGGTTAATAAAACGGGCCAAAAGTTGTGAGCAGTTGAAGGAGCTTGTTCAACGACAATTGAGGCACCGTCGGCAGCGACGACAGCAACGGCAACAATTGCAGAATGCCGCTGATGACGATAATAATGAGGACGACGACGACGACAGCGACAATAGCAACACCACTAACAACAACAGCAGTGCGACTAGTGGACAACGTGACCATGGCGGCAGCAACAGTGTCAGACGTAACTATTATAAGCTAAATATTAATAAGAACAAGGTGGAAAACCTACAACGACAACAACAACAACAGCAACAACAGCGACGGCGCATTGACTTTTACACTTATCTGCAACTGGCCAACGGCTACTATGAACAAGGGTTGCAGGCCAATATCAGGTATCTCGAATCGATTGGTAAACGTAATGCAATAAAGACCAAACAGCAACAGCAGCAGCACCTCGGTGACACAATTGAAGGTGCTGCATTGCCGTTGGTTAAGTTATTGAAGGGTTGGCGGCGTCAAAAGCGCACTAGTGACAACAGTTTTTGCCTATCAACTGAAAGTGATGCCATAAGTGTCCATATAAGACCAAGCATAGTGCAGCAGCACCAGCCACAGCAACATCAGCGACAGCAGCAGCAACGAGAAGTAGACGAGGAATCCAACTTCAATTGCAAGTTGACTATGTGTGATTATATTGCTCAATCTTGCAGCAACGACGTAAGTAACGCTACCAACAGTAGCAACAGTAGCAGCATAACATCGCCCACAACAACAGGATCAACAATCGCTATAATTGATCAGTGTAAATTCTATGAGATCATTGATAATCTCAGTCAATTGAGTTTAACAAATGAAACAAGTATCGATCGATTGCAATTACCTTTAATCACTCTTACGGACTATACACAACAGGTGGCAACAATCCAGCAGCAACAGCAACAACAACAACAATTGCATATACCCAACGAAGCCAGACCACCAAAAAATTTAGCAACAACGACATAGTCCATAGAAAAATACTCACTCGATTGCAATTAAACAACAATAAAGAGAACAAAACAAAAAAAAAAAGAAAATAAAACGAACAACAAATCGGACAAAACGGACGAGAAGTGTCGTTGTCTACGTCAGCGGAAATCGTTTATATGCTAACGACAAACGACAATCGACAGCAACTAACAGCAACAGTAGCAGCAGCAGCAACAGCAGCAACAACAGACAGCATTTTGTGCGCGACAGCGGCGAGGGCAACTAACTGCGTATATTTTGGCGAACAATGGTTGTTGTTGCTACTGTCGATGACGACGTTCTATTTACAACTACCACAGCAGCAGCAATACCGACAGCAAACACAAATATCGGCAACGACAACGGCAATATTCAATCTGTAGCAGTAGCAGCAGCACCAGCATTAACGACACCAAACACTAGCGAGGCGGCTGCGGCCTCTAATAACAATCATCGCATTGATAAGACAACGACGACAACAACAATTGGCACTGGCACGCAGAAGCAGCAGCAGAAAGTGGAGTCCAATATCAACAGTAATTGCAATACAATTAGCAATACCATAATGTCGGATGCATCAAAAAATACTTCTGGTGCAAATGGTAATGCAAATGGTGCACCATCAACAGCAGCAGCAGCAGCGGCATCAACAGCAGCAACAACAACAACAGCAGCAGCAGCATCAACAGGAGCAGCAGCATCGTCTACTGTTGTTGTTTCCCTACCTGTGCCTTCAAAAAGCGCAGTGAGTCAACGTCAGGTGGATATCAAAATTGATAAGAAAAGTAATATGGAGCAAGCGACACAGCAGCTAACAAAAAAGGTTCTTAAACTTGATTTGAGTGGCAAAAACCTGGATGATTATGCACTCAAATCACCCAAATCACCTATAGCAGGTTAGTAGATTAGGTTTTCAGTATTTTAAATTTGCAAGTCGAATCGACTAACTATAGTATTTATATTTAAAGTTTTAGTTGTAGATTTGGACAACTTTTGAGTACAATTTTTAGACACTTTATGTAAAAGAAAAGTTAAAATTTCCTTATAACAAACACAAAACACAAGATAAATTTGAATAGGATTCAGAAAGGGAATTATTAGATTTTGTTTATTCAAGAATTAGTTGATAAATACAACCACTTGTGGCAAACTTTTTTTAAAAACCAACTTTTCTAAAACTATAAGTAAAACAATTATTTGAATTAAAACCGGCTCAGGGTCACATATCAATAAAAATCGATTTTATATAGACAAACATATATATATTTTGCTTAATTGGATTGCCTTTTCGGTTTCATAAATTGAATATCGTTTCTTACTCATGTGATCTCATGTGATATATGCCGATAGCGTTGGAATTTAATTAGTTTTGCTGATAGGGGGGAAAAGCGATTTTTGTTGTTGCTGTCGTTGTTGACGATGGTTATTTATTTATTTTAGCATATCTCTAAAAAAAATAAATAAATAAATAAATAAAATAAAAGCGAAACCGCAAGCTAAATGATCTTGAACCAAGAGTCACCTTTCATGCTTATCGCATCGTATGCTCACATATCTCTTTAATATAATTAATAAGCGAAAGGCATACAATTACAAATCTGAAAAGAGAATATACATATATAAATATATTTTTTATACCAAACGGTTATTTAGATACTAGATTAGATCTGAGTCGATTAGTTATATCTTTTGGTTTATGGCTCTAATATTTCCATTTTAGAATGAGGAATTGTTTGTAGGAAGATAACTGAGTAAATGCAATTAATTTTTTAATATTTTATGTTTGATGTTTGGTTTTTATTAACATTCACAGCACGTTTGCCACATCAAACATCGTTGACATCATCGGTGGACGTGGAGGATCGAAAGACATTACGAGAGGCCTTATATCAGGGTATATTTCATCGACATCGCCGTACCATATTTGCCGTAGGCAGTTTTCTGCGCATGCTGCGTAGCCGTAATGCCCAATATAATACTATACGGAGCTCATCGGAGGGCGAGGATATTGATGAGGTTAGATAAGATACATATAGAAAATATGCATATTTCACATATGTATGTGTATGTATGTATATGAATATTGTAATGCACTTTATGCACATCCCAAAGGGTCAACCATCATGATCATCAGCAACATCCATTCACCTGCACCAAAATGCATCAGCAACATCATCAGCATCAGCAACATTATCAGCATCAGCAACAGCGACAATCGGAAATGGAAGATGGGATTATAATTTGTGAATTTTCGGATTGGACAAGCTTAAATAATTGTCGTTGCTCATGTTGTGGCTATCATTCTGATTATAATCGTTAAAATACTGGTAGACTGATCATTGATTGATACAGATATGGATACAGATACTGATATGGATACGAATACAGATAGAGATACAGGATATATGTATATACATACATACATAACTATATAGTATAATATATATATATATATATATATATATATACTGCATACTGAAATTTGTTAAATGTTGTTTGCCCACACAAAATGTACACAAAATGCAACCATAAGACTAGCCACCTATGTTGTGTTAGAAGCATACTTGTTACTTACTAATTACTTAATTCCATATTAGTTTTAGTTAGTATCCATAACCATAAATTTTGAATGCGTATTGCAGCTTTACATACCTTAGATCATATTTTATATATATACCTATATATAGAGTATACACCATAGAGAATGAATTAAAGTCAAAGATTAAACAAATCAGATTTCAATTGCATTTAACTAAATCAATGGATAGTCTTGTTATAATTGGAATTTTATTACACTCGTACATACATCTATGTATATCTCTCAAGTTTTATATGTATTTTTATTAATTTATAATTCATTGTTGATCCTTTAGCTGTTTCTTGCACCCTTTCCATTATAGAAGGCAATTTTAAATCGATTAAAAACGCAGCATCTTCTACTTTAATAAGTTCTCTATGGTTTCTGCCAGATTTTGATTGCAATTTGTTTGTCTAGTTTTATGATATGATCAACCTACATAATAGTTACATAATATTCCAATAGAGTAAACAAAAAAACTTGATCTGGAAAGGCGCCTTATCTTAAAGAAAACAAAACAAAAAATTTAAGAAATCATAAATTAAAGTAAATGAACAAAAAAAAAAACGAATCAAGGAAAAAACTGAAATCTAAGCTAAAAGTTGTATACCTAAGCTGAATCGTAAATTCAAAATTCGTTTTATATAAGCTCGCATTGTAATATTCGTTTGAGGGGATTCAAATTTAATGGAGACGTATTTGTTGTGCTAACGTATTACCATTTAGACCCTATACCATTTTTCATTTTAAAATTAGGTTTTTCATTGCAAAGGGAACAAAGAACTTATAAAGCTAAAGTTGCACCACCAAAAAAAAAAAGAAAATATATATAAAATGGCAAAAGTAAACCGAATAAAAAGACAAAAAATTGATATATTGCTTATACATATTACATATATATATATATAGCTAATGATGCGAAATCTGTTAAATGATATGACATGATTATGATATGATAATGATATAATATGATATGATGTATTTGTAATTGTATTTGTATATGATCCTAGCATTAATTCATTGTTGTTGGCATGCGCCTTAAGCTGCCCCAAAAACCTATCCCCTCCCTTCCCTTAACAACATACAAACATACATGCATATGTAGGTATGTATGTAGTGTAATTCTGTTTGATATATACATACATATTATCTTTATGTATTTTAGAGCCATTATTGTTGTTTTTTTTTTTTTTTTTTTTTTGAATTTTTTTTTGTCATTCGATCTAGATCTAGACCTACATCGATTGCTAGTTATTTAAGGTAACAAATTTTGTACAAGAAAGTAATGAAATGAGAATTATGTATGATGGAATATGACTATTGTGTACCTACTGCATATATATGTATATATATATGCATATATAAAACTGTACCGATACCAATTATTTAGTTCACTCTATATCCTACTCTCTATATCCCAGCCCCCAACCCTTCAAAAAAAATAAACATTCCCAAAGAAATGCTAATTAGTGTGTGTATGTGTGTGTGTTTATCTCTTTGTGTGTGATTGAAATTTCAACTTTTATTTCGAATTTTTTTGTTTCCAGTTTCTCAAGAGGCGTAGTAGCAAATTACTGAAATTGCCGCATCTCTTTGATCGCTGATCTGCTTGAAGCTGGGAATTGATTTTACTAAAAACTATTTAATATTTATACAATGTTTATCAATTGAGCGTAATTATAATAAATATAAGTTCTTAATTGGCCTTGACCTGTTGCTGTTGAAGCACCCGTCGCTGGCCCAAATTGGGCCAAAGACTTCCCAATCGGAAAGTTGGCAAACTTATAGGCGTAGTCATCGACGTTATCGGCCATTGATTGGTATAGCCCAGTTGAGTGAGGGCAATCTGAAACTAAAGATTTAAATTCCATATAAGTGTTAGAAGATGTCCTTAACATCACTCTAGTGTATATTGATAACTCACTTGTTTTGGATCCGTGGCCACTATATAACTACCTTCATTGACAGCCTTTTGTATGGAGGCTCGTAAGGCCGCTGTCTCCTGAAGACTTTGTGGCGTAACACGTACTTCAGCATCTTGACTGTTGGGCAATATTATAGGACCCCTTAGCCAATCGGGTGTTACCACCTGGCGACGGAATCGTTGCAGTCCATTTAATGGAAATTGAATAGTTGTAGGCACAAGATCTACATGAAAAAATAAGGACCAGGCAGCGCTGCTCATTGATATAAAATTAAAGCAAAGTAAACCTAAGTAGAGGTGCCAGCACTTTATCGACGTCATGGTGATGCCGACCAGTTGGTAAGTAAATGGTTAACCAAATGCTAATGCTCAAGAAGTGCACAGACCGATAATTCTTTTGACTATTTTGAAGCGGTCAGCATTTTTCATTGACATTCACTTGTTGCACTGTTGTGGGGGTCGCGGTTCCGGTTCCAGTGAAAATGCAAAACAAACCAAAGATATGCGAAATATAATCGTAAACAGCAACTAAAAACTACCATGAATAACCTTCTTTTAATAAAATTTAGATAAATAATTTATCTTAGTTAAGGAATGTTTGACAATATTGAACAATGAATTGGGTCAAAATTTGTTTTTTTTTCAGATTTTAATATCGAATTAAAAAAGTTTCTGTAAGTAAAGGCAGACATAAGTTGATGTGTTAAGATCATGGCTTTACTTTCTCCAAATGGGTATGATTATTACTAATTCAAGCCTTAAATCAACGAGAGCATTAGGCTATAAATCTTTTTTTTCACTTTTATATTGAAAATTACACATTTGGTTGCCCTGCTGATAACGATTTCAGTCTGTTGCACTGAGTTTCAAAATGAGAATTGTATATTATTATTATTATTTTTCTTGTTTTAGTTTTTGGTGGCAGTTAAAGGGCAAAATAAATTTCAGCTTAAGATTTAAAATTAACAGAAAATGACAAAGACGAAATGAAAAAAGGGGTTAATATATACCTAAGCATGTATATATTGTTCTATATAATTATAATATCCATCTACGCATTGATATCATCGACAGGCATATCGGCCGGCTCATCTTTGATATGCACATCATCATCTTCCTGATCCTCCTTGCTATTTTCATGTAATAAAACGTATTCGCGCGAGCTGAAACCAAATTTGATGACATCTTTTTCCATCAGTTCATAGTATTTGCGTCCATCAATCTTTTTGTTATTGAGAAATGTACCATTAGCTGATTCAAGATCAATTAGATAGAGCCGCACACGTTTGCCCTGGCTGCCATCTTCACGTTCGAAAGGCACTAGGCGATACTGCAAAGCGGCATGTTGTTTGGAGCAACTTGGATGATCGACTGCTAAATCGACTACCTTGCGATCCCGTCCAACTAGGAAACAACTCTGCCGATGTATATGCAAGGTGGGCAAGGCTTGTTCACCCTTGAAGGGATATAAGCGCCAGCGACGTTTCGGTTTACGTGCCTCCGGGGGCTCGGAATATTTCACTACGACACCGTTAACCTTGTTTGTGTCCTCAGTGAGAGCACCGCTTAGACCGAAATTAGGCTTTTCCTTCTCGATGGGTTCTGCGTCATCGGGATCGGGTTTATCAGACTTTTTCTCATGGCCTTGCTTGCCCCATTCATAATGTTCATCGTCCTTATCTTTATCCCTGTTGCGACGCTGGTGTTGCTGGTTTCGACGGTTTCCAAAATCCCGACCTCCTGTTCGGTGGGAGCGATCACGGTCACGATCACGATCCCTAGGACTGCGACTGCGGCTTCGGCTGGTCAGAAATTAAAAACAATTAGTTAAAGTTCATGGCCAGAATGAGAATTTCATATATACACTTACCGGGCTGCTTGCCTTTGGTCAGGTGAACGGCGAAAACGCTTTTGATCTCTGCCTCGATCCCGTTCTTGATCCCGATCTCTATCCCGCTCTCTTTCCCTTTCCTTGCGTTCGTTACTTCGGCCACGTTGCCTGCGATCTCTGTCCCTGCTTCTGCTACGTTGACGTTCTCTGGCACTTCGATCGCGTCGCATATCCCTTTCACGATCCTGTTCACGCTCACGATTCTTTTCCCGGTCCTTGTCACGTTCCCGCTCTTTTAGCTTCTCCCCTTCCCGGCTGTGCCTGCGTATTCTTGTGTTTCGCTGACCCCCACCGGCAGATGCACTGCCGCGTTCGGGACTGTCCCACTTGGAGCGTTGTTCTTGAACACTGACTCCCACACGATGCTCCTCTGTTGTTCGATGCTTTAAGTCCCTTGAATTGGCCAATTCCTTTGCATCTTTGTCCGGTTTGCTTCTGCTTTTCTTTCGTTGCCGCCTTTTGCTCCCATCGGCTGAGTGGGATGAGTCGCTGTCACTGCTGGATGAACTGCTGCTGCTACTCTCACTGCTCCCACTCTTGCTGGGTGATGTTGACGTTCTTCTTGAGTTTTGCGCCAGTGATTGCACCTTTTCTGATGGCTTTGAAGACTTCGTCCTGCTTTTTCCCATTACTTCAAAACGCCGATTTACTGCAAATATTCATTCACATTTCTGGTCACACTAAAACACTGCACCGACTACTGTTAAATTTGACAGACTCTAAATTGATGGTGTTGTTTAACACCCGATACGAAATAAAATAGGGGGAAATGTTATTGAAAAAAAATTAAATAGGCGGTACAATTTAAAATGGGATTTGTGCAACGATGGCAAAGTAAAAAAAATTTATAACGAATTGTAGCACTTTTATGGTGCAGTTATACGAACTAGGAAAAATGTATGTATTCGCTATATGTGGTAAGTGAAATCATTTAGAACGGAGAAATAGAAAGTTAATCATTAGTGTATGCACGTTTTTCAACAACATGTACATGCGGTAACTGTAAATAAAATTTTGCATTTAATTTGCTTAGATTAAACCACCCAGTTGGAAATAATCTAACACTTAAGGCACTATTTTTTAAATTAAATCAAAATATTTTGAGACTTACTTATATGCAAATAACATATGAACACAGATATAATATTCATAATCAACTTTTTATCTTAATATCTCGTTTATTGATATAGTTTTAACCATCGGCAGACTGTATGGTTTAATTCACTTAAACGTTCTCGATAACTTTCTAAAGAGGAAATAAACAACTTTAATTTTATTATTAGTAATATTTATTTTAAATTCGTTAAATCTGAATGAATAAAAAATCAATAGATTTTATAAATTTATGAATTTTTATTTGTTATGCAATTTTTAAGGACTCACTATAGATTTTTCATCTCAGACCAATTCCCACTGGGTGACCAGAATATATATCGGTAGGTGGATGCCTGTCTGTATGCAGGCAGGGTCATTCACACCACATTTTATTCGAGTCATCGCGTCCCATAAAAACTGCAGGCAGCTCTCCAGTAGTTTAGTAATCGTCTTTTTTTTTCCAATCATCAAAAACCTTGAATTTCCAAATCTTTAGTGGCTCCAGGCTGATATTACAGCAGCAACTTAAATTGAGAAAGGTTGCCAAACCGCATATACATAAATATATTCCGCCAATTGCACAGTGGTACAGAATCGTCCTAAAACTCCCACGAAATGAGCTCACATTTTATTTATAGAATAAATATAGAGATATATGGAAATAATAATAACGGCAAAACTCTGTTTAATTGTCATTGAATGCAATTAGTTTACAAAATGCGATTTATTTTGTTATATAATTTTAGTTTTATACGGTATTTCTTTATATTTTTTAAATCATTTTAACAATGCTCACTTTGGAAAAACATAAAGGGTAAGAAAAAGGTTTTGATAAGTTCTGCTAAGTTTAGTTTGTAAATCAAATTGAGGAAATGAAATTGAGGTGATATCTCTAACACGCGGTCTATCTTTCCGTACGAACTACCCGGATTAACTAATTTAAAATCTTATTTTCCAATCGACTTTTAAATTGCTTGTGATTTGCTTTGCTTCTTAAGAATCTAAACGATGTCCGTTTAGCAATTCAATTAATAGCGAGAGTAAAAGTGTTTTTTTAAGTTGCTTATTATAACTACTATTTTTATTATTGTTTTGTTTAAATCTCCTATGTATTAAGTTCGATTTAAAACTAGTTTCAATCGCGTTGCTATAGCGTTTTTTTTTCTTTCGGAAATCTCAAATCTGTCAAGGACAAACGGGTTTTACGGCATTGCGTGTGGTTTGTATTTAGCATATATATGTATATATTATGTATATGATCTGTATCTGTATCTGCCCATTCCAGATGTGACACAGTTTCCTCGAATCCAAAATCCAATCATAAGTGGCAAATCTGGATGCCACACTGTTTATTCGCACACTGGTACTGATCCTTCACTTCAAGGCCCGTTTTTGCTTTGACATTTGTCCCGAGTTTATTATACACTTACAAGTTTTCTTCTTCGATTTTAAGTTGTTTTTTTTTTTTTTTTTTTTGGACTTCATTTATTTTGGTAAATGTGTTGGCTGTAAATTTAATGGGTAAAACACAACAAAAAGAAGTAATAACATTAACATTTGCATTCGCCTCTCGTAAGGGAAGAGCGAGCGTTGGCGCATATGAATATTTTTTTTGGTGTATCGTTTGCTTTGGGCCACATCGACAACGACAACGACAACGCCAACGACATTATACATTTTATATACTCTGGACCTGAAATTGGAACTGGAACTGAGGTGTGTGTGCACTAGAAAGACAGTCAAACCGGCAGACAGACAGACAAATAAAATGAGAGAGAGAAAGAGAGAGGAAAAATGACATGAAATTGGGTAACTTACTAAACTTATCAATTTTGTAACCTAAAATGCATAAACCAATTAAACTAATATGGATCCATCAACTGGATTTAAATTCAATAGACATTTTTAATGTTTAAGAAACACAATATCTATATAGACTATAAATATTTATTGTTTACATTTTAACAAGCATTAAAAAACCTGAATTATTGACGTCAGAGACCGGCGTTGGCAAAATTAAACAGAAATCGGAGTACCGGATTAACTAATAATAACTAAACCGACTTGTGTCCCAGAATTCCTTAGTAGTCAAAGCAATTATTAATTAATTAGTTAAAACAATGTGTTAATAACAAAAAGGAATCGATCTTCAATATATAGATTTACATGTGTGTGTGTATTCCTTTATCTCCGATCATTCCAAAAGAAACAAAAGAGTTTAACTTAAACTTTTTGACTTGTTTGGCCCAAAGGAAGGCTTTAATATTAAACTAGTGTAAATTTATTTTTGCCACATGGATAAACTTATGTGTTTGCTCTGTTATGAGTAAACTATTGTTTAAGTTTATCAGCAGTTGTTGTTATAAAACTATTCCAAGTTAAAGTATATCCTAAGCTTAAGAGTATACAGATTGATACCTTTTGATTTGTTAACATTTAAATAACACGCACACATACATATGTAAGTATGTATGTATGTATGTATATACAAATAGACACATGCATATTTATGTACATACGTTTGCATGATGATACATACATAGATACATACACCTCGCTTCATTACACACCTTTGTCTCTTGCCTTTCTTTACTGTTGCTGTTGCTCTTGCTGCTGCTGTTGCTGTTGCTGTTGTCGCTTCCCCCAGGTAATCAGCGCAGCTGCGCAGCCGCTGTTAACGTCAACCGGTAAAAAGTCTTGAAAAGTGCGCCTCTTTGACGTTCCGTTGTTAGTTTAAACTTAACCATTGCCACGCTCAAGTCGCAATTTTTTGTTTAATTTTTAAATTTCTTTAAGGATTTTTCTTTAACATCTTAAGCGTCTTTGTGCTAAATTATAAATAATAATAGTGCGTGTGCTATTTTTTTTTTTAAAAACAAAATGAAATTATTTGTGTGTGCCATTGCGTTAGTGCTGCTAGCGACAAGTGAGTGTTAAATCAATAAATTCAAATATAATCGTATAGTTTTTTGTTACTATTTTTTTGGTTGTCTTCTTCTTATTTGCAAATTCATGCTAATTTCTTTGACATTGACATAAAAAATAGCAGAGGCAGAGTACAAATTGCTTGATTTTTGGGGTTAACTTTATAAATATTCATTTGGCATTTAAACAAGAGAGAAATAAATTTAAATAACGCAACGACAAAACAGGTAACAGATGATGGGAAAACCAGCTGAGAGACTGCAGAAGGAAAACTTGTCTGATCATTGTCTGCCTTTGTCTGCTATCGAATGCAATGGAAGATTATGCAATTGCAACCAACTTGGAGGCGGCAAACAGTTTGTTTAAACAAATTGATTGAATAGGCACAAAATCTGTTCTAAAGGTGCCAAGGAAAATAAAAGCATTAGCAACATTTTATCATCAGTTGTCTATCGAAACAGGAAGAGCAAACGATATATTTATGCATCTAACATATATAGCAAAAAGTGAAAGTGAAAAATGAACTGAAACTGAAGTTTAACGAACTGTTTCTTTTTTTTGTTTTTCTTCTCATTATTCATTTCCTTCTTTTCTTTTTCCATTTTTAGGTATCTCAGCCGCCGGCTTCGAGTGCCCCAAGCCAAATGGCCAGTTTGCCGATGAAATTCAGTGCGATAAATTTTATGTATGCGAAGATGGTGTGGGCAAAGCTAAACTCTGTCCCGATGGTTTGGTCTTTGATCCTCTGAATCGTAAATTCAACAAATGTGATCAGCCCTTCAATGTAGACTGCGAGGATCGTACCGAATTGCGTAAGTCAAAGTGGGCATTAAATTTACCGTTAATTATATAACAATGAATTGAATTTTGCAGAGGAACCCAAGTCAAGCAAATATTGTCCACGCAAAAATGGCTTCTTTGCCCATCCAGATCCCGCCGTATGCAACATTTTCTACAATTGCATTGAAGGTGATGCTCTGGAAACCAAGTGCACAGTGGGTCTTCATTTTGATGAGTATTCGGGTACTTGTGTGTGGCCCGATACTGCCAAGCGTGAGGGTTGCAATCCCGAGCAAAGTGAGTAGAGTAGACGATCATTTGAGGTCTTTGCTATATTGTTAATCTAATCGTTTATTCTTAGGACAATCGGAAACTGGATTTATCTGCCCCAAGGATCAGCCTAAGACCGATGATCGTGGTCAAGTTGTTACACATCCCAAATATCCACATCCCACCGATTGCCAAAAGTTCTATGTATGCTTAAATGGTGAGGATGCCCGCGATTTGGGTTGCCAATTGGGTGAGGTCTACAATGATGCCACCGAGATGTGTGATGCGCCCGAAAATGTAGCCGGTTGTGAGGATTGGTACAAGGATGATAAACCTTAAGAAGTGGCCAATATTTGGCTAAGTGCCGCCCGCCGAGCGCGTCTCCCCTATCTCTATCTATATCTCTCGTTCTCTTCATCTTTGTCTTTCTATCTCTCTTCATATTTTTTTTATCCTAAACCACACCCACACACACATCAACACACAGATTAAGGATTCGCGTCGTTGTAGTCACTTTTACTTAGTAGGTCTAGCTAGTTTTCTATGTTAGCTTTTAAATGCTCTTTCCTATCTAATTCTGTTCTATACTATATAAATTTATGCTTCTCTATCTTTCTTATTTTCATCTTAATCTCTTTATTCTGTATGCTCGATTAAAGTTTTATACACTCTTTCTCCTCCTCTATCTCTCTCTCTGCTCTGTTAATTTATCCTTTTTTCAACTTTCTATAATATCCTTAAATTTATTATATACAAAACACTCAAAAAATAAACTATTAAAAATTTTACATCGTTTTCTATTTTTCTATTTTATTTTAACTAAAATTCATTTTTCAGCTTGAAATTTAATTTTAACCCAATTTTATTTTGGAGCAAGTCTTTTAGCGTTTTCTATTCTAAAATAACTTTGAAATCATTGTCTATAGAACAATTGGTTTTTATCCATTTTTTAACTAACAAATTTGTATTATTTGAAGAATCTATTATATTAATTTGCCATTTAAAAATTATATATATATAAGAGGTCTGTATCCTTTTTATTCTTTGGCATTCTCCTGTTTCAACAAAATCTAAAAAAAGGAGCACCAAAACTAGGCTCAACTTAATACTACAAATACTAAACTATGTTAATTCTTACTCTATTATAAAGAAAACTTTCTATATACTAAAGATTTCAAGTTTTTCAAATTTACAACAGAATTTCTTAAGATTTTTTTTCCCATTTTGTCTTTTTATCATTATTTTTTTTCAATATTTCTTTAATCTTTTATGAATGTTAATATAAAGTTCATATTCGATTACTTTTTTTGTTAGTTAGAAACAAATAAGCTATGAAGATGACTTTTTATTCCATTTCCAAATAAACTTTAATCGAAATCTTGATATTGTTTATTTCATTAAAGTTTTGTAACTGTAAAACAAATTTTTTAAATTCTAATCGTAGTTTTTCTAACATTTTACTATATCATTTGTTTTTACAATATATAAAATAAATCGCATTAAAAATCATAAACAAATAAATATTTCAAAACAAAAAGTTTATAATCAATTTTATCACGTGTTGGAAAGCTTAAATGATATTTATTAATATAGCGGTAAAATAACCATTTATTTTATATAATTAACTGTAGTTAATTAATGTAAGAAGTGGTCATTAATAATTAAACATTAATAATTAAGCAGGTAATCAATTAAGCTTAAACATTTCACTGCACACGCAATGGATTGACTAATCCAATGAAGATAAAACCGATTTAATACCCTATACCACCCGTTAACGGTTAAAGGTTATATACAGATCGCCGAAATTAATGTGTATCCATCTATGTATGTATAATATATAAATATAAATATCTGTATGAACGTTAGCCACAAAATCATTACCAAAACGGAAAGCTAGTCTCGAAAAGTCCATGGAAGCAAACAACAAATTTTATGACTTTCAATAATAATAAACATTGAGTATGTGTTCGAACATTGATTTGTATAAATGTTAGTTACTGAAGAAAGACCAAATATATTGCAATTGGCCACATACTCCATTAAAATCATTTCTGACAGGGTAACGAAGCTTTGACCCTTTTCGGGTTTTATGAATTGTAACGTTAATTACCAAAGCAAAATACAAAGAGTCAAATGAGTCAAAAAGTAAAATCTTAAAACAACTTTAACTCCAGGCTTGAATCTTGGGGGCTTCAGTTAGCCTTTTTTTTCTTTTTTTGGCTTATGCAACAGTTTTGCAATAGTCAACAATGTAACGGTATCGTGTTGCCTCCCTTACGTTTCACCATCTTATCCCAGCCTCAAGCTCTCAAGCCACCAATCATGAATGAAGCTTAAGCTCTGCTCAAGCTTTGCCTTTTACTTTCAATCGCACACACTTAATGTAAGCTCTCTGCTAAACGCAAATCACGTTTTACCGCAACTGTGACAACATACCTTAGCCGCTGGTCAGGCCCGGATTATAACGGGGCAATGAAATTGGAAAGGTGACAAAAACCCTCAATCAAATATCTAAATTCTAGAATATTCAAATTATTGATTTCACAAAATTGAAAGTCTAACTTACAACAGTTTTATTTTATTAATTTAATATATCATATATATAAAACATAAAACAGATACAACTGAAACTTTGAATATTTCCTAACCTCAAATAAGCAACTAAATAAATAGGAATAAAAAGGAATTGTTTGAATATTCATCTAATAAAAAGACTAACATGGTTCCCACTGGAACTGAATAAATTTAAATTTAATATCCTTGATGTTTTATTAACTGTTTTCTTTATTGGTTATTCAAGTGTATGGTCCCCGTAATGGAAAAAGTTAGACTATTTGATATACATATTTCGTTTCAGTAATATTGCACTTAGCCATATTTATATTTGATGGGGCCCTAATGCCTCGTCTAGCATTAATCCAGCCGGGCACAATTCCCACCGCCACCTACCTCTCTGTCCACCACTTTGACGCCCCCAATACCAAAAAAAAATAAAAACAATTTCAAACGCAAAGCTTTGCAAAAGTTTTTCTTTTGAATTTTTTGGGTTGTCACTGCTGCTGCCATAGCCAAGCCGTCGTCGTTGGTGCTGCCGTTGCTTCTGTTGTTGTTGTTGTTAGTGACTTTTGCTGCTGTCGCTCTGTTGCTATTGCTGCGGCTGCTTCTTCTTCTGGTAGCGCGGTATAAATCTTTTCAGTTGAGTTTGGAACGCGTAACCGTTAAAACGTATAAAACAAAAAAGAAACATAACACAAACGAAACCCAAAAAAAAAAAAAAAAAACCCCAACTGTCAATTTGTGGGACTAGCGGAAGTTTTGGCTTTAATTTTTGTTTACCGTCATTTAAGTTTTTTTTGCATTTGCGCTAAAATATTTTTTTTGTGTTTTGGTTTTGAAATTTCCTGAATTATGCAGCGTGTAAAAGAAGGCACTATGCTGATTCTGATCCTGGCTTATATGGCCTGTGGTAAGTGGTCAAAAAGTTGTGTACAATTGGCTATTTACACATATACATATGAATGTGCGAGTGTGTGTGTGTTTTTTGTGTTTGAATAAAGCTTTTACTTTCAAAAATTCCATTAGACCATTCGACCGTTCCGTTGTTGGGTCTAAGTATTGCAGTGTTCTCAACACTTAACGTTTAATCGATCAAATTGAAAGCCAGTTTGAAGTCAAAGTTTCGAAGGCTAAGCCACAGATTAGTTACTTAACCCTGAGAAATATATTACACTCATACCAACAAGATTTATACATACATACATATATAGGTATAGATATATATATATCTGTCTAGAAGACTCATTTGGCATGCAGATCAGTTTATTGCGGATCACTTTTGCTTATTTTATGTCCAATAACTCCCCACAATTGCAATGGGTTTCGATATGGGTTTTGGGTATGGGTTGGGCAGTGCTTGGCACCAAGTAGAATTAAAAGAGTCTGATCTGGTCTGAACTGATCTGGTTAAACCAGTTAACAATTAAGAAACCACACAACAAACAAATTATCTAACCCGATCTAGATTCCCGCTAACCCCCCCACCACCATCATTAAAAAATACACGTTTCTGTTTTATATGACGCGAAAACGAAAAGGTCAATCCCATTTCAAAAACTCTCTCGAAATTTCAATTAAACTGTAAATCTTTCATGAAAATTTCCCAATCTTCGTGTAAACGTACATACATATGTATATATGTTTATTCATATACCTACCTATATCATACATTCCAAGCATACATGACAAAGAGACAGGTTACATCACCGTCGTTAACGTAAAGACCGGCGCTAGACGAAGATGATGCGCTACCATCGCGAAAGCAACATCGCGTTATTCGCATTGCATCGTCACTTGCACTTGCAATGAAACCTGTTGGTTTAGGAAGGAAGTAGTTGGTTGTTGTTGACGCTGAATGAAAATGAAATTGACTTAAGTAAACGTTATCGTTTTTTCCGGTCTCTCGTATTTACATGTTTTGTTTACTTTTCAACGTTTCTGGCAGGACACGCTCTGGCCGTCGGCACACCGGAATGTCCCGAAAAATATGGAGTTCAAGCCTATGCCCATACAGAGAATTGTGATCAATTCTTTCTTTGCACCAATGGTTCTTTGACTTTGGAAACTTGCGAAAATGGTTTGCTATTCGATGGAAAAGGCGCTGTACACAATCACTGCAATTACAATTGGGCTGTTGATTGCAAAGGAAGGCATTGGGATCGTAAGTACTATACAATATCGGTTTCGTTATAACCTTTAATTTCTGTTATTTTCTAAAGGTTTTTGGTTTTTTTGAATTGTAATTGAATTTTATTGTTACATTGTAGAGGTAGGACATCAACAAAACCGCTAAGTTAAAATCAAATGGAAAAAAATTTTAGAGGACTTTTAATTTTCGAAATTTAGCTGGGAAAAAGTCTTTCGAAAATATATACAAATTAAAAATTCATGATCAAATTTAGGACTTATTTTGTTAGCTTAATTAATATTTACCTAAAATTTTGTTGTATTTTTATAGCTACGCCCATTTCATCGCCTGGCTGCGAATATCAATTTGGTCTATATGCCGTCTCAAAGGATTGCTCCACCACCTATATTAAGTGTGCTAATGGTGAACCCCATGAACAGGATTGTGATGCTGGTTTGGCCTATGATGAGCGTATTCATGGCTGCAATTGGCCCGATCAGCTTTTAGATCACTGCAATCCTGAAGGTAAGTGAAGCCGGTCTTAGCTTTATTTTTTACTTTTTAATGTTGGATTCTATCTATTTCCAGCTGTTGTTGGCTTCAAATGCCCCACTAAAGTGGATCCCAATTCTGTGG
The DNA here is from genome assembly GCA_018903615.1 of Drosophila neocordata. Taxonomy (NCBI): domain Eukaryota; kingdom Metazoa; phylum Arthropoda; class Insecta; order Diptera; family Drosophilidae; genus Drosophila; species Drosophila neocordata. The sequence continues at coordinate 2,119,852 of JAEIGI010000015.1, forward strand.
CCGCACGTTTTTGGCCGTTTCCACGTTTCCCCGTTTCTGGTGATTGCCATCGTCTCATCACCTGCGTTGAAGGTTATCCACGTCTGATTAGCTGCGGTGAGGATAAGGTCTTTGATGAGCATACGTTGACTTGCGAGGATCCCGAGTATGCAAGCGGAAATTGTGCCAACTATGGAAAGTAGGCACACAAAGGCATGATAACGCCTCTCTCGAACTAACTCAAACTTTATAACTGTATATATTGTGTGTAAAGCTCAGCTCAAAGCTCAGACTTTGTCTCTATATCTCTCTCTCTCTCTGAATCTTAATGTATCTCCTTCTCTGCACGCGCTGGTTTTCGCTCTCCCACTAGCACTCTGTCCCCCATCTTTTTATTGTTTTATTTCTTTCCTAGCATCAAATGTGGCAATATATAAAATATTTTTACTTTACCTTGTTTTGTCTTATTTCGTTTTGATTTTTTTGTTTGTTTGTTTTTCCATTTTTTTTTTTTCAAATCGCAATAAAATTAATTTTATTTATTGTAATCAGTATTTCATTATGGTTGTTGTTGGCATACAAAAGCTAAGCAGGGGACCAAGGTTTTGTCAAAGCGCCACTTTCAAAGGGTTATAAAAATTTATAAATCTTAAAATTACAAAATATATAAAAAAGAAAAGAGAAAAAAAAAAACGAATACTATAAAAATTAAACTAGTAATATTGAATTAAAACTATTTTAACCACAAATGGAAATCCGTTGTCTATAATTATATATTATATAAATATATATATATATAATTATATAAATAATAGCTATAACCCACAGCTGACATTTCAAATTTATAGAAAAAAGGCAATTTTTATAGTTTTTTCAAGTATCTATATAGAGAATGTTCCATTTGTGATTTCAATAGATTACTCCCATGATTTTAGAAGCATTTTTACAATTTGGCTATAGTGGAACTAGTTCCACTTACATATACGTACATCTATCACATAGAGACTACACAATATAATGGATAATCACCACCGTTGTCTTCCTCTTCCGTATTATCGGCCACTCAATCAATCGGTTGACACGGATGATCTTGTGGTGTTGAAAAGATAATGGCATATATAAGTCCCTCCCGAACCGATTCTGTGGGATTACCTACATTAAACGTGAATTTAACGCGATGGCAAATGGAATGCGGGACACACGAATACATTGGATACCAGCCCATCTTATTAAAGACAACATAGATTTTGTAGATTTGATTGCGATATATATAGACGGCACGGTCGAAGGTGATATCCAGCAAAGAATCGTAACGTACCCTGGCTGTACAATGAGTATATGTGATCCGTGATCCATGCATGTCCTGGATATGAGCATATAGTACCTCGGTATAACGTTCTGTGAACCCGGCTGTGGTCATTAGTTCCCCACATAGCACTTGGGTCGGGACTTGCACGCCCAAAATCCAAATGTTTGTGTTGACCTGGAAGGTTACTCCCGAATCCGTGACACTTGTATTACGGAAATCGAATTGACGTAAAAGTGACCGCATGCAATAGGTTTTAACCATATCATTTTGAGAGTTGCCACCAGCACCGGATGCAATCGATGGTGTTTCTCCCATGCAATCGATGGTGCTTCTACCTCTAGGTCTAGTGTCCGGCTCTGGTGCTAACGCTGGGGCGGGTACTGGAGCCGGTGCCGCAGCTCCATTGCCAGGGCCACCATCGAAGACATCACTGAAACTTGGGGCACGTAATGGGACGTGGCCGGCATTTGGATGTTCCTGGGACATGATCATGGACTCGTCAAAATTACCAGCCGGATTAGATATTTGATTAGCACCCAGTCGAGAGAACAGTATCGGATTAGAGCGTCCAGCGCAAGCGTTACCATTACCAGATGTTGAGGCACCGTTTGGTCCAGGATGTTGTCTATAGGATGAAGACAATTCGCGTTGCCGATGTGCCGACTCGTAAAAGTTGCGGGTGCTACGGGACACACAGAAACCCTCAGGCATGTGGCAATCATTCAAGGTGGGGCTAGAGATCTTTATTAAAATGGCCAATGCCTCATGTTGTTGCAGCAGTTTCGAGCGTGCCGGACCCTCAGCGAATTGCTGAGGAGTCATGGTCAGGAATCGTATCTTTTTCACAGCTTGACGCAACATGGCTCCATCCATGATGGTTCGTTGGGCATCCATCATAGTGATCATGTTAGCAGCAGCTGTGGCAGCATCATCGTTGGCATCGCTGTCAATGATGACCACGTCATCTGATGGTGGGGATGATGCAGACGCCGACGTAGACGCAGCTGCTTGGGCTGCTGCAGCAGCTGCTGCTGCCGCTGCCTCAGATGATGTAGATGCCACTGGCTCGGGCGAAGTTTCGAAATGAGCCTCATCATTTTCGTGGGGCATATGCTGCATCATAGCTGCCACATCGGGCTCCATTTTAATTTCCTCTACCACAACATCTTCGCCAGTACCAGTTAATCCCACAGAAGATTCCTCTGACGGCGCCTCCTTGGGCAAAGTGTCCTTGTCACACTTCTCCTCACCGATTTCATTGGCACCCAAAATGCCCCTTTCGCTGGCGAATTTCATCAAGCAATCGAATAGATCCAATTCGGAATCAATATTGAGGCGAGTTTGATCCAAAATGGCCATAAGTGTGGACACTTCAATGTCCAGAAAACTGGGATCGGATAGAACTTCGCGAGTGTTAGATGCAATCAGGTCCATGCTGCTCTGCATAAGCCGCGGCTCATCAAACAACTTAGCGAACTCGTAGGCGCGGCATGCGTTCTTGGGACTCAGGTCGGCCCAGAGAAAGAGTGTACAACGGGTCACCACATGCGGCAGCATATACTTTTTAGCTACATAGCAGAGTTCGCAGGCCTTATCAAAGGAGCCTATTGTAATGCGATCGGTGTAGATATACTCAAGCATTGCCTCGAATGCTTCTGGCTGAACATCTGGTATAACTATGGGATCCGTTTTATCCGGTAAAATACCATAGAACATCCGCTCAAAGACCGGCGATGCCATTGCCAGTACTAATTTATGACCGGCAATTATACGTTGATTGGGTGCTGTCCCCACTAGAAATCGGCAGTCGGCCCATTTCTCCGAATGCAGTAAATATTGCCCACGATCCTTAATCTCCGTCAAACTATTTTGCCAATCTAATTCGATATCCATTACCTATACGAGACGTGAAGAAAGTACCGACGAAGAGAGAGAGGGAGAGAGGACAAATTTTATTGTTTGGATATTTCCAACAAAAAATAAAATTGCAGTACAGAGTATGCTATATTACATTCAAATTCTGCTTAGTGCTATCCGGTAATGTGTGTTGATTTTAAATATTATAATAATAAATTCACTTTTGCGTTGTTATCCACTTGTTGTATTTTACATATTTTCTTTTATTTTGGTAAAATTTATGTGCACTTTACGTGTGTGCGTAGATGTACCATTTGCAATTGTAGCTAACACTGGTAAAAATACTTGGAAAAGTGTTGGATTTAAAGACATCCCACTATTTTGTGGTTTTACAACACTACTTTAAATCCGAACTAGTAGCCGGAATTACTAATTTTATCAAAACAGGGTGTACAAATACTGGGCTTTTAAGGCATTCATATGAGGTATAACAGCCTCAATTTAATTTAACAGTGTAACTGAATTTTAAAAGTTTCCACAAATTTTTTTCAGTGTGATTTTGAACTTCGTGGTGAGCGGTCGTGCGGTCGCTACGTCGCTCGTTACATGTTACAACTTACTCAGTTTTCAGTTGAGTTTTGAATGTGAGAGCGTGCTCAGGTGTTTTCTTTGCTGTCCGCTTCCGTGTCCGTTGCCCATCAAGCACATCGGTCTTCGTCTGCTGTTGCTGTCGCTGCCGCCGCTTTTCATCGTCGTCGCGCCGTTGTCGCAGTCGCTGTCTAAATTGTGGTTTCTTGTTTTTATTTTTTTTGCATAAATAAATGTATATGTATTAAAAAAGTATTAGTTCATTTTTTTTGTTGTTTAAATTGTGATATGTCGCGAGTGGAATAAAAAAAAAAAGAAAATAAAAATACAACAAAAAACAAAAGTAAGAAAAATCAAAAAAAATATAATAAAAAATGTTTAACAAAGCTCAAAGTAAAAGCAGAAACTGAGAGTTTTTTGTTTGTTGCAACAACAACAATACTAGCAGCAGCAACAACACCTACGCAACTTGCAGCCACCGGCGACGCCGCTGTCGATGCTTTTGGCATGCCGTTGCTTTCTTTCGTACGCCCCTCCCTCCGTACCACACACCCACACAAACCCATCCCTTTCGCTTCACGTCGCACTCTCTCGCTCTCTCTCATTTAAGCAATTACCCATTTGCACCTCCTCCACCGTCCCCCACTAGCCGCCGCCGCCGCCGCGGCCACTTGCCTTAGCTCTTTCTTTCTCTCTCTCTCTTTTTGCCACTCTCTTACAAGTTTGTTGAATTTTGAATGAAAATTAAAAATTTCTCCACTTCCTGTGGCAAAATAAGATGCATAACTATATTTTCTTTCGTTATTGTTTAAACAACAATTTGTTATTGTTTCCCTTTTATTGTCCCACATTTAAAAAAACCGAAGTAAACCAACAGAAAAAATTAAAAATAATTTTGGTTCCAAAAACTTGTTTTCCAGTGAGAGCTTAAAGTTTGGTTTTACTCTTGTTGTTGCTGTTGCTGTTGTTATTACGTTTTAGTGTTTATTGCATTTCTTGGCCCCCTCTCGCTCTCGCACTTGCTATTAAACAAAGATGCTGAAGATCTCTCTCGCGCTCTCCCTCTCTCTCTCTTTCTGTCGCAGCTAAGTTGAAGGTTTCTTTTGCAACAACTACAACAATAAATAGACCCCTAAAGCAGCTTTGCGTTTTTTTTTTTTTTTGTTGCTGAAAACTGGTTTTAAATTGTTGTTATATCTTATAATTTAATATATACATCAGTTAAATATATACATATGTATTTCTATATATAAATATGTATGCATAAAGCTTTTTCTTTGCTCTGCTGACGTCAGCCTGTGGTCAGGCAAAAAATTAAATTTTTGCCAAAAATAAAAAAGGGGGAAAAATGTGCCATAAAAAATAGTAAAAAAATTTTAACTAAATACAATTAATCAACAGTAAACTTAAAAACTAGAACCGGTAAATTCTAAAAACATATCGAAGCTTCAATACCCTTAAAATTTAAAGTATCTATGTATATAGTCGAATTCAATTCAAAATTATTTAATAAATTATGATCCGGCTGATTAAACCAAAAATTTGGTCTTAAAATACGATTTTTTTTAATCGTAACCCACGAAATAAGACGTGTAACGACATATATTTATATATTCTTGACCAGCATCGAAATAACGAAGTTTTTATTTGTTTGGTTTTAGACAACAAAATTGATTGCCTACAATTACTATTTCTTTCTTTTTCTCTTTAGGTTATATGATTCTCATACACTATCTAAATCAGTAGTTTTGAATAGAACTTCTTAATTAATGAAAATGTCTTTAAAAATATTGAACTAACTGGAATACTTCGAAAAGAAATCTGGTAAATAAGAAAAATAGTTCGAATTCGGTTTCGAAAATAAATTGATTTCCGATTGAAGCTGATCATTACATAAAACACAAAAAAATAGGAAAAAAAATCAAATTTTCTTGTGTATTTTATACATTTATGATCTTACTTAAAGGGGATAGGGGTAGTCAGAGGCACAAGGAAAAAAAAAATACTTTGCGGTGATCACCACAAATCCTTAAAGACTCCAAAATCAACCGGGCAAAAAAGAAATTTGTTCTGTTATTTAATAATCCTGTGCTTAATCATATATTTTATTTTGAAGTTTTAGAAGTTCCTTCAGTGAACCTTTTTGATTAATGGGCTTAGGAGTTTCAAATTTTTTTAGTTTTAGACTTACTTTGGGTATCCTGACGAATAAAGTTATGGTTATAACTTATATACCTTCTTCTTTCACTTTCGTCTACGGGGTACTTAAATGAAAGCAAGCCACTTAGATGCTCAGGCAAAGAGAGACAGAGAGAGAGAGAGAGAGATAGAGATCGAAAGAGATAGTGCTGGCCTCTCATTTTAATGTTGCTTTTTTTTTTTTAATAGCAACTGCAGCAACAAATTTGTTTAGCAATGCATTTAATTATACAAATATCAACAACAAAAACTAAGTTCGATTTAAAAATGTCGAAAATCAAAAGAAATTAGCAAAACGGAAAAAAATCAAATATTTGCAAATTTTACTGAACAGCAAAAAAAATCGGAGGAGAAAAATATTAAACAACCAAACAAAAAGAAAAAAAGTTTGCAGCAACAACTATAACAACATCAACAGCATTAAAACAGCCGCAAAACGACGACCACAAAATGTTGTACCAGCTAGGCAAAGCAACAACCAGAATTCGACTCAAAAGGCAGCAACAACAACAACAACGACAACGGTTACAACAGCAACAACAAAAGTCAACTATAAAGACAAAAGCTGCTAAACTACATTACATTCAACGCTGGAGCTTAACATTGCTGTTAACATTAACAGTTTGTCTACAGGTATGAGAGAGCATATATATTTTTTATTTTACATATTTGGTCATTGTAATAACTTTCTACTCGCACACAAACTCACACACACAGAGAAATTGCATCAAATAAAAATAAAAGAAATGCAATTGCAAACAAAATTCTTAATTATTTTTAACATTTTGTTTTATCAAACTGTAAAACCGAAACCGTATTAACGTTTTTGGTAAGATGGAAATATCAAAAATGATCGCTTGCTTACCTGATCGCTATATACATATGTATCTGCTTATTTACATATTGCAAGGGTTTACGAATTTTGACACACCCGAAGTTAAATCGTGCTCTTCCTTATAATAGAAACCAAAGTTATTGATTCATGAAAAATTTAAAGGTGGCGCTGCCCTTCTATATAATTATTATGGCTTATCTAAATTTAAATTTCATAATTTTCTTTTTTAATTATCGAATGAAATGGTAGCTATTGCTATCTGCCCCCTTTTTTTTACTTTCTTAAATTTCCATAAAGTTTAGTTGATAATTAAAACGTGCAGTGTAAGCAATGAGTTAAAAACCACTGTATGTGTATGTATTTATGTATATAGTATGTTTTTTGCTGTTGTTAATAACCATAGTTGCATTCTAGACACGGACGAAGCATTGTTTGCATCGTTATTGTTGTTGTCGTTTTTTTTTATTCGCAAGACCTTGAAGACCAGAAACAGCATAGTGAAGTCAAAAACTTTTAAGTATGAGACTAGTTTAGGCTGTCTTTTTCTCTTTGTTTTCCACTACCACTATATCTCTCTCTCTCTCTCTCATTTATTTCTCCCTCTCTGTTGTTAAACTCTGTTTCGTTAAAATTTAACGGTTTTATGCATTTCAAAAACATAAGTCGGATTTTAACTCCTTACTTATATACATATATGTAAGTAACACGTTTTGATAAATAAAGGTATAAATAGATGGGTTCTAGAGATTCAGAGCCTTGTTATTATAACTGATCTATACTTTGTAAGATGAACAGTTTAATTTTTGGACCAATTCATTTGCGAAGAACTCATGAATTGCAAGTACAAGCCTGAAAACCATAGTACATAGTTTATGTTTTTAAAAACTAACGTAAAGGTATATCCCATTACACTTGGGAAACGATCACTATGGTTTATGCGTTTGTTTAAACACGAACAATCTTCCAGATTGCTCTAGAGGTTAGATAATATTCATTAGAACGGAAATATTGCAGAAACTTTTCAAAATCATGCCTGACTGTTTATAATTGTCCAAGAGGAAGTCGTTCTCAAATATCACATTTGACAGTCGTATTTGCTTAGTCATTAAAATTTTATAATTATAAGATTTAGGAAGTATAACGAATAACAGGCGCTTCCACAGTTTACTTAAACTAAGTAGTAAATTATTGTTAATGTTGTTAACTTGGTCACGCCTCACATTACAATAAATATTTAAAGGGTATATTTATTTTGAATAGAAATGTATTACACAGGGAACAAAGTATCGCCAATTTAATAAGAATATGTATTCTTGATCTTGAAGATGGATTCAACGATTATATATAATATACTTTCAATCTGCATTTGCAGGTTAGTGTAGATCTAGAAAAGCACCAAAATTTGAATCGAATTCGTTGGAAGTTGTTTAAAGTTCCCTTGCTTACAACATGGTTACAATTGCATTATTGTTTTCATTATTTTTGTGTTTTTTTCGTTTCCATTGTTTAACCAATTTACTACAAATAATAAAAATGGGAAATGGGCACGACATATGATAGGCAAACGACAACAAACTGAACCGGTTAGATTTGGATACATTCGGCATCTAATTTCAATTTCAATTTCCATTTCAATATTAACTCAGCCAACCGCAGTTTGCCGTTTAAATTGTTGACGCGTAACGACGCCGACGACGACTTCACCCACCCAGTAAGGTTAGACACGAGAATCTAGTAGGTTTAAATTTGTTTTTTTTTTTTATTATTACCTGTTAACCTGCCTATAAATACCGATAATTGACAAGAAATATTTGCGCTTTAGTCACATACAGAAATATATCGTGACATCAAAAAACATCACGTCTGGGCCAAAAATTATATGATTGAGAGATATATAAATACAAGCCGACATGTAATTAGTATATATATGTATATCTCTAGAATATATCTACTTAATATTTATCGAATATATAAACATATATTTTACTTGTAAGACTGTAAGATTTCAGATTATTGAAAATGCTATAAAAAACACGATTTTGTAATTGATTACAACTTTAAGAACAATTATTTAGCTTTAAAATAATAGCTAATTAAATATCAAAAATTACCAATTAATATTTTATAATCGTAGAAAATCATGTTTAAAGTTTTTCAATGCACATATATAAAAAAAACTTTCCTGTTTTTCCCTCTATATCCTTAGAGTAAAAGTGTATACTAAAGTTTACTAACAAAAGCAGAGTAAGAAAGTTAGAAGTTAAAAAGTGAAGGTGACTAAGTTAGTTAGAAACCGAACAAGTTAAATAATCTTCTTTTCTTCATATTTGTTTTAATTTAACATTTGAATTGTTTGTTTTGAATTAAGGTTTTACAAACTTCGGCAGTGCCAAACCTTAATAGAATACAAAGCATTTTTAAATAAAAAGAAAAAAAAAACTTATTTTTAATATTATTTTTAATTTTTTAATAATATCTTGTTAGTTCTTCAATCAGTCCCTAATAAATATTATAAATTCTATATATATTCTTGATCAATTTTATCACAGTCGTTTAACTATATAATTTTGCTTTTGTATTATCAAATTTAACAGTTATAATAGTTTATAACAATTAAAAATGATGAAACAAACAAAATGTAGAATAAAAATAATCACAAAATAGTTGATTGCCTTTTGTGGCAAGTTTAGTTTAAGTCAAAAAAAGTTTTAAAGAATCTGTAAATCTCATTATATGTACATGTATATATATATATATATGCTAACTATAGATCGTCTGAGACTGAAACAATTAAGATTATGATCGCGATTAAATTGATTTGGCTATATATATAAAAATATATATGTAAATTGAAACGGTTATCTCAAAAGTCTGATTAACTGGTTCTGATTAGCCTGATAACTCAATTAAGAATTTTAACCACCTAACCGCATTGGCTTTGGCACACCCTTTTTTTTCATAATTCACCAAGTTTCTTTTTAATTTATGTAAAATTGAAAAAAAAGGAAGAATTTTCAATTTCTTCATTGACCCGTAATTGGTATCAAAGGGAAAGAGGGGAAGTCTTTAAATTGCATTACCCTGCAGGGTTGCATTTAATTGAAAAAAAAAGGAAGGGCTCTTTCTCCCCCTCTCTCTTACTCTCTGCTGTCTGTCTGTGAAAAACAGAAATTTGTAATCTACTGGAAAACCGGCAAAATGTTTGGTCTGTGTTTATATTTTTGGTTTCGGTCTTTTTGTCTGCGCTTCTATATCTTTGGCCAACTTGACACGTGCCAAATGGGGTATAATGGAGCATTGGAATGGGGCGTGGTTATCTGTGTTTTATCTCTGCACAATGCAGATCTCTATATAACCCTGCACTTAATTGCCTATACAGCATTTAGATTTATTGTTGAAATGGCTAATTGTTAATAATTCAGAAGGAAGAAATTATTTCGTGTGTCGATATAAATTTTGTTTTCTTTAATTTTAAGTCATTTAAACGATCAAAGGCCTTAGAATAACGAGTTAAGAATTACTTGTTAAAAAAAAGAAGAAGACAAGCAAGTGAAAGAAAAAGAAGAAAAAAGCGAAAACACTCAAGTCATCAGATAGAGGCAAAAAGTTTCTAAAGGAAGACACCAAAATTTAGGCAAGAGAGGAAAGGCTTAAAGTATAAATAATAAGTGAACTCAAAGGCCTTTGTTACTACCTAAAGTTATGTTAAACAATTAAATATTATCTTAAAAGTAATAATTTTAAAATATTAATCATTCGGTATTAAAGTTCCCATTAGACAGGTTTTTTTTATGTATTTTTAAAATGTCCATAAACTAATTAAAGCATTTCCTAGATATTTCTAAATTTAACAAATATTGTAAGCAAGTCGTCGCTACGACTTGATTATTATACTCTGTAATGAGAGCTGTTTTTAGAATATTTATAGACTAAAATTATAATTCTTCGAATTATTTAAAAACATAAAAATTCGTCAAATTTAAACTAAATGTTTGTGACTTGAGAAAAATAATATTTCTATGGCAGCTATAGCATATAGTCTACCGATTCTAGTTTAACTGAGCATATATACCAAATTTGGTAAGAATCGCTTTTAAAATAACCAAGTTATTGTTCTTCAACTATATTCTGGACTGATCCTTTCTAGAAGAGCTATATAATATAGTCAATCAATTAAAATTGGTAAATGTTTTAAAAAATGATATACAACTCACAAACAGCGATTTTCGTGCTAATTAATTGAAAAAGAAATAAGTTATTGATCTTAAACTATATTCTTGACTGATCGTGCTATAAAATTTACTTATTCAAACGAGATGATTCCGGGATATACAATGCCTATAGAAAAAAGAAGCCTCAGGTCAGTAATTTTAAGGGTCTCGAAGGAGTTCTTATTGATCCAGACAGAGAGACATAACTATATCAACTCAACTCATTTTACTGATCAAGAATACATATACTTAATATTTATATAGTCGAAGAAGCATTCTTCAATGCCATCTTCTGACGAATATACTCCTTTTGCAAGGGTATAAAAACAGAATTTGATGTGGTAGGGGGACATAAGAAAAGAAAAAAAATATTGCACAAAATGAAAATAAAACTTTAATTAAAAAGTGTTTTACTAAAGACGAGTTATAACTTTAGTCATAATATATATATGTATAATATATATATATATAGATATATATATAAATCTACTACTATTTCGTTTAATGCTGCTCAAGTGTTTGAAGCAAACCGTCCGACCGTCTCTGTTTATGATGTTATGCCCTCAAGGGGGGCAAGGGAGACTACTTTATGATGCGTGGGGTAGATGAAGGATACAACCCTCCTGAGTTTTGTGTATGATTCATGCTACACTTACTACAATAAACTAAATATTAAGCGTCTACACACACACACAGACACAACACTCATTCTTATATATGTGTAGGTATTATATATATATATGTGCACTTCTCTCTTGAGTCACCCCTATTTGGGGGAGTCATTTTAAGTAATTCTTGTTGACTCTTAACTTTAAGAATTAAAGTGTCCAGTGTGTTTTTTCATTATTTATTTAATTTTCTTACTTTGTTGGTGAGTTTAATTAATCAAATGGTAAAGTGCACCAACAATTTGCTGCTTTCATCTTATTCCGATGACTTCCGGCCATCAAATCTGAAAATGGCATGAAATCAACTTTAAAATACATATATAGTCAGGGGGTCTGGTCTAATTTCGTTTTGTTTTCTATTCGTTTCTTCTTTCTCTTTGATTTTGCATTTCCGGCATTTTTCTGTATCCTCAACTCTATTTTGAGTGTGCAAAAGTCATGATGATCTTCATGATTATTTTTTTTTTCTTCTGTTCGAGCTGAAACTAACTAACACACGACTATATAATGATATCGTTTATTTTTGCAAGGATTCGAAAATACTAAGGATCATCCGTTTATAATAACGATTCCCATTCTATAAATATCCTTTTAAAAATACTAACAAGAGTAAAATTTAAATAAAATTTATTATTTCTTCAAAAGTTTGTAAGTTTTTTATCGGTACCGGTTATATTACACTGCATGATCATTATCCATACATTTAAAGGACCAAATTTAAATAAATTTTCGCTACTTTTCGATATAAATCGTTTCAAGAAAAGTAGCTGTTACGTAAAGTACGCCCATTCGAATTATCCGGCGGAAATATTGGATAAGTTCGGTTAGTTTTATCTGATTTATTCAATTTATCTCTTGGATGTTCAGGCATTTTACTTTGAAACGAGAAACGTACTTCTGGTGTACGATAAAATTCAGTTGCCCGTTTTTTTGGATACAGTTGACAATTATTAAATACCTGCATAAAGTAAAAACGTAGATTAAGGCGTGGCAGTGTTCGTTTTTTTATATTTAAACTTACCGGCCTTAAGTTGTTGTCCATTCCAAAATAAAATTTTTTCTTCTGGTTTTTTACTAAAAAATTTTTTACAAATTCCAAAATATACTAAATTGAGTGAAAATTTTTTTGGGTAGATTTTGATTTTTAAAGCATAACTTTTTTTTATAATTTTGTTTATATATCCAATATACGAATAGTTTGCACTTTTTATAAAAAAAAAGAAGACAAACGGATGAATAAAAAAAGAAAATTATATACAACTTTAAAATAATGAATAAAATATAATGAATATTTCTATGCCTGTTAATATATTGTACTTGCATATATATACTTATAGGTATATATTTATATGTTTTATAGGATCCAATATTCCCTTCTATATGCACCCTGTATTTTTGTGAACCAGGAAGTAGCCGCTCCTTTTCAGTTCTGCTTTTGCTGCTCTTATTGTTGAGATCCAATAAAATGAATGCTTCTGACTTCAAGCATTTCAATTAGCCATTAAACTTGTGGCTGTGTCTTTGTGTGTGTGTGTGTGTGTAAGCCAGATGAGTGGCAAGCAATCTCCATATGCACTATATGTACCTGTCCATCATGTACATATATACAAAAAGTTAGGCTTCTACATTTGTCATAGAAGTTTTTCAACTTGACAGTTTGTCAGCTATTCAAATACCCTGTATTTAAACACTGCAAAGGTATATGGTATATATAAAAGGGCATGAAATGAAAGAAGAAAGTTTCTCCAAGATGAATGTAAGGGAACATTCAATTTAAGCAAAAACCATTGGTAAGATTAGGATACTAAGTATTCTTGTGTCGGTTTCCTACTGCTTCTGTATTTTGTCTTACTTGTTGGTCATTGATGTGGGTCACAGGATAGCTGACATAAACATTAAGAATATTAAAGATGATAAGTATAACAAGGATTTGAATAACAATCTATGGCATATTTTATATATATATATATAGTATAAATATGTATATCAAAGTAGTCTTTCATTACTTTCTATGAAATATCAGTTACAGTTAAGAAAACGTATAAAGAACTAAGTCATAGTTTCGGCATAGATTTTCAAAACAGTTTCTTCAGTTCCTTGCAGTGCAGAAGCGAGCCCTTCCCCTTAGTACACCATCCGTTTCGTTTTACTTTTTGATTAAGTTATCGTTCTGGGCTTGTGTTTTTCCTTTGCTAGCATTGCCAAGGTCAAAAAAATAGCTGAGGGTGGACAAATTTTATTGTTCCGTAAACTATATACACAAAAATCGTATATATATATATATACATATATGTATAATATAAAATCAACCCTCACACGCATTTCCGGCCACTGGTGCACACTCGAATATTTCCATTCCCATAATAATTAAATCGACAAATGAATTCACACCCTTTGGACGACCCCAAAAGAAAAAAAAAAGGAAAAAAATTGAAGCAGAACTGTTTGCAGTTAGTTTTGCTATCAATGTGGGTGAAGGGATGCTGCATTTAGTCCAAGGCCATTGACATTGAACTCAAACATGAAAAACTAATGGAAAATCATTGAGATGATTGGAATAATGCATCGTGCTGAGTGAGGATGACTGAATGATAGTTTTTGTTCACAAGACTTGATAGGAAATTTCAAACTATTAAGAGCAATAATAATGACCATCATAAACATGGGATTCTTCACATACTGACTCTTTCTTCTTCATTTTGAATGGCTTGCCAAATGTAATGCATTCCGGTGGTCCCTACATTTTCAAGTCATTCTAACTCTAGTTTGAGCATGTAACAAGATGCTAAATAACGTTTAGCATAGAAATGGCAACATTGTAACTGTGATGGTGGCTACTTCACTTCTCTCCTCTTCTATTCTCTTCTGTTTGCATAAACATTTTAGTTCTCCGGCTGTTGCCATCGTTGCTCCTACTTGTGCATCATTTGGAGGCATGTACGTGTTTATGGATACTCTCAGACTACGTGCCAAAGTGCATTGAATATAGTTATCGTCGCATCATCTCTGTAGAGCAAATTGAATTTGTGGCAGTAAGTTTATGACAGTTGACAAAGTTCGCCAAGTATTCCATTCATCCTTGTTCCATGAGTTGGCGGACGGTTATATAGTTGGCAGTTAAGCAAAGCAATAAGCTCGATTCGATAAACAAAATGCATAAAAGTAATCAATGGATAAATAGCTACACCTAAGTAAAATACTATAGTTTTAGTTGCTAGAAGAAATAGATAACAAAATAACCTATTACGGTTAAGTGAAAACAAAGTTTTTATTGAAAATTTTTCTGGTTACTTTTACGATTCCGATAACATTGTTGGTTAAGAGGAAGTATGTACATGTTCCAGTACATTCTGATTGTAGGATTTTTTAATAGTTGTCACACGTGTCATTACCAATTTTTTTTTCCGTTTTATTGCCTTAATTCGTTTTTTTTTTCTTTCTAAAGAAAAGAAAATAGCTGCAAGTTTTTTTTCCCATAGCAAAAATCAAAGCAAAATATTTTTCTTTTAATACCGTGTAGACATAAAGTAAAAGAGTATATTAAATATTTTAAATAATAAAAATCATCATTATTAACCCTCTTGTCTGGTTGTCGATGATATAGTATCATTATATATATGAACTGCAAGTCACAATTTGGTTATTTTAATTTTATTATATTATATTTTTTACTTAATATTATATTATATATAAGCAACAAGCTTTTATGACAATCAATTAATCGATAAATAATAGAAATTCCATTCTAATTCAAACAATATTTCTCGATAAATGAAATTTTCTACTCATCATTAGAGAAAACAGAATTTATTTAATTAGATTCTATTTAACACGGTAACACAAAAGTCCGTATAAGAAAACTATATTTCTTTTTTCTTTGTTCATTGCATTTTTAACACCTTTTTATATACCCTAAAAAAAATATAAGGTATATTCGTTTATCATTCTGCATTTTCAATATAAGCATAAAATGTTAAGTTTTCTCATAAATCAATTTTATCCAAAAAAAAAACAGAAACAGAATTTTTAGAATCTATTTCTTAGTACCGCTCAATCCAATTTGGTAGGGTATACACAAAGGTCGGATGGGTCTTTTTTCTATTTTTTTTTGGAATTTTGCACGCATCTAACACCATTCCCAGGGGTGTGGTAGGCAATGTGCTGGGTGATGCGGGGGTGCTATATGTAGGGTGATTCCTGTCGGGGTGAACTGTAATCACTTGCCAAAGCTGTCCCATGGTCTGTTTTTCCCTGTCGAGTGTGTGTGTGTGCGTGTTTGTGTGTGTGTGTCTCCTGTGTCTGGCCAAGCTGTTGCCGCCATCGGCGGTTTGATGTCGTTTGGGTTTTTTTTTTTTCGTATAGTTTTGTTTGTCGTTTATTATTTATCGATTGGCATTCGATTGGGCCAATGCCAAAAGCATGGCTCTGTCAGCAGATTTCTCTCCTTACCTTTTTTCATCCTTTTCTTTTTTTGCTTTTGTTACTGGTTTTTCCTTTTTATAGGTGGTTGGTTCAATAGATGGAAGGAATGGTTTGGTTTGGTTTGGAGAAAATAAATCTTTAAAAATGAATATTGGTAAAAAAGTTCTTTTTATAATCACAGAACGGAAGTAGAAAGAGTTTCAGAATGCTACTTGAAATAGGAATTGAAGCTAAACTAAAATCCTTTAAAGTTTTTAGATTAATCTTTTAATAAAAGAAAAATCTAAATAGATAGAATGAAAAGAAAAGACAAAATTGCAAGTTTTTAAATTGAAAAATTATAGTTAAAAGTCTTTGTTTTTATTTTTCAAAGAATTTGATAAATAATAATAAATTTGAAAAATGTTATGAAATAAAAATTAAGTATGAAAATATATTATAATATTACAAATATATAGAGAAACCATTATTTAAAGGACATTATTGACTCACCAAGTAAAACGATCAGTGTAAAATAGGATGAATGAATATATACATAGATCTGAATTCATTTCACTTGTTTTGGATAGATTATGGCAACATTTTTATATTGTTTTATTATCTTTTGTATATCAAAGTGTGACCCAAAACTCGGAACAACAACAACAGGCAAACATGAGCAACAGCCAACCACAACAAAAAACCAAATACAAACAAATCAAAAGTCCAAGAAAAACATCTGTTTGAATAGCAAACGCTATGAAAGAGAGAGAGAGAGAGAGAGAGGGAGAAAGAGAAAGATAGAAAGAGAGTGACACATAATGATCAAAAAGGCAAACAACTAAAATATTTGAGTTAAAGTTAACATATGGGACAAGACTTGAATCCCAAAGTATAAATGCAACAACAACAAGAACAACAAATGTATATGAAAAAATATGCATTATAATGTTATCCAAAAGGTGGAACATTGCTCATGTCGCACACCCATCAACTAGAACATCATCATCAACCACCAGGCCAACCATTCCAACATCCAATCATCCCATCATGGTGGCTGTTGGCATTTTTTTTTTCTTTTTTTCTTCACTGAATATTTTTGCTCGGGGGTTAAATATGAACAAAGAGAGAAAAGAAAATATAACAAATGACATTAACAATAATTACAGAGAATGAAGAAGAGGAAGCATAACGCGAGGATTACTTCAAATAAGACAATAACAATTATATATACTTGCAGTTGGTCATGACTTCAAATTAAGTTGTTAAGTTTTTTTCTTTGTTTTTTCTTAGTGCTCAGGATTAGAACAGGATATGACTACATCAAGTATGAAATTCATTCAACATTTTATTAAAATCTTTAAGGCATGTCCTTATTATATTAGAAACATCAAACTGAAACAAGTTTTTCAGTTTGATTCATTTATTTTCACAAACCTTTCAAAATCATTCAATATTAATTCATTTTTAATTTTGTTTTGACAATAATTGATTGATTGATAATTTGGGTGGGAAATTCTGACTGAAAGGTAAACTTCTATATTCGAATTGGAAATAAGTTGT
The DNA here is from genome assembly GCA_018903615.1 of Drosophila neocordata. Lineage (NCBI taxonomy): Eukaryota > Metazoa > Arthropoda > Insecta > Diptera > Drosophilidae > Drosophila > Drosophila neocordata. The sequence goes on from JAEIGI010000015.1 coordinate 2,137,462, forward strand.
GAAAGTATTTTGATTGATATGTGTATGTCAATCATTATAAAATCATTAAGCAAAACGATCTTTTAAAAATGTAACTTAATCTAGATTCTAGAATAACTCGAATATTTAAGAGGAAATTTAAGAAACAACCGAAACAAATCTCAAACGATATATTAGCAACTTTATATAGGAGAATCGAGCATTAATTTATTATAAATAATATCCTTTAATTGTTTATATAAAGAGTTTTATTTATTCTATAGAAATTATTATCATCTTTTTCTTTTCAGGTATGTAATGAATATTTGATATATATATATATATATAAACAATCATGATCTTCTGGTAAGAATAAACATAAGAAATTGCAAATCGAATGTGCCAAATTATTGGAAAAAATGAAATGTTTGATCAGTTCCAAGACTTTAAAATTCTTTTAAATAAAATTTAAAAAGGCACATAAGTTGTATTTTTTTCACATTAAAGAGAAACAAAGTATAAATTTAACTAATAAAAAACAATTTATTGTATGTAATTATTGGGACCATTTATGTATTTGTTGGATCTGGACTCAAAGTTTATATAGGATCAAAAAACAAATTTGGTTTCGTAGCATAAAAAATGAATATTAAATACTGCTTAGCTGTAGAAGAGTCGCAAAAGTCAACTCTCTCCTTAAATAATAACTTTCTTCAATTAAATATTAAACATTTGATTTAATTAACATAACACTAAAAGTGTTGTAAAACGGCTGTAAAGTTAAGAAACCAAATACATTTAACTGTTATTTGGTAAAATTAAGCAAAATACACTGCTAATATGATGGACTTTTGTCTTTAATATTGAAAATCTTTTTTCTATGTAAATATATATACATATATATCAATTGTAATCTTTTTTGGTGATATCCCTTTTAAAAGTCTAAGAATCCAAACATATCTGCAAAAATACTTTTAAATCTTTCAAAGAACACCTGTCTATCTGTGTATGTGTGTGTGTGTGTGTGTGAGTACAACAGACATTTGTTTGCAAATAATTCAAGTTTATTGTCAAAAGAGACAAAGGCACTTACTCAGAAAGCCAAAGAGAGACTGAGAGCAAAAGAGAGGGGTAGACAAGCCAAGTGCTTACCCACTGTGTGGGAGTCATAGAATTAAAGAGTTGACATTTTGTTCATGAAAACTCTTGCGGCATGAACTCGAATTAAAAATGTAAAATGAAAACCTCTTTGCATAAGTATGTGTAAAGTGTAAGTATATATATATATATATATATATATATATATATATATATATATATATATATATATATATATATATATATATATATATATATATATATATATACATATATATATGTATATACAGATTTTAAGAGAAACAAAACTCACTTAACTCCAAGTCTAGCAATTCTAGAGTCTTATGAAAATCATGACAACGCCCCTCCTGTTTTTATAGCTCTGTCTCTTTTTCTCTCTCTCTCTTCTTCTATTTACATCTCTCTCTCTCGCTCTCGACATTGCACTTGTCGCCGCAATAAATTTCTGTGTGGAAGTCTGAGTCTGTGGTTTATTTATGCCATCGTCTGCCTTATTTCCGCTTTTTAAATGCTTCTGCCTTCATCTACCACCTCTGTTGATGTTGCTGCTGATGCTGCTGCTGGTGCTGCTGGTGCTGCTGCTGTTGTCTGTCCTTCAATTCTGCTATTCCACCTTCCTTCCCCCCTAACACATACACATCCAATGGTCGCCCAAAAAGCAAAAAGCAACCAGCAAAATTTATTTTGTGCACTGCAATTTACTGGGACTTGAAAAGAGAAATTTTTGTATGGTTTTCGGTTAGGTCAGGTGTTGGAACGTTTTGAGGGCTGATGATCATGGTATTATACCCTTAATTGCGCCATGAATGTTTATGAATAACTACATATGTATGTATGTATGTATATGTATCGATTTAACCAGCTTGTCAATTGTCCAGAAACTTACCATGGAAACCCTAATCCCAAAGCTTTTGCTTACAATCAATTAAGATAAAAAAAAAACACTCACACATACACACACGAATGTATAGACCTTTAGTGTGTGTGTGTGACCTGATTGTGACTGATTTGCTGTGTGATTAATTGAAAGTGGTTAAATTGATAATGCAATTGCCCATAAGCTTTTCTAAGGTCAATGTCAAGGGTTGACCGCATATGTGTGGTGGACATGTGACCTGACCATATGCAAATTAGCTCCTAATTAGCATACCATAGCTGCCTGCAGGCTAATGAAGTTAAGAGAAATGAGAAAATTCATATCAGTTGCAGTTAATTGTTAACAAATTGGTAGCTTTCACCCACCACCCACCACCGAGCACCTCAAAATTCAACACCCAACATCATAGTGAAGTATTAAAAAAAAAAAAAACGAAGAAGAAACTTTGTTGCTAGCGTTAAAAGGAAAATGATTAATTGCATTTTTACTGCATGAAAGGAAACGGCAAAGACGTAAATAAAGCACAAAATTTATACCCTTCTTAGACTACTTGTTCAGATTTTTAGGGTGGTTTTTTTTCTTTCTGGCTTTTACTTTGCTCTTGATAAATTAAATTGAATTCTATGCCATGCCGCAAAGAGTGGCAGTGATGAAATCCGTTTAAACACAACTTTATATAACCTCCCCATAGTCAGGACTCAGATCATCCAGCACTTCTGCCACAGCGTCATCATCATCAGCATCATCAACATCACAATGAAAGTTTGTTTTCGTTGTTGTTCTTGTTGTTGTTATGGCATTCTCCCCTCCATCGTTTTGGTTTCCGTTTTATTAGGGGGGGTTTTGGATTACATTTCTGATTTTTAAGTTCCGTTTTATTTTTTTCACTTTTTTTTTAAGTTTTTCTTTTTGGTTTCAAACTTAACTTAAAAGTTAAAAAACTCAAGCTGAAATGTATTCAATAAAACTGATTACAAAATATATAAAAAGAATAGAAATAGAAATAAGAGTTTTCTTTCTCAATCAATAGATATAGCTTAAGTAGTCCGTCTGTGTGTCTGGTTCTTTGCAGCTTTTAGCAATTAATTGTTAATATATATGGATGAAAATTGGTGCGTAAGCTTATTATATATATAGGTAGAACAAGTTAAAGAATTGGTTAGATTGGACCACTATAGCCACTATAAGAAGAATCAATGCAAAAGTAAACTTAATTGTTAGAATAAACCAATAATAATACCGGTAAAAGTTTTTTTTTTTAAGACAAATTAACTAGTGAAATAAGAAAAATTTATATACATACATTTGTAAAGCTGTAATGCAATGTAAAGTTGTTATCGATTAACTAAAAAAGAAAACACAAGAAAGTTCTGCAAATTGGCAAACGGATGGACAGACATGCCCACATCAAATCAAGTCCAAACCAAGAATATGTATGCCACAATGATGATGATGACGATGAGTTTTCTTTAAAAGTTCTTTTCTGGGCACGTAGAGGCCAATCTGATTTTCCTATCCTTTTACCCAACAACTTTTCCTGCTCTCCCACTATGAATGTGTTTTCCCCATAAAGCTGTTGATTGTTGATTTTATCATGTGCTTTGACAGCTGTCCGTTTAATATTTTGTTGTTATAGTTGCATTATTATTTTTATCAATGATTGGGTATTGATTTATCATAGTTGAGTTGAAGTTGAGTTAAAGAAATTCATTTAAAGTAAAGATTTATGAATTAGAAAAATGTACATTTCTTCGACGAATGTCTACAGTTCTTGACAAATGTTTGTATAATTTGTGATTTACTTTATATATAATCATTAGCGGCGACTATATCGTTACAATTGAGAATTTTTCATTTCCTGCAATTTCCTCTCAACTGCTGCCAGGTGTTGCTTTATTGTTCATTAATGCCCCCATTGTGCAATGGAAAATTGCGTTTTCCCCGACTGCCAATATTTCCGCTACAGACAAATGAGTAGTTCGATAGCAAAGGAAATAGGATAGGATGTAGCCCCAGGAATGTAAATGGGAGTAGGGAGTGAATACCTCTTGAATAGGCAATGGTTTGTGGGTGAGAATGTGTTAAAATCGATCGATGATTGGACGATGGTTTAACTCCTTACTTATGAACTCTGTCTCTCGTTTCTGTCATTAAAAGCCAACATTAACTTAACCCTAGACCACTCGAGCCGACTGTCTACCTAGTTACCTATCTTCCATTCTCTCTCTCTCTCTGTCTTGCAGTATGTCAAAGCTAATTTTCCATGCCATTACATGCAGTTTTCATTGCCAACATGTTATCTTTTGGGCGGTGTCCTTTTACTTCTTTAATTACATCAGTGACGCTTGATTTAACCACTGCGGATGGACATGGAACAGTCCATACAGCCAGAGAAAAAGAGAAAAAGAGAGAGAGAGAGAGAAAGAGAGTGAATGAAAAAGTAAATGGGAATATATATTAGGCATAATAAAAAACTTCCTAACACGGAAATCAATGAAAGATGTTAAAAGAGATGAAAAGAGAAGAAAAGGTAAATGAACTAAGTGGAATGTCAGAAATAAAGAAAATCTAAAGTCAATATATAGAGAGATGTATACTAGATGGAAATTATGGTTAATTTTAAGTTGACCAAGGAAACATCAAGCAAATGAAAAGTAAATAAACATTTACAAAGAAAAATTTCACAGTGAATAAATGATGAAAGAAGCTGGCAACGCTGTTACAAAGAAAGAAAAAATCTATGAAAAATTTATAAGAAAACTAAAAATGTGGAAAAATATAGAAAAAAAAAAAACTTAATATCAAGATGTATACATTTATCCATCCTTCCATTTATCCATCCATACATTCATTCATCTCCGTCAGTTCTTCATGAATAGTAGACAAAAAATATGAGCAGAAACGAATTTGGTGGTTGGAGAACACCCGGAAGCTGGGCAACAACAGCAACAAGCTACCAAAAAAAAAAAAAAAAAAAAAGGAAGAACAGGATAAAAAAAAAAAAAAAAATTGAACCACAGAGGCAGACTTTTCTTCTACAATTTTTTTTTTTTTTTTTAGTTGGTAGACGACAAAGAAAGCGCCAAAGAAAAATCTACCAAAATTGGATACCAACAAACAAACCAACCATAAACAACAACAACAACAGGAGAATAATGGAAAATCAATATATTTCGGCAGATACACACACGTACACACACCCACACAGACTAAGGACTTCCTTTTTAGCCAACTGCCGGCAACTTTCGGTTATGTTGTGTATACGCAATGTGTGGCAGACTAAACAAAAGCGAAAGAGAGAAAGAGAGAGAAAGTGCAGAGCAAACGAAAGAGAGAATCCAAGTGTGCGAGTGCGAGTGAGAGCGAGAGAGAGGGATTGAGAGAATGTGCGCAGAATATGCCTATTGGGCATAATGTTGCCGGAATTTTGAATTTCAATTTGAATGCCTGTTGTTGTTGTTGCTCCTCTTTGTGTTACAACAAAACAACAAAACCAACAACTGGCAACAAAGGAGAAAAAAAAATTGCAGTTATTTTTTGTTATTGTTTTTGTTTTTCGCTTTCCTGAGTAATATCGGCCAATTTTTAACCATTGATGTTTTATTTTTGACCCACTGGATAAATGATTTTCGGAATTTTTTATTTTACAAAAAATAAATATATATAGGAATGTGTGCTGTACCATATTATATTTTCCATTCGATTTTTCTGTTTTTTTTTTTTTGGAATTTTTTAAAATGTGAAAGATAGAAGAGGCATTGTTTGTGTAAATGCCACAAACAAAATAAGTTAAGAATTTCAAAAGAATTTGTGCTGCCATTGCAAGAAAGTTTACTTTGGTAACTCTGCAAACCCTAACACAATGATGATGATGTTGTTGTTGTTGATGATGATGATGATGTGTTGGGGTTTGGGTGTGTAGTTCTACTTTAATAATTTGATATTTAATATGTATGTATGTGTATATGAAACACACCCAAATATGTTTTCATATAGAGAAAGTTTTACACTGTCTCTGAGATTTCTTGCATAGATTATTAGGCTCAAAATAGCAAGAGTGACAGATAAATGAAAAGAAGAGACATTTATTTCAATTTGTATCCCAAAGGGATATAACTTTTTATATCTATATACAGATATGTATGTTTATATTCACAACACAGAATAAAAACGAGTGGTCTAATGAAATAAATCAATATTTCATATTAAATATGTAATATATAAAATTGTGTTTATTTTTTTTATAAATCCAAACATTTCTAGTTACTACAACTCAATCGTAATTTTTTTCGAATGTTTTATATTATTCGGAGCAAAAATTTTTTATTTATTAACAATTATTGTCTGGCAGATTCAGTGATCGTTGATAATTATGTTCGTTCTCTTCGGCGAATTATTTGTGAATGATTTAACATAACATAAGATTGACAGAATGTTATATATTACTTAACATAAACTGTTAGTCGTAGGTCAACGTTGCCATTTTTCATATATTTCAACAATCGTCTTATAAGAAATTTTAATCGTGTAATCATTTAGCTTTTTTTAAGGTTGTTATTAAAAATTTAATAAATTTTACTATTTTATCAATAATTTTGCTTGTTATTTTACAAATTTTTATAAAAAAAAATATAAAAGTAAATGCTCTAATATTTGACAGATTTATATTTATATTTAAAAACTAAATTCTGAAATTTGTTATTCGATTTTTATCTATATAATTAATAAGCAATGTGCTCTAATCCTTCATTTTTTGCTAGTAAAAAAAACAAATTCAATTTAATCTACTAAAACAATAAAAAAGTAAAATATTTGTAGGAAAAACGGGAAGCCGTTTTTAAAATATAATTAAATTAAAGATTTATATTAAAATTAAAAGTTTAAAAACTTGGAAAAATTGTACACAACTCTCAAAAACTGACAAATACAAAATTTATGAAATTTGATACTCTACAAAATGGGAACTTACCACCATCTATACATTTTGGCTTTCTCTTTTAAATATTATTAAATGTTATTTTGAATTCTTTTTTTTTTTTTTTTTTGTTTAATACAACTTTATTTTCAATTTCAATTGTCAAAAACTGACTAAAATTATAAAATGAAATTATTTTTTATCCTCTTGCCACACCTCCTGCTAAAAGTATTTCATATTTTACATATTTTTCGTATTCTGTTTCTCGAATGACAAAAAAAAAACAAATTTTCCCTTGTTCTCTTTAATTTAATTTGCATTTGTTGCTGAAAGCAAAGGGTGTCCTTGAAAGGATACACACACATTCGTACATATATATATATATATATAAATGTGTGGGCGGGTAGTACAGGTGGTGGCATACAGCTATCGGCCATTTTTGTTTTGTCTTCTTCTTATTATGTTCTGTTTTACTGTTTCTTCTATCTCTTCCTTTTCATGCAACAGAGGCGACAACAATATGATAAAGCAAATGTCAAAAAAGAAAAAAAAACGGCTATAAGAACGTGAAGGGATTTGTAGAGAAATTTGCTCACATAGTTTTGCCATTTTAATTGCATTTTCAGATGCAAGAAAATGAAGGAATTAAGGGGAAAAAAGGGACAGAGGAAAGGAAATACTTTGCAAAGTTGCCAGTGTGCTGCCTGCTCATTGAACCTGCTAATATTCTTATACAGTTTTTGCAGATGCAAATGTCGCATTGGTAGGCAACAGCGACAGCAGTTACTTAGCCAACCAGCCCTAGATCTGCTTTTGGCCTAATCCTCCTGCAGATGCCTGCAGATGTTAATTAATTTGAATTTCAAAGCAAGCAATTTGAATTACAAAAGTCTCCTTACCTTTCCAACAGATGAGAAGAGGCGCTCCCATGGATACCCAACAACTGACAAAACTTATACCTCACTCTCTCATTGTCTTTACTTTTCTTCTTTCGCGCTCTTTGTTTCTCTGTTTCCCACTATTTACTGTCAAATAGGAAATGCTTGGCATTGCTCTGCCTTAAAGACAATGGGAATATATATACATATATACACCAAAAATCTTGCATCATTCATGAAAAATGTCTAAATATGTAGCAACTAACTAAGTACAATGATGAGGGGAAGGGAAATATGTATTGTTCAAAATTAAAAAGTGAAGTAATCAACATTAATGCTTGTTTTTTATTTATCTAAATATCTGTATATAACCGATTAAAATAATTTATGTAATATGTAAATGGAATGAATTGAAGGATTGAAAATCTTAGCAACCTCAATAATTAAACCATAGATATTTATAAACCTAAAACAATTATGTATATAAACAAAAAATTGTTATAATTGGATAAAAATAATAATTACCAAGAATTACTTTAACAAAAAAGAGTTGGCAGACAGTAAGAAAAGAATTTCTAGAACTTTTTTATAAACTACTTTGTGGTCTTTCATAAAGGTTTATCTACAGATATCAGTTAAAAGTTAAGATATATAGGTAAATCGATATGCATATTTCAATTGCTAAACATTATTCATAGGCATTTGAACTACTTTTTCTTTCATTTTTTTTTATATTCGAAGTCCTTTTTGATTCATTGAAATTCTAGTTAACCAAACGGTAACTGCAAAGTGGAGTGGAATTAACTAAGGTTCCCATTTGGTGTCAGGTGTGAAATATTGTGTCTATTGAATGCGGATGTACACATAGAATAGAGAAAAGAAATAATAATTGAGAAAAAGTGGGTGATGGATGTCAAGTCAGGACAGTCAGGACAGGCGGGCCAGGCCAGGCCATGTCAGGGCAGGCAAACATCGTTTGGTTCAACAAACTTCAATTAATGGCGTACGGCAAATTTCTATGTTGTTGTTGCTTTTGGCTCCTGGTTTTGCTGATGATGTTGTTGTTGTTGGCGTCGCTGATGTTGTTTGTTTGTTTGTATGGCAAACTAAAAACTTGCGACACTTTCAAGTGTTGACGCTTTATAACGAGCAACAGCAGCTTTTTTTCCCCCACTCCTCTCCTCCGCATTTTCCATTCACGAAAAACCCTAAACTATAAACGCAACTCACAATGAAAAGGCACCAGCGTTAAGAAGGAGAGTGGAGGGGATGTGGGCCAACTACTCCACCACTGCAACGGTTCTTTTTTTTTTCTTGTACCTGTTTTTTTATTTATAGGTAAAGGCACTCGACTCTTTAGTTTAGTTTCATTTTGTGTGTGTGTGTGTGTTTGTGTGTCTGTGTGTATGTGTTTGGCTGCGTTTTTGTTCATTTCTTTTGGCATCCATTTTGTTTTTCATGCCTGCCCTCCTTTTTGTTCTTGTTTTTATTTGTAAATATTTAGTATAGTTAAAATGTTGCGTTTTATAAACTATGAATGTAGAATAGGAAAAGGAGTTTAAAAAGGAATTTGGGCGTGGCTGTTGGCGGCTATGGAAATTGCCTTTCAATTTCGGTTACGATTTTATAGCCTACTTTTATGGGCTATCCATATCAAAATGCAAACTGTACTAAAACTGTTTTGTATTTTGTTTTAAAATTGATTTATATTTCAATATTAATTGATTTAAAAACATTTTTTAATACTTTGTGGTCAACATTTGAGAATTAATTTTCCCTAATGCTAAGTAAATAGCAAAATTTTTTATATCGTTTCGAATATATTGTTAGTTTTGATCATTTTAATCACATATTCACGTTCTAAAATCATTTTCCAAACCGTTTTCCTGTGGATTTTCTTTCCATTTGTTCATATATATTTTGCGTATAGCATTTTATTAAAAACAATTCTATTAAATTTTCTTATTAAATCTATTCAAAACCTTATTTTATATGAAATGATGTTGCTTGTTTTTGTTAGTCAAGTCAATAATAGGGAAATCCGCTTAAAGTTGAGTTCTTTCTTTTTTTTTTGTTTTTGCTAGAGAGAGAGAGAGACAAGCAGTTTTTGTAAAGGATTAACTTTTGCTTGAATTCTGCCTCATTTCAACAGTCAACATTGCCAATGAAAAGAAATTGTCGACTGTCAACTGGTCGTAGCATAAGGGCTTAAACTGTGGAAAGGGGGAATGATATGAAGTAGCTTTAGCTGGGTCACATATATCACGACCCAAAAAGAAGAAAAAACCAAACAAAATCTACAGAATGTTCTGTATGTTTGCCTGATGCAAAAATACTCTCAATCTTACAGAATAAAAAAGTATATTCAGATTTCAAAATTGTCTTTAACTTATACATTGTATATAAAAATATATTTAGTTTTTATTTGGAATTTGTGTTATAAACCAAAAGCTTTTCATATTCTCTTTCTTACAAACCCATTTTACAGGGTATCCACAAGTCAACGTTACTAACTAAATGTACAGAGTTTTTAATTACAAGAGTTGACATACATTTTTTTGGCGAAGCCATTAAAAACTTGCGCTTGCTGGCATTTTTCCGTCTCCCGTCACCATTTCCGTCAGTCTTCGTTCAGTTTTCCGTTCAATTAACAGAGTATGCACAGCTTAAACATTTTTTTACACCCTTTAACCATTAAAATGCTAAAAGAGCATTTTAAAGCTATCAATTTACATATATATATAGATATATATATATAGTCAGTATATCAATTCACTTTGCTTCAGTTTTTTAATGGACTCCAATAAAACGAAAATATTTCTAAGGGATAGGATATCAGGAAGTCGGTTTTTATTAATTAAAACTTGCAGATGCTCACATTTAATGAATGATAATTTTGGGGCTAAGATGTGTTTAACCCGTCACCGAATAAACATTGCATAATCGGTCTTAAAGAAAGCCAAAATGTCAAAGGCCAAAACAAAAAAAAAATACATTGGCAATTAAGGTTAATGCCATTTCATTTGCATTAATCATAAACAGAAAAAAAGATGCTGGGCATATATTAAATATATATTATCAAACCAATAACAAACCAAAAAAAAAAAAAAAAAAAAACCAAGCTGGAATCATCTGAATCTTATTTCACTAATAAACTGGTTTAATTCCAAAATCACACGTTAATGAGCCATGTGTATTTTATATATTATACTATATCCAGTTCGATTGATCAAAATAAAAAAAAGAAACACAACGGTAAATTGTTTCTTAAATCTTACCTTGTTTTTTTTATATATTTAGTGGAATCAAATAGCACTATTAGTGAGACATTTCCTTTTCAAAGCTAATTTTCAAGTCGACTATATAATAGTTGTATAACAGTTTGTCTAACATTTTATTCAACTGTGTTTTACCAACACTCGAATTATAAGAGATGCCACCATTGTCTTTTTATTGTATTATCTAACACTTTTCACTATTTTCATTCAATTTATGCTAAAAAGTAATTTGTTATTTTTTTTTTATTAATTTATATTTCATAGTACCACATTAAAACATAAAAATAAACTTTAATTTTAAACAACAAAGTGTTTGGTGTTAAATCCAAACATGCTTGCCGCGCCACTGGCGGTGGTGCCCCTTAGTCAGTCCTTTTGCCACGCATCGTTGGGCAACAAAACAACAACAAACAGGCTAGCAACAGGAAAAGAAGCAGGGAGGGTAAAAGGTTAAGATATAGGAGCATTGACTGAGAGGGGTGGGGGGGGCAAGGAGAGAAGCAACTTTGTTGCAAATTTATTTATGATTCCAAAGAGAAGACGGAGACAATGGGCGCGTTTTTAAATTGCCTGCATCCACTCCCACCTTTTTCCCCTTTGCACTCTTTCTCACACATTGTATTTTATATTGATTTTTGTTGCTGTTGTTGTTATGTAAATTATTATACAAACACATACATACACAATACACACATAAGGTGGCATCTCTTCTCTATGTACATGCAAGACATACTTATATCTAAAATTTTGGAAATAGAAGAATTATAAAGACACAATCTTTGCCAACTTATTATATGTATGTAGATTTATTTACTTGATCAAAAACAGCGGCGATCCTTTGTGGTTTTAAGTTGACCTAACTTAAGGCAATAAATATTATACATAGATTAAGTTTCATATGGATAACCTCTCTTCTAAAAAAATGAACTAGTTCAATTTTGCATAAATTTATCTAAATTAATTCCAAACAAAAAAAAAGAGAACGAACGCCAGTTTTAAAATACTTTATTTACTAGTCTCTGCTATATGTATATAAAAAAATAAGGAAAAACCATCGTCAATATTTCCCATGACTTTTACCATTTTCACTGAAGCTGATTGAGTGGAGATGGAATTGTTGGTGACAGTGAGAGAAAAAGTGAGACAACAGCAGAGACAGATTGTGTGGATGCATTACAATAAATTGATACTAGCTGAATATGCGACAGATCTGTCAATTTATATCAAACCTATGCCCCCATTGGGGGTAAAAACAATATGTACATATATGTGTGTGTTTCACACAATCTCACTTACGTATGTATGTATATAGTTCTATATGCATTTGAACTCGTTGTCACGCACCTAACCTCAATCTCCGCCATTTGTCTTTAGACTCTTTGTATGTACATAAACATATATGGCCATTTGTCACTACTTACAAAATGTTTACTCTCTCCATGGCAGCCAATAAAATTCTCCTACTTTCTGCGAAAGTTTTTCCCACACATACATACGTCGACACTTAGTTGTCAACACCATGGAAAAGTTTTATTGGAAAATTGCCTACCCAAAGAACGATCCTTAAGTGTATTATCGTGTTTATCCTTTCTGTGGTAAAAGGAAAGATGTATTCCATTACTTAGTTATGGTATGGCCAAATTTTCGGCGAAAAAAGATAGTGTGGTGTGTATAGTGTTGCATTATTACTGCGAAGGTGCACATAACCTAATGTGTAGCTGCATAAAGAACTACTTCATTCCAAATTCTATGGCAAACCACACCTCTATAACGCTAGAACTAATTGAGAATTACAACTTTACAAAATGAAAGAATGAACAATGCCAGAGTCAACCTTTGTTTAGTTTATCCGTTATCGAACTTTTGTATGCATACTATAACTAAATATTGTCTAAAACTGTAATAGAATAATAGCGTAGTATGAAATTATTGAAATATGTTTTCGCTTAACATATTGTGCAGGATAAAGTTATATCTCATATATCATCAAAACACATCAAACACAGCTTTATCAAAATACTTTTGTCCACTTTTGTTTATATATAATAATATCAGCCACTTGGCCTTCCGTAATGAGACCTTACCATTTCAGGAGTCAACTGTTCTAGTCAATAATATTTACATATGTAAATGTATTTATGATATATGTATATACATATGTATATGTATGTCAGTATGAGACTAAATCTCTCAATGGCATTGGGGGAGAGGGACTTACTTGGTCTGAATATGTATATGAATGTCCATATGTCTTAGAGCCGGAGTCGGAGGGGGAAGGATGAATTTCAATTTAAGCTTCCTGTTGTCATTTGTTGTATGTTGAATGTCTTTAAAGTAATTGTTGTTGTTGCCATTTTCTTATGTGTGCGTGCGGTGATGATTTTAATGATGTTTAATCATGATGATGATGTTGATAAACTGATAACTAGCCCCCTGTTATGACAACAGCAATAACAACGAAATAAACAAAACAACAATTCTAGTCACGCACACAACAAATGCCCCTCCAAAAGCGACAAAGAAAGAAAGAGAGAGAGAGAGAGATAGAGAGCGAGCAAGAGCGAAAGAGCAATAGCTAAAGAGAAAGGAAGAAAGAGGTACAAACATATTGAAAGAGACAGACAGAGGGAACAAAACAAAGAGAGAAATAAAACATTCGTCGCTTAACTACACTAAGCTTAGCTCAGTCTAAGCTCAGCGCTTGCCTTCAGCTCAATTGAGGTAAGGAATGCCAAAAAAAAAAAAAAAAAAAAAAAAAAAATGTTGGAAAGGGTGGGGATATTGTAACCAAATCCCTACTTTCAAATACGATGTTGGCTTTGAGATACCCTATACAAAGTTGAATTACAATAAATAGTTATGGCTCAATGACTTTCAATTGAAGGTTCGACTCAAGATAAAAATATTTCAGTTATTGTTTGTTTGTATATTACACTTTAAATATATCTGTATGTTATATGTATGTATGTATGTATATGTTCCAATACACACAAAGTATACAATGAGTATAGGGTATAACAACAAGAAATGTAAAAAAAAATAACAACGTGCAATGCATGCCAAAGACAAAGACACAAACAACACACAAACAGAAAAGCAAAAAAATAAAAAAAAAAGAAAAAAACTTAACTGCAACAACAAGAAATGAACATAAATTAATGGCACACCTCACATTGGGACCAAAACGTTAAAAAAAAAAAAAAAGAAATGTTGCATTACTAAAAAATATTTGTAATCGATTTTATTGCTGATTTACTAATCAGATATACGTATGTAAATGATGCATTTAAGTACTATTGATCTTATTATATGAATTTGATAAAAGGTTTCTTTCTTTATTCACTTTCGTCCCACTGTACAACTGTGGCATATGACTATAAGTGAGTTAGCGAATGGTTGCCCCAAGCTCAAGCAGACACGCAATGCACAAAGCACATGACCAAGGGACCAACGGACCAACCATTCAACAGACCGACAGACATACAGAGGAGAAGGTCTCCACCTAACTTACTCACTTATTTATTATTGCTGTTGTTGCTGTTGCTGTTATTATTCGCTTCGTCATTTGGCATGTATGCAGCAATCCCAACCGCCAACTTTTCACACTTCAACACAGTCAACACTAGCAATAATAACCACTGCAACTGCAATTGGAACTACTGTATGTCTGTCTATCTGTCTGTCTGTCCCTCTGTCCATCTGTCTTTGTCTTATGTGTCCGTTGACTGTCAGGCCCAAGCACTTTATGCTAATTGCACATTTGCCTTTTGGTCAGGTAATAGGAAACATAACAGTTGTCCTAACTCGAACCCCAGCAAAGCAAGTCAATGAATGGGAGGGGATAATGGCTATTAGGAAGTCAAAGCGGAAAATGACAAACATTCACACACACTCACATATATTTAAATGTTTTAGTTTATATGGACTTTTATACATATATCTGAAATATAAGTTTTTTACACACAAATTACAGCAATTAATCTTTCACCTTCAGAATAAACGATATCAGACCTTGATATGTAAATTTTTAGTTGCATATGCATATATATATAATATATATATATGATAATCCGGAAAAATTCATCACAAATTGTCCAATCATTATAAACTTAGTTTAGTTAATAATTAGACGAAATAAACTTAGAGTTAAGTTTTCCGCAAGAACCTAAAATATCTTTTCAAAAAAGAGCATTAATATTATGCCCTAAATTCAATTTTGTGATATTTCTTTTTACATCTTATCTGAGATGAATAAAAAGATATATACATAAGTGAACTAATGCCATCTAACTCAATCTCATTTCCCTATTGCTACCTTCAGGTTACAAAGGTAAATACAAGGCATTTTAAAATCAAATAACAAACATATCCTATACACATTATAGGATCGTGAATCTTTTAACATTTATATTTGTCAATTATACACTTTAAATCACAAAATTAGATTACTAGCATTTAAAAATTGAATGCATATATGTATGTACATATATAGATATATAGACGTAATCATATATCAATGTATGTATGATTTCATATATATCTATATATGTATGTATATACTGTGACTTTTCTCTCCAGAGGGCGGATTAGACCTACATACATACATACATACATACATACGTATGCATATACATACATAGCTAAAAAAGTAGTTCCAGCGAGAAAAGGAATGTAGATGTGTATGAAAAAGAAATAAATAGATACATTTTTCTACCTTCTCCTACTGCTTTCTCATTCTATGTGCCTCTTGTAATAACAGCTGGCCCATTTTTGTACCCTTTCAATAAAAAGTATATCCATTTAGCAACTGATGTAAGAAATCATCTTAAATTATACAAAAATAATATATCCTAATTGAGTACAATATACATATACATAGATATTGCACGGCTTTTACATATATATATTTCATAAAGTATAAAAACAAAGGGTATTACAATTTGTTACTTTAGTTGTAACATGTTCATCTTAATGGTTGTTGGCTGACTGACTGACTGACTGGCGCTTCGTGGTCCAACTCCTTGGCATTGTCTTGCACTTGGTTTTCTTCATAGAATGAGCCACCTGAGATGACGTTGAACTCGTCTCCATATCTTCTTCTTCTTTTTTTTCTACCTCTCTGCGCTAGCTCTCCCCGAGCATAACTCCCCCTACCACCCAACCATTCAAATTGTCTGTCAAAATGTGAGCAAATAAACCCATTCAGCATTGTGATGGCGCTCTGCTATATATATATATATATATATATATATATATATATATATTTGTATGTATAGAACCGGAGTAAAACAAGATATATACATATATAGACTCGAGAGAGGAGAGGGAGGCGGGTCATTGCGTTTTCCTGACTTGACTGGACACGGACATAAACTTGGCATATGCTGCGCTTAATTATTTAAATGATTTTTGTTTTTATGTTGTTGTTGTTGTTGTTGCGTTGTTGCTACTGCTTGTATTGTATATTTACTCAACTCTCTTAAAATGTTTGCTTGTTTGCTCATTTTGTTTACTTTGTTGTTTGCTTTGACCGTTCCGTTGTTTGTTGTCTGCAGCAAAAAAAAACAAAACAAAAAAAACGTAAAAAAAAATTAAAATACACAAAAAAAATTTTAAGTTCGCATTTCTCGCTCATGGCCAAATGAAAATGGCAAATAATTAAACAAAATGTCTGACACATGACTTGAAAATTAGTAAATGGTTAAAAAAAAAAAAAAAAACAATCTTTTTAATTAATGAGAATAAATCTTTCTGTATTATAACTGCAAGAGTTTCAAATGAATTCATTTGTTGAAGTTATCAAAGTACATAAATATAAAAACAGATGATAAAAGTGGTTAATAATCGATTTACATACATAGATTAACTCCATTCTATTTTATAAACAAATTTAGATATTGCTAAACGATTCTATATAATGATTTTTAAAAAGGAACCCAACCCAATTTCAACAATTTTGTTAATTATTAATATATGCACTCGACCTCCTTCGTTATTTCTAACTGAAGGTTAGCAGGTTTTGATTGATATATATATACTTGATATGTATGTTTGTATATAGCTATCGCTTTATACTGACTTTTTGTTGATAATTATTATTAGCTTTTGGCAAAAGTCAAAAGTTGCTAAATCGTTCGCTTAGTTAATGTTTATGGCTTTTGTTTTTATTTTTGTTTTTTGTGTTTGTTTTATGTCACTTTTTGAGTGAATTTGCGACAAAAACGTGTCGATTAACACAATTCAGGGTATATTATAGACATACATAAATAATATATAATATCTCTATACTATATATTTAATTTATATTTATAATTTGTAAATTGAGCTCTCAACGAAACTAAACCGCAACGAATAGTGCATAGTGGGGCGAAAAGTTAATTGCATAATATGAGCAAATAGACTAACTGACTGAATGACTGACTAAATGACTGACTCACTGGCACACTCTTATCCGCTTAATATCATTATCAATATCAGGCTAATGATAATTAGCGCAGCAGCTAATAACTGAAGGGGCCAAAACCATTGAGCATCATGTAATGCAGCTCGCTACGAACCGAAAATGAAATCAAAAATAAAAAATAAAAATAAAAAAACCGAATCCGAAATAGAGAAATATATCCAAAACGTTCAATTATGCAACAGAGCGAATGGTGGGGCAATGTGGGGAAAAAAATATAAAGTAAAGTGGAGTGAAGTGAAGTGGCTCGAACAACACTATTTTTCTTTCACTCGCCCTGTTTCTGTTTCTCTTTCTCTTGCTCTCCCTCTCTCTCTCTCTCTCTCTCTCTTTTTCTCTTTGGTATAATAAAGCGAAAGTGGCGCGCCAAATTGCAATTGAAATTTTTTCCATGGCAAAAAAAAGTTGTTACAGAAAAATGTTGTGAAAATAAAACGAAATGAATAATTGATTAAGAAAAAAAGTGGCCAACACTTAAGCAACGACTTTGAAATACTCTATACCAGCTACAGTGGATATATAAACTATATATATTATTAACAAATCACTTTAATATGTGACTTTTATGCAAATCTTAGAAAAATAAATAAGAAAATAGTCAGTAAATAATCTAGACATATACATAAACATATATATTTATCTGGTTATTAATTATTTTCATTAGTTTTAAGAAACTCTTTTGTAGGGTATACAAAGCTAAATGACGACACCATCTTTAGGTGGAGTAGGCTATTTCCATTAACAAAGCCGTTAAGAAGACCGGGGGTGGTGGTGGTGGAATAAAAACAGGTTGCACAAATCTAAAAATGTGGCAACAAATGTGTGAGTTGAGGCACAAAAATGTACATATGTACATACACATGTACATCAATCAGACATTTGTTATAACCTCGCATTATGTACACCATCTGTATGAGAAGAATTTCTATAACTTTCTACGTTCATCGTTGAATAAATTTATATTACTTAAATTAGAATTGAAATTTTAAAACTACCGATATAAGAACATCAACAGAGCTGATAAATTGTATTGCTTTTTATCGGTAACCATATTATTATGCTTCAATCAAGAAGTCTTTGACATTGACTAGAAATTTCTCTATAAATACGACGAATCTGACATCAAAATAACATTCATTTGTTTGCCTCTGGTGGGTAAACATCTAAAATCTTTTATATATCCTTTTTTTTTTTTGTTATTTTCCTTATTTAATTGACATGGGATAGTCAATATCTCGATCTAGAGTTTTCTTTGTTTTATATTCGAATTAATTTTTATTAATTTCGCTTTTTTTTATCAAGTTAGTTTTATTAGACAATATTCATTCTTCCATCCATTTGCAAGGGTTTTTTCTTCTGTCAGCTACATAAACTACGAAATAGAGTACGTATGACGGTTGTTCACTATTTTTGATTGTTACATATATATATATATATATATACAGTTTCTTTTAATTGTATTTTCTCTTAAAGTTGAAAACTTATTACCGACTAAACAATTTTTATGTTTATATGTTTTGCCAACATTGCAGAAAATATTATGTATACGCCCAGTACTTCATTTTGAACTACTTTGCCGTCAATATAATTTTTTTAAGTTTTATAAATTATTTAATGAGCATTAGAATCATGGCAAGGTATACAAAGTTCGACATGAGAAAGGGTTTTTGTTTTTGTTAGATTTCTACTTTGTGTAAAATATATTTTTTATATGAGTCTCTGGCTCTGTTTGCCCTTTTTTTAACACTTGGAAAATTTGATGGTTGTTGCGGAATTTTCACTGCCGTCTGGCCATTTCCTGCCATGCCCGCCTGCCTTCACGCCCACATTCCGCCCATCTGTGGTCTACTTTATTAAAATTGTTGCTCACGTATGGCACGTTTGTCATATATGCATACACATACATACATATGTAACTATTCCCGTGCATGTGTAGGCAACTAACTACATAGAACCTATGTAAGTATGTATGTAGATACATAAATACATACATATGTACATATATGCAAATAATTCAATTTTATAAATGAAACTATAGGTATGCACTTGATATCTATATCGGTCGTTGGTTGTTTTTGTTTTTTTATAAGTGTGATTGGCTTTGCCATACTAAAAACTATTTCCTTGATAAATTGGAAAAATTTATCAAGTACCTTAAAATATTAAAGGAAATTTTGAATATTTTCTTTCTGTTTAAATACCATATTTTAAAAATAAAATAGAATTAAAAAAAAAAACATAAAACTATCAACGGGTATTTAATCCTGATCAGAAATAGTTTATACTTTATAAAATTAAAGAAACACCTGAGCATTTTTTTTTGTATGCCCATTGCAACGGGTTCTAGTTCTAGGTTCCTTTTGGTTTCTGTTGAGCGTAGCTTAAAAATAAACAGTTTTAACTGATCTACTCATTGTTTTTGTTCAGTTCCTTGTATTTTTCTAATATACTTTCTTTTTCTGCTCCAGTGATTTGTTTTATCTGTATCATAACTGTAAAACAGTGTTTCGGAATGGTTATACATTTTTATATCGATATATCATAAAACTATAAATACAATTAAAGCTTGATAAATTATTGTATAAACATAAATTCAGAAATTATTAGGGTTGGGCATAGTAATTGAAAAAAAGAAAAACAAAGTTACTAACCTAAAATACTATTATATAATTGAATTTCGTAATTACTTAAAGATATTAAATATTCGTTTTGTTTCCGTAACGGTTATTGGAATTTATTTGTTTTTCATTTGCCTATTAAATTTTATTATTAAGTAAAAGTACAAACATGCAATCGCAGAGTACTAAACCTCTAAGAATTAATACTAAAAATAATTATTTTACGCATTTTCATGATATTGACCTAAAATAAAAACGATAACTACGATAAGATGCTCTTTCGATTGTACAGCAAAAGCACTATTGTCAAATAATGTTCGGGTGAGCACGATAGAAATGCCGTTAGGGTATGCTTTTTGATATACTGTACACTGCCCAAAACTAAAAGAGCACAATTTTGAATGTTATTGGCACAAGCCGTGCTCTCACAATCGGCAAGGTTTACGAGAGAACTATATAAATACAGGTCCTCCACATAAAATATGATAGCGTAATCTAGGTTTTCCTGTTGTTCATTGTCGAATGTGCTGCTTGTCTCAATCGGGGCAAAATTCGATTATTTGTAATTTTTGACAGTGCAGAGTACAAAAAAACGCATGCATTATGCATTCTCATTTTTATTCTTTCTCTCTTTGTTCATTAGCAGAATATATGTACTTGTGCTCACTTCGAAATACTGTGAGCAACTGATTTAATTCTTACGGTCTCTAAAAAAAATATTTTACGATCAGCTCATCGGCAAACGTTCGGCTTGTCTGTTTAAGATTTACCGATTCTGTTCGTTTCCAGTGGGGATGCAAACTTTACCTAGGTAGACGATTGTCATTTGGCGCTGTTTGCCAACTGTAATGCTTGCCTGCATTTCCGTACGTTTTGTGGGATAAATTTTAATCCTTTAATGTGACAGTGGCAATGGAAACCTGGCTGTGGTGTGGATGAGTAGCGACGAGGGAGGTAGATTCGTTTTGCCCTTTTTCCTATTTTTTTTTTATCATTTTTTATGGCTGTTGGCGGCAAGGACTGAAAGCCATGAGCCATTGTTTGCGGTGTTAATATTTGGCGTCTGGCACCAACCAACTTTACAGGCAACAGAAGTTGCAGGTGCAAAGGACAATAATAACTTCAGAGTCATTATTCCCATTGACATTGCCATTTGGCCGGCCATTTGTTTATTGCCACTTGGTTTTACCGTTCGTTTGGTTATGTCATTACAGTTATTATATATTTTTATCTCATCTCATTGCAGCATGTTCACTGCGCTGATCTAGCCATTAGTATACCCAATAATCCTGGATTGGATGACGGTGCGTCATATCGCTTAGACTACAGTCCTCCATTTGGATATCCAGAACCAAATACAACAATTGCTTCACGAGATATTGGCGATGAGATACAATTTTCGCGTGCGTTACCCGGCACCAAATACAACTTTTGGCTATATTATACAAATGTCACGCATCATGATTGGCTCACATGGACGGTGACCATAACAACGGGTAACTATCTGTTTAATTTATATAGTAAATGGTAATTCATTTAAATGGCTTCCTTCTATATTCGGGTTAATTGCCTTTGCCTTGTGCGAATTTCACTAATTTCCAGACAATGGAAAGAGATGTATCGACATGTATACTATGATGTATCCCATTTCCGTCTAGGACGAGCATAAAAACATGCGTTTTCCTAATGAGACTCAAAACAAAAATCAATCAGCAAGGCAAGGGTGTAGGGGAGCATTCCAAGGGTTGTTCGTTACATGGATTTTAGATTTTGGGTATGGATGTGAATCCAATAACACCTAGAGAAGAAAGAGCTCACTAGTAAGAGTGTGGGGGTCGGAATGGTGAAATGGTCAGCCTATGCCTATAAATTACCCAGGGGTCTCGTTTAGAGGACAACGACGACGCACCCTGTCCATACCCTTAGTTATGTTTTTATGAGAAGAGAGGGGCGAAAGAGTCGTTTGTTGTTAGCTAATGGCTTAGACATTTGAGTCACTCAACTTTACCCCAAACCCGAGTAACTATCTTCCTCTTTTATCTGCATTTTCTATACTTTTCACCCAGTTTTTATTTCGGCTGCAAGATCGATAGAAAGATCGAGGAAGATAGTGCAAAAAACAAAAGGATAAACTTATTGTTAACAAAATAAGAAGAGACCAACTCTTAAGATTTGGATAACAACCAGTGGATTATAAAGACCTATAAATTTTTAAATTTATATTTTCTATTTAATTTTCAAATAATGTTTTATTCTTAACAAACTTTTTTCTTGATAGCACCCGATCCACCGTCAAATTTGTCGGTTCAAGTGAGAAGTGGTAAAAATGCCATAATACTCTGGTCACCGCCCACACAGGGCAGCTATACGGCATTCAAAATCAAGGTGCTCGGCTTATCAGAGGCATCAAGCAGCTATAATCGCACATTTCAGGTCAACGATAATACATTCCAGCATAGTGTTAAGGAACTGACACCGGGCGCTACATATCAGGTGCAGGCCTATACCATATATGATGGCAAAGAATCAGTGGCCTATACCAGTCGTAATTTTACCACAAGTGAGTAATTTTTTATTATATAACTAAATACCCTTTCACTACCACTGATATTCCTACTGTCCCTCGTCAATTGATTAACAAATGCTCTTTTGGTGTTGGATATAACTTTTATTTAATTGATCACCTTCTCTGTGCTTCTCCCCCTGTGACTAAAAACTAATCATATAAGGTCGAAGGACGCGGCATAAAGAATTGCTGGATATAAAGATATTGAGAGGTAAATGTTGATACATATTGGGCTGTCCCCCAGTCTATGCATGCCTCTTCCCATCCATAACCCTGACCTAACCCATTTTGCCTATGTGACCGCTGGCCATGGGCCAAAAACAAATTAATTCTTGTAGTTGCTGCAAGACCACAAAACTACATTTAAACTCTGCATGCTTTCTCCTTCCGACAATTTGCATACAAAAGACTGACCACAAAACAACGAGTAAAATACACACAAAATGAACGCATAGAAAAACCGCATTTAGTTTGATTCAAATACCCTGTTCCCATTAGAACAAAAGGTATATTAGTGCTGCCATAATGTATAAATTGGTTTCAGATATGTCCCGTCTATCTGTCTGTATAAACACTTATATCTTCTAAAGTATATAAGCTAAAGCTTCTAAAATTGATTTCTAAATCTGTTGAAAATGTACGCAAATCAAGTTTCTTTTAAATTGTGGCCACGCCCATTTTAGCCCATATAATTTAGAAATTAAATTTGAAAAAAATATACTTGTAGTATAAGCTGACTTGATATTGTTAAAATTGAATAATAAATGTTTTGCACTAAAAAGCTAAGCTTCAAATTATCTCATAAGAGTGAGCAAGAAAGCATGAATTTACTGCTTTGTATTGACAGAGTGAGCAAGATAGCATTCCTTTACCTCATTTGGTACAGGGTAAAAACAAAGTCGGCAGGGACAACTTGCTTGCTTCATTTGTAATAGTACAGTGGTCTTTTGGTAATAAGGAATTTTTTAAAAAGATTCAATTATTTTTCAGTTGGTATTTTTTTGTTTGTAGATTAGATACATTTGTAATTTTATTAGTAAAATTGAAACCTTTTAGATAAGGTCAGTTCTTTGGTAATAGATCTACTAAGCCTTTTTTTGTTACATTTTTAAATGCATCCTAAAAACCAATGTAATATGTAAACACATTCTGTGTATATACATATATATAGAATAATACTAACTTTGTTGGATGGGGGATTTTATCCGAAATTCCTCCTTCTACTTCCTTTACCTTTGAGTTCTTGTTACTTATGCCAAATATTCTCTTTTGTTGTCGCTGCTCCAATTACCCGCAGAGCCCAACACTCCGGGTAAATTCATTGTATGGTTTCGGAATGAGACCACACTCCTGGTGCTATGGCAGCCACCCTATCCGGCTGGCATCTATACACACTATAAGGTCTCCATTGAACCGCCCGATGCCAATGATAGTGTTCTGTATGTGGAGAAGGAGGGCGAACCACCAGGACCAGCACAGGCGGCGTTTAAAGGACTGGTCCCTGGACGTGCCTACAATATATCGGTGCAAACCATGTCAGAGGATGAGATATCATTGCCCACAACCGCCCAATATCGTACAGTACCATTACGACCGCTGAATGTTACCTTTGACAAGGATCACATCACATCGAATTCGTTTCGTGTGTTATGGGAGGCACCCAAGGGCGTTTCGGAATTTGATAAATATCAGGTATCGGTGGCCACCACCAGGCGACAGTCAACAGTTAGTCGAAGCAATGAACCGGTGGCATTTTTTGATTTCCGTGACATTGCCGAGCCAGGCAAAACATTCAATGTGATTGTGAAAACAGTTTCGGGTAAAGT
Organism: Drosophila neocordata; assembly: GCA_018903615.1. Taxonomy (NCBI): domain Eukaryota; kingdom Metazoa; phylum Arthropoda; class Insecta; order Diptera; family Drosophilidae; genus Drosophila; species Drosophila neocordata. Next base: position 2,161,957 of record JAEIGI010000015.1, read on the forward strand.
AACCTCATGGCCAGCCACCGGAGATGTGACCTTGCGACCACTGCCAGTGCGTAATTTGCGTAGCTTTAATGATGACAAAACCAATACCATGATCATTACTTGGGAGGCAGATGCAGCTAGTACCCAAGATGAGTATCGGATTGTGTAAGTGGACAGCGATAAATCCATATTTATATAATCTACAATTTCTATATTTCTCTTATCTTTATCCATTTTAGATATCATGAGTTGGAAACATTTAATGGGGACACCAGCACTTTGACCACAGATCGGACACGTTTTACTTTGGAAAGTCTATTGCCTGGTCGCAATTATTCCTTATCCGTGCAGGCTGTATCCAAGAAAATGGAATCCAATGAAACAAGCATATTTGTAGTGACACGCCCCTCATCACCTATTATAGAGGATTTGAAGAGCATACGGATGGGTCTTAACATTAGCTGGAAGAGCGATGTAAATTCAAAACAGGAACAATACGAGGTGCTTTATTCCCGCAACGGCACTAGCGAGGTGCGCACCCTAATAACCAAGGAATCGCGATTGGTAATCCCAAATCTACAGCCTGGAGCTGGCTATGAATTAAAAGTATTTGCCGTAAGCCACGAATTGCGCAGTGAACCTCATGCCTACTTTCAAGCAGTGTGTAAGTACTCAAATCACACACACAAAACAAGATTCAATATCTAATTCTCTCTCTTTGTTCCTATGATTTAGTTCCAAATCCGCCACGAAATATGACCATTGAAACAGTGCGAAGCAATTCTGTTCTAGTCCATTGGTCACCACCGGAAAGTGGTGAATTCACCGAATACTCTATACGTTATCGCACCGATAGTGAAAAGCAATGGGTACGTTTGCCCAGTGTACGATCCACCGAGGCGGATATAACCGATATGACCAAAGGTGAAAAATATACCATACAAGTGAATACGGTTAGTTTTGGTGTGGAGAGCCCAAATCCGCAGGAGGTGAATACAACAGTCCCACCGAATCCCGTATCGAATATAATACAACTTGTCGATTCGCGTAATATAACATTGGAATGGCCAAAACCGGAGGGTCGTGTCGAATCCTACATTCTTAAATGGTGGCCCAGTGATAATCCAAGCAAAGTCCAAACAAAAAATGTCTCGGAAAATAAGTCGGGTAAGTGAAGAAAACAGATGAATCCCGCTTAATATATCTAACATAATCCTACCGTTTTCTGTAGCTGATGACTTATCCACAGTGCGTGTTCTAATCGGTGATCTTATGCCTGGATTGCAATACAAATTCGATATACAAACTACATCTTATGGCATTTTATCGGGCATTACTAGTCTATATCCACGCACAATGCCGCTCATACAATCCGATGTGGTGGTAGCCAATGGCGAAAAGGAAGATGAACGCGATACCATAACATTAAGCTATACACCCACACCACAATCTTCATCTAAATTTGACATCTATCGCTTCTCGCTGGGTGATACCGAGATCAAAGATAAGGAAAAGCTAGCCAATGATACCGATCGTAAAGTAACCTTCACTGGCCTTGTTCCTGGACGTCTATACAACATAACCGTTTGGACTGTAAGTGGTGGTGTGGCAAGTTTACCCATTCAGCGTCAAGATCGTCTTTATCCTGAGCCAATAACACAATTGCATGCCACCAATATAACGGATACGGAAATATCGTTGCGTTGGGATCTGCCCAAGGGTGAATACAATGATTTTGACATTGCCTATCTGACGGCCGATAATCTCCTTGCTCAAAATATGACTACACGCAATGAGATTACCATTAACGACTTGCGTCCTCATCGAAATTACACATTCACTGTCGTGGTCAGATCCGGTACGGAATCATCAGTTTTGCGGAGCAGTGCACCACTTTCAGCTAGTTTTACCACCAACGAAGCTGTACCCGGGCGCGTTGAACGTTTCCATCCCACCGATGTCCAGCCTAGTGAAATTAATTTCGAATGGTCACTGCCTTCCAGTGAGGCAAATGGTGTGATACGTCAATTTTCCATTGCCTATACAAATATTAATAATCTTACGGATGCCGGCATGCAGGACTTCGATTCAGATGAGTCATTTGGCATTATTAAGAATCTAAAACCGGGAGAAACCTATGTCTTTAAGATACAGGCCAAGACGGCCATTGGGTTTGGACCAGAGCGTGAATATCGTCAAACTATGCCAATTTTAGCACCACCACGTCCACCCACCCAAGTGGTGCCCACTGAAGTATATCGCAGCTCATCGACCATACAGATACGATTCCGCAAAAACTATTTCTCAGATCAGAATGGACAGGTACGCATGTACACCATCATTGTGGCCGAGGATGATGCCAAAAATGCATCTGGATTGGAAATGCCCAGTTGGCATGATGTTCAATCATATAGTGTCTGGTTACCCTATCAGGCTATTGATCCATATTATCCATTTGAGAATCGTTCGGTAGAAGATTTCACCATTGGCACAGAAAATTGTGATAATCATAAAATTGGCTATTGTAATGGACCACTTAAATCGGGCACTACATATCGGGTGAAAGTGCGAGCTTTTACCGGACCCGATAAATTTACAGATACCGCCTATAGTTTCCCCATACAGACAGGTAAGAACTGAATCATACCGAGTACAAATACAAAACCAAAGTTTCTAAACGAAGAAAAAGGGAGATTCTCTCTCTTTGTACTTTAATAATTATATATAAATATATGTATATATATTTTTATTGGGTTATCTAATTTTATGTCTATCATACATTTTTTTAAAATCTATGTCTTTGCCCCGCATGTTCTGCATTTGTAGAACTGCTAAGTTCACCGGGTAAGGCTTGTGTCAAACTAAATCAGTTATTTATAATATTGATAATCATTTGTTTTATCTTTTTTGTTTTTGTTTGTCTTATAGATCAAGACAATACCTCGCTTATTGTGGCTATTACAGTACCGTTAACGATTATACTAGTGCTGCTAGTCACGTTGCTTTTTTATAAACGTCGTCGGAATAATTGCCGCAAAACCACCAAAGATTCGCGTGCCAATGATAATATGTCGCTGCCAGATAGTGTCATCGAACAAAATCGCCCCATATTGATTAAGAATTTTGCTGAACATTATCGCCTGATGTCCGCCGATTCAGATTTTCGTTTTAGCGAAGAGTTTGAAGAGCTTAAGCATGTGGGCCGTGATCAACCGTGCACATTTGCCGATCTTCCATGCAATCGGCCCAAGAATCGTTTTACAAACATTTTACCCTATGATCATTCCCGTTTTAAACTTCAACCAGTGGACGATGATGAGGGTTCCGATTATATAAATGCTAATTATGTGCCCGGTCATAATTCACCGAGGGAATTTATTGTTACCCAAGGACCATTGCATTCTACCCGCGATGATTTCTGGCGCATGTGCTGGGAGAGCAATTCACGGGCAATTGTAATGCTGACACGTTGCTTTGAAAAGGGTCGCGAGAAATGCGATCAATATTGGCCAAACGATACTGTTCCAGTATTCTATGGTGACATAAAGGTGCAAATACTCAACGATAGCCATTATGCCGATTGGGTGATGACCGAGTTTATGCTATGCAGGGTAAATAATAGTAGTTAATATAAGATCTTGTAACTTATTAACTTATTCTTCTTTGAATTGGATTTTGGTTTTTAGGGTAGTGAACAACGGATTTTACGTCATTTCCATTTTACTACCTGGCCGGACTTTGGTGTACCAAATCCACCACAAACATTGGTGAGATTTGTTCGAGCTTTTCGAGATCGCATTGGGGCCGAACAGCGTCCCATTGTAGTACACTGCAGTGCTGGTGTTGGAAGATCTGGTACATTTATAACGCTAGATCGGATTCTACAACAGATTAATACATCCGATTATGTGGATATCTTTGGCATAGTGTATGCCATGCGCAAGGGTGAGTATTAAACTCAAATCACAATAAGTCACTATTTTAATTCTGATTATAATATCTTCCTTGGATAGAGCGTGTATGGATGGTCCAAACGGAACAACAGTATATCTGTATACACCAATGCCTTCTAGCCGTTCTTGAGGGCAAGGAGAATATTGTAGGTCCTGCCCGGGAAATGCATGACAATGAGGGCTATGAAGGTAGGTAGGACATTGGCTATATAGGATTTGCCAGAGGCGGCAAGTTCTTTTCTATATATATACCCATTATTTTTGTTCGCCACTTTTGTTCCATAACTAACCCAAAATGGAAGGGAAAATGAATCAAATTACATTACTAGTTCCCTGGACAAGGTCATTTAGTTTAAAAGGTTTTTTCTTTGTTTAATTTTCCAAATTTTCTGGTGCTGGGCATTTTTAACTAACAACATGCTTCCCCTCCTTCCCCACCTTTTTCTCTCTTTCTCTCTTTTTCCCTATTTCTTTATTCAATTTGGCAAGCAGCCCAGCAAGCGAATCTAGACGAGCATGGCTCCGTTATAGCCACAATTGAGGATCATCATTTGGGTGTCGGTCATCATCACGACTTGCAACCAGATGAAGCAGAGGCCATTGACGATGAGAATGCAGCCATATTTAATGATGATCAACAACCGCTTACTAGCAGATTTAATGGCCAAAAGAATTCTGTCCTAACATCCACATCAATGAGCTCGTTTGGTGGTGGGGGTGGTGGTGCAGCAAGCGGAGGTGCAGAGGATAGATGACATTCGGTTGTCAATCAGAGTGATAACAACAATTCGGTGGTTATCGTTCTGGTTGACAATAAGCCCAGCTCGATGATATGCAAAGAGGGTCAAGTTGATGTCCCAATTGAGCCCAATAGCACCACCTCAACTACTACCACCACCATTACTCAGCATCAACCAGTTAACGGTTATAATACGCTCCAACACAGACGAAAGTCCCAATTGATCACCTTTAGTGCATCATCGTGTGACATTAAGAATAGCCTCAGCCATGAGCATATCTCAACAGGAACCACAGGAACAACTGGCACAGGTAGCAATCGCACAAGTCGCGCCAATGTCCGTCTTAGTTTTGCAGAGGAGGATGTAATGATAGTCCCCCAACAACAACCGCAGCACCAGCAACAACAGCAGCAAGTCGATGATGAAGTCTTCCATCGTCGACGCTCCCTACTCGAAGTTGTCGAACTCGGAGTAGAAGTAAGTGAGGAGGGTGAGCTGGTTGTTCATCATGAGGAACAGTTGGCTGTTGATGAGGATGTTGATGTGGATGTCGATGTAGATTTATATATGCACGACGAGCTATTCGAAACGCACATTGATGCAAAATCGAATAATGCGAACGATGACAGCGGAGGCGGCAGTTACGAGGATTCACATGCACTCCACAGCTCACTGGGTGGCAGTAATCGGAATAGTTTGGAAAAGGATGACGATGACATCGAGGTGGATGTCATAAGCACCGATGTCAGCTGCTATGATCAGCTATTGGGAAGCAGTTGTAATACCCGCAACGGTGATGATGATGATGATATAGCCACATTGGTCGGTGATGGAGACACCAATGCTACCCATAACACAAAGCCATCGAAACTAGCTTGCGGTGTTGGCTTGGGAGTATCGGTCTCGGTCACTAATGGTGGCACCGGCAATGGCCACATAGGTGTTTGTGGCAGTCTTGGTAAAGCAGAGCCCAACGGTGGTGGCATTATCTATGCCAATCCCTTCATGGGTTTGTAGTCATCTTCATCAAAACTCCTAATCCTGCTCTTTAGATGTTTTATTATTTCCTTTCTGTATACTTTGCATGATGATGTCTTTATGTTGATTTTCAAAATTAAATCAATTTTTGTAATTACCCGTTTTTACTATATTATTTATATAGATATATGTATATATAATGTGATGTATATATTAATTAAAATAATATAGTTATAGCTAACCACTGCATGCGCTTTGCTTGACAAAACATAGCTTAAGCAAATTCTAATTAAACTTTATCGACATATCTTACAGATGACGAGGGTATTGCGGAATCGGGCATGTAAATTCCATTCAAACAACCCCAATACTGAACCCAACTTAATCCAACCCATCATGTGGCCAACCATATAAAAACTATTTACTTAAGTTAACTCAACAAAAGAAGAAAAGAAGATGGAAGGAAGAGAACAACGCTTGATATTATACTTGATATACATATATGCCTATATATACTACAAACATATAAATTGGTATTGATATTTCGACATCGATATATATGTACTTGTATATATATATATATATCTATATATATATATACATATATATATTTATAACTATATATAAAACACGTAGCAATCTCGCCACTATGAACCAATTAACACACGCATCAAACGTTTTACAAAACATTTCGCTGCTTTCATCAACAATTTGATTAATGAATCTAAACCTAAATCGGAATCTATATCTATATATACATATATATGTATATAAATGTATGTATGTATATATGGATATGTATCTGATATATTTAAATACTGATTGTATTTGTATTTTTACGCTAGCCACAATTTTTTATACACATATGTTATATACTCTATACTAAACTATATATATATATATATATGTATACATATATATACATATATGATTTATTATATATATGATGTGACTCTTCCAATACTTTTTTGTACACTTAAATATGTTAGTTAATATGTGAGAAGAACAAGCAAGGCGAGCAAAAAAAAGAACCACAAAAGTTTTATTTCTGTAATTCCGGCAGCCACAGACTAAATGTTTAATCATTATATATATTCATATATACGATATATATATATATATATGTATATGATGCATACTTGCATATTTGATATATTATAATATACATATGTATGTACGTTTTTAATCTTAGGCATTAAAATGTGTTTGTATGTAAGTTGCAATAATTCATCAGTTACATAGTTTTAAACATGTTGTTCCAACTATTTTTTTTTGTCCTCTGTCGTTGCAATGGTTCCGATAATTTATATATATATATATATATATATATATATTGTATTTGCCTATCTTTAATTTGTAGTATATCATTTTATCCTTTTATTTTATATATATCTATATGGTACATACATATATATCTATATATATATATTTACATATATACTCCATTTCTTCCTTCCTTTTTTGTACCTTTTGTATATGTGTGTAATTTCTTCGCTGTATGTATGTGTTTTTATTTTTAATGATTTTTGTTTTAATTATACACAATTTTATTTAAATGAAAAAAAAAGAAAAGAAGTAAAAAAAAACCAACAAGTCAACTTTTCGTTTTTACTTTTTATTTGGCGCTAGATATCATAATATTTAAACCACAAAACGTAATCGAAAACACCGATAACAAATTACCAACAAAACAACAAATCAACACAAATCCACAAGGCGTACCACGAAATCACTTTGGTATACCGAAGTTGATATACTCTTGCAAAGATTTTTTGATTTATTTACAAACATCATATCCAAAAAAAAAAAACAAAAAGAAAAATTAAATTTTTATTAAAGACTATAAGAATTCATCCGGCCCAAATTTCGGCTAAAAAATAAATTAATGTCAAAATACTTTTGCCACTTTTTTGAGCTAAATGCTTATACATATATGAGTAAAAAACCTGTAAAATAATTACTTTATACATAAAATATTAGTAGGTGAATAGATCTTTTGCAAGATTATATACATATATATATGAGTGGTATGGCTATCTATCAGCACAAGAACAGCAACAGATGACCAACGCATTTTTTAAGGCGATAATCATTTACACAACAGCAACAATAATTAAGAACTCAAGTAAAAAAATCTTGTCTTACTATGTACATACATATGTACAGTTTGACAACAAAGTGTTTACACAACGCAAAAAAGCATCATTTTTTTACTTTAAGATGACAAAAAACACCTAATTAAATGATTTTTTAATTTTCTTTAAATTAAAGTAAGTTAGTTAAACTATTTACTTTTAGGACTACAAAAAAAAAATTGAAAATATTTCAAACAAGACAAGAAAAACAACAAAAACTAAACATTGCACAAAAATCCAGCTGCCAACTAAGTTTTTACACATTTCGCTTTTTAGGTTCTTTCCGTCGTTATTTTTGTATTTACCGTTGTTTCCCGGAATTTTCGAAGCGAGCTTCGGTGGCTGCTTCAATATGTTGAGTAATTTTGTCATAGTTTCCTAGAATTGGTTCGTTTTTAACCGCCTTTTGGATGTTTAAAAATGCCAAGCAAACGGATAAGTTTTGGTATGGCCCAAATGGTCTATTACTGGTCTACAATAGCCAAAACGGTTGTAGAGATCTCCAAAACGTTTTTACTTTCAATAAAGGCAGTATATAACACCCTAAACCGCTAAAAAAGGAAGAAAGGCTAGAAACAAAGCCTACAACCTGACGGCCTCGGGTCATAACACCCAAAGCCGGGGAAATTATGCCACTAAGGGCAAGTGAAAACATAACCATTTCGACCAGGACGCTTGCCAGAAAGCTACAAGAGGAATGTGGAATAACCATTTCCCGCGAAGATGTCCGGAAAGTCCTAAAACGGACCGGTTTGTCATCCAGTGTTACTTGTAAAAAACGCTTGATGTGGGAATCACATATTAAAAGGCGTTTAAGATTTGCGAGGATGCACGGAGGAAAAACTGATTCACATTGGGATGATTTTATAGTTTGTGTTGAAAGCAAAATGATGCTAAAATATGAGGGTGGACCTAGCAGAGTGTTGCGAAAGCCGTTAAAAGCCTTGGATTCCAATAATGGAATTTGGTTTGGTAGTTTGGCAAACTTTCGGAAATGGTTTGGGGGTACATCTCGACCAAAGGAGTTGGCGATTTGTCGTTTATTGAGAACACAATGGATGTCCAACAATATTTGGACATATTGCTCACAGATTTGGTGGCCAGTTCCAACAAATTCGGGTATTTTGTCGAGGGTAAACCAACTTTTAAGTTTTACCAAGACAATGATTCGAAGCAAAAGGAGCATATTGTGAGGTACTGACTGCTATATAACTCCAAAAATGAGTTGGATTCACCAGCCCAAAGTCCAGACGTAAATCCTATTGAGAATTTGTGGGCGTATCTCAAAAAAAAGAACCGCCAAACGACATCCCGAAAATGAAAATAATTTGAAGACCATTATTTTGGAGGAATGGCTAAATATCCCTATGGATTATGTCCAAAATCTCATCAAATCGATGAATAGACGATTGGGAACTGTTTTAGATGCCAATGGTGGCCTTACAAAATATTAAATATTATAAGTTTATCTTTAAATCGATAGAATAAGTGGAAAAACTAAGTTGTGAAAACACTTAGTTGGCAGTTGAATTTTGTGCAATCTTCAGTTTTTGTTATTTTTCTTTCTTGATTGAAACATATTTAAAATTTTTTTTTGTGTTCCTGAAAGGGAATTGTTTAGTTAACATATTTTAATTAAAAAAAATTTAAAAAACCTTTTAATTTAGGTTTTTTTTTTCATCTTAAAGTAAGAAAATGATAATTTTTGGCGTTGTGAAAACACTTTGTTGTCAAACTGTATGTACATATGTATGTATACTTTTTTTTTTTAGATGTCAGTGCCAAAAAGTCGAAACACAAACACACACAATCACAAACCAGGGAATAATACCGAGACACATTTCGGTTGCGATTAATAACGGTCTTCGATTTGTATCGATATATACCGCTTGTACATGCACTGACGTAACGGTACCGAAATTTCTTTTAGTATTATTATTAAACACAAACACTATGAGCAAATTACAAGAACTATTAAATAATTATAAACAATAGGCAATATTTGTAGTCAAAAAATATATGATAATAATAAATTTGCATACCGTTTTTGATATGTATTTGTAGATTTTGTGTTAGTTGAAAAGTTTTGCCGCAAACTGTGAAGAAGTGCAATAGGAATGTTTTTGCTTCTACTGTAGTTTAGTAAAAGACAACGAAATATCCAAAGACATCCCCTTCCAAATCAACATATTATACACATACACAAACACACACTCACAAACCACACTCAGAGAAAGGCATAATTATAATAAAACAACTAAAATTGTGTATCAATGCGCATACATATATACGACTTTATATATATATATATATATATATATATATATACATATACGAAAATACATATGCATATACAATATATACATATATAAAATATATATCATTGTAATAATTTGTAATGTTTTTGTCAGTAGTAGCAATATATCATATGACTATGCATACTATATAGTATATACATATATATATAAACATATATATATAAACATATATATATATATATATTCATAAACAAAAACAAAAAACAAAAGAAGAGCGAAAAAAGAAATTCAGATGATTCCATTAAAGTGTAAACTATAAACATGTGAGCAAATGTTGTTTCATTTCCGTTTCCGGTTATCTATTGGCAAATATATAATTTATCTGTAGGCTGATTATTTGAATGCATTTAATATAGTCTAATAAAAAATTAGATAATCAAGCAAACTAAAAATTTTTAAAAAACCAACTTATGTTTTTAGCGCAGTTTATTAGTGATGCAGTAAGTGTAAAACTTTAAAAAATCGACTGAAATACGGTCAATTAACAGCGTAAAATGTATTGAATAAGTCAAATCATTTGCATCTTAGTCGGAAAATCAATTTTCTCTTAAATACGTATGCGTTTAACATGCAAAATTGTGATGATGACTATACTAAACGGTACGGGATCAATATGTACATATCTCGATAATATTTGCAGGTTGTTAGCATAGATAATGCCCAAACAGCTGATATAGCGATATTATCATTTAAAATACTAACATTTCAGTCGCAATTATCCGAATTTGAGTGCGATTAGAGATTTGGAATCGGGAACATGCTTATATATATATTATATTAATTAGCAATTGCGGAACTAATAATATTTAATTCCGAACATTTTCCCAGTTAACAGATTAAACAAATTTTAAGCTGTTTACATTTAAAAGTTCCTTTATGGAATCAATTTTTGATTAATAACAAATAAGCAAATAAAGCGAAATTATAAAACAATTAACGTGATAAACATACATCGAAAAGAAACTTATATATAAAATGTGATAAACATCTCAAATTGGCATCTCATTATTTTACATCCTCTGGCCTTAAACTAATTGAAGGTTTTGCTTAATTTTTATTTTCTTGGCTATAAGGAACCTCTATAGTTCGCTTATGTCGTCGGAAGTGCATTCTTTTGAGCATTGGATCAATTTTTGTAACAGCCATATATATATATATATATATATATATTCAAAAGGCGATTTTCTTACTGATTTACTAAAGATCCCTCAATTGCTGTTGATTGTCCATCTTTCATCGCAATTGTTGCATCTAGTTCGGCTTGTATCTGCTCGAATTGATTAAACAAGTGCAACAATTCTGGCTGAGTCATTTCAACGCTTATATCCTCACCGGCCCCGGTTTTCATTTGCAGCACTGCAAGAGCCGTTTTTTCGCGTTGCTGACAGTGCGATGAAATCTCGACGTTCAGTTTCCAAGCTACATCCTCGATGACATTTGATTCATATCGGTTGCTAGCCAAGTTGTTCATTAGCGGTGTTGTCTGGCGCACCCAAAGACGTAATAAAGCATCGATTTTGGCTTCGTCCTGCAATTGCAGCTTCTCTCGCAGTTCGCGCTGGAGCAAACTTGGCTTGATAATGAATGTGGAAATGCGGCGCAAGATGTAGGAGAACGTTTTTATTAGCAGCAGGAAGTCATTGCGTGGTACACCGACCAAACGCTCAAGCTCTTCCAAAGTATACTCCGGCTCGTTTGTGGCAGTAATACAATGGCTGTCGTCATCACTGGCCCGTTCGGTGGTGGTGACACTCGTACCCACTGTGCTCGAACCGCCGGCAGAGTTTCCAAAAGCAGTTCCACCGCCAATACCGATTCCACCTGCGCCACCACAGGCAACAGCGTTTGGACTCATTTGACGGTGCGTGTACCACAGGACTGTTGTGAATGTATCATAGGGTAATGCATTGATGATTTTAATGCCCTCGCGAGCCCTGTTGTTCGTATTAAAATCAGATTATCTGTAGTCGGGGAAGAAAATCCTTACCGTTCCGTAATCTTTATCCAGTTGATGCTCATGGATTAAACAATTTTTGTTTGTGGTTATTTAAAAGTTGTTTCTTTATCAGGTGTTGATCATCAGAAAAAACTGTGTTGTGAAGAGGTAACTGCGCGTAACATGCACATTTCTCTGTTACTTTACAGACAGTCGTAGGCATTCTGTAAGTTAACAATAACAGAGCAATAACAGATGTTATCACATTTCGCGAGTTTGCCATTTCATTTCCAAACTTTTTCAAAACGTTTTGTCTACTGAGCAGTAAAGGTTGACGAGTGCGGAAGAAAAGGAATTTTTTTGTGTGTTGCCGACTGAATTAACAAAAAAAGAGATTAAAGTGAGTGTCAAATAGTTTATGTGTATCATGAGTATAAGGCAGCAAATATTAAACAAAGTCAAAGAGAAGTTACAATGGCAATTAGTAAGAAAAAGAATGACTAAAGGCAATTCAGTGGATATTTGTTGCACTTTTTGTTACCTTTTTTTTGTCTATGCAAAAAATAAAATGAGATGTGATGATGATGATGAAGAGTGGACGAAAACGAAATGATGATTATTTCACAATTTCGAGCACCAAAATCAAATGCATAGTTTTTTTTTGTGCTTTATTGGCACGTCTGATGCTCACACACGCACGTACACAAATGTAGACGTCGGCAATTTCTTGTTGATTTTGTCGTAATTTTAGCCGGCTACAAAGAACACAAGTCCAAAATTTGTTTTGCACAAAAATCGGTGTAATTTAAATTGCAAAAATTCCTTCCCTACGTGTTTAAATGATCGTTTTTGCTTAATTTTCTCTCTCTTTCTGTCTGTCTTTCAATAGTTTCCGTTAACTTTTTGTGACCTTTCACTGTGTGTCTGTCTCTTTCGCGCCAAGTTAAAGCATAGACCCCAGCAGCCATTTTGTTTAAGCTTCACTTTAATTGCATAGACACACTGTTTTACACTTTTTCATTTGGTTTTCACAGATGCCTCAATTGCAAAAGCCTGCTCCCAACTTTTCCGGAACTGCCGTTGTCGATGGCGTTTTCAAGGATATCAAGTTAAGCGACTATAAGGGCAAATATTTGGTTATCTTCTTCTATCCATTGGATTTCACCTTTGTATGCCCCACGGAAATTATTGCCTTTTCGGATAATGTGGCTGAATTCCGTAAAATTAATTGCGAAGTCATTGGCTGCTCTACAGACAGTCAATTTACCCATTTGGCCTGGATTAATACACCCCGTAAACAGGGTGGTCTCGGTAGCATGGACATCCCCCTGCTTGCCGACAAGTCCATGAAAGTGGCCCGTGATTATGGTGTTTTGGATGAGGAGACTGGCATTCCTTTCCGTGGTCTCTTCATTATTGATGATAAGCAAAATTTGCGTCAAATAACCATCAATGATTTGCCAGTAGGACGAAGCGTCGAGGAAACTTTGCGACTGGTTCAAGCCTTCCAGTATACCGATAAGTTCGGTGAGGTCTGCCCTGCCAACTGGAAGCCTGGACAAAAGACTATGGTGGCTGATCCAACCAGGTCAAAGGAGTATTTCTCAACCACATCTTAAGCAAAAACATAAGAAGAGAAAAAAGAAAAGATGCTACTACATACAAACACACTTATATCTATTTCTATATACATATTTAACCCTTAGATCGTAGATCGATGTATACCTACATATGTAAGAGAAAAAGTGATGAAAAACATATAACTTTGTCTTACAATAAAAATTGTCTAAAATCGAAAACACGTGGGTGCACTTTGAACCCAATTGCTTCATGCATTCATACATACATACACCACTAAATACTCGCATTTTTCCTTATCTGGAACTTATCGCAAACGTGTATGTCTGGGATCCCGAAAAGATTTCGATTGCGGAATTAACACGCTTTTACTCATTTTTTAGGGGCTGGGCAATGTCATAGGTATGGTAAATAGAGATCCAGCAAGGAAAATATAGTGGGAGCTGTTTCGATCAGCTGATAATTGGCCCAGTGGCCCACTTAAACCTGCTTGCATCCAAGTGCAGTGGGTCTAGGGTAAAATGCGGTGGCGAGTAGAGCTCCATATAAGTAACCCAGCTATCTCCCTCTTTCTTTCAATGTGTGAATGAGCCATTGCTTAAGCTTAGCCCTCGTCCCTGCGGACGAGCCCTCTGCCTAACTTTATCCGTGTACCTGCTCATCACGCGCTTCCACCACGATGTCGACAAACTAGTTTTATATTTTGCACACTCGTAAGTTTTTAGAAATGCGCGTTTGTCTGTGTGAGCATGTTTCCATATACATACATACATATAATAGCACCAGCTGCAAAGAAAAAAAGATTTAAGTCGATGGAACCTACCAGAAAGAAACCTTAATGTATAGCCCTTTCTAATGGCGCTATTGGTTAGGGTATATGCATAGATATGTAAGTTTTTGTTGGCATTATCGCTTTGTCAGAACATCTGGCTCGTATAGTTAGGCGTATGATAAGTCTTATCGAGGTGGAAATATTTTAATTTCCTCATACTATTTCGTAGTGTATTATGTACAGTAGAATTTTCTTATGAAATTGGTTTTTAAAACCTATGTATGTATATATATTTACACACAAATTAATAAACAAACTTGGTCTAGGTTATCTTTTGAATGCTTCATATCTGTACTCAGATTATATGACAAATATCAGCTAAACAACATTTATATAGAATAAAATACAATCGTCATTGTATTTATTTATTATAGTATTACCGCCAAACTTTTCCAAACAGTGTTTTAGGTTAAAAATTGATAATAATCAAAAAAGGTTCAAATGGAAGGGTGATTGTCAGTCGACGCATTGACTCCTTTACCGTTATACATACATACATAAGTAAAGTTGCCATTGTATTCTTTTCTGTTTCTTTTACCAGAGTCCAAGCAACTAATACATTGAAGAAACAATGTATGTATGTATGTACATACATATGTAGAAACAACAAAACGCTTAGTTATATTCCATCAGAAACAACAAAAAAAGCTTAGACAAAACAGCATATGCTGAATCATTAAAAACGACTTCAATTGTTGCCAAATGAGGGCCGAGTGCAAAAAAACTGTTGCTGAGTAACAGTATGAAAAGGCAGACAACAAATCTGTCTGAGCCAAGGGAAAGTACCAACATCAAGTCCAGTCGCCATGACAGCTGTGGAGGACCGTAATTGGGAATTCTGTATCTGCCATGGTACAGTAATGACATTTTAAAGGGCACAGCAATAGGTACATTCATACTTTTCTATGTATTTGTGTACTCGAGTGTGCTGTCTGTCGGGAAATATGATTACTTTATAGACTGATTAAGTGCCAACTAAAATAAAAAGAACAAAAAAAGACCAGTCCGATGGGCGAGCCCGATATCGCATGGAAACGGTTAAATTAGTTTGAGTTTGGGCCGTGCAAAATGCTTTTAATGATGGAAGATACGGCCATATTGGTATCGCCCAATACTAATCCCCATGTTTAATCATGTATACAGTATATAATTTAATAAAACTACGAATATTTCAAATACTGTTCATTGTATATGGTTTACGATGAAAAGGGACATTTCTTATCTGGATATAAACCTGAGTACATCAATCATCTTCTTTCTGTCTAGTCAACACGCAATGCCCTGTGGATATAAAACTAATTTGACTTTAATTGAAATAGGACACAAAACATATGTATGAACCAAATCGATTGTTATTTACCGATATTGTTTTATCATAATCATATATATAGTAGATAAATTATAATGGAAATCTAGAATCAGATAGATTCATAATTTATTCGTTATGCGTATTAAACTTGGAACATATAAATAGGTAAGTATAAAGTATATATATATACATATCACGTAAATAACTTAAACAATACTTTCCAGCTGCCGTGCTTCAACCTCCAGCATTAGAACAAAAATTAAATGACAAATAACGATTATTACACAAATGACGAGAAATACGTAAAGAACGACAAACTCTTGATTACTTGCGTCAAATGGCTACTATTTGTTCTGGTCTGAGTCGGAGGAGTGATCGGCGACAATTGGAGGCGTCGAGCGGCCATCAAACTGTTGCTGATTAACCAAACGTTGACGCTCCAGATACATGGAAACTTTTATGTTACGCACTTGATGATTGTTGATCAGTTTTAGAAGGGCAATGACACCAATGCCCACCGAAATTGCAAATGATCCCCAGGCACCAAACTGGGTGGTACCCATTTCAATGTAGAAGCCTGAAGTGTTGATTTTCTCCGTATCGCCGCGTATAATATTTTGACCCGCTGATGTCTCGCATGAAGGAAAGCGTTCGGTCATACCATCACACCAGACAATGAAGCCAAGAGTAATGAAAGTGGCCGACAAAATAGACATGGCCAGCATCCAAATTCCAAGGACCACATCAATGAAAAGCGCTATAAATGATGCCTCCTCCTTCATGCGGGCATATCGATATATCTGCACCAGTGAGATGACAAGCAGGAAAATTCCCGTAACCAGCGGAAAATTGCAGAAGCCGTTTGATGCCCAATTAACATCAAACATGCCATCTTCCTCTCTCCATTTTCCAGTAGTAAAGAGAAGGCAGTGGCCACAAAATTGATCAAGATTTATGAACAGCGGCACCACAATGCACAGTGACAGAATAAACAGAATCACATGGCCAGCGATTTGGCTAAGTAGCAGTACATTTGCTAGAGCCATGGCGCCTGTTTTATTTTTCTTAAAAAGTACTAAAATTTAAGTTTTACACCAACAACAGGGACAAAAACAAATTGCGATGCAGTTTGTTGTTATAATTGATAAGTAAGCACATAAAGTTTATCGATAGCTTGATATCGATAAATGCAGATACAGTTTGCACTAAATCGATATCCGATACCGAATGGTAAAATATGTAGGGCATTCAGCTTTTGTTTAACTTTGCTCCAATAAAGTCATCGATGTTTTCACCACCTCTAATGTAAATTGGTCTCATTTTTTGTTTTGTATTTAAAGAGCCGGGTATCAAGAATGGGTTTACTCTCGGATCCTTCATTGAACACCCAAAACAAATTGGTGGTCAGCCTCTCCAAACATGTGCGAAAATTATGCTACGCCTTATATTTGGTGGGCGTGGTCTGGTTTTGTTGTTTAGCCATGCCGGAATTTAACCATAGCACATATTTATCCGAAAATGCCCTCTCGCCAGGTGAGGAGCCATTGATTACATGGAATATGATAAAATTTTCTCGTAACAATTCACTTAAGAAACTGTATCCTTTTCTAGGTTTGGTTTATCCTGAAATACGCTTAGATGCTAGTCGCTTGGCCACACAGCTGCTAGAGGAATTACAACGCGAGCGCCAAGATCATAGATCAACAACACCTCATGCTTGGATTGCTGCAAAATTTCGGGAATTCGGTCTAGAAACGCACATTCATAATTATACGTTACGCTATCCGTTTGGTGGCGGCAAAGAGTTTCATGGGAAAAATGTTTATGGCATATTAAGAGCACCCCGCATTGGATCTACCGAGGGCGTTGTCTTTTCGGTCCCATATCGAGCACCCAGTTCGGTGCATGTAGATTTGGCCCCAAGTGTGCCATTATTGATAGCGTTCGCGGACTTTGCCAGGCGTAAGTGAATAATTCTGCAAGAAAATAATAATAATCATCATGAAGGATATCCCGTATATACATATTTATGTATATATTTATTGGGATAATATTATTTAATAATATTCTCTTCGTTTCGCAGGGAAAAACTATTGGGCAAAGGATTTAATATTTTTGGTCACGGAGCAAGAACAATTGGGGATGCAAGCTTGGCTAGAGGCCTATCATGAGGGCGATAGATCTGATGATACACTTTCCGCAAACAAGTACTTGTGGGCTGGAAACTTACCCGCTCGTGCGGGCTCTCTGCAGGCAGCCTTAAACATAGAAGTCCAAGATCTAAATGATATCGATTACGTTGATGTAAAGATTGAGGGGCTTAATGGAAAATTGCCAAATTTGGATATGTTTAATCTGGTGCAAAGGATAATGGCCAAAGAAGGTCTAACTTCGGGCTACAAGCAGGGAAATAAGCAACAACTTTTAAGAAAAAGACGACGCCAATCTTCATCCCACTATGAACAAAATTTGCAACGTATGATATCCATGCTGCTAAGCCAATGTTCTGGTGTTCCTACTGGTAATCATGGACTCTTCCATCGTTATCGTATTGATGCTTTGACCATAACGGCCACTAAGAGACAGCAAGGCCACACAAAATCGAACTTGAATGCGGCCGCAACCTTGCTAAAGGCCATCGAAGGCATTGCTAGAAGTTTGAACAATTTGCTAGAACGCTTTCATCAGAGTTTCTTCTTCTATGTGATCGTCAATAATGATCGATATATTTCTATAGGAGATTATATGCCAGCTCTGATGGCCATGGTAGCCAGTATTTTTATCAAAGCTTATTTGACCTGGTCCAGTCTTGCGTTGGCGGGCAAACCCATGCCCTATGGCTCGGTAATGATATATCTAACAGCCAGCCTAATGATTGGGTATCTGGGTAACGTCCTCCCATTGCAACCATATTTTCTGGAACTACCACTTAGTGCTGCACCTCTCACGGCGTGCACAGTGGCCTCGCTAACCATTATTGGTGTGGTTATGCCATTTGTGGTTATTCTACCGCCAGGCGGCTTGGAATTACTTCACATTGGATTCTTGCTTATCTATGGCTGCACGTTAATTGTTATTGGCTTGTTAAATTTTGCCTTGGGCTTCTTTGTGGGATTAATAACGGTACCGCTGGTGATAGCTTTGCATCCTTTAGAACAACAAAAAGCTAGTCCTTTGGCATTTATCACATTTTTGCTTAATCCTCTAATTGTTATCTACGGGATAATTATGGTCATGACTTTCTATCAATTTCCCGAACTATCTATGCAACAGTTATTGCTAAGAGCAGCTTCAGCTTCAACGGATGCCTCGGCGTTTGCCCTAATTGATTCTGTGGTAAGCGTTTCTCATTCTTTCTCAATATTTCTCTAGTGCATCGATTTAACCACTATTATTTCCTTGATAGATCTATGGCAATTGGTTATATTTTGCCATTTGTACAGCTTTTCTACCTTTGTGGGTTGTCGCATGGACTTTGTCTTTGAGCAAGAGACGTCTTATATTTAAACATATTGATGATGAGACGGAGTATCTAGACTACATGGATGACTTTCTAGATGAAGATGCTGTAGACCAAAACAAGTTAAAAACTAACTAAATGATATTAAAGCATTATCAGTATGAAAATATTATAATTCCAATAGATGTTAAATACATAACTAATATTATATAGATGAACTGAAATTAACGCAATGAACCCTTATCTACTAGTTCCTTTTAGATAATTGGAAATTAGTCTCGTAGAGTTTTCAGTCGTCGTCTGAAAATTTCATCGCATTGTAAATGTGTTTATAGTACAACGAGGAATTTTTTTTTAAATTTTACTTTATTGCTTTGATTTATGTTTTGCTTCCCATCTTAAGGTATGCGATTTATTTTTTTAATTTGAAAAACAAATGTGAACAATTTATAAAAAAAAAAACTATGAAAAAAGCATAAGAAACTTAAATTTTTGCCATTTATTTATCATGTAAGGAAATTTGTGGATCTATTGTTTGATCTTTACAATGAACTGGATTCGGTGCTAACGACGAATACGCTGGTAGTATTTGGGACAGCTCATTCTCTAAAGTTATCATCACTTGATAAAAAGCGGCATTGCGTTGGCATTGGAACCGAACTTTCCTAAGACCCTCCTGCCAGCAGGAACCATTTTCTTTGAGTGTTATCAAGTGACGAGTATCCTCCATGCGTTGCTTAAATTCCGCTAATAATAGGGTGGGTTCAAAGCTACCGGCGGCGCTAAGCGTGCTCTGTTTATCTTTAACACCGTTATCCATGAGTTCACGTATTTGACAGATAGCATTTCCCAACTTGGAATCTTTCGGGAAAACGGAGGAGTCTTCATTTACCGTTTGAGTGCCCTGGTCGGGGTTAGTAAAAGGAACAACATTGCATATAGACCCCTGATCCAGCGCCTTAAGGCAACGTGATTTCAGCTCCGTGAGTTCTTTCTCCGCTAGGAGCAGATTTAGGCCATGACTATCAGCAGCAGCTTCAATTTGATGGACCAATTCAAGGTCTCTTTGATGTTGCCATTGCTGAGTTAACTCTTCATTGATGCTCACAGCCTCTTGAAATATGTTATTTGTCAGAACTTCAGTGCGTTTGTATTCATCCTTTAGGGCATCTGTTAATTTTACTGCCAGACTGAATTCACGTGAATGAGGTGATCTCGGTGATGGTGGTGGAGGTGGTGGCGGTTGGGCTTGCAAGGCTAATGAAACTGAACCGCCTTGCCCTAGTTGCGAGTCAATTTTACGCAATTTTCGGAGAGCGGTTGTAATAGGCGGAACAGCAACACTACGACCATTTCCTCCGGCAAATCCACGAGCTTTCGATCTTATAGGTAGCATCCGGCCGGAACCATTCCCCAGCTTTTTGGCACTAGCACTATTGGGAACAGTAGTTGCTGAACTCATAGACGTAGCGGCCATGGAGTTGCTTCTGGATATAATCGGGCAACTTTTTGTAAGATTTAGCGATTGACTCCTTATATCGAAATTTAAGTTTTTGGCCCGCTCTACTAGGCTAACCAGAGCCTCCGTCACGGCAGATGCCGGACGCTTTTGTTCATCATCTGCTTGACTATCATCGCTATTTGGAGTAGTTATAAGTGAATTCATTCTTTGTGGGATTGGTTTTGTAAAGCGAACACAATTTTTATTAGTTTTGTCTTTTATTTTTTTATTTTTTTTTGAAGATTTTGTAAACGAACCGAATTATAGTAATAACTTGTATTGAATAATTTAAAAATTTTTTTTTTTCTTTTATATTTTAAAATTACACGGACTGCTAACTCGACTATAAAAGTTTTCAAAAGTTTTAACAAAATAAGTGCTTGAAAAGTAAATATGGTTTTTAAGATAATATATATGTATATATGATTTACGCATCTTAAAATATTCTAAATTAAAACCATTTAAAAACTTCTATTTTACAAGTTATTGAAATATGTATGTATATTTGGGTATATATAGATATACACCACCTTTTGGAAATTTTCTGATCATTATTGAAAAAAATATTAAAATAAAAGTCACCAGTAAAAATGACTGTATTAATTTATTAAATGTATTCTACCAATACATATGTACGTTCATACATAGATTACAATTTAATGATACAATGATCTCAGTCTGGCCATAGATTTTCAATATGATTTGGGATTGTACGACTCTCTTCTTTTTTATTCTTACTCTCTCTCTCTCTCTCTCTCTCGCTATCCATATATTTTTCATTGTATTTGATGTATAGTAGAATTTAAAAAATATATACTCTGATATATGTATGTATGTACACATGCACTTGTGCTTTTTTTTTTTTGCTAGCTGCTTGCCAGTTTTACTGACACATATTTACATACTGTATGTGTTATATATATATACATATTTGTACAATATATATACTATATACCTATTTAAATGCTGTCGTCAAGCAGATGCTGACGCTCGGCCCACGCACCATTTGAAATTGCTAGGACGGAAGGAAGATGAGGAGTAGAGGCTTTAGAGTAGGAGAATGTCCGCTGTTATTTGCCTTAACTGAAAAATTAGTGAATTATACAAAAATTCCATGGTAAATCATCGCAAGCCAACAATTTTTTGATTGATTTGTATGAAGGCACCGAAGAAGGGGAATGGGAATGTCTTTGGTATGACTATAAAATGAAATGACTAGAAAATCTCTGAAAATTCTCGATCACCATGATGATGGTGCTGGTTATGACGATGATGACGTGAGAAATCGAAATATGTTTACCCTGTAGAAACTAGAGGCACACTTAAATAAATGTAGGAACCTCATTAATAGCCAACTAGCCAAGAAAATAAACCATTAGTCACTATAATTTGACAATTGAACCGGGAAAAGAGTAAAAAGGAAATGGTTTTTATAGGTATCAAAAATTTATGTAATATAGTAATTTTAAAGCCATCGTAGCTTTTATTAACAAGTTGGCTGACCCGGAGCGGACTACAGGAAATACATACATCCATAAAAACGCCGAACGCTTTGCTAAGGCCCTGCAACAGATATATTTATATGGTTATAAAATAACAATATTAAGCCACATACGGGATATCTAAAATTCGATACAAACAGAGACTGTAATTTTTTTGTTATTTTTTTTTTTGTTGTTTCTTGTTTTCAGTCTTGATGGAAGTGGACTTACTTGAGAATTTGTCACCTCCAAGGTCGTACATTTTCGATGAAAATGAGTTTATTGTTTGGATGCCGGGCCGGGATTTGTGTATATATATGTGGGTGGGCTATTAACCAAAAAAAAAAAAAACAGAACACCTTCGTTGATGATTGTTTATTTTATTTTTGTTATTCATAATCATTATTGTTATTATTATTATTTTTGATGGTGTCGTTGCCATGAATCGTTTCGAGTACATGTTGATTTTAATAATCTCGAAAATTCTCTCTCAGTTATGTTAATCTTCTCGCCAAAAAAGGATAAATCTTCGTATGCCAATTCCGATTACCAATGTCACCGCTTACTCATCTCTCTCTCGCTCTCTTTTTTTTTTTTATTCCTCTCTCACTTTTCAGTTGTTTATAAACAAATCGTTCAAAATGGACATGTAACGCCAACGTTTGCTACGCCCACTCAGAATTACATATGTCTATAGATCTCTGGAATAGTACACATTCCACACCTACAAACATTTAACTGGCTCAGAGAGCATATGATCGCTCCGTTCTTTGCCCTAAATCGGCATCCCTAACCGGTTTACAATTCCATTCCCACCCACCATCTCGCATCTTCATTCAGTGACCACAGCAGCCGATCAACTAACTTACTAACTGTTTTCAGCTATTTTTAGATGCTTAGACAACAAGCACTCGTACTTTTGAGATAGAGATAGAGATAGTTTTGTCACCAAATTCTCAGATCATTTCAAAGTCGTGATTTTAGCCGCTGCTGCATTTCCAATTTCAGTTTCTCCCACATGCCCAACAAATGCATGCACTAAGTGAGCAAACAGAAGAATACTAACAACTTGATTTTAAATAATTCGACATCAACAACTTTGGCATGCGCTTTCTTTGAATTAAAAATGAACCGAAGTAAAATATTGAACTCGCCAGTGTAATACTGCTGATACTCAAGGAAAATGCATTTAGTTAACTATAAGATTAAAACAGTTCAAACACAATTCAACATTCAATGACAAAATTCTTTACATAATTCATAAGAAACTGTTATAATCCTATTGTGTAGAGTATATTTGAAGAGCGAACTACCGTTGGTTTCTTTGCCATTCACTACATTAATACATACATATGTATGTATATTCGCAAATCGTGAGAGCAATGCTTACCACACATATGTGGGTGCCTACTCTCTCTCGCTCTCATTCTCTCTCTCTCTCTGTGTGTCTGTCTGTCTCCCTTGTGGGCTGGCTCTCTCGTGTTGTCTGTCTCAGTGGCGCTCTTGGGGCTACAGCGCCACTATAAAAGCCGTTCTGTTAAAACTCATTTGGTACTGTTAAGACTCATTTGGAACTGTAAAGTTGGCAGAGAAATTGACACGCGGTAATTGTGCAAAACAGAACGCTAAAGGTGTACGATAAAAGATACGAGGCAATAGAATAATATACATATATATCTAAAGGAAATACCAGACGTTTTTTTTGTTGTGAATTAAACTAAGAAGCAGAGGCCAAGCCGCGAGTGAAGAAAGCATATAAAAACACAAAAAAAAAGGAATAAATAACAAAAAAAAAAAAAAAATGGCCGAAGCTAATAAGAGAAATATTCCCATCAAAATGGGTGACTTCAGCGTTATCGACACGGAGTTCAGCAGTATACGCGAACGTTTTGATTCCGAGATGCGCAAAATGGAGGAGGAGATGGCCAAGTTCCGTCACGAACTAATGAATCGTGAGGCCAATTTCTTTGAATCAACCAGGTAAGAAGTTCTTTCACTTTTTTTCAATGTATACGAGAGTCATGGATTAACATACGATTGCTCGATATCAAAACATTCAAAAACCAGCTGATGCCATTTTAGAAACAACTTAAGTTGTGTGAAAGAAGGAATCTATGATCAAAATCATTTCAAATTTGTTGCTTAAAGATTCTACTTTTACTTATGTATGTATATGTACTATGTGCATTGCCTATTTTTGGGCACAACATGGTGGAGTTTATATGTATCTACACAGAAACATGAAAGGGAAAGGGGAGCGCCCAATAAATGCCCCAGATCTATTTCTTGTTATAGTTATAACACAGCGCACACACAATGTGGGGGTAGGAGGATGACTCACTTTCTGGCTAAGATTCTTAGTCTGTCGGTATATCTATGGCGCACACATGTTTCGACCCTCCTACACTGCTTCCTGCGTTGCTGCCTATACTACAGCTGTTCAATTTGTTTTGTCTGATCTCGTGTATCCTTCAATACATCTACATATCTACATATGTATGTGTGCATATGTATATATAATTTGTTTTTTTGCTGCATTTTTATTTATACAAATAATGTACGTATAATGATGAGCCATAACGGAATTTTTGGCTAGCTCTTTGCGAGGCATACCTAACAATGTACATATATTCACCTGCCTCTGCAGGTATGTATGTATATGTATATATATATATGTTTATACATATAAATGTACATATATATAATTCAAATATTTACTAAATAAACAGACAATGCGCAGCCATTAAAAACAACAAAAAATTACGTCGACTCGTCGTAGCCGTCGTCGCGGTTGCGCGCCTTTCAAATCAAAATCAGCGTCAACATGGCGTGGGCGCCCACTTGAGGCCACCAATAAACAAAATAAAAAAAAATAAAAAAAAAAACAACTAAAATACTCTAAACACTTTTGTTCAGTCCAAGTTTCGGGCTCGACCTCAATCTATGACATAATCAAACCAATTTGGTTACTGTATTTGTTGCAAGTTTTACCATTTCCATGGCAATATAGTGCACCATTACGCACACGTGTATATATGTATGTAAGTGTATGGATGTGTCCTGCAGGTGTTTCTTTGGCTCCAAATGAAACAAACAAATTATCGATGTGTGGCTAATTGACCTTTGACATTTGTGGTATTTCGAATGAGTCACCAGAGGAAGGCCAACCTCAAAAATAGTCATCAATGGATAATGGACGAAATATATTTCATTCGCCATTTTGCTTGATTTTTTAGTCGCGTCATCCATATATCCATTATACTAGTTTGTATAAGGCAAACATCTGCCTAATACTAATTGATTTTTCTCGTATCTTATAGAATTTTTTGTATATACTATTCAGTATTCTGTACATATATTGAACAAATATGCGTTAAGTAACAAAGCGTTTCAGTTTGTATAGAAATAATAATATGAATTTCTCCCAAAAGCATTCTTGTATAATGTACATACATATATACACACACACATACACACATATACATATGTCATATTTAATCATTTTGATTAGCGTAAAGCTTTAATCATTATCTTTACCAATATTTCTTGTTGCTATGATTAGATGTCGATAAGTATGGCGCTAGGAACAGCGGAAAGACTTAAATTTCATGATTACTTATGATTTTTGTTTAAAGTATATGCAATATTCGGTTTACGTATACACTATAGTAACCAATATGTAAATGAATATCGTCCCCTTTAACGCTTATATACTCGATGGCTAGTTGCATTTGTGTGTTGGGAATTGGCCAATTGCATAGCCAATGGCGCCATTTAAATTGTTTTTTCCACTAGATTTCGAAAGAAGGAAGAGATTACACAAAATAAATTGCACGTACATAGAAATCCGTCATAAAAGTAGATAGATTTCAGAGTTATTTAAAATACTTTAAAAATATTAGCCTTTTAGCTTAAGGAGCTTTCTGATTGTATATTTGTCAGATCTTTTGTTAGTAAGAAAATACAATCTAGAATTTATATGAGATATGGGTACTACATCATCTATACGAGCGTGCAATTATTGTAAATCATTTAGGGGCTTGGATACTATGTAGTTGTAAAACGTATACTAAGTACTGAATAAACACCCCTTCAGATGTGTCTTTATACATACAAACATTATACTGTGCATGCATATGTACATACATACATATATACAACGAGGGTATGTAAATACATTCTCTGATTTATTTAACATTATTGGATAGGTTTACGTAGAGCTCACGATGCTGATAATGAATAACTAAGTAACTGAACAAAGATGATATCATAAAGGAATGACGAGATAAATATCATATAGCTCCCATCTCTCCCAACTTTTCCGATCAGTTAGAATATTCTCTGACACATGATATACAAGCTCACACAAATTTAAATAAATGTGTACACATGCTTTTGGAGGTATGTGTGTATAGAGAATATTTGTTTGAGCTTGTTTCTTTTATAATAATTTTGTTGCTTCTTCAAATTTCTTTGCGCCGAAGCTTTTTCAATAAGCGAAAAAAATATGCATGACATCATCAGAGACATTGTGAGACGTCGGGCAGATACAATGAGGGCGAGGGAATGAGAGAGCGCAAATTGCTTGCTTTGCTGTGTGCGAGAAAGAACCAAAATATATACAATCATATGAATAAATGTGTATGTGTGCCGACGTAAAGTGAGCACACATTTTGACAGGTGCTGGTCGCTAGCTGCTCCATCTGAACCACTTTTTCACCTTCTTCTTTTAGACACCGTGGCTACACTTTCTAACGGTTATCTGCCAATACGATAATGATTAGTCATGGTCTTTGAGTGAATGGCTGATTGAAGAGTTTAAATAACACATTATTTTGCAGTGCATTCGCAAGGTCGTCTTTAAGTTTTGTGATTGACTCGTGCAGCGATTTCTTTCTCCCTCTTTTGCTCTTTCTCAATCTCTCTCTTTCCCTCTATCTTCAATGCTCTTGTCTGCTAGGTGTTTGAAGTCCATTGGTCACTTTTTTTTGTGCAGGGCTATGGAAACGAAAAGACACTTCTTTACATACACACACATATGTACATACTTAGATTTATAACATACTTGCCTATTTTTATTCTATTTAAACAATCTTTTCTATCTTCTTATACAACCTTTTTACATGCTGCTTACTGAACAACAATATTAATAATAATAATAATGATAATTTGCTCTTTTCCTACTTATAAACTCTTACAAAATTACAAAGCTCTACTAAAAAAACTACAACAACAACCAGGTACTTGGAACCATTGATATATTTATATGTATATATATGTTTTTATATATGTATGTATGTATGCATATGGATTACTACTAGCACAATTAATTTTCTTTTAATTTCTTGCACTTTTCATACACTTATGTATTATATTTTTGTGTAGGTATTACCTACAAAAATGTTCAATTTTCTGTTTTAAATCCGTTTTTCGTTGCCTTTCCTTTTGAGTGACAGCTAGTCACTTGAGGGGGAATTTGGAATATAACAAATTTATTTTTTGAAAAAAAAGACTAAAGAAAATAACTCACACATGCACACAAATGGATGTATGTATGTATATGTACCCACTTTGCTGTTGTCTATATTTAGAGAAATATATGTACATATGTATGTATGCATGTATGTACATATATATATACATATGTACATACATATGTACATATGTAGAGAATGGTATTTAGGTTACCATACGAAAATAACTTGTGATAACTATCATAATTAACCACCAACTAACTAAGAGTACCTCTAACATTGTGATAAAAATAAAATCAAAGGGCATATCGATTTTAAAAAGTAAATTACCAAGATATGGTTTAATCGTAATTTTTCATTGAATCATTATAGAAACATACGACATATATATGCACATATATATACTCTATGTACTGTTATATAAATAAACGCATATTATTATGCAGCTGCTGCAGTCTGTCATTTCTCTATAAATAGAGTCTTCTAGACTCCAGAACGGAAGTTTAATTTCTTTTAAAACCCGACTCATTTAAATTCAGCTCGGCAATCTATTCAGTTTACTTTAGTTCGTGACAGGAATATGGAGGCATTTAAGCGCACATTTCACAAAAGTTTTAGCACAACTAGAAATAGTAATACCACAACAACAACAATCACAACAAATTCCTCCACAAGGTGGCTAATTCGTTCCTATCCCAAGTTTTATTTTACCATTAAGTTTGTTTTTTGTATATTTTTGTTTTTTAATTTAAACTTGGTTTATAATTATGGATCGCTGTTTTTCTAATTTTTTTGTAGCTCAACAACAAACTCGGCGCTGCCATCACGAGTACCATCCAAGCAACAGAACTATGTTTCCGACATTAGCTCCCCCTTAATACAGGTAAATAAGTGAAAGTGGTTCCTTGATGATTTTAATTATCGTTAATTAATTTAAATTATTATTAAAAACAGGATGAAGGCGATAACAAAGTGTTAAAACTACGTTTTGATGTCAGTCAATATGCCCCAGAGGAAATCGTTGTCAAGACCGTCGATCAGAAACTCTTGGTATGTTTTTCTATACTCGACAAAAAATTTACATTGATTCTAATTTATAATTTTAAATACTTTTTTTTTAGGTACACGCCAAGCATGAGGAGAAATCGGACACAAAAAGTGTATATAGGGAATATAATCGTGAATTTTTACTGCCCAAGGGTGTTAACCCTGAATCCATACGGTCGTCCCTCAGTAAGGATGGTGTTCTAACAGTGGATGCCCCGTTGCCAGCCCTTACCGCCGGCGAGACACTGATTCCGATTGCGCACAAGTGAAATACTAAGCCTTCAACTTACCACTAAAACCACCAGTACCAGTAGCGCAGCAACCAGAAATGAAGATCAGATTGCATCCGCACCACACCACACCCACATATACACCACACACGTCACACATATACATACGCCCACATCTTTCTTATACCTTTTTTCTCTCTTTCTTTATATATGAAAAATACTGACTTACTACTCATAATTAACTTAAATGTAATGAAAAATTATTATTAAATTTGATTAATTTAATTCATATTTATAATTTGTCGCAATTAAACGGAATCAATATTTTTTGTCTTAGTTCCTTTATATTCCCTTTTTCTATCCCCAAAATTGCTAAGCCAAAATCAAATAAAAAATGTAATAAAAGAGAATACCTTCATATGGATGTACTAGGGGATGTTTTAATAAAAGTGATTAAATATTAAAAGAGATTGTCCAATCTAATTATTTTTTCAATAATCAATCTTGAATAATAAAATCAAGGAATCACTAGTGGATAATTGACTTTCACACTTAAAATTCATCGGTTTTCTATAACTGATCAGAAGAAAAAGTATTAATTAAAAAATGAAATTATTGTATATTATTTCATCGTAGTGGTACCATATTTAAATTGACATTTAAGATATCGATTTATTGAAATGCGACTTTAATACCTGAGCAGGCATTGGATCTGGGGAAATTCCCCACGATTAGTTTTAGAAATGTGTACATATATTTCTAACATACACACAAAAAAAACAATAGTTTGACAAATATTTTCAAAATGCCACCGGAGCCGGAACCAAATAATGAAGATTATCAACTTGATCAATTGGACGATCCGCTACGTCTGCCCACATCGGTGCTGATTGAGGATCCGAGATATCGCATCAAGCCTATGCAGCAGGTTATTTCCGCGCTCTTTGGTGGCCTCATTACAACGTTTGTCGGTGAGTTGATGTCTCAGCAATCTTTTACAGATATCTAGCTAGATTTCGTACTACTTATACCGCAGTGACGCCGTTGGAGGTTGTCAAGACCCGAGTCCAAACACAACACACAGTACGCCAGCGACCGACAGTGTCCAAGCTATGTTATGTCTTCCACAACGGGCTAATGACACACATCTGCAAGTCGGATAAAGAATGCATTCCCAAACCTGGCGGAGCTCCTAGTAGTTTGCGTCCATTGCGCGGTGCTATGGATGCGTTTGTGAAGATTATTTGTGGAAGTGGCATCGGTGGTCTTTGGTCGGGTCTTAGTCCAACCCTAGTCTCGGCTTTGCCCTCGACAATCATTTACTTCCTGACCTATGAATATTTAAAGAATTCATTTGGAAATGCGTACTTTATGTACCATAATAAGAATAAGAATCAGCTTACAGGTATCTCCCATGGAGCGGATGCTAATGTGGGTGCAGTGGGATCGATTTCACCATCAATAATGCCTGTACCAGCAGGTGTGCCAATGGCAGCAGGCATTTGCTCTCGCACTGCTGTGGTTACCGCCGTCACACCTATCGAAATGGTTCGGATTAAAATGCAGTCGGGCTGCATAACATACGCAGAATTGTGGCGAGTTTTAGGATCTTTGATACGCTCTAAAGGGCTTTTGGGTTTGTGGCGTGGCTGGCCACCGACTGTGATGCGAGATGCCCCCTTTTCGGGCACCTATTGGGCAGCATATGAGTCCCTGAAGAGAGCATTTAGTGTGACAGAGCCGACATTTGGTTTTAGTTTTTTGACGGGAGCAGCTTCCGGTGCGGTGGGTGGATTGCTTCCTAGCTCATATTTTATTTTGATTTGATTTCTTTCCCATCGCTTTATTTCAGTTAGCTACCTTGGTAACAATGCCATTTGATTTGATCACTACACATACACAAATTGAGCTGGGCCAAGATGTGCTCTCCTCTGACCGCATGGCTAAGGCAAAGGCAACAGGAGGACGACTAGGACCAAATACTAGTTTGGCTTCCCAACATGGAAATCGACAATCAGTGTTTCGACGCTTGGGAAACATCTATCGCCAGCAGGGATTAAGGGGACTCTATGTTGGTGTAGTGCCTCGCTTGTTACGCGTTGTTCCAGCCTGCGCCATCATGATTTCAACTTTTGAGTATAGTAAATCATTCTTTTTTCATTACAATCTGGATCTCAAGGAGACAGGTAAATAAAGAAGACATAAGGACAAACGAAACAAAAAAAAAACCGTTACAAATCGTAAGAAATTAAACGTAAGTGCATTTATCGACTTCATCTACGACTATCGATAGCCAATGAGTTAGGTAGAGATGAGTTAATGGTCGGACGAGTTGGGAACTGAACATGAAATTTCATCATGATCTATAAACTTTTTATTTTGCGTTGATATAAACAAACACAAACACAAACACGTGTTCTTTCCAATCCTTCTATAGGTTACTGCCGGCGGGCTTTTTGACAAAGTCACAGCAAAAATCAAAAGAAACAAATTGGATAGAACGCAACAGAAGCAACATGTCCAAGTCAGCCGTGGAAAAATGTAAAATCGTTGTTAGCGGTAGAACAAACACCATGACTGATCCCAGATTTCGGATCCGTCCACTGCAACAGGTTGCCTCAGCATGTACGGGTGCCATGATAACCGCCAGTTTTAGTAAGTCAATTTCACCATATGCCCTTCAAATGTTATCATTATTTATTTTGAGTGGATTTGATTATTAGTGACGCCGCTGGATGTAATTAAGACTCGTCTACAGGCTCAACAATCTCTTTTGCTCTCGCAGAAATGTTTCCTCTATTGCAATGGCCTTATGGACCACATCTGCCCGTGCGGCCCAAACGCAAATCCGGCCAAACCGGCTCCGCATTTCTCTGGCACAATTGTAAGAATGTTATTTAATATTACATTACATATTTTTACATTATTATTCATTTTATTTTACTATCAGGATGCATTCATAAAAATTAGCCGTAGTGAGGGTATTGGTTCCCTCTGGTCTGGCTTAAGTCCGACTTTGATTTCCGCCCTGCCGTCGACCATAATCTATTTTGTGGCGTATGAGCAGTTCAAGGCTCGCTTTACCGACCTCCACTACAAGTACCTTTCACAGTCAACGGACTCAAGGACAGATGTTTCCATTCTGGTCCCCCTTATATCTGGAGTGGCTGCCCGCATACTGGCAGTGACCTGCGTTAGTCCTATTGAAATGATACGCACCAAGATGCAATCACAAAAGATGAGCCATGCAGAAATGCTTAGCTCTGTACGTCAAGTCGTTCAATCTCAGGGTATCCTTGGCCTTTGGCGGGGTTTGCCCCCTACCATTCTGAGGGATGTACCGTTCTCGGGCATCTATTGGACATCTTATGAGTACCTAAAGAGCAGTTTCAATGTTGTTGAACCCTCATTTGGCTTCAGTTTCATGGCCGGTGCTATTTCCGGGTCGGTAAGTAGTCGCGTTAGTTAAAAACATATTAAAAATTAATTTGTTTTCTTTTCTGTCTGTTAGGTGGCTGCAGCAATAACCACACCTTTTGATGTGATCAAGACACATGACCAAATCGAATTTGGCGAGAAATTCATATTTTCAGGTAGGCCCCGATCCATTGCTCTTTCGATTGCTACAAGCAACACCACTGATCTCGGTAACAATGCGGTTTGTCTTACGGTAGATAATCCCCAACCGCCGCCTAGGTCAACAGCCTCCAGATCTGTTATAGATCGCCTGGCAAGCATTTATCGCCTCGGAGGCATACGTGGCATATTCGCTGGGCTGGGGCCACGCCTTTTCAAGGTGGCACCCGCCTGTGCCATAATGATTTCAACCTTTGAGTATGGTAAATCCTTTTTCTATCACTACAATGTTGATCAGCACAACGAATTGATCAAGCGTCAAGCGGCAACGCCACTTCTAGCCAGCAACATCATTTCCAATAACTCCTATACAGAATCCATGGAAAAATAGAGCTAACCATCAACTGCAGAAGCATCAATGTAAATATATATAATTAAAATGAACCAAAGTTACAACACAACATGGAATCAGTATAACTGGATTTGGATGACTTTGTGCTTGGGGTATCTTGTTGGAGCCTTTAAATCTTTCTGTTAAATTGATTAGTGAAATAAAATTCTTGTTTTCTTTTATACAATGACAATTTATGTTTAAAATTTCGTACTAAACTTGCTAATACCGGCCATGTAGCGACAGTAATTACATGGCTTACTATCGAAAATGCAGTTTCATTTTTATCCATTGACCTAAAGCATTCCCAAATAACAATTATGATTTTATTTATTTTTTTTCGCTTTTAAAATCGATATCAATTTGCGCTTTCTATTGTTAAATCGCAACAGTTTAAAAATGCAAAACATTCGTCAAAATTTGACCATAGAGTTTTGAAGTGTTAGTTGTTTATAATATTGTTTATTTTTATTTATTGTACAATTTGTTTTAATTATTTTTGTATACATATATTTAGTATGCATCTATGCATGTATATACACATACACAATCAAATCATCCTATATGGATATACACTTTCGCAAGTAACAGTTTTGGCATGACGTCAACTTCAAATGTTTTGTTTTTTAAAATGGAAATATAGGGTTTCTGCTTTTACTTGGTTCGTTTCATTATTTAGTTCGTACAAAGTTTAAAAAAAGATTTCAGTGCAAGGTAGCAGATTGTTAAGTTTGAAAATATATCGCTTGCGCGATAAATTATATACTTGCCTATAAACGAAATCATTGGTGACGTCAATAAGGACTGGACAGGACTAACGTAAAATTCTGGTTATGCCGAAGCCGTGACTTGACAAATTAAATATATATATATATTATACGTGTATACATTTACATAGGTATATATATGAACATATATGTTACTAACAAAAAGGTAAAATTTCGTGTTTTTACTTTACATACACAGAAAAAGAATTTTCGCTATTATAGTGTTAACACGTATATGCAATAAATATTTGAGTATATATATATTATATATGTACATATTGTTACAATTTTGTTGAAATCCTAGAGCTAATGGAAAATAAAAAACTCTTAGGAATTTGCAGAAGGCTTTTCTGTATCAGTCGATATAAGTTTGTCGACTGAATTAACGGGATATTCTTGTACATTAGTTGACATTGCTGTAGCTTTTGTTGATGTGGTTGTCACTGTTGTATAACAGGAACCGCAGAGTCGCACTGGATTGAACAGCTTCTCATATGGCAACGGTGCCCAAAACTCCGAACAGTCAGCACAAAAAATTTCTCCACATGATCTGTTGATTACAAAAAAAAATATAACAAAAATGGAACATTTAAAGATGGAAAGTAATCAAATTAAGGATATATATATATATATATATACATAAACATATTATATGCAATGCATTTGGTTTGAAAAAGTATTTAAATTTATACATTAATAATTGACCTCTAAATGAGATTTGAGGGCAACACAATAAAAAATGTCACGGCCAATTCGTAACGGCAAGGCGATTAAGCAAATTTGCTGTGACAATTTGGATGGATGATGATGATGACCTGTATTACGAGTATCAAACAGAAAGTACAAATAGAGCAAAAGCAAATGATACACTAATGTTGGGAATGCGCACCGACAATGATGTTTTCTTCGTCCAAGCCAGAATTCAATTTGACAATTTGAGCAACGTGAAACTGCATGATCTGGTACCCAAAGGACACTGGCAACTTTTTTCTCTTGTATTGAGGAAGTAGCATATGATGAGGGACCACTACGCTCTTCTACAGCTTCCCAAGAACATGTCGAAGCATTTTCAACGATATCAGATCCATTTTCCTAAAGAAATGTATATAAATAATTAGAGGACACGTAGAGAGAAAGAAAGAGACAGATAATCTAGCAGAAAATTGAAATAAACACAATTTTATAGGTAATCATCAATAGTTATTTGAACTGTGTAAACTATGCAGCAATGTAAAACCGATTACGAGGTTTTCAATTTCAAATTTTCTGTTATATTGTAGAATGACCTTTATGTATGTGAATTATGCTCAATTAAATTGACTATCATGTAAATGCAATACGGTGCGTTTTGTAACACACAATTCAGACACAATGTGTGACAAACATTTTTTTTTGGACTAACAACCACACAAATGTGGTTTTCATTTTGATTTCCATTTGTGCCTCTCTGTTTAAACTTTTAGAGGAGACATGTGACAGTAACACAGTTCGAATTTAAAGTATGATTTCATGTTGTATGTATGAAGGAAATAGATGTATAAATGTAAATAAAATTAATATAATAATTACATGTTCTACATTTGCCGAAACGACGCTGTTGCAACTAGGACAACCCTTCTGTAACAATGCAATTCGCATGCCATGAATTTCACGTAAGAGGATCTCTTCGCGTAGCTGAAAAATAATAACATAAAAAAAAAACAGTTTTTTTTTATGTCAATTATTATTATTCCATTATTAATTTTAAATTGAACGTATTGACAATGATTTATGAGCATTGAAAAAATATCCTCTCTTACCTTGTGTTCCTGAACAATTTGATGTAGTCGAATATTTTGTTCACTTAAACCATGAGCTAAGCCATCGGGGCAGGATATAGTAAATTGCGTTCGTTCTTGAAACCCTTGTGGGGTGGGAGGTAATGAAATAAGTCCAGGTGAATGGAAGTGATTTGTACTGCAAAATATGTATAAAATATTTATATTTAGTTAATCTTTAATTGAATTAGAAATTAAATTAAAAATTTTTATTTACCTGCCATTTTCTGCGTATTTTAAATGGCCTAAATCTCTGCTATAACTTGAACCAAATGTGTTTCTTCGCATCCGATTACCATTACCAGGCGTTGGCATTTCGAAAAGTGAAAATAAATTTTGAGTTTGGCTATCTAGTCTTTGGAGTTCGGGCGAAAGACAAATGCGCTCATCGATTGAATTGCCATCAATTCCGTTTGAGTTTCCGCCTCCAGTTCCATTTGTACCATTTACAGCCTTAGGCAAAGACGCATCCTTGCTGCTGTCTCTGGGTACATGGAGATCCAAATGGTCTAGCAATTCATTTGCAATGCTTTTTTGTAAATATCGCAGATTATTGGGCTTCACATGAACTTTCGGCAAATTGTTATAACTTTGACTACTTTTGTTGGTTTGCTGGGCAATTAAAGTTGCATTTGTCTCCATCAGCGACTTCTCTTTCCTTAACGACGGTTCGAGTTTGCAATCGTTATCTGATTGGTTGTCCACACGTATATTTTGGATGGGTTCTATAGGAATTAAGGTATCTGTACTAGTATCAATTGGGCCATGCCATAAGGTACGGCTTATATCACTTGTGTTGTTTTCACATTTGGAAGGAGCATGATCATCAGCATTTGGCGTATCAAAATTAAGATCACTACTCGGTAATTCACTTGAGTTAATTGGTGGAGGTCTTTCGGGTGCGGGCACTAAATTTAAATGTGAATTTGTGGCGTCAGGACAACCCAAGTCTGTTGATTGTGATGTTGCTTCTAATATATCATGGCTAGAAGCTGTACTTTGGTCATTGTTTAACTCTGAGGTAAAATTTGTAGCGCAATATTCGTTGTCCACATCCCGATCTTTGTTATCCACCACATCTCTATCTCTGTCTGTACAATGGTCATTAGCTACACAATCGTGGACATTCTCTTTCTCATTAAGACCATTGTTTCTCTCTGTTCCAGATCGAATGTCAAACATTGAGTTACTATTAACATTCAGATTATCTGAAACACTAAAAAAAACGAAAATGAAAACACAAGATGAGATCAACTCATTAAAGAATTAGTTAATACTAACATTGACTCCACGGCCAAATTTGGATCACTAGATCTTCTTGAAAATGAGCTCTGTCCCAGCTCACTTGTTGTGATATCTTCAGATGATCGTGTTTTGGTCATTGACGATCCTAGATTAAAATTAAATTAAATATGGTTTCCATAAAATTACTTATAATTACTTTTAATGGGAATCATAAGTATTCCATTGTTTTATTACAAATTTTGTAATTATTAAAATGGATAATTGACTTACCATTATGTGGAATTTGTCTCTCATTACTTAGTAATGGAAGATCAGTTCCATTTTTATTCCCTAAGCTACCAAGGTATAGATCAGACCAAAAGTATAAAAATCGCACACTGTGCGCTGGCCAAAGAACCTTAAAATATATATACAATTTAATGAATTATTTTTAGAATTTATTGTTGTACCCGATTGATTACCTTTTCAGTCTCATGCTTATAGAGTGGATTTCTATACATAGTTTCCGCTAAAAATGGCCATACGGAAAACGTACGGTCAAAAACGGAATTCTCAATTCGTTCTCTCAGCGAATTGCATAGGAACGTGCCAAACAGACATGATAGTGAGTGTTGCGCTAGTTTAATCTAAATGCAACAATTTCCAATAGATAAATTTTATTAATATAATTTAAAAATCCATGCTGCTTACCAAATAACCAATGCTAAATTCAAAACTGCACGGATATTGTCTATGTATTTGATGTACCAAATCCAACCATTGCAGAAATACAGGGCATCGTTCATTCACCTCATCTGAATGCGGTCCGTTGCCAGAGCGATCGGCAAACTTGTGACCAAAGTTCAACCATTCCCGTTCAACTAACACACGAAATCCCTTAAGAAAAAAAAAATTTCAATAACAATTTCAGTTAACCAAAATAATAATCATGGATTTTGGGTATTGCATACCTCAACTGTTCTATAGTACGGATCCAGGCAAAGTTGCGCTGTTGCCACAATTTGTGGCGTCCGATCCCATCCATCAGAGCAATGCACCAGTACGGGCCGACCATTCTTTTCAATAGTATGAACCACTGTCATAGTTGCTCCCAGTAACCCGGACAGATGCTGCATCCACATTGTTTTTTCCAATTGACCGAACCAACTGCAAGTAAAGTATTTTTGTTCATTATATTAGTATATACAAATACAGCGACAAAGACAGGGACAGCGATATATTTAGAAAGGGAAAGTCATACTCACTTGGGGTCATCAGGTGATGATGCGCACAGCTGTCGAACAGCATGGAAACTTTTTCGTATAGCATGTATATTTCCCAAATTCATAAATTCTATCTCGGCACAAGGATAATATTCGATGCATTCACAACCGCCACCTCGAGCCCGATTGGTAACCGCCGATGTATAACTCCGTGCATCAACTATGAGAATTTTCTACAATTTAAAGATCATTTTATTATATATACTTTGATTTACAAAAATCTATAACAAGTCACAATGGCTTTGCATTATATTAAATTTATATATTATTGTTTCCTCTTACCC
Source organism: Drosophila neocordata (assembly GCA_018903615.1). NCBI lineage: Eukaryota > Metazoa > Arthropoda > Insecta > Diptera > Drosophilidae > Drosophila > Drosophila neocordata. Next base: position 2,200,250 of record JAEIGI010000015.1, read on the forward strand.
TGATTTCATCCAATGCCAGCTCTTCGTGTGAAGAATCCTCCAGTGATGGTGAACTCTTGCCCGATGAACTCGACTGTCCATTTGTATCCTTTGTGGATTTTGTCTGTTGCATGGTGGCGTTAGCTGTTGTAGACCGCCGTGCGTGTTCACCTCTATCAAAGGCACATGCATCTGCCAGAGCTTTAAGCAATTGCTCATCTTTAGTATTTCGCCATCCCAACCAGCCAACTTCTGGTTGACTGCAGCGGGCCAATATAGCACCCGATTTCTGATGACGCCAAACCACAGCTGGCAGGCGGCGTGATCCGCGAAAATTTGCCACATTGTGAAGCATTTCATCTGTAATGCAGCAAGGAACTAATAACTTTTGTGGATACGATGGACACAGTTTGAAATCCGCATTGGCTGTTGAGATTCGCCATGATCCCTTAAGATCGAATCCCAGGCGTGCCACCTCATTTTTAAAATCACTGTCATAACGAGTTGCACGTTGCAAGCGGTTGCTTGCGTTAAACTCGCTAGTCGGCGCGTTCAATGATGCAATATTTTCGGTTACAGTTGGGGCAGGTTTTATATGACCACTACCATTTGGTAGCGATCCTCGTTCTTTGCTGCCGTTGACATTGCCAATTTGATCACAAGTCCATGAGTAAAATGGGAATGCAAATAGCGTTTCCAGCGACTCAGGTACACCGATGAGCAATTGAATGCGCCTTTGCCATTCCAGGCACTGCTCAGCGGATTGAAACGAGCATTTCACTGTACTGGCATCCTTGCAATTAACAATCAGTTGGAATAGATCGCGCACTTGAACCGATTCAATAAGGCCCAGTGGCACATATGTCTCAAATGCTGTCGACTCCTTTGATAGAAATATGCGATAATTGGACAAGGCGAGTACCCCTTCATCGGTTCGTCCTAAATATTTAATGGATTCTCCGGCAACTAAAATTAAAGTTTACATATGCATATATAGAAGATTAGTTTTACGAATCAGAATAATAATGATAAAAGGTTCGAATACCATAACATATTACAATTACTTGTGAAACTTACGTTCTTGAAATGGTACAAACAGCTGTGAGTCTTCCTTCTCCATTTGTGTTTTTGGGTAAGATTCTGCGGCACGTATAAAACAGATCGAGGGGGGCGGTGATCCATCTGACATTATATTATGAATTGGCTAAAATAAATAATTGATAAAAAAATTTGTATTTTATTTAGCGCATACATATTCACACGTACATTAAAGACAATCTAAATCAATGATTTGAACTTTATCGCTAACAAGACCTTCCAAACTGTTTATTTGATAATCGAACTAATTACAACAATACATATATATTTAAATATTCTTTTAATTTGTAATTTTATAACACATTTTGTTTTTATATTTTGTTATGACATTGGGAAATCTTGTACAATGTTTACAGTGAAAATGATTCTAGGTCAAAAGTTAAAAAATGTATTTTATCGATTACGAAATGAGAACGCTTCGAACGAATATAGTGGAATTGAGAACAACCCCCACCGATTGATTCTCGTTGGCAAAAACGAAGGTGGAATATGACCTTAAGATTGATAAGGTACATTTTAAACGGAATTTTTGGTTAGGCTTTTAGGACTCTATTGTCATTGGTTTTAGCCAAGCCAAGCGTAGAACCGGTGCATGGAATTGATATACATGCATATGTATGTATGTATATGAATACATATCAATTGAAACGTTTCATTCTGATTGGAATCATTTAAGTCATAATTACAAACGTACACAAGCATACAAACAAATACATTGTAAATATTGTGCATATATACATCATCATCATTATTTACAAATTCATTGTGTATAATATTTAATTATCTTCAAATGTTTCCACTCCCACAGAACCCACTCACAAGCAGCTACTTTTCCAATAGATTGAAGTTAATTTTTTTGGGTAATGTGTGCGTTTATATAGATATGTATATATACATATAGTAGATAATGTGCATTATGTATGTATGACATATATACAAACATATATGCATGTACATATATTGGAAACGTAGAAGGTGCGCAATACATTTGATTGATGTATATACTATATATGCAGACGAATTCCCACGATTTCATATTATATTAACAGTATTGTGCACACATAAGTAAACGAAACTTTTTATATATAATCGAGTTTTTGGCATTGGCATATTGGTATAAACAAAGTAAATCAACTTTTATACGCACGTATATGTATGCGTGTTATGTGTGTGCGTGTGGCTGCCTCTATGTATATGTTTGTTAAGAAACAAAAACAACAATAACACAAAAACAATCGAGTTGTTACATATGTATGTATGGCTTTATATATATGTACACACACATTTATGGTCCAGAAAACCTTGGAATGACAGCTTTCGAGATTTATTTTCGGTATATATTTATTGGCGAATTTAAAACGCGTTCGATTTGCTCTTTATTTACCACCATAAAATCCATAACTATTATAAACAAAGATCCGCAAATATTGTTGCATATACATATGTATATAACTACTTTGTTTCCTCTAGGTTCGAGTTTGTAGCCGTTATCGCTACTGTGTTATCGAATAATTGTGGGAGACTGAATATTATCGATTATTATTGCATTTGCTCGCATAGATATTTTTCCGAGCCACAAACATTAAAAAATTTAAATCACGTTGCAATAAATAAAATATAAATATAAAATATTATTTTAAATAATACCTAAAAGCCACAAGGCTCTAATAAAATGTTTGGAATTCAACGCACATCACTAGTACGCATCGTTGACTCGTTACTAGTTTAATAACTGACTATCAATAATCGACTAGCGAGTAACTTAGTGGGTACTTGCAACACTGGTCACACGGTTATCAACGAAATTGCTAAAACTTTTTATTTGTATTCTAGAACGCGTACTGCAAGTACGATAATAAGCATTTCCATTCCAAACACATGTATAAGTGAATTCAACTTAAATTAAAATCCAGTGATTAAGAATATCGGTAATCGGCTTAGCCTGCCACCCACACTCGTCAAAATGATTGAAACCAGAACTCCAATTCTGGGACCGTGCTTAGCTCTAGTTACGGTAAGTCGACGTGTTCTCGTGTTTATTCTACCGCTGAATCGCAATCACAGTGGGCATTTTGATGACCGGCTCGTGCCAAACACTGGCCAATGACAACTCTGTTAATCGAGAGCCAGAGAGAGAAAGACAAAGCAATTGAATTGGGCTCTTCTTTCCAGGTTCTCCATGTTCTCCATCACCCTACCCCAACAGATGCTGGTGCAGTGGCTATGACCAGTGACAATATTGATATGACATTAGGTGAGGTGCATTCCCTTACCATAATTTCGCCCCTTACCGCTATTTACCCACCCGTCCAAAATGCAATCAAAATTTGTACCACAAACAACTCAAAGAAAATCAATCATATGAATTTTATGTATTGACGTGTCACAAATTTAAAATCTCTAGCACGATAATATTTCTGCTTTCGGGTCATTGCCAACGTGGTTAAATATGCATACATTTATATATATATAATGAGCCAATTTTGGCCAAAACAATTAAAATTCGACATTAATGGCTACAAAATGTACATACATACATGTATGCATATAATGTATTTGTATTTTAGTTCCCGGTAATGTAACTTGCCCTAACTTCTACTCCCCCACTCCTTGCAACACCCCACCGTAGCAAATTGATAGTAAACATTTCTTAATAATACCTGTGACTAAGTACCTTTTCAAGGAAATCTATTAAAAACTATTTGGATACAGTTTTCATTTGGAGAGATTGGCAAAAGTTTGGTTATATTATAAATTATTGTTTTTGTTTTCTATCTTATCAAACCAATTAACACATTCACAACGATAACTTTCTACAAGTTTTAATTCCGGTTGTTATATACAGTTTCAGCGTAGTATATAACGCAAACGAAATGAGAATATAAACAAAAATTTCAAATCCCGACAAAAGTAGATAACTTACAAAAGATATTTTGTTAAATTTGCATTTAAAATATGTCTTTTATGATTAAATTCTTCCGGTCTGAATTATTAAACAAAATTTCCCCTGATTGGCAATATTATTGTAATAAAGCAGAAAACTAGAAACAATAAATGATTGTCTGGTTATTTTTGGGGTTACAAGTGCTATTATTATACAAATAATGGAATTCAATCAAATAAACCAGACTGGAATATAAAACAAAGACTAAAATAGAATGAAAAAAAAAATTAAATAAATAAAACGCAGCTGTAGATTATTAAAACAAGAGAATATCAACTTTTAAAGGACCAGATAAATTACCCATATGTCGGCAAACTGTTGAAAAATAACGCTCAAGATTTTTTATATTGCTTACTTCCGGACTCTAATTAAATGATCTTTTTTTTATATAGCAATTAAAAATGTTATCCTTTCTGAATCGTTATTCCAATATTAATCTAAAGCTTAATTATTATTAGTTGGCTGATATTTGTACAAAAATTTTAAATAGTGTTCACTGTATTGGAACTGGAAACATTTTGGATTATTACACATATAGATCGGATTTTTCAAATTGTAAACGCATTATCTTTTGCAGCATCTAATGAATTGGTTTTCCTAAATTTTTATGCGGAGTGGTGTCGGTTTAGTAATATTTTAGCGCCAATTTTTAATGAAGCGGCGGATAAGGTAAGCAAAACTAGTATATATATGTAACATACATAAAATTATACAAAAACAATAAGCAATTAAATATAATCAAACTACACTAATAACACTTTTTAATGTATTGCAGATTAAAAATGAATTTCCTGAAGCTGGTAAAGTAGTGCTAGGAAAGGTCGACTGCGATAGAGAGACGTCTATTGCGTCCCGATTCCACATAAATAAGTATCCAACTCTGAAAATTGTCCGAAATGGGCAGCTAAGCAAGCGGGAATATCGTGGACAGCGTTCAGCTGATGCATTCCTGGAATTTGTTAAAAAACAATTGGAGGATCCCATTAAAGAATTCCAAACACTTAAAGATTTGGAGAGTCTCGATTCGAAGAAACGCAGCATAATTGGATATTTTGATCGCAGAGATCAACCCGAATATGATACATTCAGAAAGGTAGCAACCAATTTGAAAGAAGATTGCCAATTCCATGTTGGATTTGGTGATGCATCTCAGGCTATGCATCCACCCGGTAAATTTCCTTTAAACATATGGACTTTATTTAAATACTTGACCTTTGACTTCTTACATCGTTTATTATAAGGCAACCCCATAATTGTATTCAGGCCCGACGTGGCTTTATCTCATGAAAATGATGAAACTTTCACTGGCAGTCTTAAAAATTTCGACGAGTTAAAAATTTGGATTCAAGAGAAATGTGTACCGCTTGTGAGGGAAATAACATTTGAGAATGCCGAGGAATTAACAGAGGAGGGTCTACCATTCCTGATTCTCTTCCATCGGCCGGATGATCTCAACTCTATTAAGGATTATAAATCAATTATAGAGCGGCAATTGCTAGATGAAAAACGTATGAAAATCTTAATCATATTGCTTTTGTAAACATATGTAAATGTATATATTATATATATCTATATACTTTTAGAGAATGTCAATTTCCTTACTGCTGATGGCAAACGATTTGCTCATCCTCTTCACCATTTGGGAAAATCTGAAGATGATTTGCCCTTGATTGCTATCGATTCATTTAAACATATGTATCTATTCCCCCACTTTAGTGATATGTATACAGCGGGCAAACTGAAGCAATTCCTTCAGGATCTCCACAGTGGGAAACTGCACAGGTTTGTAAAATTATAGTTTTGTATTAACATGAGAGAGACTTTAGCAATTATATTATTGTCACGCTCTATTTCAGGGAGTTCCATTATGGGCCGGATCCCACAAATAATGAGATACAACCTGATTCAAATACCGGCAAGGGCACTTCGCCACCTGAGTCTAAATTCAAAGAGCTGGGACCCTCAAAACATCGCTATACCTTGCTAGAAAAAGATGAACTGTAATATTAACTATGTATATTCGCATAAACATAATTATTAAAAATTGTAAAAAATCCAAAAAGAATCGCTTTCTTGTTATTTTATGCACATTATTAATCATTACGGACAGTTGTTTCAATATCTTACATACGGACAAGTTGGATAAACTATTGGTGTCCCGTATGTTCCTACACATACGCACACGTTTGTTAGAGCAATTTAGTTAGTTCTGACCAATTTCAACATGTTAAGGGGGATTGTTTTAAATTAGAATTGTAAAAGATCCCTTAGCCAGATATATTACCAGTCTAACGTATATTTTTTATTTATTACAATTATTTGTTACTTTATTAGATTACATATATACATATATAGGGGTGTATATATATATATATATATATATGTATACATTCTAAGTCAAAATGTGTATGTAGCCGATTACAGATTTTTTGTATTAGGCGACAAACTGACTGAAAATAATGATTTGATGCTGCAGTGTGTTTCATTTTTGACTGGTAAATGTATAAAAGTACAGTTTAAAAAGAGGGAGTAATCGCTATAATTAATACGTAAAGTATAAGTATATGAAAAAATAGTTTCCATTGTGTGTGTGGTGTGTTGTATTGCATGCGTTTTAATGATCTTTAGTAGGGTCTTGAACGCATGCCACCGTCGTTGCGCATGGGCCCACCGCCATCACGGCGACCACCACCTCCGCCGCCGCCGCCGCCGCCGCCACCACCACCGCGTCCACGGCCGCCGCTATCATTGCCGTAGCGTGAGTAACCTCCTCCACCACCTGAGTTGCCACCACGATCTCTATTTTGGAAACCACCGCCCGAACGTTCATTATTACGATCATTCATTCCGCCGTAACCGCCACCACCACCACCACCACCACCGCCACCTCCACCGTATCCGCTGCCACCTTCGTCACCGCTCTTTGGAGTCTTGCAGCTGAAATAAATAAGAAAATGCTACAGCATATTCCAAAATCGGGATGGCATTATTCCTACCGATTACATTCGTTGCGCCAAGCGAAATTGGTGTTGTTGCAACTGTTACACTTCCAGTCTCCATCACGTGGCTGCACATTTCCACCTCCTCCCCCACCTCCTCCACCGCTGCCGCGATCAAAACGATTGCCACCTCCTCCCCCGCTTCCTCCTCCACCGCCGCCGCGGTCAAAGCGATTACCGCCGCCACCACCACCGCCGCCGCCGCCTCCGCCACCACCACCACCACGATTGCGTCCACCAAAACCACCACGCCCACCGCCACCTTTATTCCAGTTATTTTGACGCTGGGCCAGAGACACTTTTATGGAAAATCCGTTAAAATCACGTCCATCAAACCACTCAATGGCCGATTGTGCCGCATTTGTATCATCATATGTGACAGTTGCTTCTCCCTTGGAAGCTCCAGTTTCTTTATTCTTATATAACCAAATCTTTGGCTTCATAGTACGCTTATCTTTCTAAAATTGTAAAAAGTTTTCAATTATTCATTGCATGCAAATAATCATCATTAATCCGAATCCGAATCCTAAGACATACCTTTATTATACCAATGGCACCGAAATAAGTTTCAATATCTTGCTCTGTTGTAGATGGATCCATTCCAGAAACAAATATGGTGTCTTCCTGAGTGATCATATCGTTGCCACTGTTGCCGCCACCGCCGCTGCCGCCACCAACATAACCACCGGGTCCTATAAATACCGAGTCACACATTTTAGAATACGATTTAAAGCAAATTGTAATCTTAACACTATTTTCAAGAGATACTACGATGCTTTTTATTTAATTTATTTTGTACTTTTGTTTCTTTGACTTTTATTGTTTGCTTTTTTGTATTCAATTATTCAATGAATTTTCACTCTATAAAGGTGAACGAATACTCGGTTACTGGGTAAAGTATATAATTTTATTTCGGTTTTACAACAAACTAACATTATTCCTTCCTTATTAATTTCAAATCAAACGACTTATAAAACCTTGAAAGGCATATATATATACGCAGTGAAAAAGATATGGTGAAGACAGACGGTGAGAAGGGTAAGGTAAAGAAAAAGGGATAGATGGAGAAACAATTGTAGTATTTGTTTTGTTGTTATCTAGGAAAGTGTCTAAGATGCTATCCAACACATTCCAAAATCGAAAAAACACACAACCAAGGCAAACACAACCCACACATACAGCAGAGAAAGAAAATGTGTTAACAACTAACTCTTGTCGTCGTCGTATCCCATTACTCGTTACATATTACTCGTCGTCGTCATCGTTGTTAACCAATATTTAAAACTCTTTACAATATGCCATTATCTTTTGACCATCAACTCTCTAACTAATCATTTGATCAGTTTAAATCAATATTTATATCTAAACCTTTGCTTTACATGAGCAATTTTACACACCACAAAATTATTTATTTTATGTCAAATGGGTGACAATATATCTCGTGATTATATTGGCGGCTCCTATTAGCGAAAATTGCAAATATTAACCATATAAACACATCGAGAGTCTGTATAAGATATTGAAATCCTGTTTGAATTCTGGTTGAAGTATCACTTCCAAAAAAAAAAAAAAAATTCCTTCTTTACTTTTTAATTTTAGCCACTTTTTTCCCCCCTTTACAAATTTTTATTCTATTTTTTCTTTTGATTTTGTTTAAGTTCAATATGTAGGAAAAATATTTGTATACATTACTCGATATGATTGCAATTATTATGCATTATTTTTACCTTTGTTGTAGGTGTCCTTGCTGGCGCCTCCATTTCTAAAAGAGGATATTGAACAACTTATTTAATATGTATCTTTTTTGATTTAGTTGATGTGTTGTTGTAATGCAATTATTGGTGGAGAGAGGGAGCTATATGCCTACGGTTTCCGATATAAATTTACGACTAATCAATCATATACGTATTGTACATATAGAGGATTTTTTAGATTTATCAAATCATTTACATTAAAGTTCAACATTTTAAAAGGACGTCCTCTATTGCACATTTTCCATTGGTGATCGAGATTCAGCGAGAAATATATTCTTATATATACATAACCGCTGTAATAACCACTAATTTATGTGCTTTAGTGGATGCAAATACAATTCTTATATGTTAGTAATACATACTATCTACATTACAACAAACAAAAAAAAAAAAAGATATTGTACATTTAAAGTAAATAAATGTTAATCTTCGAATAACCGAAGCATTATTGAACATTCTTACAGATCATTTTTAACTAGGGATCTAAATATATTCCCTCACGGGATTGCTGATTTCTAACAGTGCCGAAACGGATTAGGAAATAAACCCAAATATATAGCCTATAAATCTATGAACTGTTTTTAAAGGAACTATAAATTTAAGCAATTGTTCCCATATATTGTAATATTATTATCCGATATTATTTTTTTTAAGAATTAGAGACGGACAGAAAGAAGAAGAATGCTGAGAGACGGAAGCCATCGGAAAGTATTAGGGATTTTTATAAAAACAACAAGTATCAGCACGAAAATGGAATCCGTAAGAAAGTTTATAACATTGGATTTTAGATATTATATTCTCATTTACATTATAGCAAATTTATTATGTTTAAATTATTACGATTTGAATTTTTATTGCTTAACATAGCTTTAGAGTAATAATAAATATTGATTTTGCAAATCATTATTACTTTTTGTTCTTATTTTTTGTTGTTGGAGAACCTACATTTTTGTTTCGTGTACAAAGGATTATCAAAACTTAAGTTGTCTCTATTTGGTGACCTCTTTTTTTTAAATTCCTTTTTAATAATTTTTGATGTTTTAAGACCTTTGGCTTAATCACTTAATATATTTATGAAAAAAAAAAAATATTACATTCTTTATATTAAATAAATTTTTTGTGTAAATTATAACTCTACACTTGAGCGACCCAACTATTTGGGTATATGTAGATTTTATTCGCATTTGTTTAGTTTAATACCTTTTGTTTTTGCTATAGCTGACATATAATAATAGGGTCGTGGGATTGAAGGAAAAAGATAAATTACAATTTTTAAACCAGTTACAATAATGTAGATATCGGTTGAATGTTGGATAAAAGAAGTTTTATCTTCCAGCATATTACTCTCTCAATCAGTTGCCCATTGGTATCTGTACTTTATCGTCACCTTATAATATAGTTCAGTTAATATGATGCAAGTAATCGTTATAAATAATAATAGAAGTTGCTACAACATGTCAATTTGTATTTATTTAAAACATTAATATGCAATTTCTTGAAGGAATCATCCACTCTCTAACCCCACACAGACAAAATGAACGAATTAACTTTCGCGACATATTGCCAAACGAACCCAAGTACAGTAAAACCTTTTTACACTTAAACCTTAAAACCTTTTTACATAGAATTTTTCCTGATGCATTGTCTCTCTATTTAATTCTTTTTTTTTTTTTTTTTGTTTTTTATGGTACTGCAGATGGTAATTTTTTTAAACCATTTATATTGGCCAATTTGCCAATTTTTACTTTTCCGTTTTGGAGAGTTTACACTATTTTTTTATTTTATGGCTGATATTGGCCAAAGTGAAACAACACTAGTTATGTTTCATTTTCATTATTCAACTATATATATGTTTTTCAGAGAGACGTTTTTCAATTTAATTCGTTGTTGTCAATTTACACACTCTAGTCGTTTGCGAGGCAACACCAGTTTCTTTTTTTCTCATTGATTTCGCTATTTGATAAAAATCTGTTCGATATATATGGCTAGAATTTCCTTAAACCCATTGAAGCACTTTACCCTTGGTTTTTGGTCTTGATTTCTGGTAACAGTTGTAAAACAGATTGTAATAACATACCCATATGAATTTCCTCCTCTATCGTTCCATGAGCCACCGCCGCCGCTTCCACCACTGCCGCTGCCACCACCGCCCGAGCCACGATGACCAGAATCATAACCTTAAACAAAAATTATGCTACGATTAGTTACAGTTCTTCAATAATTGCACTTTTCCTCTTACTTCCGCCGGATTTATTGTAATTAGGTGGAGGCTCATTGTAGTTACCAGTTTTATTTGGCATTTGTTGGTAATTTGGTGGAGGAACAGCAAAGTTGTTGTATCCCTGTCCGGCACCACCACCGTAACCGCCACCTAAGGACATTATTTTGTACTTAAGCATTTGTATAAAACTTATTCAATATTCTATTTTTATACTTACGATCCATGACTAATGCGCACTAATATTTAAACAGTAAAACAATATTAACAATTCAACACCTTCTCTTTTTCAACTGTCTGCGGAATATAGCATCAGTACAAAAAACCTTACTGTAAAAATGGCGTGTGAAAATAGAGATGGTACGACGACAAAGAAGATTTGATCGATTTCGTGTAGATTTATAACGTTTTACCACTTTCAACACTTTCAACCCAGTATTTCATATATTTTGCGTTTTCCAACAATAACATTTCGAAAAGTAGTTAACACTGTTAAAACCAACACTGACATTCTTATATTTACACATTTTGCGTTTTCCAACACTTAAACCTCGATAATTATTTATCATAGTCATCATTGGCGACTCTTTATTTTTCAGTCATCGACATAAGTCGATTTTACGCGATTATTCTAACTCGGTTAGTTTGATTACCACAAGCAACTCTGTTAATCAGCTGTTGTGTTTACGTGTCTGTCCACATCCATTAGGAAATAAATACAAGGCAATAACAACAAAATGATTGAGATCACAGATTTACAAAGTATGTTTATTAAATATATTCAATATAACACAACAAAGCAGATATTATAATATTAAATTCCTCACAGAAATTGGCATCGGCTTGGCTGGCTTTGGCATATCGTTTTTGTTTCTTGGCATGCTGCTTCTCTTCGACAAAGGCTTGCTTGCAATAGGAAATGTGTGTGTTAAATTAAAGCATAATCTAAATGACAAAATATTAATGTAAATTTATTGTAGATACTATTTATATCTGGACTAGGATGTGTAATCGGTGTGGAGAGGACCTTGCGCTTTTTCTTTCAGCGTCATAAAGTCAAAGGAACGACAGCATTCTTTGGAGGCATTCTGATCGTGCTGCTTGGTTTTCCTATAATTGGCATGATTATCGAATCCTATGGATTCTTTGCATTATTCAGGTTTGTTCCATTTTTTTATTTATCACAACAAATTTATTAAATTTTCAAAATATTTGATCTGCTCACGACTAAACTACGTAAATACTTCGTGAGATCATGAAATTAACCGGCACATTCTTCAATATTTCCCTGAAGCTCCTTAATCACATAGAACTTAAATTAATAACACAGTGTCGATATATGCAAATCAAATATACATTTTTAAGAGTTCAGCAAATGGCATTAGAATTTTAAATAATTTAAGTTCCCAAAACTGGATATTTTGGAAGTTAAACCGTTTACTTTTTAGTCTATGAGAAAGACTAGAAAATGAAAATATTTTGAAGATATTCAGTCTCATATATTAATTCAGACCTACGTGTTCTGCATCAGTCATTACTAAGTTTTTAAATTGTTTTATTTTTATTTTTGTATAAGCAGATTGGGGTTTCTTCATATTGAATTAAACAAATTTTGTATATTTATCCCCAAAGCTTTAACTTCTCGTTCTTAATTTGTTTCAATTTACAAACGAAGCCGTGCACAAGCTCTATTCTTTTATATCTATCTCAATGTTAAAGCACTTTCCTTAAAAGTACGATAAAAAAGTTACTAACTTTTTATTTTTCCCTTTTCAGCGGCTTTTTCCCAGTTGCCATCAATTTCCTTGGACGTATACCCGTTTTAGGAACGCTTTTAAATTTACCGCTTATGCAAAAGGTAAGGTAAAAAAAATTCATCATGTCAAATTAATATCATTCCATGGCTACTAAATAATCTCAAATAAACCAAGAGTAATTCAATTTCTCAATGGCCTAAGCAAAACGACATTTCATAGCCAATTTAATTTTAATCTAAGCTATGTATTTCAACATTTACAAGACGAGAGAACGAATTCTTTCCGCTGTCTAGTTAGTGATTTTTATTCCAATCTTCGCGCTCCTCTCGCTCTTTGACCACTTCGTTCAAATAGGGTTCCAAATATTTGACATCCTCTTCGTATTTTGTCCACTGTTCCTTGGGCAGAATTGTTTTGGTCATGGACAGATGCAAAGCACGCATGATGCGGTAGTTGCGCTCATCATACAACTTGCGGGGCAGACGACGGACTGCTTCCTGCACATCTTCGTTCTCGTACAGGCAGTCATCACGGTGCAATCCTGCCCAAAATAAAGTATATTTGCAATATGAGCCAATTTAATGTCTTTTCCAGAGTTCTTACCGTATTGGTTAAATCCCGACAGATTGTAGGCCCACTTGCCCAGGCTGGCTGCAAAGCCAAAAAATTTTATTTAATATTTACGTAATCATTTTTATACGCAGCCATGCAAGTTTCACATATTTCGTGGACTTTTTTGGCTAGTATATTTCCATTAGTTACTTACAAAATACCAATGGACCCTTTCTGGCAATGTAGCTTGACATGATTAGTAAAACGTTTCGAAATTTCGGAAAAGTTCTTGGGCCTCGTCTCACAAATTCTACTTTTCTTTTGAGGTTTTGACAGCTGGGTATTTTTTGACTTATCGATAACCAGGTAGCTTTGTTTTCGATACTTTTTAAGTACTCATTTCTGCACCAGGGCTGATGAATACATATATATATTTAATTTTGTTTGTTTTGTTTCAGATTGTTCAAAAACTTGGAGGTGATGGCAATCGGACAACAGTATAATGTATTCATAGGCATGATAAATTGTACAAATACATTTCTTAAACTAATAAATTTCTTCTAAATTGTTGTGTAAACATTACCTTTACCTCAAATGTGACATTAAACAATGTAAAATTACATATATTATGCGTTTTAAAACGAATGTCGGATGCTTGGAAAATTATTTTTGACATACAATTATTGTTTTTTAATTTTATCGAAACTATAGACTGTGTAGTTATGCATGTGAACTGTTGGAACCGTTGAAACCACGCCTTTTTGATTTTTATGAACCCATTATAAACATGCAGTTGGAAACACATGTATGTATATTTATGTAGACATTAAAAATCCTTACAACTTTTGTAAGATCCAGACTAACTATCGCCCAGTGCCTTATTCTAACTAGCTTTCAAGATTGTAATCATTCCTTGGTTATTGATTGTAATCAACCTTAGTTACCGATCAAGTAACGGTAACTTTTTGCTTAAGCAGATGCTGATGTTGTATAGATTTCTTGATCCGGTATTAAAATGAAGAGAAACACAATAAGTCGATCTACTTAATCATATTTTTCTCTTATCTAAAGTATTTACGCTGTAAATACGCACTTAAAATAAAATCGCCAAAAAACATCCCATGGTCCATATAAACGGAAAGTTTTTCTACTTCTGCTGATAAACACACGAAAGATAATACTTGACAAGCGTTAACTGCTACGCCAGGTTGAGGCCATCCGTCTAAATCTTTTTCATATATTTATGTTTAAAGTATATATCTCGTTTTATTTATGACTACAAAATATCAATTTACAAATTAGAGAACATATACAAATTCATTATTTATATGTACATATACTAAGGCTGGTACGGATACGAGACACTAAATTTAAAGATTTTAGTTGTTTGTTTTGCTCATTTTGTGAACACACTTTATAAGTATATATACATATGCATAACAGAAACATCCGTTCGAGCCTTAGCTAACACATACATACTTATGTATATACCACTGGGCACATAATCAATCAAGTTTCTCTCACAAATGAGAGCCAGAAGGGCAGATAGTGATGGATAGATATAGATAGAGCAGAGTGAAACGAGGTGTGGATAGAGCAGGTAAAAAAGAGAGAAATTATTCATTGGTCTTTGATGCAGTCAATGAGAGAAACTCCTCCTTACGAGCCAAATATTCATTATAACGAAGAAATGCATATCTAAAAATAAAAGTTTGAAAGTTAGTACAAATGACCAATAAAGGACAAAGTATAATGTTTAAATATTAATAATAATAAGGACTACATACCCCACATAGTCAAAATCAATAGTGGAATGCTCAGCTTGTAGTAGAGACCACACTGTCCAAAAGATATGTGCTGCGAGGGCGAATTGATTGACCTGCACATAGAGTTGTTCGACTTCGTCGCTCGAAATATTGGTACGTTGGAGATAGCTTTCCAGGTAGACGCGTAGCCATTTCAATTGGAATTCACGTTTTGGATATCGGGTATAATCAACTTCATCCACTCCACACATTTCCGCAAAATGATTACCAATATCGAAGGCCTGAAAATTATAGTCCGCATATTCATAGTCAATGAAATTGACAGCGTTCATGCTTTTCGTATAAATCACATTGCCCAATAGCAGGTCGTTGTGAGAGAAAACAATTGGACTTTGTAAAGCCTCCAGATATTTGTACAGGTTGTTGAACTCCTCACGCAAGCGACTTATAGGTAAAAATGTTTCATTCACTCTGCAAATAAAATGAACGATAAGCGATTTAATCTTAATAGATATAGACATTTTATCAGTTGCGTTTTAGCATCAACTCTACCTTTTGTGTTTCTCAGCATCACTAAAACGTTCAGGTACTAAATCAAGAAAGCTTTGCGTCTTCCTCCATATCATTGGCATGGGTTTAGCATCTCCCTTCTTTTTTACCACACGATGCATTTCAGCCATTCGACGAGCAACCAGTGGCCAAATATCTGGACATAGCACACTTTCCGTATTTAAGGTGTTTCCAGGTACGTATTCGTAAACGAGGCCATTTTTAAAAGTTGCATAGAGCGATGGCGCTAGGCCATATGTATGTAGTAATAGAAAATTTTGTGTTTCAGCTTTCCGATCGATCAGTAGGTCTGTCTTATTACCATATACCCGAACAAGGACTACGTTATCGGAGTATTGTACAGGTGAACCATCCCTTTGGGCATCTCTTGTAAATTCCTCATTTTGTATAACAACCGAACCATCATCATCAGATTGTACGGGTAAGCATGGGTGTACATTAATTCCTGGATATGATTCGCCATTCTCATCGCTCAATTTCAAACTGGGTTGATGGAAACATCCCACAAGTTTATTAGTAATGCCATCGGTAAATTTCTGCAAAATCAATAAATAAAAATAAAAAGGGAAACAAATTAAAAAATTGTTTTTGAAAATAAGAAGACATTTTCCGTTTTTCGAAAGATAAACGTTACGAACGAAATTACAATTAGAGAAAGAGAGAAAGAAAGCGGTAAGTAAAAGCAAGTTTAAGTCTCAGTCTCAATTCGAGAATCGCGTTATGTTATTCTACAATATGTACAAATATATGTATATCAAATCTATTTTTTTTAAATCGCCGGACACGGGATGCATTCCAAAATTTTAAATATATATTTATGTATTGCTAGTCCAAAAGTTCAAAGCACACACACACATTCATACATACACACAAGTAAAAAGGGGGGCTTATGAGAATGTTTTCGTTATCGCAATCCACACATGCATATATATACACATATATATTACATACATACATACATATATATTAATATATATAATTAAGCGTGATAAACTTTTTGACATTAGCTCAACATTTCACACTAAATCAGCGTCTCAAACAGTTAAACCAAAACCCCCCATTGATACCATACAGTTGTACGGTAGTAAGTATATATATATAAACTTGTACATATATATTTTTATATGGGTTTTTGTACATTTTTGTATTCTTAGTAACTTTGTTGTCTTTATGACCAGTAATACGGACAAGTGATATTCTAGTAGGCGCTGTCAACGAGGTCAAGACGTAACACTTTGATAACGGAAATATTTGGGTGATTGTGATTCCAACACGTATATACATACATACATATGTATGTATGGATGTGTATAATCATCATTATCAAAATCGTTTTATACCAGTACAAAACATACACACACATATATTAAATATACTATCTTCTACCAACAAGCTAGTATCATTTCCATTCGATCCGTAAAATATGACTTGGGATGTTAAGTGCCCACTTAACTTTGTTTATGATTGTATATATATATATATATATATATATATATAAAGATATGTATATATATGTATACATAGAAGTATATAATAGTATATAAGTATATAATTCGTATATAAGGACGTACGAGATTGATATCAACATTAGCACATGGGCATACGAAAGTTATTTGAGACGGAAAACTGGTTTCTATGACGATTTACTGGACAGTTTTGTCCTATCCCCAACCAATACCAAATCACGTAACTCATGTTAATTACCATAATAAACAAACAATTCCCACACTGTTCACAATAAAATTGCAAAGTGTATTTACAATATTCAAGGTTGCTTCTGGCCTTCTAAAAACAACTAACAAATAAATTATTATAACTGGTTATATAAGGAGAGAGAGAATGTGAGGGAGGGTTATAGAAAAAGAGAGAGAAAGAGAAGCGAACAGTAATTATCCCACCCTTCAAAATATATGTACATATTTATATAAATATAATCACTATTGTCACGAGGGATATACAAATGTACTCTCTAGGTACCTGCATATATAGATATAGACCTACACTAGATACATACATTTTAATTTGTATCGTATCGCTCAATTCGAATTGAAGTAAAAAAAAAAAATAAAAAAAACTAAATAAAAAAAATATATAACAAAGAAAAAAATAATAAAAAAAAAAACAAAAAAAAAATCATAGAAACCCACTACTTAATTACATACATATTAATTTTGCATCTGTTTCTTTTTTTTAACCGATTATGTGGGGGCCCCATAGAGGTACCATATATGTATGTACATACACATACACGTACATACGTAGGTGGGTGTGGGTGGTAGATGTCTGGAGTAGAAATGGAACATAAGATGTTTAGCTTTCAATTCGATTGATTTACTTTACCTTAAATTCAACATGGGTAAGATCCCAATTCGGTCGAATTACTTTCAATATATCCGTTGCACCTTGTATAACATCGGCTTCCTCAACAAATATGGGTACAAAAGGAACAATCGCTTCTTTGGTATCGGATTTATCCTCCACCTCCAATTGCTTTGGTCGAATATCACATGCGTTCTTATCTTCGGGTTCGTGTTCGACTTGGCGTTCGCTTTCGGTTTGAATTGTATTTGAATTCGTATTCAAACTGATTTGATTCAAATGCGATTGTTGCCGATGAACTAAGGATAAAGAATCTTTCATCACTTTGGGGTTGCCGCCACTTGTTGAAATTTGTCCTGTGTAACTGTTGCTCTTGGTTTCTGTGCCCATTCTATTTTATCATACATGTGAAATACGGAAAGTGTCAGGTCTCGGGTCAACACGTACATACATACATACATACAAACATACAAACAAACAAACAAACAGCACACAACAAATAAAACAAATATGAATGAATAACCAACCCACGTACGAAAGGCAAAACAATAAATACTTGTAAAATTTTTAAATAAATCGGCTAGGCCGATGCCAGATTCCAAAATCTAAAAGCACCTAACCCGAGAAGGTCCTTTTTGCATGCGTACGACCAACGCCCAACACAAGTACAAACGAATGAATACAGAAAAAAAAGAGTCTCCTCAGGACACGACTTGAGCTATGATATGAAGAGCTTCTACGTAAACAAAAGGGTTACATATGTATATATATGAAGATAGTAATTAAAGGATTCGTGTGTTAAATGAATTAAGCTTCCGGTTAGACTTTAACTTAACACACAATAATTATGATTTTCAACTTAATGCAAGGACATTCACTTCTACTTAACTTGAATCAAAATCAACATGAAACAAGCCCAAATATCCTCGTATATACATAAAGATCATATACGTCTGTTTAAACTATATAAATATAAACATATATATTCATCTTCATGTGCTGTTATTTTTTACCGTTTAATGAAAATAGTTTATGGTCAATTCTTTTATTACCAGATGCTGTAACAGCGTTTAACTTGTTTGATAATGTCAACGTAAAACAATTTATGATAAAGTTCTGATTTTGGGTAACTACGATTAAGAAATATAAATTAAATATAGATAAAACTTATATAAATTCAAATAAATATAATTTAATTGTTTATGTTTAATATATTACTTTTTTCAGCACATACTATTTTACCTCCCAGTTTATGTAAATTTGACTCATGATTTTTAAAAATTTTATGGAGTGGGATCATGGTTGTATAGTGCGTGTTGGTTGGTTAATTTTAAGTTTCAAAATTACTTCACATACAATGTCAAGTACACGTATTGATTACGGTTTTGGAACAGTGAAATATGCACACACACACAAAGACACATCCATAGATAAAGGACAGGGCTTTTGTATGCATATCTATGGCAAAATAAAGATAAGATCACAAATCAGGGAATGTAATTTTCAACCCAATTAAATTATATACAAATGTACGTCTATGTATACTATCATGTATATAAATATATGTATATATATTTGTACACATATAGATATCCACCGGGTTTCGCCGTAAAACCGGGTCGTTTGCACGCGACATTCGTGTTTGTTTTTGGTATTAACATGTTTCTGGCTACAAGTATTAACTATTCTCCTTTTACGGTATAACAAATAAATATACGTACATACAAACAGATGTATGTATGTATATATTATATACATACATATTGCTTATTGTTAAATATTTTGCATACAGATGTATTGTGTGTGTGTGTGTTTCTGTGTGCGTGCAAAATGTGGATAAAATGCGTATGTGTGCGAATGTGTGTGTGGAGGAGAGCCGTAGTTGGCATTTGCTGTGCTTATTAAAGGGGTAATGGGAGATGTAAGATGTGGGGGGTATGGAAATTGAGTTAGTGTGATGTGATTAGAATGATGTCCTAGACACTGTGTAGATGCATGCAATGCAATGAAATCAAATTGAATCATATGGAATGAAATGAAATTAAATCAAATCATATATAGAAAATGAGTACCAAATATCTCAAGCGTTAACAGCAACGTCAACGTCAACGAAATGCAAAACGTACATACACTGAGGTGAATTTGAATTTTGCATTAATTTACTACACACGTTACCTTCGGGTATTGATTTGGTTTTGAACGAAAAACGCAAAAAAAAAGCCGCGAAATTCACACAACCAAATTATTGATTTTAGCCAGATCTTTGGTGGTGTTGCTTTGCTTTGTGCTTTGTGGGTCTGAGAACATGCAAAGCAAGAAAGAGTAACAGAGCAGGGGGAAATGGACAGCGGTACGTTGTAGGGGGAGGGGCCTCTTTCGTATTTCTTGTTTTTTCCTTTTTCTTATTTTTAATTTTTTTTTGTATTTCTTTAGTTCTTTTAATTTCGTTAATGTTTTGTGTGTTTTTAAGCAGAATTGTTAATGTTTTTTTCTTTTTAAACGCTTTTAAGTTTAATTTAATTTGCTGTTCGACTTCGTCCTACACATACAACTCCGATTTCGCCGATTTTTTTATTTTTGAATATTTTCCCGATTTTACGCAAAACACACGTCCGCTCGCCCTGAAAGCAAAAAAACTTAAAAAAATATGTGATTCCTGTATTATATATTTTATCATCCACCAATTTTGCATTGCAGTATTTTGAACCAGTATTCTCGTGATCCCATTATATGAGGCACTGTTTTACATAACTCCCAGTATAAGAAATTTAAAATTATTCGCGAGACTGTAAAATCGGCAAAAAATGTACTAAGTAAAAGCTGAAATTAACCGCCAAATGTAATACCATAACTATATGTAATTTGCTACATTGTAAAATTACAATCATCAGCCAAAAAACAAGAAAATTATAAAAAGGTTTAACGAGACCATAAATCCATTAAAGCTTTGAAGACTTGACTTGCATTTGAATTACATACATATTAACGGAATGATAGAAAGATTTTTTTTTAAATATTAGTTTTCCATTATTTTCATTATTTTTAAATATACATTATATAAATAATTCTAAGAATAATTAAGAAGTTTACAAAATATTTGACAAACTAGCTAATGGTTAATTGAAAAAGAAACCAAATTTATAAAATTTTTGGTCTTAATTTTAGTCACATTTCGTCAAGTAAGTATATTCTTTAGTTGTTTTCATAAAAAATATTACCTCAAAAGATTGGCGCCACTGCTGTTATCGCTAGTCATATAAATCGAGAGTGGCAATTAGCGATGGGTATGTTGTGCTGGCATCGATAAGTATCGGCTTGATATTTGCAATTACTTTCTAAAAACAGATAATAATTAAGATTTAGGCAAACGTTTAGCTTGGGACGACAACGGATGATGGCCAGTCGTGGTACTGGTGCTAGTGCTACCGCTTCAGTTGTCCATCATAGTCATCATACACATACATTAGCCGCATCCTCCTCGTCACTAACAGTGGAGACGATTAGCAATGTGCTGACCACTGTGAACGTCAATGTCCACACGAACAATGTGAATATATCCAATAACAACAACACAAATAGTAGCAACAGCAACATGACGGTAACTGGCGGACCTGGAACCGGAATGGGAGATGCCAATGCGAATAATCCTGCTGCCACAGGAGAGGGAGGAGATCCAGTAATTGCTAAGCCCATGTATCCGCGTTTATTTAACAAAATTGTATTGACACTAGAGAATAGCTTGATACCTGAAGAGAAGATCGATGTGACACCGTCAAGTCTGGATGGACTCGACCATGAGACCGAAAAGGACTTGCGTATACTTGGCTGTGAGCTTATTCAAACGGCTGGCATCCTGCTTCGATTGCCGCAAGTCGCTATGGCCACAGGCCAGGTGCTTTTCCAGCGTTTCTTTTATTCCAAGAGCTTTGTGCGCCACAACATGGAAACGGTTGCCATGAGTTGTGTATGCCTGGCATCAAAAATTGAGGAAGCTCCACGACGTCTGCGCGATGTGATCAATGTTTTTCATCACATCAAGCAAGTGCGGGCCCAAAAGTAAGTAATTTAATCTTAATCTTTGTGGGAACTGCCACTAATGTTGTGGTTTTGTAATCTGATTTAGGGAGATAGCTGCAATGGTGCTGGACCAATATTACACCAATATGAAAATGCAGGTAATCAAAGCCGAGCGGCGGGTGCTTAAGGAGCTGGGCTTTTGTGTGCATGTGAAGCATCCACATAAACTGATTGTTATGTACCTGCAGGTGCTTCAGTATGAGAAGCACGAAAAGCTCATGCAAATGTCGTGGAACTTTATGAATGATTCCCTACGTACGGATGTCTTTATGCGCTATACCCCCGAAGCAATAGCCTGCGCCTGCATTTACCTCAGTGCCCGCAAATTGATCATCCCATTGCCCAACAGTCCGCCTTGGTTTGGCATTTTTCGTGTCCCAATGGCGGATATAACAGATATTTGCTATCGCGTAATGGAATTATACACACGTCCCAAGCCCCAGGTGGACAAATTGGAGGCAGCTGTAGATGAGCTGAAGAAACTTTATATGGATGCCCGCAATAAGACCAAGGAAGCCAATACTCCACCGGCTGTGATCACAGTGGATCGAAATAATGGCTCGCATAACGCCTGGGGTGGGTTTATACAACGGGCAGTGCCACTTCCATTGCCCACGGAGAAATCACCACCGGAGAAGGATTCGCGTTCCCGATCACGTTCTCGGACACGCACTCAATCTCGGACACCACGTTCACGCACACGTTCACGCTCGCCAAGTCGAGAGCGCCTGAAGAAAGTCCATCGTAATCGCGGATCATCCCGTTCGCGTTCCCGGACACCGCCCAAGCACAAGAAAAAGTCGCGTCATTATTCGCGATCGCCCTCCCGCTCTAGCTCGCCCCACAGCAAGCATCGCAAAAGGTAGGACTAGATTTAACTAAATATAGTATTTTTAAATATTTTATTTTCTTTTTTTAATAGAAAATCTTCGCGAGAACGGTCTGATTACTACTCCTCAAAGAAGGAACGTTCCAACAATACCAATAGTGGAAATCATGCAGGCGATCTGGACAAATACCGTAATTCCGGTTCCAATTCCGGATCCAAGCACAATCGCTACGTCTCCTCCCATCGCAGCAGTGGTGGTGGAGGAGGAGGAGGCGGCGGAGGTGGTGGTGGTGGAAGTCATGGTGGTAGTCGCGGTAGCCATAAACATCGAGATCGTGAACGTGAACGCGAACGTGATCGCTCTCGTGATCGTAAGCGTTAATTAATACAACAAGAAAGAAAAAGATTCAAAACTTTTGTAATTTTAATTTGCATTTTTATTTTTACAACTTTCTATTTACGTTTATGGATTATCTACGATTAATATATTTGTGGTTAAACTATAATAAATGTAATTTCTCAATCTTTAACTGAAGGTCATCCAATTCTTGTAAATAATTTGCATTTAATCTTTTTTAGGGTACATCTTTGGATATTAAGTGAATGTGTATTTACATGTATATATATCACAGCAAGATGAAGAATAATAGTGAAAAAGAAAGAGATAGCGAGCAAAGGGAGTAGACTGTTAAACAAATTAATATTAGAAAGTCTCGACAAATCTGATCTATTTCTTAAAATTGTATGCATATCACAATTTTACATTGTGTGCTCAGTAAATAACGTAAAAATATTTTTTGACTTCAATCGATTCGAATTAAATTTTAAAAAAATCGGATTTCTTTATACCAAATATAGTTGAAATTGTTTTGATTTATTTTATCCAAGACATTTTCCATAAACATTAAGAACTACTTAATATTTTCAAAAATAACACCTTTGCCGAGTTGCAAAAATATTGTAAAAAAAATAATTTATTTAAGTATATTTGACATTATATAGATCAAATAATGTCTGAATGAGAATTATGTGCGATAGTCCTTGTAGAATCTTGAAAGAAGTCAATTTTAAGTAGAACATTTTGAAAGTGTGCTACAAGGTTAATATATTTTTTAACTTACACTAATATCGGGTATAAATATATAGCAACCATTTACACAGTCATTGTGTATGAAAGTAACGAGATTGGTGGATGATCCAATGATATATCACGAAATTCGTGTGTGAAGCTTAAGATAAAGAAACTAAAGATTGTGGCCATTATCCATTCCGAAATGGAGCTAATTACATGGAAGTACCAGCCACCATCAGAAGGATACCTGACAAGAAAAACAAATGAATACGTTTTCTCATAATTGAACTAATCAAATCTAAACACTTACCATTTCCTTGGATTTTGACCTTCAAATAGAATGTGCGACATAACACCAGTGACGGCCATTAGAATGAAAAGTATGGTGCAACACACAGACATAGCTAGACGTAAGTGGGCGAAAATTCTTGTACCGGCCATTGGAAAGATCAAATACGAAATTAATGCTTGCATCCAAAAGTACAGAGAGCCACAACCGAAACAGCAAAACGCCCCAATAAAGTGAACTATACGGACATTGGTTTCCTGAAAATTGCCCACAATACTGATACCCAGACAGGAGACCATGCCGAACCATAATGCAAAACGATTGTGACGTAGTACAGCTGTACCCAGATCCGCGTGATGCTCATATAATTGTAGAACTTGGCGATATCGTATGTAAATTGTGATTCCCACTGTTAAAACAACAAAAACAATTATCAATAATTAGCTCGACTAAAAATGACTCATTCAAATTGGTATCATAACAACTTCAGAATTCTTTTATCAACTCACAAAGAACACTACCAATGTTGATTAATTGGCCAAAGACGCAGCTTTCCGGCGAATATGTGGCTGCATCACTTATATACGGCACTGTGGGGACGACATGTCCCTCTAGGACAGCCAATATGTACCTGAAATATCAAAGTGTTGTGGAACGTTGTGTATAACGGTATTTAAAAGGAGATTTTAGTTTTTTCTTTCGCTTACGTGCCAATAAAAGTAAACTGAAAGATAAGGAAGACGGCCACTGGCGTCAGATACACTTTCGACATATTGCCAGTCTAATCTAGGATGCAGTGGTCAGTGGTAATGTTAGTTAGTTATAGAATCAATGGCATTCACATGCACACACATACGTAAATATGAAAACAAAACGCAATGTTTCAGCGTTGCCACACTGCCCCAGAGAGTAAAGTGCTAAAAATTGACAAGAGTTCTTTGTTTCAAACGAAATATTCTCTTTTGTCCGCCAAAAATATTATGGCGAAGATTTTGTAAAACAATGCATTTGAACAGATCAGATGGCTTATTTTATTTAAATATTTAGTTAAAATTTGCTATGCTCTGAATGACGCAAAGCCTTTAAACATATCACATTTTCAAATTAAATTTATGATTTGGATCATAGTCAAATTTTGTTTTCATTTCTTTTCCCGCCGCAACTGAATTTTATTCGTCATTTTGCAATTGATTTCATAAGGGCAACTAATTTCAATAAATTCTACAGATGATATTTTCAAAAATTATATTCATTTATTACTTTCACAGTCACAGTGCCAAATTTATCCCTCAGTGACAGTGACTACACACATTTGCTCATAACTACTGATTAACCCATCACCATTACTGACCCGCGTTACTGAATGCTAGCGGGACCAACGAAAAGTACAAAACAAAAAATGTCTTCTGATGAAAGTAATATTAGTTTAATCAACAAGTTAAATGCCCTGGAGTTAACAAATCATAATATATCGTTAGAAGCAACAGGTACAACCTGTTGCAGCAACAATATAAATATTACAATTCAGGTAACAATTTCATATTAAACTGGTTCCATGTTCGCTCATTTCATACGTACGTTCGATACAATTGATTCCGCAGACTGACTATGAGGTCGACGACAAGCACGATCTCAATTTCACGTGTAAACCTCCTCAAACATCAACCGAATATGGCAATTGTGACGATTGCGAAGACCACGGCAATAGAAACAGTTCCTCCTCCAGCGTTATTATTGTGGAGGACAGTTCGAATAACTCAACAGCTGTTAGCTTAATTCCACCTTCAGATTTGGACTCATTGGTGACCACCACCGACACATCGGACGGGGAAAACGAGCAGGACAACCTGTGGACAACAGTGACCATTTCAGAGACGCCCAGCGACACCAGCAGCTGTAGGTATAACATTAAGGGAATCTATTTTATGATATCAGTAAATCTAAAATTAAATTTTTTTTAGGTGAGAGTTCCCGTTCCACAATGCAGAAAGTTTTCCAAAAAACGCCAAACAAGCGATGTTTGTCTAATGGTGACACCACCCATTTGGGTTCTGTTCGAAGCAAACGTTTGAAACATCGATCTGAGAAACGTAAATTTGAGCAGGTTGCTAATTCATCACTAAGTTCCGTTACTTCCAGTGAAGTTTTTAGCGATGAGGATGAACGGGAATGTAAGTTCCACTATATAATAACAAAATATAACAGATCCATTTGTGTTACCCATATCTTACCCATATATATTGATAGTAAATACAAATTACCATCACAGATGTACAACTAAAAAAATCACTAACTTCGATACTTATTATATACATTTATTAATTGCCCTTTAGGCAAGCAGTAAATCGTAATTTTTTTGATATCAGTTAAAAGAACTCTTAAGCTGTATCTTCTACAAATAGATTACTTTAAGACATATTTGCTATCAGAAAGGAAAAAACATGTTTGATTTCTTATCTAACATCTCAAGTAAATTTCCCCAAAGTCTAGTTAATCAGGGTGCTATTTTTTATGGTCACAAGTGCAATATATTAACTAAAATATTTTTTTTTTATATTTTGTATATTCAAAAGTTTGCCGAGGCCTGGCTGCTTTGGAATTGCCACAACCATCGTCGGCGACGTCTAGTAACTCAAAAGTGGTGATTACCCGTAGTGGACGTACTATACGTGCCCGCTTAAACATGGAGTTTGATTATTCTTCTGAAATCCCAGAAGCAGAGGAGCACGATACTGAGCATGAAGATGAGCCTGATGAGGAAGACGACGAAGAGGAGGAGGAGGAGATATGCAGCGAAGATGATTATAGTGCGGATGCTGATTATACTGATGGTATGGAACTGCCTAATTGGTCTCGCCGCAAGCAAAGACGCACCTCTTCTGGCAATCAAACCACTAGCTCCACTAGTCAAAGCAGCGAACCCGAAACCATTGCTACTTCCAATATAATTTATTTAGATCTGAGGCAGCCTATAGCTAGAGTTACAAGAGAACCTTTACTGGATCCACAAATAGATCAAAATGAACAGTTGATGATAACGCTAAAAAAATTGTTGGGTCTGATGGCACCACGACGTCGTCTCTATAATCCATCAGATAATTATAGTATATGTGAGGGCGAGGTAGTCAATCAAGTGGAATCACCTAGCACTTCTCCCACAGCCAATACTTCCATATCGAATCTAACTGTGCCCACCTCACCATCGCCAGCTAAGACCTGGTCTACCCTTAATCTCTCCAATTCCAAATTCATTTCATCGGCCGAAATGCAAAGAAAAATCATCGACGACAACTTGCTTCGCATTAATGGCATCTCTTATGCCGAATCCCAAATAGCAATTCATCTTCGACAAGAGCCCATCGATTTGAGTGAGCTGCCGTGTCAATCGCAGCGAGATCAATTGTGTCGCCAACATAAAAGCTGTTCCGCCTATCTAGAACAGCATCCTCTGTTTTATAGTTTTGTGGAGTCGCTCAGTCCGGAAATCTCGTTGAACATGTGCCATCCATTGGCTGTGAGCTATCGCAAAAAGGATTTCCAGCAGTGCAAACAGCAGTTGGCTAAGCTTCTCTTCAATATGTTCAATCATCGGATCTTCTATTGTGGCCTACGACCACAATTAATTTGGAAACGTTCAATATCAACCAGTGCTAGTTGCCTGATTGTTTCCAGGGAAGATCGTCGTTCTGCTAGCATAATTCTTAGCGAGAGTATTCAACAGCCGACAGTCCTAGTTAAATCCTTATTGCATGAAATGTGCCATGCGGCAGCATTTGTCTACAACGGGGAAACAGGACATGGTGATAATTGCCGCAAATGGTCATATTTGGCAAAGTCCTTGATGCCAGAACTGCCCTTTGTGGTAGATTGTGATGCTACCTATAAATATAGCTGTTACCTTTGCGGTGTTACCTCCTTTGGTCGCATTCAATTCCATAATAATGATCGGCCACGTCAGATGCAGCATTTGCATTGTTCGTATTGTCAATTCGAGGTCCTGGTTGAACCGTGGCAAAGCGATGATCCCCACTCTTGGTCCTCCACAGACTTATTGATGACACCGTATAAAATATTTATTAAAAACAATTATTTAAAGATTCAAGTCCAAGAGTTGAATACAGCACAAAAATCGCCGACCAGTAATCACAATGAGAAGATGCGGCAATTAAATTTGGAATATATCCACCAGATGTCTAACAACTGAAGATATAAAAATGATTCATAATGACATAAAATATGTCTATATATGAAAATGATCAGTTTTGTTTTTCTTTTTTCCTTTTTTTTTTTTTTTAAACTAAAATAAAATGAATTATAAGCGAAGTAATAGATTTGGCGAATAAGGGATTAACGTCCGAGACTATCCATCTCTGCATTTATTTATAAGGTTTATGGTAAATATATTGAATTTATAGCCGGGATTAGGACAACATGCCTTTGCTACGCTTAAAGGCAGCACCAGCTTTACGATTGTGGTTGGCTCTGGACGATTTGTGTGCCTCTTTTTGGTTGCGGTTGCGTTGTGTCTGTTGAGATTGGCCCTGACCCTTGGGTCGGTCACCAATAACCGACGATTGCTGTTGGCTTTGCTGTCCACCATATTTTTGGCCATATTTAGACATTTGCCTTTGCTGATATCGAGCCCTTGATATCTCTGGATTTTCACAAAAGTCCATGCCACGTCGTGGTTGGTTCAGTTGATTATCCTCGTCATCGGAACTGTCCGATCCATTATCATTAACATCATCTTCTTCGGCATCTTGAGCCTCGTAGGCGCTATTGGCGGCAGAAGCATCGGCTTGCAACTTGGCTCTAAGCAATGTCATTGGCGGAGCTTGTCCAGCATTAAGGGCTTCGTAACTGTCATCATACTCATCATCATATTCAGCCGAAGAATCATGGCTAGGTGTGTCCTCGACTAAAGTATACTGTTGATAACGTAACTTTAACTGGCTCAGATCTCGTTTATCGTCCAGAAGCTGCTCGGCATTACGCGGGGCTCCGGGTAGGCCCTTGCCCTGCTTGATGATGCACTGTGGCTGATTTTGACTTAGGATATCATAGCGATCTCCATCATGAACGTTGTAATGCTTCACACCGGTTTGACGCTCAAGCTTATCCTGAGGATCGGGTGGCACATAAATCTCCTGCCTATCTGATTGAGCAAGATCGGGCGGTAGATTATCATCTAAAATGGCGGCAATTGCCTGCTCACTATTCTCGTATCGTGAAAGAAGGCGACGTATAAAGCCCATTCCTAAATCGGGCAGAACATCTAGCACGGCACTAACCTCCAGATCAATATCCCTATCTTTGGAATGGGATGCATTTTCTGATACTTGGTCATCATCATACTCATCCTCATCATCGAAATCATCGTCGTCATCATCATCGTCGTTATCCTCCTGGTCGTGATCTTGATCCTGCTCATACTCATCGGCCATAATGCCCGCTGTGCAGTTGGTCAAAGCCTTCTCATATCCACTTAATACAAAATCCACTTTGTAAATTTTGCTAAACGAAAAAGAGAAAATCAAAACTTATAGGGCTATAAGGTGCACATAGTTTGGAATCGTCGCTCACATGTTTGGACAACGCTGAAGCAACAATTCCACATCATCCTTGATGGGAAATTGTCGTTGATAATCCACCACAAAGCTTTGGGCGGAGAGGCATTCTTGCAACAAATCCACCAATTGCTGCCCACGACCTGCCCCCACTTGAGCTTGAATTATGGAACGTATCACAGCCAGAAATTGTTGGCGCACTTCATTTAACCATCGCAAAGACGGGGCCTGGGGATTGATCATATAAATGTTCCTATACAGTATTGGTACAATCAGGTCATAAAAATTTGCAATGCTGTAAATATTAAATTATTAATAATATATATACTTATATTATCTGATATTTGATGCATACCTTTGTCCTAAATGTAGTTGCTCCATTATCTCTAACAAATTTGGAATTTCACCGCTTAGGGACATCAGCACACGTAAGGTATGTGCACAATCCAAAGCGAAGAGCACAACGTCATCGTATGGTGTTTCTGCCGAATCAGCATCTAGAAATGCACCACCGCCAGCGCCTTCGCATCC
Source organism: Drosophila neocordata (assembly GCA_018903615.1). NCBI lineage: Eukaryota > Metazoa > Arthropoda > Insecta > Diptera > Drosophilidae > Drosophila > Drosophila neocordata. Next base: position 2,230,571 of record JAEIGI010000015.1, read on the forward strand.
CTCGTTCTCCACTTGTATCTGCATGCTTAGAAATGCATTCTCATAGAATGCCAAAGCCTCACGCAAATCCTTCATGTAATCTGCCGGCAGATGGAGAACTACTCCAAAGATTTCTCTTAACAATTGGAGGTTTTGTGGAATTTCATCTCCTAACGCAATAATTAGATCGAAGAGCAACGGCACAGACACTAAATAATTACTATACAATAAATCGCTGTGCTGCTGTGTGCTAATCCATTCTGTGGCGGATTCCCGGGCTGTGCAAAGGCGTAGTATAATACGCATCACTAAATTAAGAAGCTCTTCGTAGAGTGAGTGAGCTGCAGAATCGTCGGTACTTTCTCTTCTATAAAATGGATTTGCACGTTGAAGAAATGTGACGATGGCGGCCATGACCGATTCCTCATACACCAAATATGACCAGAATCTGTTCAAATCGAAATATTTGAATGGCTGGACTAATACTACTTTAACCACTTACTCATGTTGATTCAAGCTAAGGAGGAATTCGAAATCCTTTTTACAATTGTTGGCTGTGTGAGTCCACTCCTCCAGAGCGGCTCCAGTCTTTTGTCGTGCATAGCTAGCGAGTTGACAAATGTAGCTAGTAAATGGCTTCTCTCGCTTAACCCAGTGCTCATCCTGTGCATTAGCATGAGGAAATTAAAACATACATATAAAAAAAAAAATAAAGTTGAGATTTCTTTCCGTGCTTTTTTGCCTTACCAAAGCTGGTATGTGACATCTGGAACCATCTTGCCCAGTTAGGCTAAGCTTTAGCTCATTTAAGGATAGTTTCTGGGGATTCCAATTGTTGTTGTTGTTGTTACTTGTATCGTTGTCCAGCATGTTGATGAATAACTTTTAGCCATAACTCCCAGAATTGCCAAGTAAATTTTATTTATTTAGTGATGACAATAATAATGTTCCCCAGAACGTCACTGTATTGATGTCCAAGTGCAAGAAATATCGATAACTATTTACAGAATTGGGAATAACTGGCGAATAACTATTTTTTTCAGTTGTCAGTAGAAAATAACGGCTTTCAAATTTAAATTTGGGATTTCGTTAAGAATGCATAAATCAAACGTATTTAATTACAATTTCTTTTGTAATATTTTTTAAGTACATAATTTCTTGGAATTATTGTAAACATTCAAATGAATCCACCATAATGAATAGAGATTTATTACAAGGGTTCCGTTTCAATATTCTGAATTGCATTTCTAGGTATCATGTTTCCTTTAAAATGGAAAAAATGTAATAGAAAAATATAAAATGCTATGTATATTTATATTTTTATATCATAGTTAAACTTGAAATTGTAGGGATTAGCGATAATACCCTTTGTGTATATACATATGTGTGTTCATTTCTAAAGCAGTGGCTGATAACAAAATAAATGAAATTTGAGTGTAATGTAGTTGTTTTACACTGCAAGAAATTGATACACAAACCAAATATTCTCAAATGAGATTTAAAACAAAAGTTGCAAAATGATAAACTTTTACTTTAATTCTTGATGATTTGTTGTCTTAGTAACCACCTATTTCCAAATGTTAACTTAAAAATCAGCTTAACCATATTTTTTATAGAATGTCCATAAACTAAAAATCAACATTTCAACATTTTAATAATTAATTTCTGCAACGAGTATAAGAAAACATTTTTTTTTTTAACTTGTTTCCTGTGTAGCTAAGGCACAAAGCTAAACGTTTTTACGCTCTTTAAAATACTTTAATCACTTTGCTTGTGTGTGTGAGCGAGGTTTTTTCATGCCACCAATCTGTGCACTAAGCAAAATATGGAGTCTGTGAGTGTCAAACAAAGCGATCGGAAGTACTTTTACGGAGCCCGGACTATTATACTTGTATATATGTATATACATACATAAGATATAGTTGAATCAATATGAAAATTTGTAAACTCAACATTTTCGTCTGCAGTTTGACTTAAGGAATTATTTGGAACTTGACACGCTCAACATCCTGACGGAACTCTTCAATGTACTACGCTCGGATCCAAACCACATGCGGCAGACATCCGTACCAATGGGCAGAAATTTTAAATCATCGTTAATGCGAGAAATATTTGTAGGTAGCGTTTTAGCTTGTTCTTATTGTTTTTATTTTCCAATTATATAATTAGAGGCCTATAAATACAGATATGTAGGTATAAATTCTTAAGCAGCATGAACCAAATCGCGATGATTAAGTGTCATGTCAGCCATTCATAAAACATTCTGCAGTGTTAAACAATCGTTTTTTTATATTTTAAGAACTAAATTTTTGCTTAAAAGCTGAAACAAATGCAGAACTATTTATTTCTTAAAGTGTGTTCGTAGAATTTAATATTCAAATTAAAATTTAAACCTATAAACTAAAACCAATTAGTTGATAGTGCTCGTAAGTATTTTTTTTTTATCTTTTTATTAAACTTCAGCGAAATGACTTCTGAGCTTGGTATTCCTGAAAGCCTTTCTTTTGGACAAACATTAATTTAAAAAATTGGAATAAAATTGGTTAATCTGAAATTCTTTTCTGTTTGGCACAATGAACAAAACTATGTAAGTTTCGTAAGTGTTTATTTATGCAAATTACCCTAAAATTTATATTATTGTAGCAAGCAAGGACAAGGACGTGGTCGCTTTTTGGCAATCGTAAAAGCTTATTTAGGAGATCAGCAGCCCGACGATGAACAAAAAGTGGCAAAAGTAGACAAGAATATAGAAAGGGAGCTTGAATCAAAGCCGACCGATCCAAAACATTCGGAGCTTGAATCGGAAGTAAACAAGGAAGATGTGGCAGATGCATTTGTCTTGCCTTCCCTATCGACTTTTAAGCAATCCATGGATTTATTGGCTTTAAATCTTAGGGAAAGAGACTTAAATGTGTTGCGCACCGTTTTGATGTGCAGAGATTCCAATGAAGCCAAGCAGTTCAAAATGGAGATGGAAATGCGAAATATGAAAAAAATCTTGTTAGTGGTTGAGCATACAACTGTGGAGGCAATAATGCCATTGTGGCCCGAACAGGTAAGTAAGGGCATTAGCCAAATACTCTATTACTACATACATATATTAATTCAGTGCCATTTATTCCCTGTAGTTTGTTCAAAAGTTTTTAATTATTAGTCAGAATCTTTTGCCCAAAATGCACAATAAAAAGATCGATTTATTAATACTTAACGAAATACCAGCAAAAGATTACATACACCAAGTAAATAAAAACTGTGAGATCCTATGTCTTAAGGATCACAGATTAATACGCCAAGAAAAAAATTGCACTGCGTTGGAGAAATGTAATTTGCTACGTTTAGATCCTAGTCCCATTTGTCCTGTGAACGACAAATTTCAAAAGATCATTATACAAGAGAATTCCTGTAAAAGAGAAGATATTTTCAATATGGGAACTTACTATTTAACTTTTGATCTTATTGCTTGGAGCCGTTGTCCAATCACATCATCCTACTACAGTACAAGCGTACCACACCTTAGCAACGCTGTTAGAACGTCTATGAAAAATTTGGAACCCTCCTATGATCGGGCCCGGAAAGTTCAACGTTTAGCTTGGTCTCATCTGGCCTCTGGTTACCCCATGATAATGATTGGTCACGAAAAATGTGGCAAATCCTGGTCGTATATTCCAACCATATGTCAATATATATACGATGCCACACAGAAAAAAGGCGATCTTGATTGGGCCGGACCCATCTGTATTTTGGTGGTCGCCAATTCTGATGATGGTCACAATCTAAACAAAGCTCTGCGTAATATGTTGTCATCTTTTTCTACCGATAAAATGGACCATATCGTCTCGATATGGAATAGTAACGATCTTAGCAATGTGATTTCTCATTTGTCTCGGCCCTTTGGAATCTTGCTTATAACAACGGATCTATTATTACAATTGCATCAAATGGAGAGTGTGCGTCGTCCCATTTTCCATCCTAAAAGCATACGTTGCCTAGTTCTGGATAATATAGGAAAAATGTATCGTTACTATCCCATTAAAGCTCGCATGTTGATGAATTGGTTAACAAGTACATTAAGTTTCGAGAACCAGACGCAACTGATTATTACTGGACGCCTATGGATGGAGGAGCTAATGAGATATCAACTAATACCGAGGCTAACAGATATTTTACTTATTATTGAAGATGGACTGGAGGCTTCTGCATATAGAGGCATCAAGCTAGACGTAAAATTCGTATCGGACTATGACTATGCTGAGGGTCAGTCCCTTTTAAAGTTGCTTTCTGGCCGGGACTTGGATAGGGAATGCATTGTTATTGTCTGCTATAGAGAAATCGATTGTCTCAAGGTATGTAAAGTGCTGGCTAATGTTACCTACTCCTACTATGATCTTGACATCGATGGGCAGGACCTACACACTAAAGCCAATCGAGGGATTATCATAACCTTTGATGATATACTATCACGTCTTAATTGTGGACCAGTTGATTTATTGATCAATTATACCCTAACTCACACCTGGCATAGGTTCAAACAGCGATTCAATTTATTCTTTGCGAACTATAAGTATCAAATTAAACCGCATGGCGAAGCAGTAGTATTCTTAAAACCACTAGATACGGAGCAGGGTTGGCTCTTTTGTGATTTTTTACTTAAGCATGATATGGATATGCCGCAAGAATGGCTTGACCATCTTAACGATTTCCGACTGCAAAGGGAGATTTTATTGCCACGTTCAAATTCAAATCTATGTACGCAATTGTTGGCCTATGGGAATTGCTATAGGCGCACGTGCCGCTTTCGCCATCAGATGCGGTACGATGAGATCAAACCAGGAGATCATTTGCCAACTCAACAGGATAAACTAAGTTTTCGAGTGTTGCATGTAAGTACAATATAAATTTTGAAGCTAACCAAAACTTTAGCAAAATTCAACCAATTTCCTGCTTTTTTCAATCCTACTTTCAGTTCAATTCGCCAGTTAGTTTATCTGTCAGACTTGTGGAACATACCGACTCTCTCGCTTTGAGTGACGAGATTCAAAAATTTTATGAAAATAAGGCAAATCAAATCCATGTTGTTAATCCCTCTATTGGAGATATATGCATTAGAGGCCATAACAACCTTTATGAACGAGTCATTATCACTGACATTGCTTTACCCACGATAAAATTCAGGCAATTAGATTGGGGCACCGAAAATCTTAAAACGGATGTTGAAAAGTTATTCAGTTGTGATAAACGCTTTCGTTATGAAAAATTTCAGGCCTTCGATATGCAACTTATTGGTATTACGCCATATAGCATGGATCGAATTTGGACTGATGATGTCAAGCGTTTTATTCGCTATAAATTTTTTAAGAATCTAAGGGGAAAATCATTTTTTCATGATTCCATTTACACCGCCACCATTGATTTTGCCTTTTACAATACCATATTTGTGGACACTATTTTCACTGATAAGGGGGAAGATCTTAGGACTTTTATAATGAACAACTTGAAGGTTTTTGACGACAAGTTGGTCAAAAGTCGTCTCTTAAATATATCATCAAAAACTCAAGAGCAGTGATTAAATGAATACATAAATACCTTGAAAACAGCCAATCAGAAAGCTTATATGTAACTGTAAAATGCAAACATCTTGTAAAAAGAAACGATATTTCTTTATTTTTAAACATAACAAATAGACCGATTTTGTTTTCCCATATATATATATATATATATTGTTATTCATTTATATATATATATAAATTCATAGACATATTTAAAGACTGAAAATGTTATATTTTCCCCAAATGTAATTATAAATTTGTAAAATAATAAACAATTTATGCATTCCAAAAAATAAAATAAAATAATGAAAGCTGTAATTAAATAATAATAAAAAAAAAAATTAGTTTTAAAGCGCTAAAAATAAAAGTCCACACATATTTGAAACTAGTGCAAATTCTACAGTTTGTTTAAATGCACTGGTTATTTGTGAACCCTGTTTTTTTAACAGTATCGTTTGCGAGTTAACTACCGTTTTTATTTGTGGCAAAAGCTTGATGTGTGATTGTGTGTGTTGGTTTGTTCTTTAAATAATTAATTTTTAAGCAAATGTCAATGTCCAATTTAAACGGATTGTATATGCGTTCCCCAGATGAGGTACGTCCGATGAAAACGAATGGATAATATTGATATAAGTATATTTCATTTTTGACATTATTTCAAATTGATTTTCAGGCCAAGTGTCATATTTGCAAGCGTATTTTTTGCTGTGGCAAATGCCGCCAAAAGCATGAATTCGTCCATCACGCCATTGCTGTGAGACAGCCGCTGGATATGGCCGATCAACGTCACTTGTCGTATCAGCCTTCTACCAAAACCATTTATATATTCTGTCCGATTTGCGAGAGGAAACCGTTGGTACTGCGTGATGAGCTTTATTCCGAATTGTTGGACCACATTGAGAGGGAGCATTTGCCATTGCGTTGCCGCAAATGTCTTAAAAATTATACAAAATTAGATGATTTACGTGAATTTAGTAAATGTGCGGATATAGAGCAAAATTGTACCACTTCCAGTTGCAATACGGAGGAGGCCTCCAAGGTCACAGTAAAGAAGGTCGTAAGCAACACAATATCTACACAAACTTCACCGGCAGTGACGCCCATTTCGTTGATCAATCTTCACTGGAAGGCCAAGAGTCGTTATCAGCATCTACATCAGAATCAACCACTTCAAGAGGAGTTCATCTGCAGTGATAGTGTGTCATCAATTAGAAACCTTTCATCATTTAGTAATAGTAATTTTTCTCTTCGACGTAGCATTGGTCAATTTAATAATCCAAATCCAACAGAAACGGCCAAAAAGGGTAAAGTGATTAGATCTACTTCAACGCCGTTGCAGGTGGACTACTCAGTGCCCGCCAAGCCCAAGGAAACAGTGACTTTTAATGCCTCAAGTTTGTATCATGAGGAATTGCCTAGTCCAGCAGTTCTTGATACGAATCCTATCCAGCAACATCAGCGTGCCTGGAAAGGGTGCGTTGGCTCATCAGCTGTTGGTCGTAATAAAATTACAGCGGTGACACCCTTGCGTCAGGTAATGTCCAAGAGCATTCAGAAAGCCTTTGTTGAGCATGGAGGAATAATGTCTGCTGCCACATCCACCGCTGCTGTTCCACCTCCTAACCTCTTTCAAGGTCGTTTGCGTTTTGATATTAGTGAGAACAATTCCGCCGGCACTACCTCTGCTTTGGATTTGCGGCTTTCACCGGCCATGAGACGTACTCAAACCGAAATATCTTCCACGACTCACACCGATCTATCTGCATCCGGCCAAAACCAGCCATATAGGCAACAAGTTCTAATGTCTGCCCAGAAATTTACCACAGAATCAATAATTATTACCCGCAATTCGCATGAAGGCAGCGCTGGATGCTCCACAGTTTACAATTCATGCGAGAGTGTGGAAATCATACAGACAACATCACAGACGTCGGAGGTTCATCATAATCCACCAATAACACCCATTACTCGTATACCTGGAGCTATGATCAATAAGAAACTGATTAAATTCGAGACTCCAGAAAAGCAAGAAAAATATTTTTGCAATGACGAAATGGATGATCTGAACAATAGAAGTAATAAGGATGTGTTCTTTACACCCAATCCGGAGTCACCAAATGCCAAATCTGATTCGGTAGGCCGCCGGGCCCACATTGTCCCCCGACAATTGAGTGGCCAATTCTCTCCCCGTAAAGCTAATCAAGTTAAAGAAACATTGCCTGCTGTGGAGCCACCACCAGATCGGCCGCGTCGTCGCCCACCGTTGCGGGAATGCAAGGCATATAAATCGTTTAGTGACATTCAGGACACATCCGTGACTTCGAATCGAAGTCAAGAGAATCTTTTGGAAACAGAGAATGATGAAGTATTTTTGCCCATCAACGCATCAACACATAAGGATAAAAAAGGTGATCAGGGACTTGGCCGTTTGTGGTCAATAATGTCCACAGTCATTCGTTTGCCATCATCACGTGAAAAGGGCGACAAAGAGAATCAAAATCCCAATACCCATTCCCTGCCTGGTGGCTCGTTGCTTCGTCGATGTGCCTCAATAGCTGGCTCTTTTGTTCGTTCTCGAACTGAGGATAACGACTATGCTGATATGCAAAGTTTAAAACGCAAGCGCACTCAGACACTGGATAATCATCAATATTGCAACACTGGCAGTCCTTTGTCCCCGGTTGCAGGCAGCTCATCAAAGCGTTACCGCATTCAGCCAAGGCGACCCATTGAGCGCATGCGTCACCAATCTTAGGCGCTACTAGTTTATATTAAACTTTAATTTGTACTCCATGTTTCTTTTCTTTTCTTGTGTTAATTTAATGTATTTTTGAAATTCAATTAAAATTTGTGTATTTTAGATAGTTTACAAAAAAGAGTTAAATGTACATTGTACATATTTGTTAAGCAATTTATAAAGTACTTGAAAAGAACAGTAAATAATTTTAAATAATTCTATAATTTTTTTTATACGTGTATATGTCTGTATGTATGTTTGTGACTGCTCCTGCATAAACGTTTTCTGAAAAGCGACATCTGTTGTCGAATGCCTGTCGCAAGTACGGCAACTCTTTGGGCGTATATAATCAAGTGTACAAAAAGTAACGTCGCAGACTTTTGCTCTACAAGTTGCGTTTATTTTTTAGTTTATCATGACCCAAATCTCGGTTCTTAGCACTAACGATAGTTATAGTCGAGATCGAAATAATGATGATGGTGACGATCGACCGCTGACGCCCCCCTTGCCCGAAGCTGGCAAATTGTGGATTCATTGCAATAACTGCTTCGACCAATACGCCGTTAAGAAGATAATGCAAAGACACACCGAGGGCTCAAAAAACAACGACACTGGATGCACATTTTTCTTATTGGCTTGCAAGCATGTAACGTGTGGAAAATGTGTAATAGTTCGTCTGGGAAGGACACCAAGTGATGCACCCATTTTTGTATGCCGTATTTGCCGCAATACAGTGCGCGGCAGACAAATGGGTAACACATTGGTTAATAATCTGAAAGTATTCTTTCACCCAGAACCCTGGACTTTATGCTCCGATGAAATTATTTCATTTCAGACCAAAAATATGAAACACTTTGACAAATTTAAAGCAAAATTTGTAAGCTTTGTAACTTTCGTCGGACTAATTTTTTAATATAATTGACTTAACTATTTATTTATTGTAGGAAGCTGACATCATCAAGAATGAAAACGATCGAAATTTTGCTAGAAACATTTGTCAACGTCATTATTTGACCAATCGTTTGCTGGTTGTAGAGCGCAGGAAGTTGTGGCAGCGCTTGCAACAAATTAAAATAGAACTTCGTATACGCCGCGAGCAAAAAGCACGGGACCGTTGGTATGTCCTAATAAATTAAAAAAATGTATCAATTTAATTATTTCAATTTTTCTTTTTTTTTTGCTCTTAAGTATGACAACATCTCCTAACGGAGGTGTAGATGCTGATCCAGTAAGTTCTAGACGATCTCCAGGTAACAGCATTGCTAGGCGTTCACATTTATTACATAATTCCCAATTGGTCAATTCAGTGGCTGCTGTCTTGGGAAAAGGTAAATGGGAACGAGGGAATTCCGTACCTCAACTGACGACTATCGGTCAACGTTCTATCACGTCTTTCTCCAATCCATCAAATAGCTCATTTGATTTGTAGGTTAACGTAAACTACTTAAGAAACTATTCTGTAAAAAAAACAATTGTGTTTTACTTATTCGCTGTTTGAATTTGCTTTCAATTTGACCTTAGCGATGGCGGGTTGTATTGACAGCGCCTCTAGTGGGCAAAGTAGTACCGCTCGGTTTTCCGATTTTGTTCATGCTGTTTTACAGTGCTGCTTAATTCTGATAATAGTGTTGGTAAGCAATGTTATTATATAATGTAATTCTGTTAATTTACAGACTCAGTGTGAGACTTTCTGTTATATACAGCAAATGTGAAGTAACAGTCTTGAATATGTGAATAAACTTTTAAAAATTTCGTTGCGAGCGGACGTGTTTTGGTTTTTTTTTTTTGGTTTTTTGCCGGACCAAAGTGCAAAAGAAAATAAAAAAAGAAGTGTGCGGAGTGATAGGTCCAGGATATTAGCGGCTCGTATTTAAAGTAATTAAAAACAGAAATTTGCAAGGAGCGTTTGCGTGTGTGTGTCAGTTTGTCGTGTAGTTAAAAAAAATATTTAGTTTTAAGAAGTAATTTTTTTGTGTTTTTTTTCTTGGCTGTTTTTTTTTTTTTTTGAAGTGAGCGCGGGTAAAATCTGATCAAGCGGCATTGCAAACGATGAGAAGCAGCAGCAACACTGTTTTTGCAAATATGTTTAAACAATTTCGATGATTATGTTTAAACGCATTTTCCTGTGCATATAATTAGGTTTAGTTTTAATTGTTTAATGTGTGTGTGTGTAATGCAATTTTATAAGCTAAATAAAGGGATATCAAATAATTCTGCTGAAAAAAGAGGCACGCAAAAATAAAAAGATAACGTTAAAGTATTATCAACAAAAAAAGAATAGGAGAATAAAAACAAATAAAATTCACAATAACCGTTAAAGATAGAGCTGAATATAAGAAGAAAGATATGGGAATGCGCAATCCATTTAAGTTTGTTAATAAAAACAATAAGAGGATAACCGAAAGGAAAACATTAAAAACATATTTCTAAAATATATTTTTGAATTCAAAAAAGAGGAGGTTCAAATAAAGCGTTTTCTGTTTTTTGTTTTTTAAATTTATTAGGAGCAGAGGGAAAGGCAAAAAAGGAGACTACAACACATTCAGCTACATATAAAGTCCAAAACGAAAACAACAACAACATGTGATACGAGCTCAAATACGACCACCACTAGAGGGCACACACATACACGCGGAGAGACACAGTCACACTTGCGCAGGCAGTGAGAGTGAGAGTGAGAAAGAAAAGAACACAGAGGGGACAGAGCATAGAGTGAGCGAGTGAGCGCGAAGCTTATCTATCTCCCGACGACAAAGATAAAAGCAATGCAAACACATGTACACACACACACATTAGTTAGCGTCAATCGGCTGTCAATTGTTTAAGAACGAAACCCAACAAAAGGAGCAAAGTAAAATTGAAATTGTTTTACACATGTGTGTGAAAAATCCTTCAGCATACTCACTCACTCACACACGAAGAGATAGAGATTTCAAACTGGCACACATACAAACGCATACATCCAAAACCAACAATGTACGAGCCGAGCACGTGTAAATTGTCGAGTTCTTCTTTTTAATACGTCTCTTCTTGAATTTTTTATAGTAACCTCAACAACATCAACAAACATAATAATAATTTCAAGTGCATATAACAACAACAAAATACATATTAAATACTTAAAACCAAAAAAAAAGGAAAAAAAAATTATATAAAGAATTACATTTTTGTTGACTTTGCAAGTGGAAACTATAACTAATAAAAATCGAAATAATATTATTGAAATACGATCAGAACGAACGGGAACAAAAAGAGGGCGATCGTGAGAGGGGCAAAAGGCAATAAACGCAAAAATTTTAAATTAACCAACAACAACAAAATGTCTGCCACAGTTGTGCAGAAATCGTCAGCAACTGTTGTCGATAACTTGCACTATTTTGAGTGCAGCAATATATTTCAAACGGTAAGTTATTAATAAATTTATATGTACATATATTTTGCTGATTCTCTTTTCGATATTTTTATCCGTTCTTATTGAGGGACCCTAAGACCAAACATAATAGGTAACATGTGAACGAACAGCAATTAGAAAAAGAAAATGAAATTACAGCTAGAGTTTGTAAATGATTTTTATATACATTTATTCAATTTATTATTATAGTTCTTAACCTGTAGTTAAATCACTCTTAAAAAACATATTTTCAATTTAATTTTTTGCCTACAACTTCCCTAAGTTTTGAATTATTTTTTGCTTGTTCATTCTTATCCATTCATTGCTAATTTAAGTTTACTATTTTGTTTTGTGTGTTCTTTTCTTTAATATTTATGTGTACATATGTACGAATTTGACAAAAAGGAATTTAAACGAAAATATAGTACAGCCAAACATGTATGTATGTTTATCGTTCAGTTATTTTTTGAGTTCATCTTGCTTTTCGGTTTATGACCAAAGAAAAAAAAGACAGTTAGAAGAGTGGTGTTTCATTTCATGCTATAAATCTAATTTTGGATTTGTTGCTGTCGACAGAATTGATTTCATTTAAATAAACATACAAATGTACATCATACATCACAAATACAAATAGTTTCGTATATCATATGAAATCAAAGTAAAAATTTGTATTAATTTTTTACTCTTTATTGTTTTTTATTATTTGCTTTTAAATTTACTAATTTTCTACAATTTGATTAGTATTATGATTATTTTGTATTTCCGTTCAATTACACACTTTTCTTATACATACATATATATATATATAAATAATGTATGTATATTGTACATATGTATGCCTCTTTAGTCCCATCGTTTCGCTCTCCTTTGCTTGTGTTGCTTCTCCGTTTTGGCATTTGTGAATGTCCATCAAATATTTAACTGGTTCATAATTATTTTGGTCGGTATAACTTTAAATACATTTATATATATACATATATATGTATATATATATTTTTTTTAATGGCGCAAACAAAAAGAGTTGCTGATAAGAGAAACAAACTTCAACACTTTCAGTTGTATTTGTGTGTGTGTGTGGAGACGAATATTAAATACCCTTGATTAACAATCATTTTATTTTCGATTTTTAAATACCAAATAATTTTTAATTTAGCACAATTATTTAAATAAATTCATTGCTCTGATTCCTTTGGAACTACATTAAACTCTTAAGTTAGTCAAATTCCTTCCATTTTATGAGTGGAAAATAGGACTCTGGACTTTTTGAACTACATTTTTAGTGACCACTGTACTTTAAACCCCCAGTTGATAAGGAAGGAGTTGATGATATGGAAGATATGTGACAAGACGAAGAAGTCTAGTATAATGAGGGAGTGTAGGGGTGGTGGTAGGGAACTTGTGTGTCTGTGTCTATAGCAGGTGGCCAGTTTCTGCACTCTTTTTTCTCCTGTTCCTGTTCGCATAATCAATTTAAGGTCTACACCCACTCAAAATATTGCATGTGATCATGATCGTGATTATATATAGGACTATGTTTAATTTATATACAATATGTATGTATGGTTTGTATATATAAATTTGACTAGTTAGTGTGATGCGTGCGGAAAGTTAGTGGCAACAGCAGCACCAGCTGTTTGTTATTGTTGTTTGGTTGGTTGATCGACAACAAATTCGATTAAGTCAGTTCCGGGTTTGGGATTTTTTATTTTTTTTATTTTTTGCTTTTGCTTTCATGCGATAAGAGAGAGAAGTAAGGGGGAAGGAGGCGGTGAAGAGAGCTGTCTGTGTTGTTGAGCTGTGTGCTGTTGTTTGGTGGTAAAGCGTGGGAAGGGGATGGACGTTAGGTGAGCCGAGGTGAGGCAAAGCCAGTTTTTAGCAAATGAGCCATGTTTAAAGTTGTTAAGCGGCAGCCGCGACTGTGCTGCTCCACTTCAACTGTTGCTGCTGCTGCTGCTGCTGCTGCTTCTTCCTATTGAAATGCAGGGCCAAGTGGGGGGTCAAGTAGAAACAAAAAACAAAAACAAGCTAAAGCAAAAGGGGCGAATAAACAAAATCTACATTAACACTCAGGTTGATGTCCGATAAAGTTCTGAACTTTGCTTTTGTTATAAGCGATTGTTATCGACTATCGATTGGCTCGAGCATTTCTTATGTTTAATTTAAGTTATTTGTGTAATCGGTCAGTCCATTACGCAGCGTTTTTGCTGTGTTTTTTTTTTTTTTTTTTTTTTTTTGCAGAGAGCAACAATAACAACAGCAACAAATTGCTGCCGAAAGCGAAAGGGCGCAGCACATACACACATACAAACACTCGCATACACATATATACGTATATACACACATTCGTAATAGAAACTGCTGCTGCAGCAACACAGCGACAACATGATCCGTTGCTTTTTGTTTCTCTTTTGTCTCTCTTGTCTTTTAGCAGGCGACAAATTTGTCAATGAGTTTTGATGGAAATTATAAAAATCAAATACGTATGTATGTACATACACACACAAATGTCAATTACAAAAGAATATATGTAAATATATATGAACACGTAAATATGTATGTATGTTTTTGGTTATTCTTGACTAGTACACAACTTAATAAAGCCTCCTGTTTGTACGATTTCTGGAATTTAGTAAATAGAATGAATCTCTCCGTATAAGAGTGTTTAAGAATATGTTAGGATGGTGTTTAAAAGATACATAGATGACGAAATAAGGTGAGAACTAGAGCTTTGACTTCGATTTTTCATTCAGTCTTGGCAACATTTGTATCTGAAAGATCATTGTTTATATCGTTGTCGGGTGGGTAATAACTTTAATTTACTTTTTCGCATATATTTTTTTTTTTACTTATGTATGTTGTTGCTTTAATTTTATTATTATAAAACATTTGTATATAGGTACATAGAATACATATATTTATATACTATATGTACAGTTTGTCAAGTAATTGTTTGCAAAACGAAAAAAACTCACACATATTCATTTTTAACCTTATATTTAATCAACTTACATTAGCTTTTTTGAAAATTTTCTTTTTGTTTATCATAGATTTAAGTATACTTTACATATAAAAGGCATAAAACATTCAAACTTTCATACACAAGAGAAAAAAAAGCATGAAAAAGAAAATTCGGCGAATTTTACGCTGTCAAGTAATTCTTTGCAAAATGCAAAGACAATACAAAAATGAGCCGTAACTGTGACACGGCACTTCAAATTCGAAGAAAAACGAATTTGTGCGACATGTCAATTCAATCACCAAATTATTTCTTTTGGATTTTGGAAGTTTACGTTCAATATCTTACCTAATTAGATTAATTAAGCAATGCAATTTATGACAACTTGGTTCAGTTAGTTTATTCCCACCATACTAAGGGAAAACGACCAAACGAAATGGCGAAAATTTTTTCTATTAAGCTGAAAACCATTTATAATACTATAAACCGGGCTGACAAGGAAAATAGGTCAGAATTAAAGCACTCCCGAGGCAGGACATCCAAGTTAACAAGCGCGATCATTCACATTTTACAAAACAGGTCTCCAATAACCCCCAAAGCAGCCTAAGACAGTTGGCGACAGAGCTCAAAAATGATTGGCAGAAGTTAGTAAGCCATAGAGCTATTAGGAAAGTCTTAAAAATGGACAAGTACTCCTCAAAAATACCTCGAAAAAAACCATTACCGTCTGCTGTAAACATTTAGAGACGGCTAAACTATTCTATTGCCCATGTTCACAATAGTCTGAAGTACTGGGATGATGTAGTTTTTTTGTCACGGGACAAAAATAATTATGTACCATCATGACGGACCCAGCAAATTATGGAGAAAGCCCAAAACAGCCCTTCAGCAACCAAATATAGTTCCCACTGTCAAGTTTGGCAATTTGTCTGTAAATGTGTGGGGTTGCGTTTCATCAAAAGGCGTTGTTAAACTCCACTTTTTTTCAGAAATTATGGATGAAAATGTATACTAGGATATTTTAGGAAACAAATTGATGAAAAGCGCGAGAAGTTTTCAATTTTTTGACTCCCAAAACACTAATACACTCATGTATAAGCGTGACCAAGATAATTATCATAAGCACAAGTCGCTCCTGCGCCGGTCTTGGTGACTGCATAATTGCAGTAAAGTGATTGGAAAACCTGCCCAGAGCCCTGATCTTAACCCTATCGAAAATTTGTGCACCTTTTTTAACAAGCGTGTACGTAAACGGAGCCCTACTAACTAAACGTGTCTTATTAGGGTCATTCAAAAAGAATGGCAACGAATTCCTGAAGTTTATCACCTTCAAAACCTTATATACTTATTGCTCCGACGTCTTCAGGCTGTTAAAGAAGCAGGTGACAGGCATACCAAATATTAGTTTCAAAAAAGTTATATTTTCTTAGTTTTAGTTGAACGTCAAATAATTGTTTGCATTTTGCAAAGAATTACTTGACAGCGTAAAATTCGCCGAATTTTCTTTTTCATGCTTTTTTTTTACTCTTGTGTATGAAAGTTTGAATGTTTTATGCCTTTTATATGTAAAGTATACTTAAATCTATGATAAACAAAAAGAAAATTTTCAAAAAAGCTAATGTAAGTTGATTAAATATAAGGTTAAAAATGAATATGTGTGAGTTTTTTCGTTTTGCAAACAATTATTTGACAAACTGTATATACTATATGTATATGTATTATGACACTCATATATATGTATATGTATGTATATATACATGTGTATATAGTATGTAGTGATATGCATATACAAAGTTAGCTGTTGCTTTGTGGCCCGAAAAGTAAAATGCTTAGTAAAAGAAAAAATCCTCGGCGTAATCATATTACGTTTCAACTCTACTCACTCACACGCTGACTGGCTAACTCGATTCGTCGACTCTACTCACTCACTCGCTCGCTCACACACACATGCACACACAAATGCTGCCGTCGCATGCACATATTTCTTTGTGGATGCAGGCAAAGTAATGAGTGGAGATATTCGCGCAGTGCGGTGGCGAAGGAAGGTAAAAGGAAGAGGCCTCTCACTTACAAACAGAGCGGCGACTGAGACGCGACAGCGACTACTTTTACGAATATAATTTCATTTCCTGCCAAGGCGATAACACAACTTCGCAGCACTCCACATGTGTGTGTATATATATATATATATATTTGATATTGGTTGTATGGGTTGTGTATGTGTGTGTGTGTGCATGTCCCGACATCGACATTGCTTAAGACACTACAGACGCTTTGCCCGTTTCTACCTACCTAACTACAAATGGCCGTGGCTTGGTCTTGGGTCGAGATCCGTGTTGTGTGTGTATGAGTGTGTTTTCTTATTTTATACCCTGCAACACAAAGAGGGTGAACGGTATCATAAAAGGTCTACAAACAATGTGTGCAACAGACGGCAGACTAGCTTCAAAATCCTATTGGTCTATTTTTAAAACTATTGCCAATGGAATTTCTTATCGACTTTTAATTATTACCTAATGTTACTTCCCTAGTTGGTAATGAGTAACTTCTAGTCGTCAGAGTTAAAACTGAACAAGCTTAGTGATTGTTGTTGTGCAAGCAACAGGCAACTCTTTATCCCGACTCTGCGACAATTCATTTCGATTCGTTTCATATCGAGTCGATTAGTATGCTGCTCAAGCACCTACACAGACAAACACATACACAGTCTAGGGACACAAAAGGGGCACTGAATCTGGACAACGTGTTGTAGGCAAACCCTTACCCTCACCACAATTCTCTTCTACTTTAAACATAATTGCTAACCAATAAGAAGTATCAACGTACTCTTAGAGACGAGAAACAAACGGCACAAAAAGTTCTAAACTCAAGTCTTCTTAAATCGAAGAATTAAAGTAACCGCTTATTATATACACTAGATATGTAGATTTTTATTCAGTAATGGAATTTTAATGTTTATTTTACTGATAAACAAGATTTCAACACATATTTATATGTTACATTACATAATACATGTACATATATAATAATATCATCATAAATGTTATTATAGTGAGTTTCAATAATAATTGTCTATTTAACTAGTTTAATGTATATATATATATATATATATATACATATATATATATATATATATATACATATATATATATATATATATATATATGTATGTTTAATTAGTTTGATTTAGATAATCAATTTTAAACCAATTCGGCCCGGTTCTATTAATGAATTTTACACCATTAATGTTATTTTGAGTTGGATTCAGATCAGAATTCTGTATTTCCCAAATTATTGGCTTAAGCATATTGCTTTATTTATTTTCTGTTGACAATTTTAAGTGGCTTAAGTTCAATTTTTTAATCCCTGACTAATCAATTTGCTTTTAGGCAAACTCGTACATATGTATGTATGTACGTAACGAATCGTATGTATGTACACACATACATACATATGTATGGACATAAACACCTGAGTGTAAAATATATTTTGTACATACTTACGTGTATATGTATGTTTAACATTGTATAAATTGTACTTATGTTGTTTTGTTTTTACTTTGTGCATTGTTTTTCAAAAAAATATAAATTATAAATAAATAATTAATACAAACTAATCTACATATACATATGTATAAAGACACATCTAGTGTATATACACGAGGGAGCTACTGATGCTTGATTATTATTATTATTAATATTATTATTGCCTGTTATCGTTTAGTTGTAAAAAAAAAAAAAAATAAAACAGAAACAAATCGACGGACAAACGAAATACACATACATATGTACATAGGAGAGTAAGTTTATATATGTATGTGTATGTACAGTAGAACGTTGTCGTTTCTTCTCTCCACCTTCGCTATACACTGCCCTCTCTGCTCATTGTGGCTTTGTGTCTTGCACTCTCGCCGTGCCTTTGTTCGGTTGCTATCTCCCACACCAAACACATACAAAACGCAGATCGCGCTCTCTCCACCTCCACTTCTCTCTCTCTCTCTCTCTCTCTTTATCTCTGTTTCCCCATCTTTGTCTTTCTCACTTAGTTGCTGAGTGCTCACTTGCTGCCCGCGCGCTCACTTAACTGTGTTCAACTTGCTTGAGTGAGCGCCAAGCAGCAACACCAGCAGGAGGTGATGAACGAGAAGGAGGAGGAAAAGGAGAAGGTATATAGGCCCGGAGGGAGCAGATTGGTCGAAGACTGAGTGACGGCTTGGCGACGTCAACGGCGACTGACTCTGGCACTTCATATTCTATTGTCATTGCCTGTTGTAGTTGTTGTTGTAATCTTAAAATTATCTTCATGCATGTTGTTGTTGTTACTGCTATTGCTAATGGCCGCTCAATTGAGTACTAAAGTACAGGCATCTCTCCTAACAACCAACCAACCAATATCTCCTCCCTCCCATCTTTAAAACATTATTTTCTGACAGTCATTGTTAATATATTATTATTTATAAATAACATAACATATGAAGGAAACGTTTAAGTCATTAACTAAGACTCAGAATGTTATTTCTATTTTCTCAAGTTTTCAAGATCTCTTTCATGTCCATAAAGGCCAATATAGTAACTGTTCGCACTCCCTGTCACCCTCTTAATTTTTTCACTCTCTTTTTCAGTCATTCAACAATTATTGTTTATGCAGGCGAAGTTAAAAACAAAATGCGGGCTACCCCCTTTTCTCTTCATCTCTTTTGCTGCTACTTGCAACATTTTTTGATTACGACAAAACCAAAATGTAAAAAAAAAACCTACAGCACAGCTTTGCCAATCCAGCAAAACAAAAAAAAAAAAAAAAAACGAAATGAAATAAAATAATAATAAAAATCCAATCGAATCTATTATATAATGAAGTCGCGACGCGACGCTGAGCAACGTTGAGCGCCGTTTCTTTTCTTTAGTAGATTTCCATTCACATTCACTGTCGCTTTTTGATTGCCTGCTTGCCTGATTGTTGTTGCTTGCTGCTGCTGCTGATGTTGTTGTTGTTATTATTGTGGTTCGTTTGGCTTTGCTTGGTTGTTGCTTTTGTGCGGGTTGCCTGCCTGCCTGCCTGCTTGCTTACTTTTTTGCGTCCATCCATCCGTCCCCGGTTTTGTCCGTGGATCGTGGTAGTCGTAGTCGTTGTCGTCTTTCCGTCTCTCCCCAACTGGTTTTGCAGGACAACAACAAAAATAAAATGAAACGAAAAAAAAACAACACAGGCATAAAGTGCGTGTATCTGTTGTTGTTGCTTATATTCTTGCTTGTATTCTAAGCAATCACCCGCTACCCGCTTTACTATCCCTATGCGCCGATCCGGTCTCCTACTTCATGCTGCTGCTGCTGCTGCTGCTGCTCCGCTTGATTTTGTTTGCCACTCACGATTCTTTCCCCCCACTACTACCACCACCGCCGTCTTCGTTGTATTCGATCTGAACCCGCCGACCACGTGTTCAACATATTCCCAACATAACATGTTGCTCTCGGCGTCTCGGCGTTCATATGTACATATGTGTATGTACATACATAAATACACTGAAAGAAAATATAATTTCTATGTATGCACAAAATTATAAAAATCTGTTTACTAACATTTTGATACAGTTTTTACAATGTTGCATCAATTCCCCACATATAAAGATATAATCTTTGATTTACATATTAGTGTAACGTCAGATACCAAGAAATTATAAAAAAAAAAATTAAGTAGTTCACATTTTATATAGCTGATAAGATTTGACTAATTGATAATCATAAATAACATAGTATAGTCTAATGGGTCTAGATCTCAACAACTGATCAGAAAATGATTCTCTTGTCTAAATAATTATAACTGAATAATTTCTTTCATTATGTTTTCGCCACTTACACATTCTAATTGTTAACTCTGACGTAAATCGGATGACTGGTACATTGTAGTACCTATAGAAATTAACGATATTACATACTACATACATGTAAAAATTAATTGTATATAGTAATAATGATTGCTTTGCTTTGCGTTGCGGTGTAAAGTGCACTTTGAGGGGGATTTTTCCCAGTGTACATACATAGTAAATGCGTGTGTATTGCATGTGCTTTGTGTATACATGTGTATGTGTGTATTCTTTGTTGTTTGCCTTTTCAGTTTTGTTTTTGTTTGCGGGTTATCAAATTGCCGATATTTATTGGCATACAGCAATTGTTGTAGGGGAAGGAATGAGTTCGAGAGGAGGGTAGAAAAGCATCAGTAAAATAAAATATACAAACAACAGTGAGTATACATACATGCATACATTCAAATGTATATATGTATGTATGTATATATCAGAGTAGTAGAAATAGGCAAAGCAACAGCTGATAATGGCCATACACTTAGTGTTAGTTGGTTCCACACGCTCTGGGGAGAAATCCTTTTTGGAGAACAGTCCCGCTATCTTATCTAACAAAAATTGTTTACTAGTTTTAAGTCTTTTTACAACTTTGTGTCTCATCATCTTTAACTTTAAAATATATGTATGTATGTAAGTATATACCCAAGACCCCTTAAAAACTAATTCATTATTTTAGTGCAAATTTTATTATGTTTTTTTAAAGTTGTGAATAGAGCTTATTAGGGAGAACTTAAAGATACATGTCCAAATTCCAATAAATTACTTTCAAATCCGATTAAATATTTCAATAGTGTAAAAATTTCTTATTGATAGAATCCGTTTAAAGTCTCTGAAGCCAATTTTCCAAAGGTATTATCCAGTATGTATAGTTTAAGAATTTCATGTGTATGTTTTGGACTATGAGTACATTTCTTAGAGGTCGGGCCATTGTCATGAAAAGTTATCTCGAAGATGCATTCTTGCTTTACCTGGACTTAAAGGTAATGAGCTTAACAGTTATTGCTTAATGCATGCATACATATGTAAGTACATACATATCTATATATGTATGTCTGAATACATATGCATAGACATTTTTTTTAGCCTTTACAGATTTTAGTCGAATCTTTCTATTTGTAGTTTATTATGTCTATGTCTCCCTGTCCCTTACTTTGCTACTTTAGATTTTATTTGCTTGCGGCGCTTATCTAAGAGAAAAAGAAATATGGCGTGCGCGGGGTGCTGTCAAGAAGGGAGCAAGTACAGCAGCAGAGGGAGAGAAAATATATATTATTATATGAATGTGAGCGAGTGAACTAACTAACCCAATAATAAGTCTCTGTATTCTTATCGAATTAAATCACACACAAACACATACATCAACTCAAACACACACACACACACGGTGCAAGTGTTTGTCTTTTCTGTACGCGTGTGTGTGTGTGTAAATAAAAAGTGTCAGCAAGGGGTCGAAAGAGAAAGAAAGCAAGAATGACAAAGAGAGATGGAGAGAGTCCAAACCAAGCGACTGTTGTTTTTTATTTTCTTACGTACCCTGTTCTTAACCATTGGTATAAAGAGTATATAATGAAATAATATATTTATGTTATAATATTTTTAATTGTATCTGTATATAGATGCAAGTATAAACAAATGTCAATTTTGATAAACAATAAAGCCCTAGGAGAGCTCTCAAATTGATATATATTTAGTTCCATATGTCTAATATTCTATTCCATTGTTTCATTGTGAGTTTATTGTGATAATCTCTTTCTGGTTACATACAGAGTATTTTATAGTCGTTGGCTTAACTTGATGAATTTTTTTGTTTAAGACGTATTTTGTTGTTTACGTGCTTTGCTTACATAGAGACAAGCGCTCACAATCATAAGAATGCATATGAATCTATATATACATACAAATGTATGTATGTATATAGTAGACTACTCTTCTTGCCTGGGTTGCATATGTACATATATACATACATATTCCATATGCATTTCGTATTGTACGCCATGTGCTCATACCGCTCCTTCCTTTTTTCTATAGAGTTTTCCTCGTCCCTAGAACAACCGCTTCTTCTTTATAACATTTGCCGGGCAGTCACACAGCGTCAGCAGCACCGTATGATAACGTCAAAAACATCATGTTGTTATTGTTGTTGTTATTGTTTTTATAGAGCAACATAGCAACAACAAGAACTAGAGGAAACCAGCAACACGTGGTTGAATAAAGGTCCGATGCAAGCTTGTAAGACATGTAAAAAGAAACGGGGCGGGGGGGTTTCAATTCGGGACCAAAGCTCACGAAGGTCATTTCAACATGCGATTGGATTTCAAAACAGATGAATTTCCAACTCGAATTAGGGTTGATGATGTCGTAAATTTTTAGCCCAAAAAGTTCTTTAATCGGATGCCTGCCTTAGAAATCGTCAAATACATACATACATATGTACATACGTATGTATGTGCTTACATACATAAATCCATATACAAAAATATTTACACACATATACATGCATACGTACGTACGTAGTAAACTCCTGCTGATAAGGTTTTGACACTCTGGTCACTGATAGCAAGAAACGTCTTTCCCTTCGCTCTCACAACTGTATCTCTCTCTCTCTCTGTCGCTTGCAATTTCTCTCTTTTTTTTGACTTGGTGGTTAGGGCAAAAGCCAGTCATTCAATGTGGAACAAGACTAAGAACGGGAGATTAAAATTGGAGAGGGAGAAACTGTTTAATGATTTACTTCCCTCTCTAATCCACTGATAATGATAGAAACATACATACCTACATATGTATGTATATTTGTGTATGTATATGAATTCATGCCCTGTAGAATTTTGGTTTATCAAACTGTCCAGTACTCCAGTTACTCTTATATCAGCTTAAATATAAATTTAATTTTAATTCTAAACAAAACAATTCCTGAAAATCATAATATGATGACTTGCAATTAATTTTAGTTAATATTACATTGAATTGAGTCGTTTTTAGTTAGGACTACAGATACATGTATATTTCTTTTCACTTGATTTCAGTTTTATATATATATATATACATATATATGTATGTATGTAACTGAACTATATTGAGTACAGAAAGGAAAACAAAAAATACACTTTTGAAATATATTTTCAATGAATACAATTAAGAGGCAGGCTGAAAAATTTGTCTGTCGGAACTAGCAAATCGGAATTGGGAACAACCGCATAAATAATATATGTGTAAATACACATGTATGTATGTATGTGTGTATATTTTTCCTTTTCTCTTTATATTGTTGTTGCCTTTTTTTCTTTTTGAGGCAATTGCAAAATGAATGCTTTAACTTTTTTATTTTTTTTTTTTTCGTTTGTGAGCAAATATCGCGTAACCAAATGTTGTTGAAGGAGAAGTGTAGTGACGAGGGGGGAGGGACTAAGACAGACACCCTGTTGTTGTTGCGAAGCAATATATTTAATTTTATTTTTTCGAAACCCTTTGACTGTTGTTGTTGTTGGTGCTGCTGCTTATTTTTATGGTTGTTGTGCTCCGAATTTAGCAAGGCCAAGTTTTGTGTTGTTGCAGTTGTTGTAGTTGTTGCTGCTCTGTGAAGTTTTCTTTTATTGTATTGTATTATGTGATTTTTTGTGTGTTTAGTAAGTATGTGTGTGTGTGTATATATATGTGTGTGTGGAGTGAAGTGAAGCCGGTTCAAAAACGCGAAAGAGGAAGCCAAGACACAACCAGCGATTGGCAATGAAACGAAACTGGCACGACAACAACAACAACTACAAAAGTAACGTTGTTGTGTTGTTGCGCATGCGTCGTCGTCGTTGTCTTCGCTGTAGCCATCTCCATTTATATCGCCTCCTCTCTGACTCTCTTTCTCTGAACATCTTTTTCTACCTCTATCTCTTACGACAAGAAACGAAACGAGCAACGGAATAACAATGAAAACGACACGAAAATGTGAAATGCTCAAATCGACCTAGACCTCAATCGATGGATTGGTTTGGTTGGACGGGACAGATGGACGGTTAGGAGGGACAGACTGTTTGTTGTGTATGGATGGATGGATGGATGGGGCAAGTTGGTCGGTTACTTGATCGGGTTAATGGTTGGTTACTTATTGCGCATCTTTCCATACTCTCTCACTCACACCCTTGAGTCACCTTTCTGCTTACCAGCCCCCTCGTATCCACAAAGTTAGCTTTTGGTTGCCTTTGGGCAATATTATGTAAATTATAATTTGGTTGTTTTTTTTTATTTTTATTAATTATTTGTTGGGTTTTTTTTCGGAAGTTATTTTTAAACACGTTGCTGCACCCATTAAAAAAAAAGGGTATTTTAAAGTCAACGAAATGTGGAAAGCAAAGGTACATTTAAGGATGCTTTGATGATCATTTGATACCGTTATGTCAAATTATCAATAAATTCACATTGGATGCAATAAATAGTATTAATAATAGTATATAAGCATTTATCTATTCCATTTAATAATTAGTTGTAGCGCCATCTATCGTCAAATGTTTTGAATATAAGCTTTTCTATTGAAATCATTGGCGAACTTATGGTAATCGGATTGGTCAAGAATATGTACCTATGTATCGGCGTTACAACCAATATGAAACTTGTAATCAAAAGAGTAAAAAGACGTTGACGACGTCGTCAACGTCATTAAGCAAAGAAAAAAAGAGTACATATAATGCGAAACAACAGTAGCAACAACAACGACAGCAACGACTTTTGCAAATCATTTGATGGAAATGCATTTGCCAATCCCCCGCAATAAACAACCGATCCCACAAAATCATCCTCCTCGTCGCTAGTTGTCGTCACCCGCCGCACACACGTCCGTCACGTCGCATTGTGTGCTTTATCAGCGAATCGTGGCTAGCTTATACAGTAGAGAAGGGGTGGTGGTTTGACGAAAAGTGTATGTAAGCAATGCATTGATTACAACCCAACTAAAATGACAGAAAGACAGACAGACCGAGTCCGAGACTGAGTCCGAGCAGCAATACCTAACAAAACAAACCCTCGATACAGATGACTTAGGAAGAAACGCCGAGGACCGAGGAGAGAACCATTGGTCCCATTCGTTTTGTACGATCAATTGTGCTACGGGGTTTTGACTTGACAGAGGGTTCAGAGGAGGCTCGGTCGAAGCGTTTCTCCCTTCTCTTCCCTGTTTACTCTTGGCTCTGTTCCATGTGTTAATTACCAAGTCAAATTTACTTGGGTTTTGCCTTGCGACAATTAAAATCGTTCCGAGGTTTTTGCTGTTACGTTTTGTTGCTATTGTTGTTGTACCCGTGTTCTTTTCTTTTGTTGTTTGGTCGCGATCTCCCCACCTTACTTCTCTCTGCCTCTCTCTCTCTCTCTGTCTTCTCTAGGCAAGGATTGAATTGATAAAAAGAAAAAAATCGCTTGCTAATTGATAACAACAGCTACAAAAAAAAGAAAGAAAGAGAAAAAACCAAGACCGAAAAGAAATCTCACACTTCATATAGAAATTTGATGCTTTACCTTGAACTTGAATTGAGGCGAAACGTGTGTATGCATACACATGTATGTATGTATGTATGTATGTATGTTTGACCATTGGATCGTTCGATCGTTGGAAACTCTTGAAGAAGTCAAGCACATTTAACAAAATATAAAAACAGCCAACTGATTAAAAATAAAACCCTATAAAATAGAGTTTTATATTCAACCAGATACTAAATATAATATGCATTTATATATACATACATATATGTTTATCATCAATCAATATTTAATTAATTTGTATATGTGTATGTATGTATGTATATATCTATCCGTTGTAATAAATCAGTGTAAACTAGTTTTTAATTTTTTTTTTTTTTGAAACCGATGATCGTGCTTTAAGAGTGTTGATTCTTGATACAATGACTATATCATATAGCCAAAGTAACGAACAGTGGTTCCTAGAAACAGTTTTCATAGTAAAGAAACGTGTTGTTTCTATTTATGTGATTTAAAGTGATCAAATATAAATATACACATATGTACGTATATAATAAAAGTAGATGATGGATAATTGTCAAGGCCTTAGAAACGATATGGCATAGAGCAGTTGATTTAACCGATTAGTAAACTAAATAATATATATAGAGATACATACATATATACATGTATGGTTTTAGGGGTTTGAAAATATGGCTAACCAAACATCGATCATCAGTTGTATTTATTATGGCATTCATCTATTACAAATGATAATTTAAAGGTATATCATTATCTTTATCTTGACTATCTAACATATTGATATGTATGCATGTATATACGTATATATATCTAGGAGATATTTATCGATACATCTAATGTGTATGCTCAATCTTGTTTTAGATCTTTAACCGCTTTTTATTAACATCTTTCATGACTGCCTCTCTCTCTCCTTCTCTCCCTGTTCCTCTTCCAATTTGTTTTACATTTTGCATATTTCGCCATTAATTATGAATGTTGTTGTTGTTGTTGCCTTTACTATCATATTTTACATAGATCTGACATCTATATATCTTTTTGTATATAATTGCTAATATTATTCTTTCTAAATTCATATATAATAGATATTAGTTATTCATAGATCGCTTGACTTCCCCCCCCCACCCCGTATTTTTTTTTTCATCTCTATCTCTTTTCCTCTCTGATCACTCCCTCTCATTTAGTTATTTATCTTATTGTGTTTGTTGTAGTATTAGTTACCTGTTTTTCGTGCCAGGTTATTGTTGTTGCTTTTGTTGCTTGTTGGTTGTTACTGTGGTGTATTTCCAGCCTTATAAATAACACCTCTATAATAACTTTGTATTCATTTTTAATTCGCATCTCTGTAAGCAGCAGAATAAAGACCGATTTTGTATATATATACATATATATGTATGTATGTGTGTATGTATATGTTTATACAAGCATACATATTCGCGTGTGTGTGTGTGTGTGTTTTGAGTGTTTTATTTTTTTCGTACTCTATTGGTATTGGTGTTAGCTCATCGAGGTTATGGATATTGCGTCGTTGTCGTGGTAGTTGTTGCTGTTGGGTTTTTGTATAAACCAGTTAGTCAGGCAGCAGGCAGGCAGGTCTTCAGCATCAGAGCAAGAGTGTGGAGAAGGGGGCAAAGGCAAGAAAAAAGTATGCGTGTGTGTTTGTGTGTGTGTGTGTGTGTGTGTGAACGTGTTTACGAGACAAACAATCAAGCCAGCAACAACAATCACCAATCTTACCTAACAGCAGCCAGGCCCGTGAGCTGAGAGTTTAAGACTTCCAATATATACGTTTATATACACATACATAATAATGTATATAATACATATATATTTATATTGTATATATTAAATTAATACTCAATTTTAAAAAAGTCCCAACCCTTATGTATATCTATCTATGCATTTATATACATAAATGCTTCTGCACAACAACATAAAATTAAAAAAATTGTTCATTTTCAATTTTTCTAAAAAGTTTCCAATATTAACTTTAATGTAGTACACTGTTAAATTATGTAATGTAAAGAAAGCATGTAAGATATCAAATATTAATATTATCCACCGACAAATATAAAAGTTTAACAAAAGAGATCTGTGAAGCGAAACAACACTCACTACCCCTTACGTAGTACATCAATGTCTTTCTACTTGTTCCTTTCACTCCACTCTCCCTGAATAAAGAGATAATCAGCAAGCATAACACACACACACATATGCATGCACTTACAACCAACAGATACAACTATAAGTCAATAGCAAAAGAAGTAGACAGTGGGAAAGAAAGAGAAGTATAGCGCAAAGAAAAGTAAACTTATTTTCATTTTCAAATGAAAGGGAAATTCTCACCTAGATGAGAGAAAGATGAGAAGACACACACCAAAGCCCCAGACAAAACCCGATCAGACCACAACTCTCCACTTGAATCTCATAGACTATCGTCGTCGTTTCATAATACATAATACCAGCACAGACAAATACAAACTTAAAAAAGAGAGAAGATTATTAAAGAGAAAAAAAAGAGAGATAAAAGCGCGCAAAAATAAAAACAAGAGTTTTAGGTCTGACGTCGACAGCGACTGCGACGCCAGCATTGCAGTCGATCTATTTCGCTGTTTATTTCTTTACCTATCCCCTTCGTCTCCTAAACCTATGAACCATCACTAACCTCCCGCCCAAATCCACAATGAGCAGCAACTCCTCTCCTGATTTCCACCATCATAGATTTACGGAAAAAGGGTGGGGGACGCTTATTGGTTGCTGAACAACCTGAAGTTGCTTTGACGAAAGACGTTTAAAATGTTGCCTGCCCAAACTTCTCTGCGATTTCATCTCACTCACTCTCTTTCTCTCTCTTTCCCTCTCCGTGTGTGGGTTAAATCTTTTATGCAAGCTTTTATGCTTAAGCAAAGCAATTGCCGCAGACAAAACTATGCCGTAAGCAGCCGGCCAACTTCGGTCATAACAAACCAACAGAAAAGATTAAGAAAAAATATTATCTGAAACTTTACTTAGGACCGATTTAGGTATACCCTATATTAAGAAAATAAAACTTACTTGACTACAGTTATTCTTGACATACGCTCATAAACATTTTTTGCTAGATAATATTGAGATAAGGAACATTTTATCGAAACTGTTCTCAAAAACAGTTTCTTTTCGCTGCTTCTAAAAAATATTTGAGAATTTGATGCCGCCAGCACAGGGTACATTGACAAATCTTATAACAAAATTTTTATTGTGTTTTTGATCAGTGCTAATTGTGCAGGTTTAAAACTTGAATAGCATTGCCAGATGGTTAAACATGCCATGTCACCTGGAGCGAACAATTGGATAAGCAAAATTTAGGGATTATTAACCGATTTGTTTCTTCAGACATTGATTTATCAACTTAAATTTCATGCGAACATAATAACTGTATATTTGTACAAGTATACGTAAGTATATGCATATGTATATGTGGGTGTGCATATCGTCAAATTAAAACAATCAATCTTCTCTAAAGTAGTATGTGCATAGGTATGGATGTATGTGTTCACGTATGCTATATGGTATGGTGATTTCCTCTTTTAAAAATAATATTTCAATGCAATACTTGGCGATATTTGCATTTCATAAGCCTTTTGGTAAACAGAAATTCATTTAGTGCATTTTAAATTTAAATTGTTGAATCAGACTACTATATAAATTGATAAGGCCCTAAGTGGCTAAAGTTGATTATATGGTTCATAATGAATCACACAACATACAAGATAACCACCGAAAAGTCAAAACAAAATAGCCAGGCTAACCAACTTGCGTTAACTTTTGCAGACATAGTCTGGCAACGCTTCTCATACCTATTTATTAGCTATTAACATTCTGTTCATAAAGGAAAATTCGTAAAATTTATAAATTCCCAAAATATTGCAGGATATTTGAAATTCGGCATCATTGAATTAAGTTTTTTTTTTCTTTCTTTATTTTTATCTTTGCTGCTGGCTACTGTTCAGATGTTGCGCATGCGTCGACGAGTATTTCCTTTGCTCTCTTATTTGTGGCTCTCTTTTACTGTTTCTTTGACTTTTTGTCGGTTGTGTTGGTCTGTGGAGTGTGGTGGAAGGGGAGGAGGGAGGTCGATAACCAGTTTTATTTTAAGCTTTTGCTGTTGGGTCTTAAAATGTTGCTGCTGTTGCTAGTGTTAGTGTTGTTGCTGTTTTTTTTTTTTTAGCTCCGGCTTCAAATTGTTGAAACTGTTGTTGATGTTACTGTTGTTGTTGTTGGCTTGAACTTGAGCTCTATACATATGTAATTGGTTCTCCTCAGTTGTAGTTGTTAGTTTGGCCACGCTTGGCGGAGTGGAGTGAGTTGTTGCTTTGTGTAAGTGAGTGTGTGTGTGTGTGTGTGTTAACTGGTTGCATAACATGTTACAGCATCGCACAAAAATGAACAAGCCGAAAAAAAAAACAGAAACTGATGACGACACATGCTAAAGAAGGGGCGAAGGGGTTACAAGAGGGTTATGGAGAGAGGTGGCTGGTTGGCTGGCAGGCAGCTGATGTGGGGGGTTGTGTTGTTGTTGGTTGCTCTTACTGATCAAGCTTTAGTTGCGTGGGTTTTTTTTTTTTTTTTGCATGTAGCCCCCGCGCTGCTTGTCTTGTGATTGTTGTTGCTGTTTTCATCGTGTGTTGGTTAATGGCTGGAAAATTATAACATTTGCCTTTTGCAATATCATTGCGAGTGGTGGTTGGCTGGTTATAGTTGGACAGCAGCGGCACCAGCAGCAGCAGCACTGTCGCCGCACTTGCGCTGCTAGACTCAATTGGCACGCTGCTGGTGTTCGGCCTCTGCTGGCGCCTCTGTTTGCTTGCTGCTTAACTTATAGGTCAAGTTAAAAGTAAAAGTATTCCAATTCCACCATTTGTGTGTGTTGGCCCCATGGTAGTTTATTTTTCTCTCTTTTTTTTTGTTTTGTCTGTTGTCTCTTCCTCTGTTTCCTCCTTTACCTTTGTGTTGTTTCATTTTTTTTTTTATTTTTTGCTTTTTGCGAAATATTCGCGTTACGTGAATTGAAATTGATTTTGATCGTTTCGTTTTTTTTCTTTTTCTTCATTTGCAGGTGGCCACTGGCTGTGATCAACAGCAGCAGCCGCAGCAGCAGCTTAAGCAACAACTGACCGTCGAACACGTCCTGGACCCGACGATCATGGAACAGTCACAACACCATCATCCACAGCAGCATCGACTCCATGGAACACTTACACGTACTATCTCACAACCGGCGGCTCAGCAGCGCCAACAACAGCTCCTACAGCAACACCAACAGCAGCAGCAGCAACAGCCGGTGGCAAGTTTGGTCACCATTATAGAGAATCTTGGCAGCATGAATCTGCATCGCAAATTGGAACGAACACAGTCTGAGCCGTTGCCACAACAGCCAATGAATACTTCTCGGTGAGTCTTACCTTATTCTAATCCTAATAATCCATCAATAGATAAATTTAATAAAGATCATTGACGCGGAACTTTGACTCTAATTCTGCCTCTTTTCCTTTCCTTTCCTTTTTAACTCCTCTCTCTCTCTCGTTCCAGTTACAAGACGGAGCTTTGTCGTCCATACGAGGAGGCCGGCGAATGCAAATATGGTGAAAAGTGCCAGTTTGCCCACGGATATCACGAGTTGCGCAATTTGCAGCGTCATCCAAAATACAAGACCGAATACTGTCGCACATTCCATAGCGTTGGATTCTGCCCATATGGGCCGCGTTGTCATTTTGTGCACAATGCGGATGAGGCTCGTGCCCAGCAGGCAGCTCAGGCGGCCAAATCCAGCCAGCAGCAGCAGCAACAGCAGCAGAGATCACAGAACCAGACCCTACAGAAGTCTACTCAGAATAGCATCAATATTAACCAACAGCAGCAGCAGCAACAACAACAACAGCAAAATGTCAACATTAACCAGTACTTCCTGCCGTTGAGTCCACCGCTTAGCATGAGCACTGGATCGGATCGTGAATCGCCCACTGGTTCGCTGTCATTGAGTCCAACCAACTCGCTGACGAATTTTCCATTCCACGATGCATTGCCCATGCAGCAGCCTCCATCATCCGCTTCAGTGCATGCCTATCTAAGCATGGCCAACACCAATGGCAACATAACCAGCAACAATAACAATTCATCATTAAATGATTCAAACTCGCCGCCATTGTCTTCGTCGTCGGCATCATCAACATCATCGGCATCTGGCCTGGCGCCCGCTACACCGCCGGAGAGTCCTAATGTGCCCATCTCGCCGGTGCATACACCACCACCTTATGACAAGCAGTTGCTCCAGAAGAGCGCCAGCACACCCATGCACGAGGAGACGCCACGCCTGCCCGTGTTCAATCGACTGAGCTCCGCTGTGGAGGCTTTCCAGCAGCATTCCAATTTGGGTCTCTAAATTCATCTATACGTATATATATAGAGAGAGAGAGGGAGGAGGTATCGTCCCATTATAATATAACTACTAATCTAATACCGCCACAACAAAACCACCAAGACTTCCATTCCTTTCCACTACCACTACTCCATAATACCATACAAAAACAACAACAACAAAACAAAACAATCAAGCAAAAACCTTTAACAAAATCTCAACAACGACTACTTCTAACCTTAACGTTTTTCCCCTCTTACCTATCTACCTACCTACCTCTCTTCTTTCTTCCACACCATTTATTTGCTGTCTACACTACAACACTTTTTTTCACAACTGACCTTTTAAAAAACAACAATAACAACAGCAAAAAGAGGAAAACGAGAAGCAAACAAAAATTTCTTCCATTTGTCTTTGTGTTTTTGTTTTGACATTTTCGCAAATTTCTTCTCCTCCTACTCTCCCGCGCACCCTCGCCCCCACGAAATATTTTGAAAACAGTGTGATTCTCTTGCGATCTTCTTTTGGCCTTCTAGCAACACAAAGTGTGCAACCAAAAGTCAATAATTATAGAAAATAAATGATTAAATTAGCCCTGCTGTGAATGAGACAACAAAAAGTACAGTTGAACAGAACTTACTCGCCAATCGTCACTCGCCACTCGCTACAATAACCGAGCGATAAACACGGACACCTTAAAAGACAAACAAACTGGACAAAACCTCTCACTATTTACTCACTGGACAAAAAAGGACAAGAAGGACGGACTATTGCACAGCCGTTATAACGGAAATGGGATATAGTTGTTAGGATATTGCTCAAATCAAATCGCCCAAGCGCGTCCCCTTAAACTCAACAAACGGTTAAAGGCACAAGCAAAGGTGGCCAAAACATAAGAAAAAAAAAAAAAAACAAAAGAAGAAAAGAAAATGAAAATTATTTTTTTTTTTTTTTTTTAATTTTTACATATTTATATATAATAATTAATAACTTCGTTCCTGCATTTATAGGATCTATATATATATAGAAATCAATATATATATATATATTTATACACACTCTCACACAAACACACACACACCCATTAGAATGCTAGCACCTTCTCGCTTTTGTTTAATATTTATATATCTTCTCTATATGCATATGAAAAAAAAAAATGTAAAAAAGAAATTGATTAGTCTTTTATATATATATAAAAAAAGTATATATATGTATATATATATATATATAAATCCATACATGCGTACTAAGGTGTCGTCATGTCTTCCGAATGGAGGTGAAAAGAGTGAACGAAAGAGAAACAGAAATTAATTTATTTGATACTAAATTTATGTAATAAAAATACAAATGTTGTATATATATATATTTATTTATATATATATATTATGAGAGTTAAACGTCTTCCTTCTTTTTGCCTCTCTCGCTTTGGTTTTTTTTTTTTTTTTTTATTTTGGAGATGTTACTGAATGATAAAGTTATATATATATATATATATATACATATAGTAGATAACTAATGTGTGGATCATGATCCGAATCATGATAATGATAATGATGATATACCTCTAAAACAAAACAAGTGAACCATTTAAAAAGCCAACACCAAGAGAAACGAAATAATGTAACAACAGACAATCGACTATAATAATATATATACAGAAATATACATAATATACATATGTATATAGACAAGCAAAAATTGAATTCGTAATTTAACAAAACAACTATATATATATATATATAGAATGAAGATATATATATATATATATATATATATATATTTATACGTTTTTCTTTTCTTTTAAATGGCTTCGATATCGATTTGAAATTGAAAATTTCCTACAAAGTTTGAGTTCACTTTATATATATATATATATGTACCTAAGATGATAAATGTATGGAAATGAAGAGGAATTCAAAATCGATATCAAAATATCAAATACTACTATACTACCTAAACGAACGACAATCTGACCTATCCCATTTCCAACCCAACCCCCCCTTCCTCTTTCATTTCTTAATGTAAAATAATAGAATTTTGTTTATTTAAAAGCTAGTTTATATTCATATACCCAATGTACAGATACATATATCTGTAGATTCCCATATATCGGTATCAATACCCTTTTCAATATCCATATAACTTATATAATGCATATAATGTTAATAATTTATGAAAACACCAACATAATACAGCCAAGTTTTATCTAAACCGATCCCCATATATATTTCCCTAATACACATATAAATATATATATATATGTATTGATATATATATATACGTATATATATATTCTGACCATTGATAATTTTATGTTTTATATAGCGTATATATATTCCCCGTTATATACAAATTGAAAACTTTGTTTATTATGATTATTATTATATTTTATATGATTATTATTTATTTTACATAATTTTTTTCTTCATTTTTTGGGTGCAGTTATGTAATTTTTAGCATTTAAGAAAACTATATCCATATATATATATAAATATATATACTAATTTATCGTAATGTCGATATTTAAACTATTTATATAATAATAATTAAAAGTAATTGAAGCATATTACAAATTTATGTATATATATAGTATATATATATACCTATGCAAATTGGAGTCAGTGGTAGTGGCAAGCCGATTGCATCAAAATGATACTGATATCGATCTTTAATCGATCTCTCCATGCAGCATAATGTTTATAGCGTTTCTATTCATAAAAAAAAAAAAAAAAAAAAAACAAAAATTTAACAAAGAAAACAAAACTGAGTACAGTGTTAAAATTTATATTTAAACTTAATGAAACAAAAAAAAAAGAAAAACAACAAGAAGAAAATGATAAGGAGAGAGAATTCGATATGCGAAAAAATGAAAAAAAATACAAATTGCAAATCAGCAAAAACTTAAAGAAAATATTTAACTTATTTTTGTAAACACTTTTTTACGAGTTGCCTTTATATATATACATATATATTTATATACAATACAATACAAAACATACCTGTACACATATATGTACATATATATATATATTTATATATATATATATTTATGTATATGTTTTATATCGAAGTTTATATTTCTGTTCAATTAATTTATAATGAATTACGCTCAAGCAACTTAGATACAAACAATAATTGCAACAATCAAACAACAAAATCATTTAATTTAATTCACTTTTTATTTATTCAAATTTAATTTTCTATTCATTTTGTTCTTTTTTTTATTATTATTATTATTATTATTATTATTTTTGGTTTGCCACAATTAACACTAAGCAACATAGCAACATGAAAATTTGTCAATCAATGTAGGAAAATGATGAAAATTTTAAACATTTCCATGCGCAAGGGGGGAAATGAAATATTCTCAAAGTGCCTTATCATTAACTATTTTATATTTATAAATTTATATATATATATACAAAACGTAAATAATGTATATCTAGTTACGTACATACATACAGACACAAAAAGCAACAAAAAACAACAAATTATTATATAGTTTTAAAGAAAAAGTGAATGCATACATATATAGATTTATATACGTATATATATATATATACATATTGATAAGATTAAATAACTGGAAACATTTTGAAACAAACCCTAGGAGAATTACCTTAATGAAGAAATTCGACTTTTTCTGTGGGCTTCGTTTCCGATTCCTCTAAATTTTTTGTCAGATATGTATGACGCTATATAAATCTATCTATCCATCATGGATATTGCAAAAAAAAAAAAAAACAAAAACAAAAAAAATATTTAATAATTATTTATTATTATTTTATTTTCATTTATATATCAATTTTATTTAATACTTTTTCGGTTTGCTTTTCTCCGCCGCCTTAAGGCATAACTATAATTTAACTTTACACACGTTATGAAACGCAAAAAAATTTATATCCATATATGTATATATAATTTTTGGTTTTTTAACTATTCTTTGCTCTTCCCTTTATGTACAACAAGAAAATATAGAAAATGTGGCCTTATTAAGAAAATTTAAAACAAAAAAAAAAGAAAACAAAAACAAAAAAAAAAAATGGAAAAAATATTACATGTATGTCTTCCCATGGTAAAATGAAAATGTTATAAATTAATTAAAACTATTTAATTTAACTAATAGTTGTTAAATGAAAGCAAATGTTAAGAACAATTTGAATGCCAGTTTATTTTCTTAACTTTAATAATTTATGTAACATATTTACACACACATAAAAACACATTAAATACCTTAGTTTTTGTGTTACCTTCTTCTTTATACTTCACTATTCTATTCTTTATATATATATATAATTTTATTTTATTATTTTATATTATATTATATTATATATACACTTTTATGTACAAAACCAACAACAAAATCTACAACACAACGAAAAAGACAAAAAAAAGAAAAAATGATGAAAACAAAACGAAATTCTTATCTAATTAGATTGAACTGTACATGAACATCTTGTTAAATGCTGAAACACAAGTTATGCTTCCATTAAACACTAATGTGCGTATTTTTATATAGTAAATTAAAACTGAAGATGAAGAAAACGGTTTAGTTTATCGCGAATTTTAAGTTATACAGAAATTACAAATAAAAACGTTACAAAATAAAATTAATGCTGAGTACTGGGTCTGTAATTGTTTTCATTAAATGGGCTAAAACGGTGGTGTGAAAGGCCTCTGACATATCGAAATGCAGCTAAACCTGTAAAAATCGTCTAAATGACGAGAATACCAATTTTGAACGCATAGTTTTCGTATTTTTCTGGGAAAAGCATCATTTGCTCACATAAGTAGGCATTAGAAATTTTTATTATTTGGCTTGAAGAAAAGGCGTCAAAACACAAAATGCCTAATAACTTGGCTTCCTGAAGGACTATCTGAATATCCTTTGGCCAGATGATAGTTTTTTTTGATTAGATTTATATGACATATATATCGTCCGGATCCTTCAAAGGATTTTCGAGATATAAGCGATTTTCTCTGGAGAGAATAGTCCTTTTTTCTCGGCTGTTGAAAGGATTTTCAAGGACCCTTTCAAATCAGCCAACATTAACCAACAAGGACTATCTTTTGGCCAAAGGACATTTCGATAGTCCTTTAATTGCCCGAGTTACAAGGATTTTTTTGATTTTTAGCCAATTTTGATGGCTACCCCCTTACAAAAATTGCAAGGATATTTTTATTAGATCCTGGAAAAGTTTGAATGCAAATCGATGGTCCTGCTCCTGGAGAATCCAAAAAGTCACGTCCTGCGAAAATTGATCATCGTCCTGCAGAGTTATAGCTTCAAAAATTTTATCCTTATTTAGTTTTTTAGCTATAACTACCGCAAATCCTGCCGCAGGACGAAAGGAAATGGTTTGCTAGAATGTCCTTGATAATCTCTAAATGGGGGTCATCTAAGAATCCAGCATTTTTTTTTGATATTTTTATCAGCCTGCGCCCTTACAAAAATTGTTTTTTGAAAATCCTGCGGAGTTACGGCTTTAGGAAATTTGAAAAATTTTGCTATAACTCCCCACCCACCAGGTAAAGAACAAGAACATTTTGTTATACATTTGCTTTTTTTTTTGTTTTTTTTTTGTATTTGTTTTTTTTTTTATTTGTTGTTTTGTTTGCTTTTTAATATGTTGTATTTAATTTAATATTATTTGTAAGCTTACAACTTAAGGCATAAAGTTACAAACTAAAACTTAAGTGCTACACATCATTTATCAATTATCGTTCATCATTTATCATGTATCAATTTAACCCAAAAACTATGATCAGCTCAAAAGCTGCGTGGATTGGGAGGGGCCACATATCCTATGCATTGTTTTTTTTTTTTACAATACAATATATTTGTGTGTGTGTGTTTTATAATAATCATATAATATTTTATAATTTTTTTCATGTTTTTTTTTTTTGTTTTTTTTATATTTTGTTTACTGTGTTATCAATTATGCATATCAGAGAAATGTTTTTTTTTTCTTTCCTTTTTTTTGTCAACAGAAACCCAACATGAACTTAAAAAGTTGATGCCGTCATATAAAGACGCAATTTTTCATCATCACCATGCTACATCATCATCATCATCATCAACTGTTTTTATTTTATCCTTTCTTTCTGTGTTCTATATATCTGCTGCAGCATTAAAATTCGGTTATTTATATTTCATTTAGTTCTTTTTGTATAGTTTTTTTTTTTTGTTTTTTATTATTATTATTTGTATAGAAAGTTTTGCTAGATTAGCTAGCTTTTGAGGATGGGGCATGGGTTAAATAGGGGAGGCCGTGGGTGTGGCGCTGCTGTTTCGTTGTGTATGTGGGTGTGCATGTGTGAGTCTTTGTGTCCGTCCCCCAGAATCTACTAATAGTTATATATATATATATGCATTTATTTTGTTTTGTTTTTCTTTATATATAAATGAATTCAGTTCCGTTATGTTTCATTCCGTTTTGTCCCTTTTAACCCGATCCTCAAGCTTCGCTTCTTTGCATATGGGAGTGTGGGAAGGGAAGTGGGAGGCTTGTTTTCGTATTAATTTTTTTTTATATTATTATAATAATTATTATTATGTTGTATTTGTTGCCATTTAAATTGTATAACTTTTTCTCAGTTTATGTATATATAGACTTTGTTATATATATATATATATATGTGTATAAAAAAAAAATACGCATCTTATACTTTAATTTATATTTTATTTGTTTTTAACGCCTGCCTGCCTCCCTGACCCACACACAGCGGTTGTTTACTTTCCTCTCCCCTACCCTCTCTCTTTCACATGCTCTTTCTAGCTTGCTAGACTCGCTCGCTCACTCACTCGCTCGCTCGCTTGCTCTCTGTCTAATAACCGTTTACATTTCAATGTAAAGTTACTATAGATCATTTATATATATATATATATTCATAATCATATTTTTATATCCATTTATATATATATATATTAATATGTATATATATATCTAATATTCTGTTAATATTTTACAATTTCTTTTTTTTTTTTTTTGTTTTTGTTGAATAAGTCTTAGCGTTTTGTTTGTTTAATTCTTTCTGATTTTTGTTTTTGTTTTTAGTTTACATGTTGTTTGTTGTTTTATTTTGTTTTCTTTTTTTCAATATGTATTAAAAATATTTAATTTTTTTTTTTTTTTTGTTTTTGTTGGTTTTTGCATAAAGCATGTAAAAATAAGTTTAAAAAAAAGAACAGTAAAATAGCTAAACCCTAAAAACTTGTTTTTAGTGTTGTAAGACATAAGTTTTTTTTTTTTGTGTTTTGTTATATAAAAAAATATGCACATGTATATATATCATATATATATATATATCGTTTAATACATGCCTACATACATATACATATATATATATATATATATACATATATATATAAGTATGTAAATGTAATTTGTATATAGATTAGTTTTCTCGTTTTATATTTACTTACATAAACTTTCGCTTCTATATAATATTCAAATATTATATATATATATATTTATATATATATATCATAAGAGAGAAGAATTAAAAAAAATATGTTATGCTTCTTCTAAGTCTGTTAACAAAAAAAATAATAATAATAAAAAAAAGGATAAAGAACAACTTTAAATTGGCAGAAAAAAAATGTACTTAAAAGAAAAATTGTTGAGTCAATTACAATGATAATTTTAGGCGCAGTTTTATGAAATTTACAAAAGATTTTCGTTTTTTTTTTTTTTTTTTTAAATGTATGTATATAATTTATAATATAATTTTATTTATTTGCTTTTCTTTTCTTTTGTTTTTCTTCTTCAAAGATGTTTACTCTTTTTGTTTTTCTTCTATGAACAGCCCAACAGTGTGTGGTTTATTATACTTTTATATATATATATATATATATTTTATTATATTTTGTATTATTATTTATATATCTATAATGTACACACCCCACACACACACATATAAATATATATATACATATGTATATATTGTGTGATTTGTTAAATATTTTTTGTCACTACCATTTTATATTTTTTGTTTAGTTGCCTAATAGTTTGTTTCAATGGGCAAAAAGAAGTCGAAGAATGTGAGAAGGAGAAATGCACATACATATAAGAGTAATGAGACGAATGGACATGAATCGGAGAATGGAATGGAATGAAATGAATCATTAGTAGCCGCCTGTGTCTGTTCAATTGTCAATGTAATTTATCATTCTATTCCAAAAAGAATCTATCAAAATTTGGGAATATTTTATTGATTTTATGTCTTTAGCTCTATATACTATATATTGTTGTTATTTTCTTGAAACAATATTTTATAAAATTTTGGTTAAAGCCTTTCTCATAATTCACTATGCGATGAAAGCATTGAAAATAAAATTAATTAAAAAATCGAAATCATGGGTTTACACTAACTACATTTTCAATTCATAACGGTTATCGGTTGTTATATAAGTAATAATGTTATCTATTGTAATTGTAATCTATTGATTTTGGACGAACGAACACAATAAATTTGCAAGGCTTCTTTTGTTCTTCAAAATGTTTACAAAATTCAATTCATGCAAAGACTTTCTCTCTTTCTTTTTCTATAACTCTCTTAACTCTTGCAGTGAAAGAAGAAAGAGAGCAATAATGGAAGTTTACAGTTCTAAATTTTTGGATTCTCGCACAGAATGATATCTCTTTGTTATTATATATACATAGGTAAGGTATATGTTGTTTATGTAAGTGTAATAGATCGAATTCATTTGTGTTTTGTTTGTTTTGTGTTTTGTTTTGTATATAGAAATAATTTTGCTTATAAATACATATACATATACAGTTATGTGTCACATAGATTTTCAATTTGTTTAATTTACTGCCGTTGTCTGTTTTATATGTATGTATATAGTGTATATATAGTTAGTTGATCGATCGTCTGTTGTCGTCAATCAATAAATTTTCTATTGTTTGGTTTTTACAAATTAATTAAAAATAATATCATCCAATGGGTGTACGAGTGTGTGTGTGTGTGCATATAGGTGTGTGAATGTTTGTTCCTTCAATAATTCAACTGAACTGAACCATTTGTGAACATTCCTCATTCTCCTGCTTCTTTCCTCTTTTCACCATCTGTTAAAGGTGTTTTTGTATAATTCAATTATTGATTGGATCGTTTCTATATATATCTCATTCATTGCAAAATCGATTTGGGATATTTTGTATGTATGTATGTATATATACATATATATGTATGTCCTTTTGTCGTTCTAACTTCATTTTGTTTTTAATCATTCGAAGCGTGCTCTCTCTCTCTCTTCTTGCTTTTGCTTAACTCTCTTTTGTTTAAAGCTTCTTGTCAAAGTTCTTCACCATCTTTGTTTTTGTTTTACATAATTCTTAAGATTTTTAGTATACATAACATACACATACATATATACGCACACATACACATACATATATATATATATATATATATATATATACATATATAAGTGCTTAATTTTTGTTATTTATCTGCGTGTGTGTGTGTATTAACAATCAATCAATCATCAATAGTAGCCAGCTGGACCACCACTACCTCCGCCTCCTCCTGGATAGGGCTCAGCATAATGTTGCGGCTGCTGCTGTTGGACAGTGGAATAAAGCGTGCGATGTGGATTCGGATTCACTTGCTGCGACTGCAATGGAGGCGGCGGCGGATAATGTGATGGTGTCTGCTGCTGGTGCGCAGAATGTGGATGTTGATGCTGCTGCTGCTGATGATGTTGATGATGGTGATGATGATGACGACGATATCCACCACATCCATAGATTGCTGCTGCCGCTGCTGCTGCCGCCGCTGCTGCTGCTGCTGCTGCTGCTGATGTTGATGTTGGTATTAATGTGTTGGCTGCTGCTGAAGGCGCCGTCGCTGCTGTACACGACGACGGCGCCTGCAGTCACAACTAATCTTCGTCGCTAAGTGCCTCATATTTGGATGACAGCAGAGGTTTCGGTTCAATGGCTGCTGCCGCTGCTGCTGCGGCTGCTGCAGCTGCCGATACACTAACATTAAGTGGAACCGATGAATTACCGCCACCGCCACCACCTCCACCACCACCGCCTCCGGGACCTCCACCACCAGGACCACCACCTCCGCCAACAACAAGACTAACACCACCACCAACGCTACTCGAGGAGCCTAATTCACTGAGGGCATGGGCTGCCTTAGCCTTGGTTAGATGACTGGGCGGAGCTGATTGATGGGCCACATGCATGGGCGGTGGAGGCAACCCACCGGCGGCACCCGGCACAGTCAATGCACTAAATGGATACGCATAGGTACTGGCAGCAAAAGCCGCATTAACCGGCGGTGGCTGCGAATGATAGGCAGAGTGATGGCTATTGGAGCCGGAACTGCTGGCCGAGCGACGTCCACTATCAATTACCTCGTACTGATTGGGTGTTTTACGCGACACCGAGATCTCATGCGTTGGTGGCGGC
Source organism: Drosophila neocordata (assembly GCA_018903615.1). Taxonomy (NCBI): domain Eukaryota; kingdom Metazoa; phylum Arthropoda; class Insecta; order Diptera; family Drosophilidae; genus Drosophila; species Drosophila neocordata. Next base: position 2,273,333 of record JAEIGI010000015.1, read on the forward strand.
TCCTTGCCGCGATGCTGTTGCTCCATGGCAGCTGCATGGGCGGCTTGTGCCTGTGCCTGCGCCTGGGCCTGTGCCTGGGCATGGGCATGAGCTGCATGAAGTTCGGCAGCAGCGGCTGCCTCTTCATCGCTTCGTACTTCGCCAATTCGATTCTTGCCATATGTTATATCATCGCGCATAACCTCGGCAATTCGATTCTTTACATAGTTATCGAAATTGGAGCCAGATCCACCGCCCGGTACACGTTGCTCTGGCGGCGGTGGTCCGACCCCGCGACCTACTACACCACCCGGCGCCGAGAGAAAATAGTGGCCGGTGTCGACGCCAGCGGCAGCAGCTGCAGCCTGTTGCATGAACAATTCATGTTGATATTTTCTGGGACTGACTGGCTGAGGCATCCGTATAATGTTGCGTCCATCTTCACCGGGTGTATTTGATCTGCCGCTACCTGGTGGTCCGCCACTATTAGGTCCACCACCATTGGGCCCTCCACTAGTTGAGCCTGGTGGCATTTGCTGTTGTTGCTTGGCCGCCGCCTCTTCGGCCTTCTGTTGCATACGACGATTCTGCTTCCAACGATCTGGCGGTAGAATCTGTTGGTTATCTTGCAGATAGGTCATAAAGGTGGTACCCGGTGTGGGCCTCAAATGGGGATTTGGACCATAATCACTCGCAATTATTGAATCGGTTAATTCTCCAAATGTTATACTCTTTGTATGGATTTGCTGGGATCCGGGTGGACCCGAATTGCCGGGTGGTTGTTGCTGTTGGCCCTGCGATGTGGGCGGATGATGAGATGGTGGCGGTGGTGCACCCTGTCCACGTAGTGTACCATGAACCGAACGAGGCACCGATTGCTGTGAGCTGCTCTGTTGTTGTTGCTGTTGCTGCTGCTGTTGTTGTTGTTGATGTTGCTGCTGGGCAACAGCAGTGGCTGCTGAAATGCGCTCCTGATCCAAATCTATATTGATTATATTGGGCGAATTGGAATTGGCCTTGCCATTATTCTCGGCAGCCATTAGAGATGATGGGGGACCGCCCTCATGTGGACGCATCTCACGCAAATACTAAAGAGGAAAAGAAAAAGAGAGATTAGCATCATCATTAAATCTGTATGGTCCATATCACTTACGAATGAGGCTCTGGGTAACTCGCGATTGATGCCACCAGCATCATTAGACCGATTAATCTCATGCTTGATAATGGCATCGATTAGACTCTGGGCACTTAGTTGTCCGGTGTCCTCATTGGGCTGAGTGGCATGGGGTGGACGATAGTATCTGGACAAGAAGGGAAGGTAGGAAAGGATTATTGAATTGTTATCTATTAAGAATGTTTTTGTTTTACTTACGGATCACGCTCACGATCTGGTATGGTGCGGGGTGGTCCCGTTTCTGGGCCAGGTGCCCTCATATAGTGTCCTGGCGGAACACCTCCACCGCCTGGTGCTGTGACTACACTTCCTGGATACATGCGACGACTGTCCCGTTCTCGTTCTTCGGCAACAGCTGCTGCTGCCACAGCCCTTTCCTGATCCCGACGCTGTTCGCGTTCCCGTCTCTCCCTCTCCTGTTCGCGTCGCTCCCTTTCACGCTCCCGCTGCATACGCTCCTGATTCTGTATCTCACGATCTCGCTCCATGGCATGATTGTGCTGTTGCTGACGCTGATCTCGCTTAGCCTGCTCCATGCGACGCTGAAGGTCAACGGCTGCGGCTTGATTCAATTGCTGGCGATACTGTTGCTGATGAGCAGCCAATTGTTGTTGTTGTACAATCTGTTGTTGATGAACGGCTGCCGCTTGCACAGCAGCTGCTATCTGATGATGATGAATGGCCACCATGGGATCACGATATCGTAGATCATGATGGGCAGTTGGCGGCATGGGTGGCTGAGATGCTGTTACCACACCATGGGGTGGAGCCTGCGACACTGGCGATTTGTCATCCTTCTGTGATGGTACCGGAAGCTGAGGTTGCTGCACAGCAACATCCACAAACGATGCCAAGGCATCATGACCAGCTAAGGAGAAACAATAACAAAAATAAAAGATTAAGATGGATCTTGAAACCCGTTAGATTAACGATTTACCTGGTGCATATTGATAGGGTGGCACAATATGCATTCTACTGGGTGGAGGGGCAGCTGGTGAAGGAGGCTTCGATCCAGTATTATGCCGCTGAATAACTCCTTGACGCTGGGGCGGTGGCGTGCGATGTGGACTGGGAGTGCTAAATATAGAATGAATAAGAAAAGAACACAACGTAGATATTCAAAATAAACTAACCTATTGGCATGTTCTGCTGGGGATGCCCGACTTGAGTACTCAGCCCGACCACGTGGCGTTGGTGGCTCTTTGTCAAAGGCATATACAGCCGAACCGCCGCTAACACTATTCCTTGGCGATGGTGACTCTTTATCAGAACCAGCTCCGCCGCCCACACTGCTGCTGCTGCCACGGGACACATTCCGTTGCTGACCCTGCATTTGCTGGGATGTTATATAGTCGTGCATTACAATCTGACGCGTAGAAAGCACCGGCGGTTGCTCCACAACGCCACTAAAGGGAGAACGGGCATAGGGCGAACCCACACCATAGCCTTGGGGTGGACCCTGCGGTGAGGACTGCTGAGGCGGTGGCAGTTGTCCGGGAGGTGGACCACCACCTGGTCCACCGGCCTGGGCAGGACTATGTCGCTGCGAGCTCTTATAGAAGTCGTAGCTTCGTTTACTATCCAAGTGGTGTGGTGGCAGATGCAACGGTGTGCCTTGGGTGATGGAACCATGTTTTCCAGCATCGGTGCATACCCCCGGTGGGGTCTGACGCACCAGACCTTCGAATTTGGGACTCAGCATTGACGAGGAGGCGGCATGTACTATTATCTGTTGCTGGGCACTGTTTGCTGGCGTTCCATGGGTAATGGAACCGCTCTTGACCAGAAGTTGTTGCTGTTGTTGTTGTTGCTGATGCGAAGGTGACGGCACTTGACTACTGTGAGAGGGATGCGGGGCATGGAGGTGCTGAGCATGCTGGGCATGCTGTTGTGGACTCAATTTGGGCGGAACCTTGGACACACGTGTCGGCGGCGGCGGCTGGGCCTGCGGCGGCGGATTCGAGCGCTGTGGCATTTGGCCCTGGCCAATGGAAATGGGTACAGGTACTGGTTGGACGTATAGCGATCCGGGTGGCCCATTACCGCCGGGCACCGATCCCGACGAGGCCTTTAACACTCCATGCTGTGGATACAAATACGATGAGCTTGGCGCGGGCAGGGAGGGCATCGGCACAGCCTCACTGCGATAAATGTTCGAAGATCGGACAATGTGTTTCATTGCAGACGATGGCGGCGGATTGTGATGACGATCCGAAACGGAAGAGGAACTCGATCCACCAGACTGAGATGCCGGCGAATGGCCATCGCGTGGTGCCTTTTTAATGCTTAGATCCAGAGTTTGCGGCTCTGGCTCCACTTGAGACTGCTGCACCTGGGCCTGTGTCAGCCGCTGTGTGGCATGTGATGCCGGTGGTGGGGCTTGGGCATGACTAGCCGGCACATTGTATATGATCGTCTCTGGCGGTGTGGGTGTATTTCCACTACCCTTGCCACCGGATCCCTTGACAACTGGTGTTATTGTGGCCTTGTCTCCGGCCTGCATTAATCCAGGATGCGGAAGATGGCCAGGTACCACCAAATGCGAATTGACCACCGAGAGGGTAGCTAGACTGTCGCCAACTGTGCCATTGCCGCTGCTTACAGGAGGGGCAGATTGTGGGGCATTGATGGCTGAGCGGGATGAATTGCCTACCAATTTCTGCACGGAGGTACCATGTGGCAGGCCTGGCGGTGGCGGTGGTGTCTGTTTGATGGCGGCACTACCATCCTGCCGATATTCCCTCACAATTGTTAGCTCCTTCCGTTCTAGATTATTGGAAGGAGGTGGCTGTTGTTGTTGCTGCTGCTGTTGTTGCTGCTGCTGTTGTTGCTGCTGGGAAGGCGATTGACTGGTCGGTGCTCCACTAGATCCAGTCTGTTTGGGCTGTGGACCCTTGTGCTTGAGTTGCCTCTCAATAACCGAAAATACACAATCCTGGACATTATTGACAGCCTCGCGTCGTAGACTCATAGGTCCTCCAGGACCAGTTCCGGGTCCATTAGCTGATGTTGATTGCTGTCCACTTGGTAAACTTCCCACCACACCTACTCCCATTCCGACACCCACACCGGCTGAAGATGAATTTGGTGGCTGTAATCCAGCCACATTGTTATTATTATTTGTACCAACGCCATGCGTCAACACATGGTGTGGATGCTGGTGGGCCGGATGGGCGGGATGACCATGAACCGCATTAAATAGGACCTTGGGACTCTGACGATTTGCTGGCGAATTCTCATTCTCCTCATCGGCCGTCTCAGTGGCGGAGGAATCGTATTCCTCGCTAGTCTTTTGCTTTTTCGGAGCATGACCAGCGGGGGGCAGTAGACGTTCACCGTCTGAAGCCGAAGGTTTGGCATTGATCCTGGTGGGTGTGATGGTCAAAGCAGCGCCCGATGCATCAGCAACACTCCTTGGTGCTGAGGACTTTTGTGGATGCTGCTGCTGAATCACAGGTGGTGGTGGCTGGGGCAGTTGCTGCTGCTGTTGCGGATGCCCATGCTGAGGATGTTGCTGTTTAGTCAATGTCAACGCTTTGTGGCGCTGCAAATTCTCTGGACTCTCCACGGAGGCTGTATCCGAGCCACCCGGTTCCCGCTCATCACATGACGAGGTGCTTACATCAGTCTCATCGCCATCGCTGCCTCGGCTACTTAGACCACCGGCACGACGCTCATCATCCGTGAGATTCAACTGTGGATCAAGCTTACGCCGTATACGCATCAGGCAGGCGGAACAGCAGCGTGTTGCATGCAGCGGTATCTGGAATTCGGCCATAACCGGATCACGTAACTCTGGCGACAACTCAAACAGCCGAGATGGTATATTGCGCAATCGTTGGGCCCGGTCCTTTGGATTTGGACAGGTAGGCAATGGGCAATTCGGATAGCGATTTCTCACCGACTTGCATTGGCAACTATTACAAACCCGCGCTCCAGCCGGTATCGTTTCATCCGGTATTCCATATTGCTGGCCACGACCCTTCTTTAGCGGCCTGGTCCTTGGACATGCCTCCGCTTTACACACAAAGCAACCGGCCAGTTTATCTGTAACGAGAGAAACAGAGAACCAAATTGGGAGTGAGTGAGAGGATGATGAGCAAAAGTTAAGCAAACACATTAAAAAATGCGATTTAATTAAAGGAATACAGAGACGGATGGAAAAATGGACGAGAGCCCTGTTAGTAGTACAGCCAAGTGTAGGTAATGATGCCTGGAGGGGTAGAGGGTAGGCGGCAGGATGGAGATTTTGGCTTGAGGGTTCTGGGTAGTAGGATAGATGGATGAATGGTTGGATAAATGGGTGGGTGGCGCTTTCATTAAGCCACTTAACAAATAATGAGCAGTAGCAAAAACCAATTGAATATTTAAAAATGTTCTATCTATCTCTTTATATATATATCCCTCTTCCACAATTTATAGCCTTAAGGTCGAACAGAGGTATTACCAGTAACTATACTCTAGCGAAAATAGAGAAAATGAGAGAGAGATAGTGGGGGGAACGAGTCTACAATTCTTGTCATATATAGTTCATACAGGAAGATTTCAGAAAACCTTCTTAAATCTTCTATAGAACTGGAGTTAATTATACGGTTTCTTTGCTGTAGTTCAGCTTATGACATATATAGCTATCATATGGTAAGATAAGAGGAATCAAAAGTCTCAAAATTAGAATTCAGTTTAATTTTAAATTAAGAATCCAACCAATAGGAGGAAAACGGAAATGCCAGCTATCAGCAGTCAGAGTAAGAGTGTGCCCCATTCCTCTATTCTCATTCTCTTCTTCTTTCCTTTTCAAGTTTTGTTTGTCTTAGTTTATGTTTTGGCATTTAAGATTTTTATAATTTTAATGATATACAAATAGATGAAAATGAACATATAACAACCAAGAAGATATAGACTCAGAATGTTAGAATGAGAGCAATAGAGAGAGAGAGAGAGAGAGCAAGTGAGATAACAATAAGACATTTAACCAAAATCAATGTAATTAAAATAAACTCAAATACGAAAAGTCATCAGTAAGTAAAATCAATCAACATTTAAATGTCATGAATGCTGACCAAACACACTGAGAGAGTAGTATGGATGATGCTCCATCTCTCAGCGTTCACCACACCTCCTCCCCCCCTTCCCCTTTTTTTATCCTCAGCCACTTTACTTCACCCCAACAACTGCTTTTGGACAGGCGCTGCGCCGCCTGGACAACATGCGTTCATTCCTCCTGCCATCTTCTCTCTTGTGTCTCGGTGGAATATGAAAATCTACATCAAAGTAGCCCAGCATTGGCCTCATTGTCCACCCAACCCCTATACCTTACCCACTTCCCCATCCACCGCTTATTATTATTCTACAATTCGACTGCCTTGCCATCATGAGAGAGAGAGAAAAAAAAACACAGGAAAAGGCAGAAAAAAAGTGTTCCCGTTTTTTATTTACTTTTTCCTTTTTTTTTTTTTTTCTTTTTTTGTTGGAAGCCGCGCAAAGTGAAGCGTTTAAATTTTAATAAACCACTCATTTTAATTTTGATTGTCGCACAACACAGTGAGGAGGGGAACTGCAAAGGGATGCAGGACTGGATGGTTGGATAAAGCAAAAGAAAAAAAAATCAGGAAGGATATTTCAGAAATATGATAATGTTTTTCTTTAAACAACATTTTGACCAATCATCAATCCAATAAAGAGGTGAAAAACTTTCATTAAGTGAAGAGCATTAACTTTAATTCAGTTCTCTTTTTTATTTTTTTTGTGTTATACCCTATATACTTCCAAAAGAGGAAATGAGATTCGAGTTTAACTTAATTGAATTCTCTTTATTTGCATTCTCTTTATTTCTCCATTTGCCTTGAGTGACAAGGAAACGATCACTGGCACAGTTTCATATCAAACTAAATCGTTAGTTAGACAGAGACAGAGTCAAAGTAAGAGTAAATAATAACCATACAGTGTTTCACATTTAACTTTTTACTAGTAATGCAATTCAATTCCAATGTATTCCATTTAACTTAAAAATGAGGAGTCAATAAATGACACACATGAGAAATTATTGAATGGAACATACATACATATGTTTGTAGTTGTTTTTAACAATCTTAATATACCCATTACATAATACCAAACACAAGGGGTTTCGAGAGGGGTGGAGTATATAAAATGAATAGGTAAATATCTGATGCTCAATCAAAATGCAATTATTGATTGCAAATTAAATAAAAATCGCAAAATAAATATTTAATATTAATAACAGTAACACAACAGCAAATAAAGTTTTGTTGAAAAATAAAAATAAAAACGAAAAAAAATCAGACACACACACACACACACACATACACTTGCAAAATAAACTGTAAACTCGTCGTCAACGCGGGACGCGAAACTGAATTAAATTAATTAATAAAAAAGGCAATTGGTCGCTCGAACGATTCGTCGGATTGTCGGTGTGTCGCTGCGTCGTTCGGTTTGAAGGATAAAAGAAGAGTAGATGGGGTGGGGTGGGGTGGCATGGGGGAAAGGATCCAGCAATTGGCCTTCCTCTTTCTTTTTTTTTTTTTATATTATTATTTAATTTTGATTTTAAAAAATTTATGTGAATGTTCTTTTTCTTTCTTTTTTTTTTTTCTTTTTTGGTGTTGACCAAAAAATATAAAACATAAATAATAATAAATAATAAAAAAAAAAAAATGAAGTGTGGAAGGGGAGAGAACCTCGACCTCGATTATATGCTATACTCAAAGATTGAAAGGACATGGCCATAAAAATGCAAAGGAAATGGAAGGAAAAGAAAGTAAGTAACTTAAAAGTTCATATGTTTTCGATCCTTCTAAAATTCCAATTCCTTCCTGTTTCTGTTTCTTGAAATGTAGCTAATACATAAACAAAAAGAACATTGAAGAAATTCTTCTTTTTATTCCGTCAAATTTTGTAAGATTTTGAAATTATATCTTTATACGTTTCTTAGGATGACATCCTCTTTGCCTCCTTGCATCGCATTTAAATTAAAAGAAAAAAAAAAACGAATTGTGAATTTTTTACGAAATTTTCATCACCACTGTAACCACTGTAAAAATCTTCATTTTGTCGAAATTTATTGATTCTAGTTCAGAAAGTTTTTATGTAGTTTCTTCTAGGGAATACAGGGATAACATTGAGGTCGTCTAAGAGAGATGGGAAACTTACGAGCCTTAAGGAAATGTTTACATAACTTTAACATTAACAAGACTCGTTTTCAGTCTTCAGATCGATTTTAAAAATGTTCTAACTATAACTTTAAAAACTTCTCAAAAGAAACTCTTAGATCGTGTTTAGATTATTTCGTAAAAAATATATTTCGAAATTAGTTTAAAAAAAGACTTTGCATAATGATAAAAACTATTTCATATAGAAATAATAGAGAGAGAGAGAGAGAGAGCAAACAAGAAGAGAAGGTAAAAAAAGGAGTATTGAAAGATTGTTATTATATAATTTAATCAATTTTTATCTCTTTAGCTATTTGACCATCATCAATTTGTCGTTTTGCCATTCCCGTTGTTCCCTCTATTCCCGTTGTTACATAGTTTCTTCTTCTTCGTCGTTGCCGCCTCTCTTTGCATTTCGATCAATTTTATTAATAATTCAATCAGTCAAAAAATTATTTGAAACGCCCCAAAGGAAAACAAAAAACTTTTTTCCTCACTGCCTGACTGGCTGACTGGCTGGCTGGTCCTGCCTCGTGTCGCCTCTTTTGCAACCGGCGGCCTCTCTCTTTTAGCCTTTCCTGTGTTCGCTCTTTATTACTCTACTTTGATTTTTTTTTTTTTTTCATTTGACGAGGACGAGGCAAGAAGATGAAACGCCGCAGAGTCCGCTGTAAGTCGAACGAATGTGGCATGATGTCGAGCTATTTGCACAGCCTCAACAGAGTGAGTGGGGGAGAAAGGGAGCAGAGAAAAAAGAGAAGAAAAACCGAAAGTAAATCAAAACGACAAACAAAACAAAATGAGACGTCGACTCTTTCTTTTATTTCTTTGCGTTGGGTGAAGAAGCAAGAAAAGAGGAAGGCGTCGGTGGAAGGTAAAGAGAAAAGAAGGGGGGGATTGGAAAAAAAAATTAAATAATTCCATTAGTACAATTTCTTTTGCAAGTACAAAGAGTAAATATAATATGCCTTCTCAATATTGTGGGTAGATGATGATGATGATGATGATGATGGGCTGTGGTGGGGTGGGTTAGGGTGCGGGTGGTAGGTAGGCGTCTCTGTCTTTCTGTGTGCGTGTGTGGGGGTTCAATATTGACCTACTAAGTAGTTGTTGTAGTAGTTAGTGTAACTAGTTGTTTTATTGAAAGATTTCTATTCATGATTAAATTTAAGCATTTTAACAAATAATTGAAAACCCACAAAAAAAAAAAAACATGAAAACAAAGCTGAAATATCATCATCATCTCAATTGAATCTACAAACAAACACACACACACATACACATACCCAATACAACAAACAGAAATTAACCTGAGAACCCTTGTCTCTATATCCCTTCTGTATGTGCAACACACACACACTTATACATACACACACTCTGCTGCAACAGCATAAAATTTCTGCACAAGTTACCAAAAATTTATTTAACTTTCAATTAGACAATTGAAAGCAACAACAACAACAATTGTTAAAACAACAAACTGGAGACAATGATTAAATGATTGAATGATAATGTGAATGATATACATACATACATATGTATGATGTATGATGAAACAGATGAAAAATCAGTCTAAGTATTTACATCAATTAGTTGCTAATACACTGCACAAAAAAATGTACGCAACAATTTAACATATAAACCTATTATTGTGAAAAGAAGGATCATCATAGATTAAAAGAAAGATCCTCAGAATCAAATTCGTTTAAATATAGAGCATACATAATTCGGCTTATTCCATTATAACAAAAAAAAAAAACATTACTCCTAATGCATTGCATTATTTTGCATTGCTTACAACTAACTGTATTATTTCTTTATATATTAATCTTTATCTGTCTCTCTCTCCTTCCTCACACACACACACACACACTTACATTAATAGAAAATTCAATCAAAATGTGGATATAGTCTCAGCCACATTTAACAAATGCTAACATTGACAAGAAGCAGCAGCAGCAGCAGCAACAACAACAATAATGGCCAATTAAAAAATATACGAGAAACGAGGACGACGACGCAGCAGCAGCAGCAGCAGCAGCAGCAGGACGAAGAACGCAGAACGAAAGACGATGAAAGAGGGAACCGACAAACGACCGACCACCGCTAATTAGCACCATGGGGAATTTGTGTTGTTGGTGCAGAAAAAACTTGCGTAAGCGAAACCAGCCGCAGTCGCAGCCGCAGCAACAGAAGTAGAAGAAGCAGAAGGATGAAGAAAGCTGCCAACTTGTGTAAACATCAAAGGACGCGATATGAAAAAGGCAGAAGCTAGAGATAGGATACACGTAGATGGCCGAATAGTAGCAAATGGTAAGGAATTATATGCATAAATGTCAGGACTACAACGACGATGACGATTGTCGTCAGGAAAGATGAAGGACGAAGAGGAAAAGAAGGTAGAGAAGGGAGGGGAGGATGGAGCAGCGAATCAACCAACCAACATGCATATTACACATGTTTCATGTAACAAAACGGCGAGAGTAAAAGACACACAGAGAGCAAAAGAGAGCGAACGAACGAGCGAGCAAGAGAGAGCGAAAGAGAGACAAACAGACTAAAAGAGAGCAAAGTGAGCTTTGCCATATAATTGTAAATACAGTTAATATGAACGCTGACGTCGCGCAGCAGCAGCAGGCAGCAGCAGCCACTTTTAATTTTCGAAATGGTGTTGATTTAACGGCAAAAGCAATGGATGGCAACAAGGGGAGAAGTAGACGTTGCTGGCAGGCGATAGTCCAGCTTGGATCGCGCTGCAGTAGTAAGTGAAGGAGGAGGCAAAGCGCTACACTGGCGAGCGCGGTAGGTGGTAAATGGAAGAGAAAATGAAATACAAAAGAAAGTTAAGAATCTGGGCAATTGTGTTGTGGTTGGCATTGGTTTGCTTTGCTTTGGTTTCATCTTTTGCCCATTTACTGCGAGAGTATCTATATATATATATTTATATATTAATATATATATATATAAAGTAGGTATATGGTAAATGATTTTCACTGATTAATAAAAGTTACAAACACACAGCAAGAGAGAGAGAGAGAAGGATACAGAGTATGCCGTTATAAACTCTCTGCGCCAGCGATAATCAAAAGGGTGTGCAATTTTAATTGAGCAATTTAATTACATATGTAAGCAAAAGAAAGAAAAAAACACACACACACAAAAAAGAGTCGGAAAAGCATACTGCAAAGCAAGAGCGAACTCTAGAGAGGGAATGAGAGATGCGGAGAAGGTGGGGTAGCGGGGAGTACAAGTTGGTTGCTGCTGCATACATAATTAGCTAGAGTCAGGCGGAAAGATGCGGCAGATGCCACTGAGTGGCGTGTGTTTGTGTTGACTTTTCGGCTTTCTTTCCTTTTTCTCTTATTCTCTTCTTTTTTTTTCTTTTTTTGTTTTTGGGCTTGTTTTTCGGCTAGTTTAAGTTTGTAATTAGTTTATTAGCGCCTAGCAGTAGGCAACAGTTTTTCACATATTAATGTAGGATAAGCGAGAGAGAAAGAGCGAGCAGAAGAACGCGACAGAATGTCACAGTGGAATTTATCTGAATATCGATACATAAATATTAATAAATAAAATTAAAAAAAAAAATTATTCAACAAATTGTTAACATTTCAATTTGTTTAGGTTCTAGCTATAGCAATTAACTGCAATCTTGTACCGCATTAGTTTTATGCAATTATATGTAATGGAATATAATGCAGCAACCTAAACGTTTTTGTGGACTCGGCGAAAAGAAATGGAGAGTTAATAATTCCCTCTATGGGCTCTGCTATACCGTTACAACTACCGCCAAAGCTTCATTAACAAACGCATTAGGCAACCGAAAATGACACATTGATGGATCCTTCGAATGATTGGATGGATGGATGGATGGATGGTTGGTCGAAACGTATTCGATTGGATTGAATGGAATGGAATGAAGAATGAAATTGGTTGATGTTACATCTAGCTTACAAAATGTGGAAATGCGAGTGAGTAATTATGATTTACTAATTAGCAAACACACACGAGCCGCAAAACTGACAAGCCAGGATGCGGCAAATGAACGAATGACGCGTGGTGGCGCGAGATGCATTGAAATACGCAACAGGGGTGCAGCGCCAACGGTTGGAACGGTGGAAAAGGAGAGAGAGAGTGAGAGAGGAGTGCTGGCTAGGTGAATGTTTCTAATGCATTGGACAAACAACGAGTGCCGAGCGCCTGAGACACACACAAAAGTCTATTAATTAGCTGCACCAGAAAGGGAATCCTCCTCTCCCTACGACCCTCAAACACACACACACACACACACACTCCCTCATAACACCCATCTCGCTCTATCTCTGTCTCTTTTTCCCGCCGAATCAGAGAGTTATTGTTGTTGTTACATTGGACCGTGTGTAACAAGGATTTGCACATCAAATTCGCTAATTGTTTTTGCTTTCGCCACACCACTAGCCCACTCCCTGCACCTAACCCTATCATGGCAGGTCATACAGCGACAGGGTGTAAGGGAGACATAGAGAGAAACGGGTAGGCGGGCCAAAGAGGGCAAACAATTAGCGTAATTTCAATTTTGTTCAAAATTTCATAAACAGCGTCGACTGTCCGACTGCAGTATATGAAGGTAAAGCAAAAGCAAAATGGTAGGGGTAGGAAGTACAGAAAGATGGGTAGAGTAGGAGAGTGGGAGTAGCGAGGTATAGGCACTCCATCATTTTAATTTTCTCTCCTCCTCCTCCTCTAGCTTTATTCCTTTTTCCATGTATGCACAACAGCACCCATCTCCATGTCCAAACCAGACCCCCTACTTCTCAAATTATAGCCTTTTACACCTCGCGCGCATACTAGCTAAGCCGCTTGCACCGTTGCATACTTTTGTGCGCTTTTTGACAGAATCTCCAATTATGTGACACACACACACACCACCACCACACATAATAAATCAAGTTAAAAAGAGAGTGACATAGTCTCGCCCGATCACTTAATGCCTACTTAAAATCCAATAAACAATTTAATAAACAACAACAACACACGCACACACTCATACATGCACAAGTGTCACCAGTCTAATTGGCTAAAGTGTTGAAAAATATCCTCTTTGTTATCTGCCTACCCGTGCCACTTTGGTTTACCCTCGCACCACTCCAACACATCAAAACAAAACGAGAAGAAAAAAAATACAAGCCCTTCTCTTGCGAAGCTTTCAAATTTAGTTTTTTGGCGCGGTTTTTTTTTCTTAGTTTTGCTCTCCGTGAGTGTTTCTCTCTCTCTTTTTCTCTTTCTCTCTTACCCGTTGCATATTTGCTGATGTTTATTTGTTTTGTTGTTTTTGTGCGGCACACAAAAAGAATTTTTAACTAACACAAAATGGCAAATGATTTGTTCAACGGGATGCACACCTAGCCCCCAGCCAGTTATGGGATTAGTGCGTCCATTTCTTTCCAACAACAACAATAACAACAACATCACCACCAACCCAGTAAGCAACCATCCACAACATGCAACCCATTGCCAAATGTTCAATTGCTATGATATGGGAGGAAATTTTAAAAAGAATGGAGATAAAATAACAAAAAGAGAACAAAATAGAGAAATTGTTACTAACTCTGTTTATGAGACAATTAATTTTAATATAAGAATTAGTGTGGCTGCATATCGATAAAAAGAAATTGCCAAAAATATTGAAAAATTTACGTCTAATTACTTTTTTGTCTCTGTCCTGTCTAGCTATAGTTACGGCAATATCAATTGAATCTGATTCTGGAAAGCTTTTTTTTATCCTTTAGCAAAAAATAATCGTATATTGATCTTATAGCATATCCTTTTATGTTACAACTGTACTCCTGCTGATCTTTGTTGATCAAACTCAAAGAAAAATTTAAACTATTATTTCTACTTTTTTTTAAATTTTCTTCAAGTGTGCTAAATTTGCAAAGGATGTTTTACACTATGTTATCTATCAGGATAATACTGCAAATGTTTTACTCCTTTTCAGTCTGTTTTTTTTTTTTTTTGTTTTTGCATTTTCATCGTTGGTTTATTAATGTTGACCGTCAATTATGTTTTAATTGTCATAAAAGGTTTGTGCCTTTTCGACTCGCACACAGCAACAACAACAACAACAAGCAGTACAAAGGATATCAGGGAGAATACAGGTGCTGGCTGGGATGCGTGTGTGTGTGTGTGTGTGGATGAATATAAGTCGAGAATGTAGTGGAAAGAGAAATGGGAAAGTTGTACATGTAAACAATAAAATCCAACTGGGATAAGCTTCAGCATAAACGAGACAGGCGAATGGTCGGAGAGGTTTTGGCGAGTCCAGAGCAGCTGCTTGTCATCATAGTCCAAGTCAGTCCAGTCCAGTCCAGTACCAGGAGGATGAGCTTGAGCATGAGGCATGAGGCATGATGATAAAGAGTAACAAGAACTGTGAAAAGATGGCGGGAGGAGAAAATGGTGTCTATATGTGGGTGGTGTATGCGTAAGACAAAGCCAACCAGTTGACGGTGTCGGTGATGTAAGAGGGGTGGTAGGTAAGAGGGCGCAACAGTGCAATAGCAAGCAATTCGCTTCGTTTTTGGTTCGTTTCGGTTTCGGTTTTTGGCTTTTGGTTTTTGGCTTGGCAGCCAATTTGCCAACTTTCTGCCTAGATCAGCAGAAAATGGCTTTTTGTCCTTTTTGTTGCAACAACAATGGAGTAGAGTGGAAATGGAGTGAAGTGAAGTGGAGTGGTAAGTGGTGTCATTGGGTAGGGAGAGGGATGGGAATGGTGTGTGGTGTTAAGCTAATTGTGCAGAGAGCAAAAGCTTTTTGACCGTGTGGCGTTAATTGAATCGAATTGAACATTGCCAAAAAGGACAAACCACTGTGCAAAAGAATAAAGCAAAATTTAAGTACAGTGTGTTGTATATGCATATGCATGTGTATGTGTATGTGAGTGTGTGTGTGTCTGCCTTCTTTGTAAAATAATTTATAGTAAGATAATTGAAACGTTTAAAGATTAACACTAATTTTAGGAATTTTGAAAAGCAAATCTCTTCTGAATTTCAATTTCAAATCTGATTGATTGCATTTGATTAAACGGTTATTGAAACGGTTATTCGCTAAACGGTTATTCTACAAATAATTATGTTTAAATTTCAATTTAAATAAAATTTCTTCATCATCAAGAGAAGAATTTAAAAATTGATTGAGAGGAGAACAGGAAAAAGAGGACAAGAAAGGGAAGAGAGATCGGATGCAACTCACACAGACACATACACACACACTCACACAGACACAGGCAGGGGGGGGGGAGGGATTAATGCAACTGTTGTTAAACGTGGACAGATTGACGATGTCAGAAAACGCGATATCTGGGATTGGATTCAATATCGAGTGCGAGTCCTGGTTAATGTATGTGTGTGTGTGTGTGTGTGAGTGTCTATCTGTTTGTGTGGGTATATATGAGTTGATTGCCTCTTCCTGTGTTGGCTGACCATTCACTTTGTTGTATGTGTATTTCAGTTGGATTTTTTTTTGTTGTTATTGTTTTCCCTCTGTTTTTTTTTAAATTTTTTTGTCTCACTGCCGTTCGACTGCCAATTTATGAAATTTATTTTTTTGCCTACGTTGTGATTATTTATTCAAAAAGTTGGCCTCGACCCCCGCGCGCTCATTGTATCACCCACCAAGCACTCAAACCAACAAAAAAGAAGCGGAAGAAGCGCCAAAAGCAATAACAACAACAACAACTATGACAATTTGGTAGTGTAGGTGTGTGCACTTTGTAAATGGGTGGATTGAGTGGGCGTGGCAGTGTGGTAAAAATGAACCAAAGGCTCGAGAGAGATAGAGAGAGGGAGGGGATGGGGTGGTCCGTTTATACAAAATAAATTAATAACACAATTTATGCATGACGCACATTTATAATTACATTTGGAAATAATTTAATTAAAATTGTTAACGCTTGATTGAAGTTAAATCGAAATGGACAACAAAACTGATAGACAGATTGAACGGAGAGACGTACTTATAGGGGGGGAGGAGGATTGGACAAATGGACAGACGAACGAACAGTTCGACAGTTCACATATGTATATGTGGTTTTATCCCTTTTTTCCTTTTCCTCTTTTATATATATTTATATATATAGTTAATTAAATTAGCCTATCAAAAGAACACACATACACATATATGTAAACAACAACAAGAAGGACACTGCAAATGGATAGTAAAAGTCCACCAAAGTGACCGATTGCCATATCAGAAAATCTCTTGAAATGTACTTGGTCAACATTATTTTTATTTTTTTTTTTTCGTATTTTTTTCCTTTTCCTTTTTATTAATTTCTCTCTTTTGCTCGGACAATTTTGTCACATAGAAATGAGGGGAAATATGGTAAAAGGTATGTGTGTGTGTGTGTGTTTTGTGGTTAAATAAACCCGCACACTCCGATCAGTAAAAGTAACGGTAATTAAAAGAGTTAGTCAAAATGACCAACCAAAATTCTGATTGAAATCTTAGAAAAATAATAGACAACACTCAAAGGGGTAAGGTAACAACAAAGGGGTAAAGCTAACCAATACATGAAAATTAGTATATTACAAGTAGACATAGTGAATACACTAATTTAAAAAGTATTAGAAAAGGAGAATATAATGAGAGACAGAAAACTGAAACTGACTAAGTAAATTTATTTTGAAAAAACAACAAAGAAACAAAATGAAAGTGAAATACAAGCAAAAGGGAGATAGAAAGAGAGCGAGAGGCAAAAAGAGATCAAGAAGAAGAAAGAGAGCGAGAGTGAGATGCAGACAACAAGAGAAAGACAACAGAGAGAACGAGAAATCATAATACACAGAGCTATCAATTCATTTTTAATTTAAATGTTTCTTCAATTTATCGACAGGATCAAAAAATGTTGAAAAAATACATCTATATAAAGATATATAGTATAGCAAGCTATAACATTTTAATTTTTTAACATAAAATTTAACTTTATTTGGTTTATAACAGGTGGAACTCTTGTTCCATAAAAAAAAAAAACCTTTTCAAATTATAAATTTCTATATAAAGTTTATAATCAAATTGTAAAACACTTTTAAAATTAGTTTTGAATAGATTTTGAATTTTAGTTACAATTTATGCGATCATTTTAAGTTAATTCCATGCTAATGTAACAAATGTTAGCTAATAGCTGATTAACAAAACTAATCCGTAAACAGAACATAAGTTATATATTGGCAGGTAGAGGAGATAACACTAAAACCAAATACACACACACACACACACTTGGGCAAGAAAATCAACATGCCCACGCACACACAGACACACAAACATTATGTAAATATGTGTTGGTAATGCCCACAAATCAATTAAGTCGATTGAGGCAACATATTCGGTGGGGGGGAGGGTGGTGAGATGGCGGATTGGTAAAGCCAAATGCCATTTAGCCAACTAAAAGAACTAAGAACCAAAAAAAAAAATCAAAACAAGAAAAAACTTCTATTTTAGTTTACCGCAATTTTGGTTTAAATTGAAAATATATCTAAATAAATATAATGCAATAATCCTTTAAGGCTATAAATATAAATTATATATAAATAAAGTATACAGTCTGTTTTCTTTTTTAAATATTATAATTTCTTTGAATTAAGTTGGCTTCGATCTAGAGCCTAATAAAAAAATATATAATTTTGAATAAGTTAAACAAGTTCAATTTAAGATGTTTGAAATATTTTTGGTATTTTACATCACTTAAATGGACTGTAAAAAATTTTCATAAATGATTTCAAAGCATATGCCCTTAAATGTAGGCAACACTTTTTGTTTTTTAAACGCGGAATTCAAGTGAAGCGAAGAATGATAAGCACAAGAGGGAGGAGAGGTAGAAAAAAAATGACAAGCTGAACAACAACAACAAAGAGTTTTGTTGGTGGCGGTGAGAAGTGAATATTTGTTAATTTGCTGAAATTAAAAACTGAAACCGAATCAAATCCCAATCACTTTGCACATAAAGACACCCAAACACACACACACACACACATAGACACAACAAACCAATTAAACCGACCAACAGTAGCAGCAGGAACAACAACAATAATGAACTGCAGCCGAGTCGCGTGGCATCCTCGTATCGAAACGAAATGTAGCGAACATCAGCAGCAGCAGCGGCAGCAACAAGCCGACAGTGTCCTGTGGACCAAGCAGACTATAAATACTCGAGTCCTGCCACGAGGCGGCATCAGTTTGTCCTTTAACCGAATTGAGTTATCCTCGTCGTCTCGTCGCTGTAGTTGCTGCTATCACATTGTCGGCGTCGTGTTTTCTTCTCCTTGTTGTTATTGTCGCCGTCAAGATTTTTTTTTTTATTATTGTTGCCCACACACACAGACGGAATCATTTTTTATAGTTTGCTATTGTTGGAGTTTTTTTTTTCTTGTTATTGTTGTGTGGTAGAAAGCATGTTTACAAATTGGCTAACAGGCAGCAGCAGCAGCAGCAACAGTGGTACAGCAGCAACAACTCGTCCCACTGCAACAGCAGCTGCAATTGCCGCTTCAATTGGCGTTGGTGTTGGTGGTGCTATATCAACACCACCGGATGTAATATTAGAAGTTGGTCCTGGACCAGGCAGTGTACGATTTGTTGCTCATGCTTTGGTCCTGGGCATGCACAGTGGCTATTTGCGATCAGCAATACGATTGGATGAGAGTGCTGCTGCTGCCGCTGCTGCTGCTGCAACATCTTCAAATGCAACATCCGCCACATTGGCTTCAGCATCCACCACTTCATCATCATCCAGTGGTGGTGAAATGATTTTATATTTGGGCAATGTGACAGCGGAGCAATTTGCTCCATTGCTAACATATATGTATACGGGTTATTTGGATCTCAATGTGGATAATATATTTGCTGTGCTATTGGCAACACATGTGTTGCATATGCCACGAGCTTTGGAAATTTGTCGGTGGGTCACACAGATAGGAATATATATAAATCTTTATTTCTTAAATTTTTGTTTTTTCTTTGCTTTTGGTTTTATTTTAGTTCCTTTCTGGCTCGAGCCCAAACGGAGGGTTATTTAAATGGTAGTCCAACGGGTTGTCTAGGTGGTGGTGGTGCTGGTGGTGCTGCTGCTGCTGGTGGTGGTAATGGTGGTATTAATTGTATTGGTCCAAAAGTAATACGTCCAATACCAAGTAAGGCGACAATGCCAAATTTTGGTTTCATACCCTTGGCACCACCGCCGCCACCACCACCTCCACCGCCAGCACCGGCAGCAACATCAACTGCTCCATCACTTTCTTATGCCAATACCACTTCTGGCCTACATCTGGACACACCGATGACTGGTGATTTGATGACCACTTGTCCGTCACCCGTTGATGAGGAAGACATTGAGGTTTTCATTGATAGCAATACAAACAGTGATGTGGATGATATTGAAGCTGAAGGTGGGGATATCGATATGGATATGGATTGCAATGTTTCAGTGGTTAGCTCTTTGGTTAGTAGCAGTGGTGCTAGTCTAAATATTGAGCGTTTGGAACCGATTCAACCAGTTGCAGTGGCAGCACCAACACCAACAGCACCACCGCCACCACCAACATTAGATATAAAACCAACAACAGCAACATCGACACCAGCATCAATGAAACCACTAAATCAGCGTTCTTTGGGCGAAACTAGGGCAATGACCAAAGGACGAAGTACACGTAAACCGTCTACAAAAAAATCACAGACAAGTGGATTGCAAGTGGCCAAGGCTCCAGTGCCAGCTAGCCAATTGATTGAGGCAACAACATCAATGTCATCAGGAACAGCAACAACAACAGCGGCAACACCAACAAAGTTCATTATCGATGTGGCCAGCTGTGATGGACCTGTGCGTTTTCGTCGTATCCTAAATACGGCCTATGGACATAAGCCAGAGATTCATGATGATACCAATAATGGTGAACAGCAAAGGACACAGCAGAGTGTGAGTTATTCGTTCCATCAGCAAATGGCCAAGGCCATAAGTAGTCAACAAAGACAGCAACAGCAGCAACAACAACAACAACAACAGCAACAACAGCTGCAACAGCAACAGGAAGAAAACGAAAATAGTCACAACAATGTTTCTAGTATTGCTAATGGTAGCACGACAACAACAACAACATTACGCACTAAACAACAACAACAATCCTCCAATAATGGTGGCACATCCTCTAGCACATCAACTGCCACGAATCAAGAGCTTTATGTCTGTGTCTATTGCAAGCATACATTCAAATCACAATATTGCTATCAGAAGCATGCCAAACGACATTTAAATCCACTCAGTTTGACACCAGCAACAACAGCTGCCGCAACAGCAACAATGATTGGTGAAAAGAAACTACTAGCCGTTGAGCCGCCAGCAATATTAATGGATCTATTGCCAACGGCAAGCAGCAAAAATCAATTATCAACATCAGCAGCAGCAACATCATCATCATCATCATCGATGCCAGCAACAACAGCAGCAGCAACAGTAACAGCAGCAACAGCATTAGCATTAGCAACAACAGCAACATCAGCAGCATCAGCAGCAGCTCTATTACGACGTGAAGTTCGTCCCTTGGATATGAATGTACAGTATTATCCTTGCAAAACTTGTGGCAGTAAATTTCCCAGTTATTATTTTGTTCACAAACATCGTAAGCTATGTCATGCTGATGAAATTAACGAAAATAATAATAGTAGCAACAACAACAACAACAATAATAATAACAGCAGCAGCAGCAACAACAACAACACTAGTTCATCAAGTGGCAACTCAAGTGGTTCCAGTAAAAGGGAGACAACAACAACAACAACAACAGCCAATACAGATGATAACCAAGTTACGGCTAAGCCTTAAGATTAAACATAATCAAGAATTTTTAATGAAATCTACGAATTTATTACATACACACACAAACATACACACATACACACACAACTGCAAGCTAAATAGTTTTTTTTTCGCTCTAATAAAAGTTATTAAAAACAAAAAAACCAAAACAAAAAGAAGAAAAAATCGTATATAAAAATGTAAACAAAAACAAAAATCATATGCAAAATGTCGGAGAATCAAAAAGTTAGGGAAAAAAAGAAAGAGAAGAGAGAGAGAGAGAGAGATACGAGTTAAGTTCTAACAGAAAGAGAGAAAGAACGAAAGTTTGCCATTCCACAGATTTTACATATCAAATATTAAGCTTTATCAATCGATCCAAATCGATCAAATCTTGTTGATTATAGACTTGCAATATATATATATAATCCTAGCATCTACAATACACGCACGCACACACACACATAGATATATATATATATATCAGATCTAGAGCATAACAACAACTGTAAGAAGCCGCCAACACACATAGAGAAGCAACAGCAACAGAAGAAGAAGGCTTGTCAAATGGAAGAGAATCAAGTTGTGGATTCCGTCAAGGGTTCGGGGTGAGTTGGGTTGAATTGAATTGGGTTGAGTTCGGCCAGGAGCAACAGCAACAACAGCAACAGCAGCAGCAGCGACAGTGTAAACACAATCGTTGCGTCAATTTAATAATTAAATTAAATCACTTGCATAATAAAAAAGACGTTTACAAAAAAAAAAAATTTTAATTTAATTGAGTTTAATTAACTCGCCAGGGAGATGACAGCTAACAAGGCCAAAGAGAGCCGCAGGAGTAAGCACGAGCACAAGCACTGGGCGCCATGACTGTGATGAGAGGCAGGGAGTTTACCTCCTCTAGATGAAATGCTAAAGTGATGAAGTGTTTGAAAAGGATTCTCTTCCCCTTGCTCTTTTAATCTCTCCCCTTTCTTTCTACATGGCATATCCTTTTCCTAACGCCGAAATCCAAATCAAATCTTCTTGTTGATCTAGTCCAAGATATTCATACCCCATAAAATGAGAGATCCTGTGTTCGTACACCCATGGACAGAGGAGAAGCTATAGCTATAGCAGTAGCAGGACCAAAAGGATAATAGAGTAGAAGCGGGATAGCAAACAAACCACAACCTACGCTGTGGAAGAAACAAGAAGCTGTTTCTCCATGCCAGAGCATCCCTTTTTACTACTATCCATTCGATTTTTTTTTTTTTTTATTATTTTGCTTTTGCCTTCATCTCATAACTTGAGGCATGGTTTTTAATAAAATATTAATCGACGCGGGTGATGGTGGTAGAGGGGCAGAGATAGATATAAAAAAGAAAAGGCAACTCTCTAACAGAAAAAGAGTAAGGGAGCGAGTAGAGGAAATTTTCTGGTTAAACAGTACGAAAGGACACTACATTGCTAGCAGTCAGTGAACAGACAGGACAGAATATTGCGGAACAAAATGCATTTTTGATGAAACGGTCTGCTCATTGACCAACTCTCCATTTTTTACCGTACCCCTTTTATATGTATATACTCCACCCGAACCGAACATCATTAAACGAGGACAAAAGTGCCAACTAGACAGACTATCCTCTCCATAAAAGCATAACGATTCATATTTTCAAATTAAGCTTAAAAAGCTCTATGGAAAACTTGAGTCTACAAAAGCTGTAGCTAAAAAAGATTCCAAAAAGTTTCAATCGAAAGCGCCATTACAAAACACGTTGAAAACCCGGAATATCCTTAAAGCTCGTGCTGTCACAAAAAGCTTTAAAATTACACTTGGAGAAATTGGGGGCAGACGCAACCAATCCAAATATGTAAAAACATTTCTAGATGAAATCAAGTATTATATTGATATATCCATATGTTTCTACATATATCTAGACTTTGATTCGGGGATCTAAAGAAACTTCGTGGGTTTTGCGTTTTTTTAAGGATCGGATTTTCAAAGGAAACGGTAATACAACTATAATGAAAACACTTCCGTAAACGTAGAGCAATAAGACCAAGTTCCATCAATAAGAACAGATTTTATTTAGGAACTGAGAAACCCTATGGCCGGACAAATGGATCCCAAAGGATCCTTAATAGAATAAGGAAATAGGAATAAGAAACAAAATGTTGACTTACCTTTGCCATCCAGGGCCAGGACATCGTTTGCATTTAACAAATTGACATTAGTGCCATCCGCCAGAATGGGCATTGGCATTGACGATGACGATGTGGCCATTGTAGTTGACGGTGTTGTAGATCCTGCCGTAGACATTATTGATGCAGCGGTAATAAGCAACATGGATGATGATGATGACGACGACGACGAGGAGGAGGAAGCGGCAGATACCACAGATGATGCAACCGAAGACGAAATCGATGGCTTTGTAATGCCTGATGATGATATATCTTTAGCATTCGACTTGTTGCCGCTACCAATTACACTATTGTTATTGTTGTTGCTGCTGCTGCTGCTGTTATTGATTACGGCTCCGGCAGCGGTGTTCGCGGCACCAGCTACGTTAGACGCACCGCCAGTTACCACCTCACTTGACGCCAATTCGAAACGTTTCTTTTTCGCATCACTGCAAAGCAAAAGAAAAGAAAATTCTCTTTATATTGGTATCTCGCTCTATTTGGCTAAATACAGTGAATTTATCTTGCTCTAACTCACCTAACATCGGAGTGAATCTCATTGCCGGCACCCAAACCTTCAACCTGAGCTGCCTTTAGTTTTTGTCCTAGATAATTGCCCGCTGTTGTGGCTGTTGTTAGACCGCTTCCCTCGGAGACGACAACAGTCGGGACACTATTATTGCCAGCAGCAGAAGACGTTGGCGTTTGCTTGGCGATTTTATCGCCAACATTTGTTGCATTTGTCGCTGCTGCTGTTGTTGTGGTAGATTCATCATTATTGTGTCCCGATGCCTTAACATTGGCCATAACCACACTCTGATAACCGGGCTTAAAGCCATTGAGAGCCACACTCACTGGTGGCCCTCCCGCTGTTGCTGTAGAGGAAATGGCGGCGCTATTGCTATTAACTGCTGGAAATATATAAAATTTTATATATAAATATACTGATCGACTTTATACGATATTTTTCTTTTATTGTACTTACCATTGTAACTATCGGCATTGGCGGCACTTGCCTTGCCCTTTGCCAACTGCTCGACAGATTCCGTGGGCGGCATTTCAGCCACTTTGGATATATCTGTTGTCTTGGCATCGGCCTTTGCCTTGGGCGCTGTGGCAGCCTCGCTGCTCTTTGCTGATGCCTGTTCTTTAGCGGTTGTTGTATTAGTTGTTGTTGTTGTCGCTGTGGTGGCAGCAGATGCATTTATCGCTGCCGCCGCCGCAATCTCTTCAGCAGTCTTGGCCTTGGCCTCGCTACTACTTGTGCTGCCGGTTGAGATCTCCACAGATGTTGCTGCTGCTGTGGCATTCTTATCACCGCCAGCAGCAGCAGCACTACCACCACCAGCAGCAGACGTTGCTGCTGACGTTTTGCTTGCATCCGCTGTTTTATCCGAAGTTGTTGCTGCTACTGTGGCTATTGCCGCCGCCGCAGCCGCAGCAGCTGCTGCAGCAGCAGCAGCACTTTTGGCCACCTTCTCACCTTCAACAGCTTTGCTGGCTGCACTAGCTTTCTCGGCGGCACTTTCCGCAGCCTTGGCTGCATCGGCGACTGCCTTCTCCGCTACACGTTCTCTTTCGGCGGCCCGTTCAGCACGCTCACGCTCAGCGACCGCCGATGAACGATTGCCGGACTTCTGTTGTTGCTCACGTTGCAGACGTGTCGTAACGCCCGTTGTCAATGAATCGATGATGCACTGGGGCTGTGCCGCCTGAGCCTTGGCCGGATTGCGAGAGCTGCGTGTGCGCTGGCGCGATTTACGCAACAGCTGCTTATAGTTCTCTGTCTTCTTGCTGAGGTAGTAGTAGCGGACGCAATCCTGCGGTGATTTGCGATCCAGATTGGAGGCAATTGCGCCAAAATTCTTCGGATGTTGCAGATATTTCTCCTTAAAGATCTCCTTTTCGCCGGCTGTCCACATATTGAGAGCCTTTCGCTCTTGATGTACAGCCACCATATCCTCAATGCGTCCATTCTCATTATGATAGGCGCAATGTCGCTGACGTGCATCATATAGGAGGGGTGGTATAACTGCATATGAACGCATTTTTTTATCTTCTAATGCCTGCTCCTGTAAACCATCCATTATCTCCTCGAGATCGGCTTCAGATTTAATGCGCGAACCTACACGATTAAAGCGTTCCTTGTCCTCCCGCTGTTTGCGCAATTCCGTAAAGACTTTCTCAAAGAATTCACGATTTTTGGCCTCACGCGCCTTTCGCTTAGCACTCGATTCGGCCCGTTCGCAACGACGCTGCCAATCGGCCTGATCCTTAGTATATTTCTCAACCAAACTCTGATTGTGTTCCCAGCGTTCGGCCTTCAATTTGCGTATATGTAGCAATAATGGTGCCTTTACCATCGTCTGATGCCGCCGGATTAGTGTCGCTAGGACTTCGACATCCACCGGTTGATTGTATAGCGGTAGCCAGCAATGCACACGTTCCATTCCGCTAGCTTGGCTCACCATGGAATGTTGGGCTTTGGCCGTTTTACGATTCTCCGCATAGATCTTTTCGGCCAACATTTGAGTGCGCCAGGCCAATTCAATGAATTCGTCTCCTTGGGCGGCAGCAGCCTGTTCAGCGGCAACTTTTTGTTGCTTTGTCACAGCTGCCTCCTCCATAAGGGACTTCTCTTTTTTACGAAGCGTATCCATAGTGGTTTCGGCGCATTTGATATCATTATCAACTTTCTGGATTTGCATTAATAGATCCTCCTTTGCTGTAGTCCGACCACGTTCCTCAGCACTATCGCTGGGCAGAGTGGGTGAAATTGCCTCCACCTAAAAAAAGAAGATTTAAAAATGAGATTCAAGGGACTGGATTGAATGATGGTTTCAATTGATTTTACCTGGGGATGGTAGGCTTCTGTACTGGAGGAGGAGGAGCTGGTGGATGCACGTGACGATGACGACGATATACTAACCGATGTAGACATGCTACCAATCCCACTACTCCCAGGAGCTGGGGCTGTTGAAACTGTAACCGCTCCCATTGATGAAGCAGAGGATGAGGATGCAGCTAGTCTAGGTGTAAGCGTTGCTGACATTGTCAGCTGTGGCGGCGGCGGTGGCAATGTATCCACTTTCAGTTGCTGCATGGACAGTGGGGTTAAAACGGATGCGCTACTAACACCACCGGGACCAGGACCAGGACCAGGTCCTCCAGTTGGTGCTGAAATATGATACGAAACTGGGCCATGATTGCTCTGTTGTTGCTGTTGCTGGCGACTGCTACTGCTATTCATTTGCTGTTGCTGCTGCTGTTGCGAATGAGCTGGCGAGGATCGTTGCTGTTGTTGTTGTGGTGGCAGGTGATTCATGTTGCTGGGATTGGCCGGAGATCCCTCATTCAGCCGTTGCTTCTTATACGGCTGACCCATACTGACGCCAACACCAACCACCATCGAGGATTCTGGAGGATGTTGTTGCTGTTGCTGACGTTGGTTAACCGCCGCAGTCATATGGTATTCGCTGGTATACGGCTGAGGCATCAATATTCGCCCCAAGCCGCCAATTATGCTGCCACTGCTGCTGCTCGTTGGAACACCACTGGAGGCATTGACCGCTTGCTGTTGCTGTTGATGCTGTTGTTGTTGTTGCTGCTGCTGTTGCTGGGAGGCAACAACACTAGCTGCCGATTGCTGGCTAGCATAGTGACCCAATGTTTCCATAACCAATACACCACCAGATTGGGGTCCACCGACTTGAACACCTTTGCCGCCAACCGCTGCGGCACGTGCAGCCACCCTTTGGTACTCCGGCACCGAGCTCTGCATTTGTTGAGGTATGCGTGAATAAGGACTTTCACGGTATGTGGGCACTGGACCAATGCTATATGCTCCCGGTTGCTGAAGAAATCGATGTGGACCATCTCCAAACTTGGTATAACTGTTTGCTGCGGCAGCAGCTGCAGCACTTCCTGGCCCAGGTCTCGGCGGGGACAGGGGACTAGCTGCCGATCGTGAAGATTGCTGCTGCTGCTGCTGCTGCTGTTGTTGTTGTTGCTGCTGCTGCTGCTGTTGTTGCTGCTGTTGATGGTGGTGATGGTGATGCATTGATTGCTGGTGCTGAGATGTGGGCGTTGGCGGAGGCTGCTGCTGCAGTGGAGCGTGATGTTGGGGCGGTCCTTGCAGATGTCCAAGACTCTTGGCATACTGCTGTGACTGCTGCTCGAGTGTCCTATATGACCTGTAAATGCAAAATACAACCGATTAATCTATATATTTTCTGTTACTTAAATCGACTGGAACTACAAGAGTTTCTTTTTCTTTTGCTATTGTTGAGGAAAACGCAAGGAAAGGAATAGAGGAGAATGATTTGACATCAAAAACAATGCCCCAAATTGAATACATATCGATAACAGGTTGTTTAATATCGATAATGGATAAATGAGATAGTATAACTTATCAATTTCAACTTGCCGATATAAATTTGATTTGTAAAATTTTCATAGTTTCCATTTGAGGACTTTCTACGTAAAGAAAACCATCTTAATCTACAAATGGAACTACTAAAAGGACACTCAACGTATTTGTAAGGGATTCTTCACTTGGTTTACTCGATCTTAGATATTATTTAAAGCTTCTGTTGGTTTATTCTAAGAAACATCTCCGGTAAATAGTTCGAAAATCTAAGCTCATCCAAATTTTTTGAATCAACTCTATTTTCCCACATCACTGTAAGTGAAGTAAATTGCAGCAACATAATCAAATAAATTCCATTCATGTGGATGGATGGATGAATAGATGGATGATGGTATAGAATAAAATAGAAATTTTTTTGTTGAAATGGATCTATGCTTGACCTCAATGAGATCGTTTTACCCCCAATTTGGTCAATTTGGCCAATTTTCCCTCATAAAGTTTTTCCCCTACTTGTCATCAAAGAGAGAGATATAAACACACACACACACACACACAACTCTCATAGAAATTCATACAAGTTAAATGTTGCGAGCGAGGGAGCAAGATGGTGATATAGAGTGAGAAAGAAAATTATTATGCTATCTCGTTCATTTTCGTGCAAAAAACCATGCGGTCTCAACATGCGTTAGCAACATGTTGCCACGCAACGAACAGCAACATGAAACATGTTGCGTATACGACATGTTTCATGTTGGAGCCCAAATAGAAAATAAGAAAAAAAGAAGAAGCAAAACCGAATAAGAAACATGTTGGCAACAAACATGCCCGACAGCAGCACGGCAGAGCAGAGCGCACTGACGACGACGTCGACGGAATTTTCTTCATACAATTTTCGCTATTTGCCGCGCAATGCTTTTTCTTTTTTGCCCCCGGCCCCCCTTCCAACAACTATCTTTTCATCATCAATTTCTATGTGCCTACGAAACGACATTACTCTATTTCGTGGATAATTTAAGGTTTTTTAAAGCAACCAACGAACCAACGATTTGGATACAAAGAATGGATAGACGGGATAAGGAAACCTATGAATTTCCATTGGAATGGAGTGGTTGGGTATGGTTTCTTGGACAGACAGTTGGATTGATGTATGTGATGAATTTGTGGGTTTACTTGTCTTGTCTTGTCTTAAATGTACGATTGACTGGCCTCATGCATCAACTTCAACATCAATATCTTGAGGCATCAACCGTGAAACAGCAAAAAAACAAAAAAAAAACAGCACCACACCCGCAACCGTAGAACAAATCGAGATTGCTCTTTGTGTGTTATAATAAATAAATACATATATATATATATATATTGATTAATTTTATTCTGCTGATATGAAAAGGAAAAGGAGCAAGAGAGAGGAGAGAGATTGACTTATTACTGACCAAGTAAATTTACTTACTAAACACAACTATGCAACGTTGCCAATATTCATGAATAACAACAACAAAGAAAAACACTCAACCACCCCCAAAGGGAATAACAAACGAAAATAAAATAATTAAATAAAACAAAAAAAAACAAAAGAAAACAGACACACACAGACGCACACAGACAGAGAGAGAGAAAGACACACACAAATTACCAGTCCATTTTGATCTAAAAAAGCTGTTTTATATCGTTTCTTTCGTTTTCTTCTATTACTTCCAATTCTCCGTTTCAGTTGTCTTACCTGAAATAAAAGAGAAGAAAGAGAGAATGAGAAAGAGAAAGAGACATAAATAAATTAGCAATTGTTATTTTATACCACAAAATTCCAAAAAATCAAAATAAGTCAAGAAAAAATAAAGGAGAAAAGTATAGATGAAAAGCAAAGGAGCGTGTATATATGTATATAAATTCTTTTATATGTACATATACATACACACATAAATTGGTTGAAAGTGTATATTTCATTTCCTTTGGTTGCATAACAACAAGTTATGTATATATATATATATACAAACATACATGAAACCCTTTGCCAACCTCCTTCTCTCTTCTGCGAACTCTTCTTTGCATCCATCATCACCACCCACCAATACATTTAACCAACATTCTCCTCTACAGCGTTTCACTCTCTCTGTCACTCATTTGCTATGTCTGTCTCTCTTTATACACCTTCTTCTACTCATCGTCCTACACACACACACACACACAAAAGCAACTTCACTTATTTCAAAAATGTTGTTTCGTAATTCCTTCAATCTGTTTCAGTGATGTGGCGCTGTGGCTGCTGCCTTCTAAAAGATGCACATCATTTGGTATCTATATATATATATATGTATATATATACATCTATCTACATTAATGTAGAGACCATAGAAGGAAGTTGTTAATTTTTTTGTTGTTTTCTTTAGTTTTATAACATTTTATTATAGACAGAGCAAAAAAAAAAAAAAATATTGAATTTTGCCCAGTCATGTTTAGATAATTTTAAAGTTTAAAGAGTTTTTGGTTATTTGGTTAAAATGAAAGACAATTAACTCTAGAAACCTACGCCCGATATTTAGGTCCAGTAAAAATAGTATTAAAATATATATCTATAATAAATACCAATAAATAGAAATGTATTCAGTCTCTAAAATGTACAGTCGAATTTAACCTAACCTAAAATCTTGTTATCCAGCTAAATAGTTCAAGTTATGGAGAAATAACTCTATAACACTAAGAAATGTATATTTTATAATATAAAAAAATATAAAATTTATATAATAATATTGATACAGAATCAATAAATTAAATAATTACTTAAACTAAAGGTTTAAAAGCGATTGATTTTTAGGTTAAGTAACTATTGAATTTCAGTTCAATAAAAACTGTAATATATGGTTAAATATTTGTTTTGGCTTCGTTTTTTTTTTTTAATAAAAAGAGATTCTCTTTAGTATGCTCCTTAGTTTAACTTTTAGTTGTTTAATACAAATTAAAAATGGACAATTTATTCCCTACATTATTCCTGTTATCTGTTAAATGAATTCCTTCTTTCAAATTTTCTGCATCACTCTTTCAGCGACTCAAAAAATTCGACTTATGTAAAGCTTATGGCATATATTTTGTTCCAGTTATCAAGATGCGATTAAGACTAGTGAAATTCTACTCAGTTTTGGCAGTTAATTTAAATTTAAGTTAGAGAAATTCCAGTTAGGGAAATTTAACATTTTCAGGAAGCTAGGATGATATGCAACGAAAATCCTTCCTTTTGAATAATACACCTTCATATTATATATATACTTGATCAGTACCATAGATTATAGCTAATTGGTTACAGAATCTATCATATACCTTTAACTTAATAAAAAATAACATATTACTACCGTATATATATATAAATATTACTAACTAAATTGCTTTTAGGAACTAGTGCGATAGATAAAAGTTATAAATCGACGATACAAATTCCTACATTTTGAAGCACTTGAAAATCCTACAAATTGAAATTGATAAAAGAAAGCTTTGAAAAGGGAAACATTTTAGACACAAATAAAGCAAATTATTGAGTATCTTAGATTTCCAAAGATTTCGAATCAAATTCTTACAGACAATTTTCTCATGCCATTTCCTTTACTCCTTTTACCCAATATTTCACTGGAATTTCCTAAAAAAAAAACGTTTATATCTCTGATTTTAAGAAAATTTGGTTAAGTGGGGTATTTTAGCCATATTATTAGGTATATATATATATAGGATAACGAATGAACTACTCTGTTAATACAGATCTAGCTACACGTGTTCTCTTTATTGCTGGGGGCGGGCAGAAGACTTGTTGTACTTCGTAGAAGCTTATATAGTCTCCGATATCTATATGTTTATACGAACGGATATATCTTAATCGAAAAAAGCAGTTTAGGAATATATATACTTACGTTCTATTCCCTTTACCTGTTAGATTCGTGAATATTTTTCATCTAATGGCTACAGGACATAGAAACTGCAGGAGGACACGTTACTAGGACTAGGTTTGCTTAGGTAAGATTAGGTTTTAAGGCAACAAATCCCGAAAAAAGGAAAAATTGTATATAAAAGTGAAAACAGTTTAAGCAATACTCGCAAAATAAAATAAAATTTCGTAATCTAAAACCCACTCAAATGTGAAAAAACTTTATTTACTTTGGTATCAGGACAACAGGACTCTGTTCATCTAATGTTTAAACGTAATTATTATTGCTTGGCAACAACCAAATGGGAGGGGGGGTTGTTGCCCAAAACCATATGTTCCTCTGCTGGCCGGGCGATCCATTTATAGTTTTAACTTTAAAATATTTATATTTACAGTGAAAACCAGATTTTCATTTCCTAATAAAAAAACAACAACACACACAACACTCATCACATAATTTTCTTTAATAAGGAAAAGGCAAACCTGAGAAGGAAAAGCTTTTCTTTTTTTTTTTTGCTAGTTTCTGAGTATTCGCATTCCTTTCGCTTGCTGGTTTTAAAGTTGCTCGACCGCTTACCCCGCCTCTTCCCTATCAAAAGGTGAAGCCAGCTGGCAGCAGAACCAACACAATAATAAAGAAGCAAAGGAAAATGCGCACCACAACAACAACAAAGTTGCATCGAATAATTAAAATTTGAAGTTTGAAAAAAAATATTTTTTGCTTTTTTTCTCCTTATTTTTTTTTAGTTTTGTTTTGTTGTTGATGAAAAATTTAAGCAACGGATGAGAGGGACAAAAAACAAGAGGAAAGGAGTGTGTGGGGGGCGAGTAGTTAATGTGGTAGAAAGGGGGCGGCATTTGCTCTATGTACTGTTATTTGCGCAATATATACTTTTCCTATATATATATACACACACACACACATATGTATATGTTATATGTGTGTAAGTTTTCCCCACACAGCATCCTTGGCCACCCAAATCCTAACCATCAAACCACGCCAACCACCCACCCACCCACTAAACCACTGACGCTTCTATCCACAAGTCACCCAGCCACGCCTTGCAATAGTGTGTGCATGTATGTGTGTCTGTGTGTGGCATATATAATAATGAAAAACTAACAGAGATGAGAGCTCCACATACACACACACACACACACTCACTATTTATATTATATACATACATATATATAGGTAGGTAGAATAGAAGAAAAGGAAAAAAAAAACAAGGCAGCCACTAGATCGACCGACCGACCGACCAAGTGTCCGTTCGTTCGTCTTTTTTCTTGCCCTCCTTGCATTCTTTCTCTCCTCCATCTACTTCCATTCACAGGTCTTGTCCTGGGGCAAACTAAAATGCAGAGCAAGTGGAAGGAAACGGTACATAGAAGAACAAAAAAACACACACACACATACGTAGAAAGAAAAAAGAAAATAAAGAACAAGAGGCAAAAGAGAAAATACCAAACGGTGTCTGCTGCTCGTTTGTTGCCCTATCTCCCCCCCTTCTCCCTCTATTTTCTCATTCTTTCATTTCTACCAAGCATTACCCTCTCACTCACTCTCTCTCTCTCTCTCTGTCTTTCTTTCTCTTTCCCACGCTCGGTCTCTCCTTTTAGTGTTGCTCGTTTCTTGCTTTTTTTTTCCTTTTTGTTGCAGTGCAAAAATGTTATTGATTTTTTTTGAGAAAAAGTGAGTGATGTCGGTAGGTAGTGAGGGGGGAAGAGAGAACTTTGGATGCCATGCCTTGTTATGAATCCCCTGAGTAAGCGGTGAATTATGGGACGAGTAGGAATGAGAGAGAGTGAAAGAGAGAGAGAGTGAGAAGGACGCCGCCGCCGCCGCCATGGCTGATTATTATACTTCACCTCGTGTTTGGCTTTTAGGCGCAAAACTTTTTCACGAGGACGACGATGACGAGGACGAGAACGACCTGGACAAGATGGAACAGGGAATATAGGGAGCAAGAGAGGGCAAAGTGGAATTGGGGAGGATTGTATATATGTAGGTATGCACATGTATGTGTGTGTGTGTGTACATAAATGGGAACTTTAAAAACAAACTTTATGCAACGTCCCGTTACGTTGCGCCTCGTCTCACCACGACTTTTCCACCCACAACAACAATAACAAGAGCCAACGTTCTCA
Organism: Drosophila neocordata; assembly: GCA_018903615.1. Classification (NCBI taxonomy): domain Eukaryota; kingdom Metazoa; phylum Arthropoda; class Insecta; order Diptera; family Drosophilidae; genus Drosophila; species Drosophila neocordata. The sequence goes on from JAEIGI010000015.1 coordinate 2,307,065, forward strand.
TTGCCCATTCTCATTCTGCTACTGCTGCTGCTGCTGCTGTCCGTTGTCCTGGCTTGTCTGTGAGCCATTAAATTTGCAATGGCCCCGGCGGCTTGGGAAATTTAATTTGTGGTTGATGGCCGAGACAAGCCGAAAGCCAAATGGAAAGATAGAAAGAGACATGACACAAACGAAACGAAAGGAAAGAGAGCGACAGAGAGAGACACATCTAAAAGAGAGAGAAAGATAGCGAGGAGATGGGTCAGGTCAGCTGTTGTTGGGCAGGCAAGTGTAAAATTGACACCCCCCCACCCCAACCCAAACCCAAGCACCCTAAAGGCCAAACGAAAAATGTAAAATATAAAGACTTTAAAAGGAAACTTCAAAGAAACTTTTCATTATTAGGTTAAGAGAGAGATGAAGATACAATGGAATCAATAACTGAAGAAAACACACTTGAAAAATATTTAGCAACATTTGAGGATTTAATGGATTACACAGGATACAACAAGTAAGGGTATATGTATGGATGGTATCTTTTTAAATATTTAAAAATTTGATTTAATTAAGATGTAACACTAATTATTAAAATAAATTTTATAAGTTATAGCAATAATAGATGTATAATAATCACCCATATGTACATATATGATTATAATCTTTCTTTCTTGATTTTCTTTTTAAATATAAAAAGAAAAAGATTTTCTTATCTTACAACATGTTTTCATCTGAATGACACAGATAACATGGGAAAAGCATTTTATCATAGTTGTACTATACCTTTCTTGTTTATATATTATTTAATCTTATGGAGGGAGGAGGGTGGGTTATTACACCCATCATCCATTCATCTATCTATATTGTAATTATTAAACACATTGTTTACATACGACCACTTTTCTAGAAAACACGGCGGTCGGTCAGTGGTTCCCGAAATGGATTACGCATTCAACCCAGATAGAAAAATGTGTAAATACTCGTAAATTCCACTATCACGTAAACTAGGCACTATGTTCTTATCTAGCCTCTACAATAATCCACAATTCAGTAAAGATGTTGATCGTAGAATTAGATAAGAAGAATTGCACACTTTTACTCTTTAAATATAAAGTGTGTTTAGATTTTATTAATTTGAACTATATTCTTGTGGTTTTAATAGAGAGCAGAGCCATACAAAAGGTTTTGAAAATATTTGGAAAAATTATTGAAGATTTTGAAATTTGTTCTCAAAATACATATTTTACTAAAACATTCTTTAGTTACAGTTTACTTTGTTTTTAGAAACTTTCTTCTTCTAAGAACGACTTGATTATCATTGTAAGGAAACCGGAAGGGCTTTTAAAAAATAAGTGGAAAGCGTTTCCTATTTTCTTTTGCATGGATTTTGAAATAATTTTAGCAAACATAACCTAGAAATAATTTGTACACGTGCCAAATGCCTGTTTATTTTTCGATTTGTAATACAGTCTCAGGTAATTAAATACAGCAGTTAGAACGCAAGGGGAGGGACAGACAAGTGGTTGATCGGTTGAGTTAACACAATGTTATCTCTGATTTTATTACAATCTTTTGATTATTTCTCAATCTCATACAAACTATCAAGCAATCAATCAAACAATCAATCAACCAATCAATGAATTTCGCTCTCATTTTCTTTCATATCATATACATATATAAACTATAGCCATCTCTTTCTATTTGCACCCAACATCTGTTTCTCTCACTTATTTTTTTGTTGTTGTTATTTGTTTGTTTATTTACTTGTCTTCCTCTCTCTCTCTTCGTTTTTGAATATTAATGAGTTAAATGCACATTTGCATTTTCATTTCCATTTCCTATTTAATAGTCGAATATACAATAATATAAGAGTATTAATTGTACCTTGTATATAATCCAACTGTTAGTTATCGGTTACGGTGTATTATTTAAACATACATATATATATATATATATATATATATATATATATATATATATATATATATATATATATATATATATATATATATATGTATGTATGTACACATGTTCTTCCACCTGACGCAACAGCATACAAACCAAACCAACTAACTGAGTCATCTAGCAACAAACAACAATAACAACAACAGACAAAAATTATAATTAATTTGATGCGATGTATATGTATATAATATATATATATATATATATATATGTATGTCTGTGCTATTTAGAGAGAATGTTGAAAACATTTCCGTGTCTAATTACATTTTGCAACCATCCCTACAATAGCAACAATCCTGAGCCACGCTCAAGAGCGTTTTATAATTGACTGAATGATTGACTAACTGACTGAATGTCAATTTGATTCAATAAAAGTAAAGTTTTGCAGGAAAAAATTGTAAAAATTCTGGATGGATGGATTATATATTATTATTAGTTCAATTGAGAAGCACATATAGAAAAATGTTTGCTTTTGCTTTCGATTTTGGGTTTTAATCGATATTAAATCATTAAAGTATAAATATTGAATTGAAAAAACTAGAAGGATGGGCTAACTTCGACCATGCCGAAGTTTGAATACCATTGCAAACTTTTTAATACAAAAATTTATTTTGGTCCGATTGTTTCTATGGGAACTATATCATATAGTCGGCCGATTCTAGTGAAACACAGTCAACATATTTCTATATATACCAAACTTACACATACCAAATTTGGTGAGGAATGCTCTTAAAATAAGTAAGTTATTCATCTAAAACTATTTTTCCGGCCAATCGTTCCTATGGGAGCTATATGATATAGAGAACCGATTCTGATAAAACTTAACAAATATATTAGCAAGTATATAAAACTGACAAATACCAAATTTAGTTATAATCGCTTTTAAAACAACCAAGTTATTGCTGGAAAACCATATTCATGACCGATTTTCCCTATTGGAGCTATATAATAAAGTCAACCGATTTTGATGAAACTTGATGGATATGTTAGGAAGTATATAAAACTCACAAATACCGGCTGTCCTGATATTTCATTAGAAAACAACAAAGTTATTGAGGTTAAAGCTTATTCACGACCGATCGTTCCTAAGGGGAGCTATATGATATAGTCATTCGATCGGAATGATTCCAAGATATACAATGCCTGCAGCAAATGCAAAATTGCATATGCAAAATTTCAGTTCTGTAGCTTTAAGGTTCTCGGAGAAGATTGCGTTGATCCAGACAGACAGACGGACATGGCTATATCAACTCAGCTCATCGTGCTGATCAAGAATATATATACTTTATATAGTCGGAGATGCTTCCTTCTCTGCGTTGCAAACTTCTGACCAAAATTAATATAGCTTTTTTGCAAAGGTTTAATAACATAAGACTCTTTCTATATATCAACAGAACTTCTTAAATTATGTGTTTATATATTTCTCTAAATATCCCTAAACTAAACTGAAATGTCCAAAAATCTTCAAGGCAAAAGCAGAACAGAAAAGGTTTTTAACTGAAGCTAAGGTTGGGCATATTAAATGGGTTTTAAAATTATGAACAAGTTTAAACAATTATGCAGTATAATATTCTTACTATATATATTTATTGAAAAATGTCAAAAACAAAGTTTTCAAAAGTTAAAAAAGGTTTTTTTTCGAAACTGTATTTGTTTCACCAACCAATTTTAACAATTTCTCGAAAGATTATGACACCATTCGGTTTAAATTTTGCAAAAGTATTTAAAAACATTCTCTTTCGGTTTCCAATGAATTTTAGGAAACTTGTCGATATATGCTTTGCTTTAAGAATTTATAGAAAACTATAGTGTGGAGGAGATATTCTTTGCTCTAAGAACGTATATGAACATAAGGTCCCATTAGTTTTTAGTAAAATCTGAAAACTAATGTTTTACAACTTGTTGTAACAGAAAATATATTTTATATATTTTAATCGACAACATTAAAATTAGTATATAGATAAAACCTTTTCAAACCTCTAAAAAATATCTTCCTATGGTTCTTTTTAAAAATGAATACATTGAATATGAACCTCGTTTTAAATTTGACCACTATATAAAATCAATATGAACATACATTAAAAGGATTTATCTGCTTAATTTTTTGTTTTTTTTTTTTAAAGAGAACAAATTATTTTTGCCATTTCAGGTCTTTTCTTTTTTGTTATTTTTTTTGGTTGTGCTGCTTCTTTATAGCGCGCGCAGCTGTTTTTACAGCTGTTTCCAACGGTAGTCAGCAATTTGCCCATTGTTTCTATCCCTTTCGCTCTCTCTCTCTGTCTCTACCCCTATTATTAATATTTTATTATTGCATTGTTGTTGCTGTTGGTTGAACATTGAGGGTATTCATACACATATACATGTAGAAGTATATTATTTTTCATGCTTGTCTTTTCCATTAGCACCACACTCTCACATACACACACACACAGACAGACTACAGCAGTCAGCAAAAAAATTTGTAAAGTGAAAAATGTGCAGGGAACATGAGAAAAAGAAAAGTTACTATAATAAAAGAAATATATATATATATATAAATATCATAAAGTACTATAATTACAGCCATATCAGCGTAATATAAGGAAGCCCAACGATGCAGAAAAGGGGATCAACAGTGGCAGGGGGGGAATGTTGAAGGTGGTAACTAACTAGAAGGTTTTTGGTGGTTGACCGTCTGTCTCAGCACTTAAATATTTAAACTTAATCAACCAATAAAGAATATACTCAATATGCAGCTATTAGTTTAATTTTATTATTATTTCGTTCCTAATCTTGGGAAAAGAAATAGTTAAAGGCACCTGTAAATCGATCGATGGTCATTATTATCCTTATATACCTACATACATATATAGAAAGATGTCGATGTTATGGCTTATACAAGACTATTAAATAACCAGTTCCACTGGTAATGATTTCCCAACAAGGATACAAAGATGAAACGAGGACATGTTAAATGGAACTCTACAATATTGGAATCTTAGTAGTCAGTGCTCCAAATAATGTTCGCGTTTTCGGATTTCCCAACAAACTTTTCTAAACAGTTCACTGATGATAAATTCCCCGATGACAAATTCCTAACAAATTCCTGGATGTAGCAAAGAATACTATTTAGATCTGTGTAAGTATGCATAAGGAATATGTGTGGCTAACCTTATCTTAAAAATTAACATACCCTCTCTTCTACAAGGGTATTTATTATAGTATAAATCTATATACTACATACAAAAAGGCAACAAAAAAAAAACCAAAGGCATGCAAATTTTCACATGAAACTGCGAAATGATGTCCCATGTCCGCAAAAGAAAAATAAAGAAACCATGGCAATCAGAGGGGGAGAGATGAAAGAGTTAAGATACAGCATTTGGGCTGACGGGCAGCATAGGTAGATAGGTGGTATGGTGTAAAGGGGTACTAGAAGGGGGGTGGTACGACGCGTCGGGGCCGCCTGTACATTGAACTTTTGCAAAACACACACCATTTAGCATACACATACTCTCTCTCTCTCTCTCTCTGTTTTACACACAATGAAAGTGTAGCTCAACGGATTTGGCGGCCCCTTTATGGGAGGGGTGAGTGTAGGTTCTATCTTTTTTTTTTCCTGCTATTTCCGTACGATTTATGACAGCATTTCGTTTGAAATTAACTGCCATGAAAGTTTCATAAACAATTGGCAGATTGCTGAGTTGGCTAGAAGGAGGAAGGGTAGAGAGTAGGTTAGTATAGGAATATGCCTATTGCATGCTCCACACACACACACCCACCATCCAGAAAGAAGAAGAGGCAGCTGCAAACACTCACAATGCCAAACAACAATGGGGGGGGGGGGCAAGGCAATAGAGGTAATATATATATATATATCTATATATATACACATGTGTTTATATATGTATGTATCTAATCTGGGTCGTAAAACATGTTTCCATGCGTTCTAAAAAAGAAAAAAAGCAACAAGAACAACAACAACCGAGAAGCAAATTGACGGTTCTCAATCTATACATCCATCTCTTTTACTCTCATTGTCCACTTTATTGCACTGCTAGCTAATCTAATCAGCACAAAGAACAAGAACAAAAATAAAAATATAAAAATAAATAATTATAATAAAAAATTATCAGCTATAGTGTGGGAAACCGTTTGTGTGTGCCTCTCTCACTCTCTCTATCTCTATATCATTCCTCTCACTTCCCCTCTCTCTCTATGCTTAGGCATGTGTTAGTGTTTGTCGTTGGAACGTGACATTGTTCAGTCATTTTTATTTTTTTTATTTTCTCTTTATCAAATCAATAGATTTTCCATACGATTTCAATCGATTTAACAGTTATGGCGGGAACGAGGCATATTTATACAACAGACATTGATAACAGCAGACGTGATAAGACTGTAGAGGGAGGGTATTAGATATTGTGGGATTGTGGCGAAGAGTTCTTTACCAATTAATCATGTTCAAAGACTCGAACGATTCAAAACAACAAACAATTACTCGTAAATGAAGCGTACATATTTTAGTCAAGTCATTCACATCATTATCATCCTCTCTTATCGATGACTATTTATAAGTATTTTAAAAACAAAGGTCGAACTAACTAAAAACTGAGAAATTTATGGATCCTATAAATGAAATGAATTTAAATTTAATCTTCAAGCTATTATAAATCTATGTATATGATTTATTCTACTTAATATATATATATGAAGCAAGCCCTGTACCAATTAGAGGAACTTTATAGAATCAAACTCCTTCGAATTCGCCATTAGTTCAAACTAAACTTTCAATCGACTCGGCTATTGATGCTGATCACGAATATATATACTTTATGGGATCGGAAATGCTTCCTTCTGCCTATTACATACATTTTAGTGACTTTAATATACCATTTTTACCCTCTGGGTAAAGGGTATAAAAAGCATCCAAAAATTTGGTTAATTAAAACTGTTATACGGCTAAACTATACTCCATATGCACTATATAACTGTAATACAATTGAAATTTACTTAAATTAAATTTCATTAAATTTATTTTGTTTAAAATTGATCTTAAGCTCCATTTCAGTTTAGTTTTAATAGAATAGATAACAATTTTTCAAATAGGTATAACACAAAGATCATATGTGTTATATTTCATCCTTATATAATGAATTAACACCAAAAAAGACCATTTTATTGGATTCTTAGATTCGTGCGTTCAAATCGACTTTATACAATTAAGAAGAAATTATAATATTAATCAGTTAATTAAATTAAGATGAACATTTTGATAATATATTATTATATTTTATAACAAAAAGGTTTATATACATACATACATACATATATATATCTCTCTCTTTTATGTTATTTTTCGTATACTTGACGAAACTATATTTTCATTATTATTGTTTCTGATTGTCTCCACTTCTACAAGTAAAAGAGAGATGACTAGAATAGAAATTTATTAAACCATATTATATTTATATGTTAGTTAAAACGTTGACAATTTGTTCATATAAATGTGACGTTGACTAAAGGTTAACATTGATATTGTTGTTGTTGTGAATGGAAAGACATATACATTGCATTGTCTATAACTATCAATTCACTAAAATACACACATATATCAGCATATGTACATATACATATACAAACGTGCAAGTGTTTAAAAGTGTGTGGAGTCCGTGGTCCGTTCATCGTCAGCAGAGAGATAGAGTGAGAAAGATATTGTCCATGACTCAGAGACTTTAACTGTTGTTGTATTTGCATCTATCTATCTATTCACTGAACTGACTAACTGACTGGCGGCTAGCTCATTCACTTATTCAGTCAATCACTCTGCTGCTAATTGCACTACCAACCCCCCTCCCCCCTCCATAGTCTCTTCCACCTTCTCCCACAAGCACAGTTGACCGACCCGCCCATCGACCATCCTGTTACCCCACTTGTCTGTCCCCTCATGCCTTGTTGCTTGTCGTTTCTTGTCGTTGTCATCGTTGGCGTCGTCGTCGTCGTCGGCGTCGTCAGGTCGTTGTTCAGTGCAAACTTGCAGTTGAAGGTGATTTCATAATGAGCCGCCTCCTCCTCCGCCACCGTTTTTCATCTATTTCTCATTTTGTATTTACCCCACCCGCGCCCTCTTCTATTTTCTCTCTCTCGTTGTCTTTCTCTCTCTTTCTCTTTCTATCTGTCAACTGTATATGTCTACCTCCTCCTCTTCCTCTAAGACCGCTGTACTTTTTGCATTGTTGCTTTTATAAAAATAGAGGCTGCTGCTGTTGACGCCGTCGTCGTCGCCGTCGTCGTTGTCGTTTGTCATTAATTATACTTGGGGCCAGTTGCGGCTTTTCTTTTTCATTTCATTTTAATTTTTTATTTTTGTATTTTGTTTTTTTTTTTTTCTTCATTTTCTGTTGTTTCTTATTTATTTTAGCTATTTTCGTTTTTCTTTAATTATATTTCATTACGTATTATGTATGTTTTCTTTTGATTTTCTTTTATGTCAACAGCAACAGTAGCTAAAGGCAATGCCGCCGCCGCTGTCACCTCACCACAATCATTCTCTCCCTCTTTTCTCCCTCCTACCTTATACCCGTACCACCCGCCACCCTTTCCACTAGCGTCGGGGGAATTGCACTTGCTCAATGCGATTTACAATTGAGGTAGGTCGCGAATTGAATTGAATTCGAAACTGAGTTCGCTTTGAGATTAATTGAGAACACGCACACACACACACACACAGATGTATAGATGCATATCTTATCTTTTTGTTGAATTTGGTTAATCTATATCAATAATAATTATGTTCACATTACCCAAAAATCATCTTTGTCATTATGTTGTCTTAAAAGTTTTGTGGATAACTCCTGATTTATGTCAGTGAAAAAGTAGATTCTATTTTAGCCACTTTATACATATTGTTTTACAAACTATTCTATATTAAACAGATATGTATAACTAACTGTTTATTATAACACTCTCATAGAGGTCAAAGAAACAATATTTAAAGAAAAACCATAATTACAGTTTCAAAATACGACAATCCATAGGAACAAACGAATATGAAACAAAAAGTTGCATATTTTTTTTGACAAAAATTCATATAGAAAATGTTGTATAGAATAATATAACGCGAAGATTTGATTTTAGGTAGTATAAATAAATGCTCACGGCCATGATAAGAAATCACATACACACATTTATACATATGTATGTATTATATATGTATATACGTATATTTATATAAATATATATATAGGCATATATATACAACTGTCAATTCAGGGAATTATTAAAATCTTTTTAAATTTTGATAGCTAAAGATAAGTAGAGGATAAGTCACTGACATGATTTTTTCAATTTATTTTCTTATACATACACATGTACATATATTGATCTCTAGGATAGAGCGAGATGGAAACAGAGAGTGCAATTGGTTGTGTCATGTTATTGGATATGTGGAAATTCAGCCGACACATGGCATTTTGCTTTTTCTTATTGCTGCATTGACAATTATTTAATAATTAAGTTGTGTGTGTTTTATTTAGTTACTTAAATTGCAGACAGTGCATATGCATGTCACAGGCATACACAGATATATAGACATGGAGAAACATATACATATGCATACATAACATAGAGATACATATATACATACATACATATGTATGTATATATAAGAATGCACACCTACATCGCACTCACTAACACCAGCACAATTTTAATCGCTTTCGAACGGTCAAGGTTGCAAAATATTTAATGAGTCAAATGCGAAGCGACGACGTTGACGATGATGATGACGACGACGACAGTGGCAGCGACAGCGACGTCGCTCCGTATTGGTTTGCCACCGATATCAACTGGCAACTGCGCAGTCTGCGTTGACGCTAATTTGTAGTTTTCTTTTTTTGTTTATCGAGCGGAATACACACACATACAGACACACACAAATAGAAACCCTAGCTATTATATACACATACATACATAACTATGAATATATTTATATGTGTATATGTCTGCATGTTTGTGTATTGTTCATTGTTTTATCTACTTTAAGTTTATTTAACTATGCGCAATTGTTGTTGATAAACCAGCAAAAATATATAACAAAAAAAAAATACTTAATATGATTTGTTTACAATTATTGCAACAGTATGTACATACATACATATGTATGTCTGTATATATGCATTAAATGTTCTCTTCCTTAAATAAAAAGCTCTACCGTTCCATTCCATAATTAAGGAACTGTTAACATATTGCTATTCTATTTTAACACCATATTGAGATTAACCTTAACCTTTTATAACTGTTCTATACCATTGTCACTGTAGCACACACCACCCATACCAAATACCAAATGGTCCCACCCCCCCTCACTTCATTCTCACGAACTAAGGAATTCGTTCTTTATGTCAAACATTCCATTAGCATGTAACTTAATTCGAATCGAATTAGCATTTCTGAATTTAAATTAAATTTATTTATGGTGCAAATTATTATATAATTTAATTAGTTCAAGAACAAAATTGGTACAATTAGTATTAGTTATTATATTTTTTTAATTATTTTTACATAAATTTATATTCCATCAAACTTATCGTTCTTTTGCCGAAAGATTAAGAAACAAAGTTTACTTTTGAACCAACGTATGCCCATATTTCTATAATATTTCATCCTATTCCTATCCTATTCCAATTTCAATTTCGGCTGGCTATGATTGATAATTGATCATTTCGGGTTACTTAATGAGGATTTTTATTTCAAATTTGAGTTGATGCAGCGAATACAAAAACAATTATTGAAACATTTTCTTGGAAAAAATGAAATTATTTAAATTTTGGAAAGTATAGTTTATGCATAGATATGTGGTTAATACATACACACATACATATTGTATATATATTCTCACTTATATCTGCTTAAACATACTTTTTTTCAGTTTAGTTTTGTTTCAACTTTTGTTTATGCCAGACAAATATTTGTTAAAGAACAAAGAAAAACAATAACAGGAAATGAAACCAAAGTTCACATATAATGGAGAAAATATTTCTTGCTCTTAGTCGATGAAGATTTATAGTAAATAGAAGAGAGAAAAAAAAAGTTCAATAATGCGAGAAACGACTAGAAAACAATACCCTAGAAATAACAGAAACGAAGATGACGACGGACGGTTGGTCTGGTCTGGTCTAGCTGCCCGGCTACTCCTTGTGACATTCTAATGAAGTTTAATTGGCCTCCCAACCAACCAACCAACCAACTAACCAACCAACTGTTTTTATTCCCATTGTAGGCAATAATCATTCCACCAGCTGCTGCTGCTGCTGTCGGCCATTAAATGTCCATTAAAACAATCCCAAATCAACCCGGTAAGGAACAAAAAGAAGAGACGGAAATGCAAAGACAAAGACGGATAGAGAGTAATTTAGAGGGTGGGAGAGAATTCCTTGTTTTCAATCAATTTTCCATTCAACTAACAAAAGTCACAAAATAATTACCAGGACCTATCTATTTCAGTTGCGTACGTGCCGCCACATGTAGGATCATGAGATATACAGTGAGTCAAAAAAGTATTGGCACACCCACAAAGTTGAAGTTTTTCGTGCTATAACTTTTCATCCAATAACAAATTTGAAAAATTTTAAACAGTATTTTCTAATTTCATGGTTTTATTATACATCTAAACAACAAAAAATATAAATTTCAACGTTTTTTTTATGAATTTAACCTTAAAAAGTAAAAAAAGTCACAAATTCACATCAAAAAAGTATTGGCACATTTCTTAGTTTAGCTTATGCTTTTGGCGTCGCAACGGTAAATTCCTGGTATTTTTACTCTTGTTTCTTACTTCTTCGTACTTCCGATAATTATATAAGATGCCAATCACTTTTGATCGCGAATTCAACGGACAGAGACGTAGAAAATGGGCCGAGGTAGTGAAATTTCCGTAGAACTTCGTAAATTAATAATAAAACTGTATTTAGAAAAAAAAATCCTATCGCGAAATTGCCAAAATTGTTGATAAGTCATGGTCTAGTGTTCGAAACATCGTTATGCATTATTGCAATACAGGCAAAATAGCTCCGGAGAGCAGATCCGGTCGCCCAAAAAAATTAAGCGAACGCCAGGAGCGGATTGTGGTGTCCACGGTGGCACAAAATCCGAAAACTTCGGCAGTCAAGTTGTGCGAGACATTGCAGAATTCGTTTGAAGTCAATGTTAACCCCCAGACAATTCGCAATACCCTATATAGGGCTGGGTATCATGGCCGTGTCCCACGTCGCAAACCCTTCATTTCGAAGGCAAACAAGAAAAAGCGGCTAGAATTTGCTGAACAGCACTTAAATAAGCCGGACTCGTTTTGGAACACCACAGTATTCAGTGATGAATCAAAATTTAACCTATTTGGGTCAGATGGTGCACAAAAAATTTGGCGAAAGCCAAACAAAGAGCTTCAAGAGAACAACCTACTAAAAACAGTAAAACACGGTGGAGGTAACGTGATGGTTTGGGGGGTGTTTTGCGGCATCTGGTGTTGGAAATCTTGTGTTTATAGATGAAACAATGAATAAGCATGTATATAGAGACATTCTCAAAGAAAATTTAACTCCAAGCGTTGAAAAAATGGGCCTTAATGGGACAACTTGGCAATTTCAACAAGATAATGACCCGAAACATGCATCTTATCTTGTTCAAGAGTGGTTGATATACCATTGCAAACAACTGAAAACACCCCCACAATCGCCGGACTTAAATCCAATTGAGCATGTGTGGCATCTTCTAGAGCGTAAGATTAGATCTCATCACATTACGTCGAAGGATTCCCTAAAAGAGGCACTACTTGCAGAATGGAATAAAATAACACCTTCCGAAACTGCAAATCTGGTAAACAGTATGAAAAGACGTTTACAGGCCGTCATTCAGTCAAAAGGAGGTCCCACAAAGTATTAGCTCGGTACACCTGCAATGGAGCAAGCTATTTCGATACCTGTGCCAATACTTTTTTGATGTGAATTTGTGACTTTTTTTTACTTTTTAAGGTTAAATTCATAAAAAAACGTTAAAATTTATATTTTTTGTTGTTTAGATGTATAATAAAACCATGAAATTAGAGAATACTGTTTAAAATTTTTCAAATTTGTTATTGGATGAAAAGTTATAGCACGAAAAACTTCAACTTTGTGGGTGTGCCAATACTTTTTTGACTCACTGTACACCACATTGCTATTTTCCCATAAATAATTTCCTATCAATTTTTTTTTTTAAACAATTTATCAAGTTTGAATGTTAAAACAATTTACTAATCAATCAATCAACCAACCAATCGATCGATAATTGCCAATTAGGACAATAACAGTTATTTTTGGAAAAGAAAAAAAAATAGAAAAAGAAGAAGAGAAAAAGTTTTTCACCAAATAAGTAACCAAAAAACATTGTAAAAATACTTTTCCCCCCCAAGAGTTTCTATGAAGTGACGGGGGGGATACATATTATAATATTAAATAAATCTTACTTGAAGTAAATAAGTGCGTTACAAAAATCTTGTTAAAATTCAAAAACCCTTCTTGCCACTCTCTCTCTCTCTCTCTCTTTCTCTCTCTCTCTCTCTGTCTGCCTTGCTTGTCATCATTTTATAATCATCATCAATTTGACATTTGGTGCGTCAGAGAATTTGATTCGCAAAATGACCTTTTTCTCGATACTTAAATAACAGAACAGTTGCTGTGTGATGGCGCCCCATTTCTCTCCCTCTCCCTCTCTCTCTCTCTCTCTCTCTCTCTCTCTCTCTCTCTCTCTCTCTCTCTCTCTCTCTCTCTCTATCTCTGTCTATCTCTCTCTGACAGTCACTAACAACACACAATTCGCTCAATTCTCATTTTGTTTTTTTATCATTCTTTTCTTCTTCTGGTTTTTATTTTCGTTTCGTTTTTTTTGCGGTCAGCCAGCCAACCATCCATACCATACCATCCATTCCATTCCATCCCATCCATTCCCCACATTTATTCTATATGTGTAAGTATGTATGTATGTATGTATATATATGTATATATGTAGAAGTGGCATTTAGCTTCTCTAATTGCTGTCATTCAAAAGACGATACTATAGTTGTTGTTGTTGTTCTTGTTACTGTTATCCTTTGCTGTCATCGTTGTCGTTGTCATTGTGGCAGGTCAATAGTGTCAAATTACGTATAATTATTTTTTACTTAAGACGAAAACCAATGTAGGAGACGACGATGGGTGAGGGAGAAAATGTTGGTGTAGTTGCTGCACAGTATTTGTTGGGTTTGGGGGCTTTACTTGCCGAACGTCGTCCTCTGTTCCCCCAAAATTTTTTCCTGCCTGCCTGTCTCGTTACGTCTCGTCTCATTTCGTCTGTGTCTTCCTTATATTATTCCATTGTCATTGTCTTTGTCTCTTCTTTCTTTTACCCCTTCGTTTTCTTCTTCTTTTTTATATTAGTCGTTTTTGTTTTTGTATGCGTCGTCTACTAACCGCAAAAACTACCAAACAATAACAATCTCATCGTCATTATCATTGTCTTCATTATCATCATTATCAACCAGCTCATTAATGATCATTGCGGTCGGTCGGTTGCCTCTTGTTACGTTTTCCGGGTTAGTTTCTTTCTCATTCTCTCTCTCTCTCCGTCTTCTTCCCGTCGTCCACACCTGGCTGACTAATGCTAACCAACCAGTCAACCAACAACAACTACAACAACAAATTTATAAATAATCATTATTTTGATTATGAAACATTTGAGCAAAGTAGAAAAACAAAAAAAAAAAAAAGAATTAAAAATAAAAGAAGGCCGTCGGCATCAGCTGCTCAAACGATGTTTCTTTCTATACTTCAACTCCTACCTATCTACCCTTCTCTTTACACAGTGGCCCTTCCACACAAAACTCTTCATCACGTCGTGAATAAAGAAAAAAGACGAAACTTTACGATCAAAACGATGATATTCTTTCATATTATTTAGTGATAACCTTCAAATTAACTACTTTATTGAAGTAATATGGAAACCCTATTTCTTACCGTACACTCATAAGATAGATAAAAGGGTACATATATAAAAGAAGAAAGCTTTGTGGACACCAGAAACCAATTCTATTAAGATCTCCCTGCCTGTCTGTCTTTATGATTAAAAAAATCTTGGAGACTTAAAGAGCTAGAGCTAACAAATTTGGCATCAAGACTTGTGTACTTTGACTACTTAGACTCTAAGATTACTATAGATTTCTGACTTTTCGTGGACGTGAATTTTGAATACTACCAAAACCCCAAAAGCAATTATATTCTACCAAGGTAAAAGTTTACTTGATTGAATATAAAAAAAAGTAATTATATCCACAAAATAACAATTTTTCTAATTTTATTATATTGGTTTCAACTAACTAAATTACTGGAGTATTCTACTAATCTAGAAGTTTACGTGTTTGTATATAAAAAAAAAGTAATTTCCCAACACGTTTCCCAAGGTTCAAGGTTATGAAGCTTTTTTAATATTTAAAATAGAAATCTCATTTGCTTAACTATATGGAAAAGAACGCTGTGTGCAAAAAATAACTATTATAGAATATAAGAAGGAGGGAAACTGTTGTGATTATCTCATTTTAACCATTAACTGATTACTAATATATGACAGACCATATAATATTATGGTCGGAAGTTCCTCGCCCCATATTTTGGGCAACGATATCTCAAAAATATTTACAATATTTTTTGACGCTGTCAACTGACTGTGTGAATCATTGAGTGACTTTTTTTGTCTGTCATATGTATTTATATAATTTATTAAGTATTCTTAATCATACAACAAATAGATAATTTAACAACTGTTATATTGCAACGGAGTGAATGAATGGAAATTCTCCATTTTAAAATGATCTAAAAACAATCAAAGTGAAAATCATATAGCGGGCGTTCACATAGAGCTAGGCGCGGCTACTTGTTTAAAATCTATTTTAGGGCTATTCATAAAAGTTTTCTATAATCACCTAAAACGTTATGAAAGTTCTAAAAACGTGCTTTTTTATACATAATGTTGAAGAGACTTACAAAAATGTAGAGTTACTATATATATATAACTATAAATATTGCATAATGTAATGAATATTTTTTGCATTCTTTTAGTTTTTATTCTAATTAATAGGGTTCCATTATGCGTTTTAAGAAGAAAACTTACGTACGTTTTAGTACAGTGTTTAGTAGCAATCACATTGAATTGTTTGTAATTCGAATATGGAACCATTTCGGATCGCTAAAATTATATATATACAGTTACATATAATCCTAATCAATATTTATAACCCATCTAATATATACATTACCATATGTCTATCTGTTTCTTTCCACTTTTCGTACATTAGTTTTTTAACTATGTGAATGAATCGCCGTATAAAAGCTTTCTAGGTATATAGTTAGATCAAGTTAAAGAATTGGTCCTGTTGGATGACTATAGCTACCATATATAGGACGAAATGGAGATGCAATTTCAGTTTAAATTTTCTAAATTTGGAAAGATAATCAAATATTCAGTTGGAGTGGTCGTCTATATATGCATATATTTTTAAGCAGATATTACTAATAACCATATCATTTCAGCAGTACATCAAATGATGTATATATGTATGTATATATATTATAGATAACTCTATATATTCAAGTACACATACACAGAAATAATAAACTTTTTATAAATAGCAAATTTCTCATAGGATACATCTAATCTTTTACACAAACATCAAAAAGAGAGAAGAGAAGTAAGAGTGGGGGGGGAATTAGAGAGTGAACAGCAATGGGAAATATTTACATTTCTTTTCGTTTTATTACCTATTTTGTTTTTGTTTTTCTTTCTTTTTTTTTTTTTGTTGGAAAATGTCTGGCAGATTAGCCATGCATACTATATAGTATATATATACGTATATATACATATACATATAGCACAACTTATCTCTACTATTGGACTGGTACTGGAATTTGGTCGAGAGAGAGAGAGAGAAAAATGGGGCGGTGGTATGTAGCATGTATTGAGGGAGGAGAAGGAAGTGGAGGAGACGGTACCCTTATCTCTTGGCTGAGCGGCGACAACGACAACGTCGACCGACGACGACATTGTCAATGGTCGTTGAATGCAAACAGGAAATGAGCTTGCTGCGGAAATTTATATAGGAGCCAAGGAATCAAAAGGAAGGAAGGGCAACAAACGAGCCAAAAAGGGGAACAAGGGAGGTGGGTATGGATACAGTAAATGGGTAGTATTCTATATAGATATACATATATATATGTATATATATGACTTAATAAAGATAATATATGTAGGTATGTAGAGGACTTACCTATGAATTGGTGATACACCAGCTGGCAGGCGTTGTTGATACGCAGACATGTTTGCAGCCTGCTGTTGTTGTTGTTGTTTTTGATGTTGCTGTTGTTGTTGTTGCTTTTGTTGTTGTTGCTGCTGCTGATTTGACGCTGTTGCTGCTTGATGCAAGTGATGGGACGTTGGTCCATTATCAAGCACTTGGTGCGAAGCGGCAGGTAGTTGCTGTTGCTGCTGATTGCTGACAGCAACACGTTGATGTTGCTGCTGCTGTTGATGTTGTTGCTGTTGTTGCTGTTGCTGCTGTTGTTGTTGCTGTTGTTGTTGATGATGATGATGTAGTTGTTGCTGGTGTTGCTGCTGCTGATGTTGCTGTTGTTGTTGCTGCTGCTGCTGTTGTTGCTGTTGTCCACCGTTTGTGGCGTTTGTTGTGGGAGGCGGAGCACCACCGACCTGCACTGAAGAGGAGCGTATAGCTGCTTCCATTTCATGCCGAACTCTTTTGGCTTAAACACTTGTTGTTGTGCTCAGAATAGGTAATAGAACTAGAAGAAGAAGAAGAATTGTTGCTGCTGTTGTTGTTGTTGTAGATTGTTGTTGTTATTGCTGCTGTCGTCGTGTTGTTGCTGTTATCACTGGGCTGCTCGCACTTAACAACTTTTTTGCACTGCGACATATTCTCTTCTCTTCTCTTCCTTCTCTCTCACTCTCTCTCCCTCTCTCTCCCACTACCTCTCTCTCTTTTTTTCACGCTCTCACCATCAACGTTTCAATTTCTCTTTGCTCTTTTCTTTAAATTTCCTTTTTTTTTTAACTTATTTTTATAGGTTATGTTTCTTCTATTTTTTTATTTATTTTCTTTCTCAATTTTTTTTATACTAATTAAATTTTATTTTTCTTTTAGTTGTTGATTTTGTTGGTTGTTGCAACAACAACACGCTGCCACATTTTCCTTTTTGTATTTTTATTATTATTTATTTATTTACACATTTACTCCATTTACTTTAATTATAATTTTAATTTTCTTTTCTTTTGACTTTTCTGCAAAATATAGAATTAAATTTTCACTTGATTAACTTGAACAAAAAAATTATATTATTTATATTCAAATTGATCACTTTTCAATTTTTAACTTTTGTTTTTGCTTATTCACTCGCGTTGGTTGTGTGTGTGTGTGTGTGTGTAGGTGTATCCATGTGTGTGTGCGTGCATTTAAATTATTTGCTTTTATTATTATTATTATTATTTTTTGTTTAAATTTTCCATTAATTAACAACTTTGCACTCTTCTTTTACTCTTTTCGTTTTATTTTTCTTTGTTTATTTCTTTTTTTTTTTTTTTTTTGGTCATTCGATTCGATTTTTCTTTTATGCCTTTTCGCCTTCTGCTTCTTAGCTAAGCTGCTTTATCGCTTCTCCGCTTCGTCACATCATTAGCACAAAAGACATTTGAAACAAAAAAAAAAAAAAAAAAAAAAAATACAATTCAACAAAAATGAAACAACAAAAAAATTATTGAGAAAAAAAAAAGTAAAACACTCAGCAAAAAAAAAAAAAAACAAAAGAACCCGTTTTAGTTGTTGTTGTTTTTGTTGTTGTTTGTTATCGCCACCTGCAAGAAAAGAAAACAGAGAGAGAGAGAGAAAAAAACATTTATTGATTAGTAATCAATGATAATGATAATGCCAATAAACCTTTCCAAATTCTTTATTCTTAGAAGATAACAAAACAAAAAAAAAAAATAAAAATAATAATAATAACCCAAAGGTCTTAAGTATGAGTGGACCCGAGGCTATGAGGTTAAGTTATACAGTTTGACAACAAAGTGTTTACACAACGCAAAAAAGCATCATTTTTTTACTTTAAGTTGAAAAAAAACCCCTAATTAAATGATTTTTTAATTTTTTTTAAATTAAAGTAGGTTAGTTAAACTATTTATTTTTAGGACTACAAAAAAAAAATTGAAAATATTACAAAGAAGACAAAAAAAACAACAAAAACTATACATTGCACAAAATCCAGCTGCCAACTAAGTCTTTACACATTTCGCTTTTTGGGTTCTTTTCGTCGTTATTTCTGTATTTACCGATCTTTCCTGGAATTTTCGAAGCGAGCTTCGGTGGCTGCTTCAATATGTTGAGTAATTTTGTCATAGTTTCCTAGAATTGGTTCGTTTTTAACCGCCTTTTGGATGTTTAAAAATGCCAAGCAAACGGATAAGTTTGGGTATGGCCCAAATGGTCTATTATAAGAACACAATAGGCAAAACGGTTGTAGAGATCTCCAAAATGTTTTAACTTTCAATAAAGTCAGTATATAACACCCTAAACCGCTCCAAAAAGGAAGAAAGGCTAGAAACAAAGCCTACAACCTGACGACCTCGGGTCATAACACCCAAAGTCGAGGTCATTCTGCTACTAAGGACAATTAAAAACAAAACCATTTCGACCAGGACGCTTGCCAGAAAGCTACAACAGGAATGTGGAATAACCATTTCCCGTGAAGATGTGCGGATAGTCCTAAAACGGACCGGTTTGTCATCCAGTGTTACTTGTAAAAAACGCTTGATGTGGAAATCACATATTGAAAGGCGTTTAAGATTTGCAAGGATGCACGGAGGAAAAACTGATTCACATTGGGATGATTTTATGGTTTGTGTTGAAACCAAAATGATCCTAAAATATGAGGGTGGACCCAGCAGAATGTGGCAAAAGCCGTTAAAAGCCTTGGATTCCAATAATAGAATTTGGTTTGGTAGTTTGGCAAACTTTCGGAAATGGTTTGGGGGTACATCTCGAGCAAACGAGTTGTCGATTTCTGGTTTATTGAGAACACAATGGATGTCCAATAATATTTGGACATATTGCACACAAATTTGGTGGCCAGTTCCAACAAATTCGGGTTTTTTGTCGAGGGTAAACCAACTTTTAAGTTTTACGAAGTCAATGATTCCAAGCAAAAGGAGCATATTATGAGGTACTGGCTGCTATATAACTGCAAAAATGAGTTGGAATCACCTGCCCAAAGTCCAGACGTAAATCCTATTCAGAATTTGTGGGCGTATCTTAAAAAAAGAACCGCCAAACGACATCCCGAAAATGAAAATAAATTGAAGAACATTATTTTGGAGGAGTGGCTAAATATCCCTATGGATTATGTCCAAAATCTCATCAAATCGATGAATAGACGATTGGGAACTGTTTTAGATGCCAATGGTGGCCTTACAAAATATTAAATATTTTAAGTTTATCTTTAAATCGATAGAATAAGTGAAAAAACTAAGTTGTGTAAACACTTAGTTGGCAGTTAAATTTTGTGCAATCTTCAGTTTTTGTTATTTTTCTTTCTTGATTGAAACATATTTAAAATTTTTTTTTGTATTCCTGAAAGTGAATTGTTTACTTAACATATTTTAATTAAAAAAATTTAAAAAACCATTTAATTTAGGTTTTTTTTTCATCTTAAAGTAAGAAAATGATAATTTTTGGCGTTGTGAAAACACTTTGTTGTCAAACTGTATATACATTACAGTGGTTCACAGCTTATTTAACCCAGCAAAGAAAACAAAATAAAATCGTCGAGACAACTTTTAAACGTAAATAGTAGACAACTAACTTTAAAAGCTGAATTTTTTGTTAATATATATATATATATATATACAGTTGCGAGCAAAAAAATAGTAGTGCCCAAGACACGTCAATACTTTTTCCTATAATTTGCAAGATAATATTCCGA
The DNA here is from genome assembly GCA_018903615.1 of Drosophila neocordata. Taxonomy (NCBI): domain Eukaryota; kingdom Metazoa; phylum Arthropoda; class Insecta; order Diptera; family Drosophilidae; genus Drosophila; species Drosophila neocordata. The sequence continues at coordinate 2,328,031 of JAEIGI010000015.1, forward strand.
TCTGCATAAAACTGCTAGGAACCGTTATTTGAAATGTCTACCACATGTCCAATTCATTAAAATCTCACTTGGTGCCTCTACGCCGTTGCAAATTCATTTTTACGGAAAAATGCCAAATTTGCCGCGAGCAATATAATAGTAGTGAAGACTCTATCATGGCAGGAATCCCAAACTTTTGCTAGAAAGTTGGTTTTTTTTACTCGATTTCATGTGTTAGGTGTTCGCAATATAAGATCCATTAAAAAATCAGCATTTGCAAGTTATATTGGGCCGGGGTAACCACATTTCCCTTAAGAAGAGGATTCAAATTGGAAACCTCATATCTGGGGGCAAAACATATAGAGAAGTGAAGTATATCCCAACGTTGTCCTTAACAGTGATTCGAAATAGCTTAAAAAATAAAAATATAGCAGGAATACGTGGCCAAAAGCGTAAAATCTCGCCTAAATTAGGAAAAAGTATAGTGCGTACCTCAAGGACTCGTCCGTTTCAAGCTGCCGTGGGCGTCCAGGAAGACCTTGAGGTGCCTGCCAGTGTTTGTACAGAGTGGCAAGTGTTAAGGGAAAATAATGTAAATGCTTACAGCCATCGGAAAACATCCTTTCTTTCACAAGAGTACGTGTCATAACGGATTGACTACTCGAAATTTTATCTAAATTGGCCTGTCGAGAAATGTCGCACCATACTGTGGTCAGATGAGTCCAAAGTTGTGATGTTTGGATTAAATAGAACTAGTCTGTATGATAGTCGACCGAAAAAAACGGAATATAGTCCGCAGTCAACCACCAAGACGATCAACCACGGTGGATGCAGTGTAATGGTGTTGGGCTGCTTTTCAAATAACGGTGTAGGGTCCATGTACTGCGGCCTAAATCATCATCGACAAACATGTATACGTTCAAATTGTATAAAAAGTGATGCTACCATGTTCCGAAAAGGAGATGACACTTTGTTGGGTTTTTCTGAAAGACTTTTACCCCAAATACACAAGCAAATTGGCAAAAATTTGTTTCGAGAAGTCCGGAGTAGTCTCAGAAAAGTGGACTGTACAGTCGCTAGATTTGAACCCGATGGAAATTTTGCGGTGGGATGTTCAGAAGGAAGTAGTGGCTGCAAAACCAACTACCAAGAAGGACCTTTGGACTGTAATACATCGTACATGGAAGGCCATAACACCTGAAAGGTGCTAAGTACAGGTTGAATCCATGTCGCGATTTTGCGTAGCTGTACTTGCAAACAATGGACATGTTACTAAATTTAAATAAGCTAATATCAAATCAATCTTTAATATAAAATTATTTCCCAGGGAAAAAATTCATTAGTTTAAAATTTTTTAAACTCCAAAAAAATGCACTACTATTATTTTGCTCGCCTCAATTTGGTACCATTTTCGAAAATCTTCTTTATTTTCAAAAAACCAAGACGGAGTGGTTATTTTTGTTCATAAAATAAACAATAACACTCCTAATAATTAATTTGCATACCAGAAAATCTTAGTCTAGCCCTACAAACATAACTTTTGATGCTATAACTAAAATGGTCAAAGGCACTACTATTTTTTTGCTCACAGCTGTATATATATATATATATATATATAAACTTAATAAATACTAAACTAATTTTTAAATCAATTAAAAACTTAAATTTTACATTTAAATTTTGTTGTCACCAATTTTCGTTTTAAATTTGTATTCCTAATGCAATTTTGATTTCTTAGGTGTGTCATACATATATATAATTGAGACCCTATCTATGTGGAAATCTATATATATATATATATATATATATATATGTAAGTATGTATATATGTATTCCTTAAATACTATGAGTTGAATCAATCCAACCAAACCAAGCACAAAGGTCATTTACTCGTTTTAGTTCATTGATTATTAGCACCTCTTTTTGTTTTTTTTTTTTTTTTTACAATTTTCAGGTTAACTACAGTCAGCAAAAAAAGTTTAAGTAAACGTAGGTTTTTCAATCGAAATTTATTAAAGATATTAAAAACAATTGTTATTAAGAAGGAGATGATTAAATATGGATTATTCGATGTTTGTCCTTTCAAAAATTTATTTGAACAAAAAACATAAAAATGAGATCGAATTATAAGGAAAAAGCTAAGAAAATCATGTCAAAAAAGTTTAAGTAAACTCATAAAATAATATCAGCATGTATTATTAATATTTTGTAGGGCCTCCCTTTGCAGCAATTACTGCAAGTAGTCGTCGTTTCATGCCATGTACTAAAAACTTGGTATCGTTGTCGAACGCAGTACCGCCTTAAAGGAAGCTTTCGCAGTTATTTAGTGCTTATAAAACCTTTTGTCCAATAAATTCCAAACATGCAAAATTGGATTGGATCTGGAGATTGAGATGGTGTGTGCAACTGCTGTTTGGTGTTGTACAATAGCCACTCCTTCACGAGATACGACGTGTGTTTTTGTATGACAAACGGACGGAGCCACTTGAAGCTAGTGTTTCTTACGAATCGTTTTTCAATTTGTGTATGTAATCTCGCGTCACTAATCAGACCACTAACCATTATAGATAAAATATTGATTCTCATTTTGTATATATGTATGTATAAAATATTTACGCAAACTAATAATTTAAAGTTTAAACTTTAAAGCATTATTCCGTGATTTTGATAAAATCAATAACTTTATTTGTATCTTTAAATTTCAACATTCTATCGTTGAGAAATTTATACAAAATTTGTCATAACATTGGGGGGAAACACTGTAACTGACCTTTCTAAGAACCTCGTTTAGCCCTTGTAATAGATTAACAAAAAATCAAATCGAAAGGATATATAATACACATACATATATGAAATAACTAAAATATCAATCGCTAAAGTCCAAGGACCCGGTTAAAAACGAGACCAGAGTTTTTAGAACAAAAGTATTGTTCTATATCTACTTCTATATAATCTATAACTATATAAAATCAGTTTACTATTAACTATGTTTATATAATTTCATTGTATTCAAAAAGTCTGTCATAAAATCCAATTTATCTAACAGATAATGAATAATATAGTACAATAGACATTTCTATAAGGAAAATGTACAATTATCAGTCATCTTTATATCTCTAATTTGCAGACTTTTCACATTATTAGGCATTAGTTTAAATATTAAAGGCAGAGGAAAACTTCATTAATATAATATGAAAACATATGTACATACATACATACATATATGTATATGTATATCAAATTTCATTCCAAATTGGATTGACAAAACGACGATATGGACAAAATTTCTTTGTGTGTGTGTAAGCCAATAGTTTAGTTTGTTAGCCAGGCCTTTTGGTTTTGTATTTCAGACAATATTAAAGTGCCGCAACCTAAAATCAATCTATTAAATTCTATGTTACACACACACATTCGCTCACAACCATATGGGTGGTGTGCACACATATATGTATGTATATATACATACATATATCATCATCAATAATAATATTCACCCACTCATTTATCATATTTCCCTTTTATAATATTACCAACCAAAAATCAGAAACAGAAACACACATTTTCAACAAAAGCTAATAGGCAGCCAGGCAGCAGCAGCAGCAGCAGCACAGCGTCGCAGCAGCCGACACCGACGCTGACGGTGCTGCTTTGTGTGAAAATTGGCAACATTGCAATCGGTTGGTCGGTCGGTCATCTAGCCGCCGCCACATGTTTTCATCTCTCTTCAGTGGGCCCCCCTCCCTTGCTCATACTCTTTTTTGTTCGTTGTTTTTAATGAAAGCAATTAAACTGCACAGCCACAAATAAATAAAAAGGAAAACACTCATACATACATACGTACACACACACTCACATATTGTATGGACATACAAACATACAACACAATAACTAATAGTAAATTAAATTCACACTACGAAAATTAAACAGAAATTGAATTGAATTAAAGGCAGCAGCGAAACGTAAAGAGTAAGCGAGAAAGAAGAGCCAACAACAGCACAAAAAATTAAGCACGAAATTCCACACACATACATAAATACATATACATACAATACATATATAGAGTCAAACACAAGCGCAAAACTGAAACGACGTCAGCAGGCACCGCAGCAGCAACAGAGCGCAGCCAAAAGGACACGTTGCCAAACTTCACACATTTCACATACAAAGCAAAGAAGCAACAAAACAACCAAAAGTCAGAGAGAGAGATGGAAAATATGAACGGTGTATAACGGCGGAGGGGTGCCGAAAGGGAGAGAGAGATAGAGAGAGCGAAACTTAAGCACGCGTAAGATTAAAGCAGCTCTACCAACCAAATGCGACGTTGACAATTTTCACCAGCGCAAAGCAAACAAATTAATAAAAATAACAACACACGCAGACGACGTTGAAAAAAAAAAAAAAATAAAATAAGAAGTATAAAAAAAAAGAAACAAGCAAAGTCAGCAGCAGCGACAGAGGCAGCGTTATAATAATAATAGCATAAAAAAAAACCCAACCAACTCGAAGCAAAAAGAAGAAAAGAGCGAGAGAGCTGCTGCGCACAAGCGGAAGAGAGAGAGAGAGAAAGGGAGAGTCCGACCGACCGACTGACAGACCGACACGGGTACATGTATGTACATAAGGGAAAGGGGTTTCGGGGTATGGGGCCCGGTTGAGCAAAAACAGAGAACAACAGTCAAGCCGGGCCAGGGCAAAGAGCAGTGGTGTAGATGAGGAGAGTCGTGGAGTAAGAAAAGGAATAAAATTGCCAGAGGGGCTTGGGGTGGTGGTGAAGCAAACGCTAGCAAAGTTTCGTGTTCGGTTTTATGTGTGTTCGCGGAGCGGCGGGTGACGCAACAACAAGTGCAAGGCAGCGCCGTTGGCAACACACACAAACACAAATACATCCATACATACATACAAAGAAGGCAGACACAAAACTCGCAACGTCATAACGAGTCGAGTCGCTTCGACAAAACGACAGACCGGCCGACGTGTCGGTCGTTCAGTCAGTCGGACGTTCATTCGACCCAACCGACGACAGTGACGTGCACACAAAAATTCCCCAGAGAGTTGAATGTTTTTCTGTATATGTGTCTCTCCGTTTCTCTGTGTTGGTGTGCAATGAAAAATGATAGGAGATGGAGAGAAGGCAGGCAGCAGAGGCTACGCGATTTTGCCGCGCAGCTTTTTGTTTTTGCTATTATGAGATACCCTAGAAATTGTTGCCATCTCATGTGGATTGAATTTACCGTATTATTTTCGTTGCGAAATATAAATTTGCTAACCAAACAAAAAATGTATTTTACTTTCGGAGGAGTAAATACCGCTGGGTATCACATAATTAACCGATTCGAGTCATTATTATTATTATTATAAGTTTTTGAAATATATCAAAATATTATATGTATATGATATAATAAAAATTAATACCTCTTGTACATAAATACTATATTTATATATGTATGTATATGTACGGACATATGTACATATGCATATATTTAAGCAATAAACGGTATCATTAAAGTCTAGTCTATTGAGAGACAAAGACAATCTAAAACGAAACGGCGGCAACGAAGTAAACGAACGCAAGGTGAAACACGTAAAAAGCAAAAAGAATGCCATCGAAAGAGACAGAGAGCCAAAAAGAGATGGCTAAGCTACAGAGTGAATGAGAAAGGTGTATAATAATAATATTAATAATTGTAGAGCACATATACATACATATATATGTATGTATATATTCGCATACACATACATGCATCATCTAAATAGCAGCGCATGCTTTTCAAGCCCTATGTATGTAAGAATGTGCGTATGCATATAGATGTATGTATGTATTTGTGGGGGCGTTGGGACAGAGGGTTGCTTGAAATATATATACAAACATTCATATAAAATATGTAAGTATGTATGTACATACTATCTGTGCTTGTATGTACGACGAAAACGAAATGAAAAAAAAAAAAACCAAAAAAAAATAAATAAATAAAAAAAAAAAAAATTGGGCGAAACAAAAATAAAAGAAATATATAAAGGGGGAGAAAAAAAAAATCACGAGTAGGCCGAAAGCTATTTATTTGAGATAAGCGCGAGCAGCGCTGCTAGCAGCCAGCAGAGCCGCCGCCGTCAACATCATATTGTCGAAGTTAAGTATTGATTTTTCCGTTGCCCAGAGCTTTAATTTAGTGTTTCTCTTCTTCTTCTTTCTTTTATTTTTTAGATTCGTTGTGTTCGTGTGTGTGTTGTTTTATCAGTTATTACTCTAGTGTGCATACGCATATGCGTATATCTCTTTGTGTGTATGTATGTGTGTGTTTGGGGCATGAAAAACGTGTTTTTCGTCGTTTTCTTTCAGCGGTCTCAAAATGTGTCGTAGGTTGTTTTTCTTTTCGTTTTCTTTTTCTTATTCTTATTTTATTTTTTTGATTTGCTGCGTGCTTTTGCAACATTTTTTTTTTTTCTTTCTTATTTTTGTTGTTGTTTTGTTTAAACTCTAAAAATGCATGTGCTAAACACATGTGTGTATGTGTGTATATGCGTGGGGGGTGAGGTATGGTGAATGGTTGACTGGAGGTGGGCAAAGCAGGCGGTTCGGTTGGTCGGTTGGTTGGTTGATTTGCGCAGAGGTTGAAGAACATAACCACACACACATGTTACCAAGCAACCGAATAAGGGGGAACAGCAACAACAACAACAACAACTTAAAGCAAAAGCATCCTATATAACACATGCATTGTATACACATACTTGTACATATGCATTCATACATGAAAATATATATATGTATATGTATATATATATACAAATGTAGCATACATAATGAATGCATGTAAATGTAGGTATCAATCTATAGAAATAATTGGTTAAAAACATAAACATACAAACATACGCATATAAATATGTATATTATATATAATGCATGCACCTTATGCCTTCCACTCTCTCCCTTCTCTTTAACATTTTTTTTTTCCTTTTACTCATTCACAGAAATTAAACATTTCAGTAATAAAGACGAAATGAAATTAAGTTAATATAACTAATTTTACTTCATTTTGGAGGAAATTGTAGGTTACAAAGGGAAGAAACACAATTTAAAGAAAAGAAAAAAAACATTAATAACCACTCCTTCATATCGACTTACCATATAAAGCCAAGTATTAATTTTTTGAACATATTTTGCAATATATGCAACTTCTATTACCAAAGAATCTCGACATAAGAAGTCACCTAGAAACATTAATCCATAACAATTTCACTGCTAGGCGACCTTCACTTACAAATCTACATTTAAGTTAGAGATAAAGATATCTCACAATGTACACACGCACACACACACACACACACACACACACTACATATATGTATATGTATGTATATACCTAATAAGGACATATTATAAATCCAAACTTTATCCTTATCGCATGATTCCAACTTTCGCTTACCCAAAATAGGTGAATGTTCCAGTACAAAATGTTTCTTCGATTTGGTTTAGCTGATATATATTGAGTATATAGTTAAGTGCTTCTACTAATAAGAATCCGTCAACTTCGAGGACTTCATTACGAAGGTGTAGGTGGGGGTTTGCGAAAAATTTAGAATAAATTTGATTTGGATGCAATATATTTATATATTTTTTAGCTCTACGTCTCAAAAACTCAAAAAAAAAAGCATAAGTATGAATAGATATCGGATAGATGGGCATCAAGAAATACTTTTTTTTGGCAACTTTAATATAAAGGTTTACTATATATTTTGTTATATTTTATTTTAATAATATTATCCAAGTACTATAAGCATAAAATTTGGAGTGACTGTATATAGCTGAAATCAGTGAAGGAAGCAGCTAGAAACGGATGTAAACCATTTTGTCAGAGTTCTGTTATCATTTAAATTAATTATATTGCTTTTTGTTTTGAGTTTGTTCATAATTACTTATTTGTTTATAACAATAAAGCTTTTGATCTATTATTAAATTATTTATTTTCATATGTTATATAGAGTCAAAGACCAATTATTTAAAGAAATTTTGTTATTTAACTAGAAGTTTTTTTAAATTTGCATTTTTTTTTCGCTGGGAACAAAATATTGAAATTAAACTATATTAAAAAAATATATAAATTTATTTACAAAATTTACAAATTTTTTCTTAAAATTTTAACCATCTTTTCTAGTAGTACAGCTTCAGGGTTTTTTTTTTAACACTTTTTATACCCTGTACCCATAGGGTAAAAGGGTATATTAAAGTCGCTAAAATGTATGTCACAGGCAAAAGGAAGCATTTCCGATCCCATAAAGTATATATATTCTTGATCAGAATCAACACCCGAGTCGATTGAGACATGTCCGTCTGTATGAACATGTGGATCTCAGAGACTACAAGAGCTAGAGCAACCAAATTTGGTGCCAGCATTCGTGTAGTGTCTACGCAGATCAAATTTGTTTCAAATTTTTACCACGCCCATTTCCGCCCCGGCAATTAAGGAAAAACGAATAACTAGAGTTATATTAAAGGTAGCGTATTTTTATTTGGCACACCTAACAATATCTTTGGCCACCAGATATTAGCTGACCGAATTTCATTAAAATCGGACAATAAATATCGAAGATATATCTATGTAAAATTTGTACTGAAATGCCCAGTGCGACATTGCGTAGTAAGTGTGAGCGAGATAGCATGCGTTCGTTGCTGCCGCTTGTGGGGAGAATTTTAGTTTGAACTGATGGCAAATTTTAAGGAGTTTGATTTAATCAAGTTCCTCTACTAGGTACAGGGTATTTTCAAAGTCGGCAGGGGCGACTTGCTTGCTTCATTATACATGTGTATACATATAGGTTTATTTGTCATATTGTTCAAGAATATATACATATGTATACGTGTATATAAATATCTAGTTTTTAATAACGGATGTTTATATTTGGTTTAGAAAAAAAAAGGTTAAAAACCTGTCGTTGAAATTGGTTAAAGTAAAGTGGGTAAGAGAATCCGTTTTGTTATGCACGTGCCTTAGGTCAAATTCAAGGGCTTAATTCTCTAACCCAAAAGTTATTTAAATGTAAACATACATATATATAGTGTATATATGTATTTATAAATATATACATCCATATGTATGTATGTATTATGGGGGTATCAATTGTGGACTGACTTACTTAATTTTGTCTTTTTCTTTTTTGGGTTTATTTTTACATTTTTCTTTTTGAGCCGAAAGGCCATAACATAAAATTTCCATTAAAATGTCAAGTGACATTATCTGTCTCTCTTTCTCTCTCTCTCTGTATCTCTGTTTACCTTTCTCGCGCTGAAAATAACTGAACAAAGTTTTCCTGCAATTGTAAAGTGGAAGAAGAGAGATTGAGGAATAGGGGATTTGGGATAAAAGAAAGTAAAGAAGAAATTATGGCAGATGAAAATTGCTAAATTGACAAATTTTACAAAGCAATTGCAAAATATAATACATACAAATATTTTATTCGTTTTTCATCTCTTTTCATTAATTTTTTTGTTTTCTTTTCTTGATTTTCAATGAACAAAAAAAAAAAAAAAACGAAAACCAAAATTGACCAGGGCCAGGTCAGGAGAACAAGATAAAGGAGCTTAACAGAGGGGAATGTGAGGTGGTGGGTTTAAGAGGGCGACACACACACACAGACACATACTTAAACTTAACGAACCGGTTAAGCAAGATATTCTAAAGACAATAACAAAAAGCAAGTCGATGTATCCAAAATAAACATTCAAACTTTATCGTTGGCGACTTTTGCATACTCTGTAAATTTGATAGAACTTTAATTTGCGACGAATATTTCGAGGATTCAGTTTTGAGTACTATTTTCTAATTATAATTTATATACAATTTTATCTTTGTGAATATTAATCCATCTTTCATATATTAAGAATAAGGTTATTATGGCCTATTCCCATGTTTCTAAATATTAAAAGTAAATCAATGTGAATTTTATATCATTTTTCTTTCCCTTAACTTTTCGATAATAGCAGCGAAACGTTTTCGTTGTCGATTTCAATTTAAAAAGCACAATTTTATGTAAAATTCTCGTAAATTTAATGCACTTTGAATATATACACGAAACACATTGTTTCACATTGTTTTTTGAAGGGGTTTATGATGCAAATTATTTTACCTTAATAATGTAGCGTTATTACACTATCTTTTAACTTGGCTTCAAAAATTACTTAATAAAATAATATTCATAGCTTTAAAAGTTAAAGTCTGCTTGTGTTGACCCATTTTTCGAAGGAAGAACCACCACAAATCCTTGGTGACTTATCCATCGAGATAAGTCTTATAAGGCTTATCATTGAAGCTGCAGCTTTCAAAATTAAGGATATTTTTGGGTATTAAAGGAAAAGAAATACAATTAATACAATATCAACAATTGTAAAATAAAAGGATAGGCTAAAATTCGAAAGTTAAAGTACATAAAACTAGTCAAATTCAAAGTAAATATCCATAGCTTTAAAAAAAAAATCCAATTGTTTTGTTTCGATTATTCCTATGGCAGCTATAGCAGCATATAGTCGATCTATTCTAATAAAACTAAACCGAGAAATTTTTATACCTATACGAAACTTACAAATACCAGATTTCATAGAATCGCTTTTAAAGAAACGACGTTACACCCAATTTTCCACCGATCGTTCCTATGGAAGCCATAAGATATACTCATCCTATCAGATAGCACCGAGATATACAATGCCTGCACAGCAAAGAGATGACTAGGTACAAAATGTTCACTTTGTAGTTTTAAGGGTCTCGGAAGAGGTTGATCTAGGTAGACAATATAAATCAACTCTATATAAATCAACTCAACTATGTAAATACTTTATAAATTCGAATATTTTATCTTCTATGGATTACAGACTTCTGGCTAAAATTAATAAGACCTTTTTGTGAGAGTATAATAATAGAAACTAATTTAAAAAAGCAGAATGTTTCGATCAACCACTATTTTGTCTTGATTTCCAAATGCTCTATAAATTTCATTGAAAACTACAAAGCGGTTTTTAGGCTACAGTGGGTTCCAGTTCAATATACAATGGCTCAAAACTTGTTTGACCCACCAAAGAAATCAAAATTAAATCTGAAATACAACTTTAAAACGGAAATATGTAGCAACAAGCTTTTATTTTAGAACCAAAAACTAAGAATTACGAATCGTTAACAAATGTAACCTGCTTCCAGGAGCTAAAGTCCTTGTTTTTGTGCTCCCAGAGTTCCAAGACGAGAATTTGGATTAAAGTGTGGAACTTGGCGGTTTAATTGCCCTAGATGAGCCCTGTATGGACTGGGAAAAGTTTGGTGTTCTTTATATCACAATCAGAAAAAATACTTTTCTGTAGGTATTAGAGATTAAAGTGATTCCAAGGGCTTAGGATCCATCGGTTCTATCTATCTGAAATCTCTATGCAATCCTGGCTTATTTAGAACTGCTCCAACCTTGATTAAACTACGCGGACCAACATTAGATCTAAAAATGAAAATTTGTAGACACTGCGACACTGGACAATGGCTTTCCGAAACAAAAGGAATGGGACAAAATCCGTATAGAAACCACTTAATAAGGCAGGGAAGCCAGATATTAAATTTAAAACAAATATGCAGTTTTAGGAGATAATATTCTTTAATAACAATTAAGATATTATATTGAATTACAATTTGGGTATACCTCTTGAAATTTAGCCATATCTTTGAAATTATTAAACGGATTGCCTTCAAACTTTACGGATCAAATTTTGAAGAAAATGCAAATAAAAACCAAATTTAATTCTTAACAATTCCAAATACCCCTAAACCTCTCAACATGAAGGGGCGACATTGGATATTATTTTATATTGACTGATTAAAAAGTAAATCTAGGGAAGTAGCTAGGGAAGGAGAGGGATGATAAGATGTTATCAAAGGCAGAAAATCGATTGACAAATCAAACGAAGTTTTAAAACTGTTACCACATTTATTCATTGGAATGGATATTGCTGTCGATCCTGATCAAATTATAGATATTTAATTAAAAGAGAAATCTAGAAGATTCTAATAATAATTTTCTCTAATATTAAAGTTACTATATCAATCAAGTTTTAAAAACGAATATATACTTTAACAAAGCTTCACAATTGGAACACATGGAATATTTTTGTACTTTTTTATTACCAAAATTATAAACCATTTGGGAATACTTTTCGTTTAACCTTCTTAACACTAAACACCACTGACAAGGTTCCTTTATAAATCAATATACATTTCGTGGCATCAGGTTTTATAAAGTCATCGATTTTATAGTGTTTATTTATTCTTTAATATATTAATATTCGAACAGTTAGCAAGTCAAAATGAAGTATTGATTAGAAAGATCGCTTTAAGGAAGTTGCAAGGTTAACCAAATCTTCATTATTTAGATAGTATATAAATATGATAATTAAATATAAAAAAATATATAATTTATATTTAAGTTAATGATGGATACGTGTTGGCAATGTTTAATAACATGTTTTATTTAATATAAAACGTTGTTGTCTTTATTCGAAAATAATTAGTTAGCTCTTTGTATCTATTGAATACAAAGAAAATTTGGATTGTCAGCTAAACTGCGGACAGAACTATTTGAGAATTCTAATAATATCTGGGACAGTTGACAGGTTCCTTTATAATTCGCATCCAGTACAGGCAATAGTCAAAGTAGTCATAAGTAATAATCTTAATTTTATCTATATAAAAGCCATTGAAAGAGGCAGAGAGCAAAATGATAGATAAGAGGTTCCTATGTACTTTACTTTGTATATGGTAAATAAATTAATAAAAAGAGGAATCAACAATTATAATACACGATCTAATATTTACTTATAAATCGCCTAAAATAATACTTTGTGAGATATTTTAAAACATTTTCATTTGTATTTCATTTTCAATATTAACATAAAATATTTTGAATATACATCGAAAAACTAAAAGAATTTAATTCCAATTTAGGACTTTTTGATTAATGACCCCCCCCCACCGCGTTCAGTTATTGATTTTTAACACGCTTTTCTTTCTTAATAATTTATGATGGGAGCAAGGACATTGACATGAACCCTGTACGAATTATTTTGATACTCTTGGAAACAGTTTACCTTAATTTTGATATAAGATACCTATATATACTGTATATTCTATATTCTTCCGATTTCAAAATCTTCTTCTTTAACTAAGACACAGTTGAAATTAACCAAATTCATTGGAAAACAGACCCCATATAATACTCGATGAATCGAGTTCCACTGTAGATTTAATCAAATAACAAGAGTCCTTGTACAGAGCCTTCAGTTGGTGTTAAATTATGCGCTTACTTAAATATATCCTTTTTCTTGAGTTGTCATCGGAGCAAATGTTTTATCGTTAATAACCTATTCCATTTCTCAAAATTCTATTTTAAACCTTGAAAATGTTTACAGAGGATCGCGTATATAGGTTTCCAATGAAAGCAAAAAAAAAACATTCGTATCGTTTTCAATTTGCACCTGACAACACTCTAGCTCTATATATATATATATATATATATATATTTACGTTATATAGAAATTGAATCGATTTCTGGATACAATTTCATCTGTACGCCCCTTCTCTCTGTGAATTGTGAAATTAGAGTACAAGCAGCTGCTGTAAAACTTTGAACATTGTGCCTTAAGAAGTACTCATACACACTCCCCACCCCTTCATCATCACTTTATCACTTTCTTTACTTCCTAATAAAATATATATATTTTCTAACTGAACAATTAACTGAACTAAAATAATAACGTAATCCATTATTTATTTTTGTTAACTAAACCTTTACAGTGGTACAGAGGGACAGAAACTAAAATTTTATAAGGAATGTTCAAAAATCAATTGCAGGCACTGTAAAGTAATTAAAAGAACGAAAAGTACCTTTATCATTTTATGTATTTTTGTTTTTTGCTTTTGTATAAATAATTATATAGTCACTGAAACAATTTGCCATCAATTTTTACAATATTTTCTCCATATTTATCAATCAATACTTTTCATTTAAAAAGTTAAATAATTTAAAATATGAATCAAGTCAACATTAATATAATTAATTATTATTGATTCTTCAGATGGCAAAATATTTTATTTGATGAGGAGAGAAAAAAAACGTGTTCTCAAATTTCCAATAATATCAAGTAAATATTATTTTTAAAATTTTTAATATTTTTAATTTTTTTTTTTGTAAGATTTAGCAAAACGGAAACTCATGTTCAATTAAAGAAACGACAAAAAAAAAATAGTTTTTCCTTTGGCAAAGTTAACAAAATTTAATTTAATTATTTTATCCAGAAGGCACATTATCAAATTTTGCTTACATTTGCTTTTCACATATTAATAACTTTGCAAAATTTTCAGTTTTTCCTTTTTTTTTTTTTTGTTTGACACGACACTTTTCTTTTAAATAAGCTTAAATTCAATTTTCGTTGAGTTGTTCTCACATGTTTTTTTTTTTTTTAATTTTTTTTTTTTTGCACAAAGAATTGCCACGTTGCCAATTTTCAATCAAGCTATTCCAAGCCCTGAATGAAAACTGTTTTGTCTGAGTATAAAAGCAACTTTAACCGTTACACATTACATCGACACACACACACAAGCACTCACTTATATATGTATGTGTGCAGAAGCAACGTTGTCAAATTTCATTTATCGAAAAGTTCTCAAATTTAAACTTCAACTTAAAGTTAACTCCCCACGAAACGAAAAGAAGAGACGAGAAACAAAATGAAAAAGAATAGAAAAGGACACATAAAACTTACCATGCGCAAAAAAAGGAAAGAAAATCCATTTAAAACGTTTCCTCTTCTTCTTTCTCAATGATGAAAAAACTTTTTAGCTTATTTTTGATTTCGTTATTTGCAACTTTTCCTTTTTCTTACTTTTCTTTTCTTCTATATACACATATATATTTATATGTATATATATGTATGCATGTATATATAATTTTTTTTTTGTATTTTGCATTTATTTCTCTTTATTTCTTTTCTTCACGCACACACAAACATAAGACACACAAAACACCACAATAAAAAAAAAAACCAGAGAAAAAAATCAGCAAAAAAAAAAAAGAGAAAAAAATGTTAAGAAATTGAATTTAATGAAACCACACAAATACATAGATACACACATACATACATGCATGCACACATACACAGGGATACATTTCTATGTATATATACATATATAATATATGTATATGTATGTGTGCATGGAAATGTTTATATACAGAAAAATCTATACATAAATAAGTATATATGTACACATATACATGTTTGTGTGTCTGTATGTAATTCATTTATAAATTCTTCTTTTATTTTCTTCTCTTTTTTTTATTTCCTTTTTCAGACACTTTTTTCTCGATTATTGTTCCATGGAGTTGCGAAGAGGCGTACGCAATAGAGGAGTAGGCAAGGCAGTATATGGTTAGGTGGGGGGGACATCGCGCATAATAGAGTAACAACAAAATTGCTTCTTTTTTTAATGGGCGTGTCACGCAAAAAAAATATATAAAACAAACAACAACAAGCACATACACAGTTTAAACAAATTGCAAATGCCCAAGTACATACAACCATATATATACATATGTATTTACTTATATACACATATAAAAGTATATATATACATGCATATATGTATGCATGTGTGTAAGATGAGAGCAAAGAAGAGAAGTGCTACCTATTGCTGCGGTGGAAGAGGGGAAGAAGAGAAGCCAAAGCTCTGGGCTTGGCTTTAACTTTTTTATATACTGCTTCTTCTTCCTACTTCTACTTTTTTTTTCCTCTTCTATGCTATGATTTGAAATTTGTTCTTGCCCACACACATACACGCCACATATGTATGTATTTCTATGTAGATATGTAATTGAAATATATTACATAAAAAATGCAATTTGCTTTATACATATAAATATATATTTTTTTGTTATAAAAAAAACTGTTAAACAATTGAAATAGAGTGGAAGAAGCAGAGAATCAGCAGAATTTTTATAGCAGTAAAACGCGACGCAATTTTTTTTCTTCTTTTACTTCTGCTCTCTCGTTCTCTCGCACAGACACACAGGCAAACACGCACACACACACAAGTGATTTTTGTTGTTGCTGTATTCCATTTAAATTTTTTCTTTTAGCTTCTATATATATATATATATATATATGTATATATATACATATATAATTTTTTTTTTCTTCTCTTGCTCTTTTTCGATTTTGATTTCACATTTTTGGCATTGCTTTTGCTTGATTTTCGTTTGGCTCACATTTTGATAAATTTTCGTAAATTTGTTATAAATAAATTCGCAACGTTTCCTGGGCAAAAAAAAATTTCATTTAAAACGTTGTAAAAATTTTCACATGCTCTGCGCGTAGCACACACCCGAGTTTTTAGGCTTTGAACAACGACGACGACAACGGCAACGGGCAACGACGGCCAACGACGACGACGACAACTGCGCTGCCTGGCTATAGCTCTGCTGCTCTGCTTTAGCTGTGTTCGTTCGCTCGTTTGTTCGTTCTGTTTGGCGGCAGCGTATGGAAAACGAAACGACGCTTACACCTCTATCGAACTTGTTCACAATTTCTTAATTATTTCTAATATTGTTTTTTGTTTTAAAATAAAATGAATTTATATAATTATTTAATTACAATTTGATTGATTTATCTAACTATGTATACACCACGCACAGAGAGAGCCAACGCTAACGCCTGGCGTTGCCGATGTATAGCTGTGGCTGGCTGCGGCTCTGTGCCCAGTTGCGGTTGTGTCTTGTTTGGTGGTGGCGGCAATTTGGTGGTGTTATACCGCAGCAGGGCGGCGGCAAACGCGCCACTATTTCATCAAACATGTTTGAAGGTGGTTCGCCGCCGCCACCAACAACAGCAGCACTAGAAGCAACACCAAATGCAGCACAAATGGCAGCAGCATGACCGTTCACACTCGAAAAGAAAACTCTTTTAGTTATCTGAGTATTCTGAACCATAATTAAGACAATAATTATGATTAAGTTTATGCTTGAAAATATTAATTTTAAAAAATTCTGATCTGAAATTAGATATAACCTGCATGTAAATATCTATTTTATCGATTATTTTGAAATATTTTATGAGAAGTACACACATACATACATATGTACATACATAGTCTTACGCACACTTAGTTCGTATTCCACATACATATGTACATACATACATACATAGAAACAATCTGGTTACTTTACTTATAAAACTAATGTGTCCCCAAAATGGAGAAACGAACAGAAAAGAAACAAAGAGACATTTAATGAAAATAAAAATTAGCTCAAAATTCCTATTTACATATATGTACATATGTATGTATGTAGCTTTTACTTGTAATCTTTCATAAATCCTACACAAACAAAAAAAAAAAAGGAAACGCTTTTATTATTATCTTTTATAGCGGTATCTACTATTGAAATATGTGATAGAAATTCTATTTAACGGTAAATCTTAACGAATTTGTGAAAATGGGAATAGAAATGATGACATTCTTCTATGTACATATATGCTAAATACACACCCGCACACACACACACAAACATACATACATATATTTAAATACATAGATACATAAGTAGATGCATAGTTCAAGGTATGGGAAGAATATTTGCAGTTGCAGCTGCGCTCAGATTAGTTTGACTGACTGACTGACAATCGTGTTTTTTTTTTTCTCTTCTCTCGACGTAATTTATTTCTTTTTTTTTTGTCGTTTGCCAATTTGCAGTGAAAGTGAAATGCGCAGAAGGAGGGATAAGGGGTGTAGTTGGGGATAAACTAGGTGGCGGTGGCGGTGGTGGCGTTGGAAGCAATATCATTGCGTGGGCAAAACATACACACACACACATATAGATGTACACCCACACCGATGCATATACAACCTGCATCAGTGGCAACAACAAGTAAGTTGCATGTTGTGTGTCGAGCCTCATGTCTATTAATATTTGTTTGTGTTGTTGCTGATACTCTGTTATTATTAGTTACCCCCCGCTCTCGTTTACTAACTCACGCTCTTTCTCTCTCTCTCAGACACACTCTTTGGCCACTCAATCTGTCTTTCTCTTTCCAACTTTTTAGCTGCGGCAGGCAGTCCGGCCGGCGCAGACAGAGACTGATGGCCTCATTGCTATAATGCAACGTTGCCATTTTTCATTAGAAAAGCATCAAACGCAACATGTTCGAAGAACAACTGACGCCGTTGTTGCAAAGAAATCTGGCAACCATGCCTGCTGATATGTATAAATGTTGCTGCCAAAAAACATAAATAAATAAAAATAATAAAAATAAAAGCAGAAAACGCAGAAAAAAGAAACTGAACAAAAAAAAACTAATAAGAAGCAGAATAGACGCCGTGACGACGACGACGGCGACGACGACGAACAGTGACGACGTAGCTTAAGCCAGCTTTAAAAACAACAATGTAAAACGTGTGATGGTGGTGGCGGTAGTTAAGCGAGAGAGCGAGAAAGAGAGAATAAGAGATATTGTATATGAAGAAGGGTAAGAAAGAAGTTGAGGGAAGGGGTGGGCCAGAGAGGCACTATAACGTGCTCATACACGTTGGGTTTTGCATGACACTCAAAGACTTACCGACTCTTCATACAGAATCATTCAGTTGTAGGAAGCATGACAACATCGACAACGAGAACGACCAACTCGTCTCCGTCACCATCGCGTGGTCTTAATAGTTGCAATAGCGTTACAGACACTGTTACCGCCCCCGCCACCATTAATCTTTACAATGAGAAGGAAGTAATGGAAGAGTTTATCAGCTGTTATCGTCATTTTCCCGCCCTTTGGGATAGTAGCTGCACTGATTATCTATCCACTGAGAAGAAGGCACCCGGCTACCAGGAGTTATTAAAAATATTGCGACGCATTAATAGTGAATGTTCCGTGTATGATGTGAAAAGGAAAATCAACTCATTGCGTTCTTGCTATCGTCGTGAATACAAGAAAATTGATAAATCTCATGATGGGTATGAGCCACGTTTATGGTGGTTTCATATGATGGATTTCCTTATGCCTGTTCTCAATCTAAAACCGCTGTCACACCAAAAACACCATCAGTTCGAGTCTAAAAACGAAATAGCTATTCAGCATGACAGTCTTCATGGAGATGAGGTTAGCATGAATGTGAGTAAATATTCAAGTTAAATAAAAAGAAAGAGAGAGAGAGAGATACACATAGATAGAGAGAGAAAGGGAGATAGGCGAGTTAATATTTGTTTCATTCCTGAATCGTACAACTCTGTCGTACAACCAAGAATACAGTCTTTATTGATGGCGCAACCGTATCGCACCACTGTAACGGATCTTTGGCAGGAGTTCTTTTGTCTCTATCGTTCCATGCCCGAATTGTGGATGGTTTATAGCAAATGTTATCGCAATAGAAAACTCAAGGCACAATCCTATCAACGGTTGCTAAAACATATGCATCGGATTGACCCTAAAACCAATATTCATTTGCTTAAACGAAAAATAAATAATTTGCGCACCTGCTATCGTCGTGAACTACGTAAAGTTCTTCACAGTGATAGGTATACGCCAACTCTATGGTATTTCAAAGAGCTGGAGTTTCTCTATGAACTCGAAACCGGTGAACTACAATTGAAGACTTTTCTTGATGGTAATTTGCATGATCATAAAGACGAGGGTGCAAACGATGGCAAACCCGCACTGGTCAAACTAGAAAGACGGCAAAAGGAAACAAGACAGTGCACACAATGTTTTACAGAAGAGCACCAGTTGGACCGGAATATTACTAGTGAAGTGAGTGCTGGAAAAACACAATTTTCCCACTATACTTTATCCACTTTATTTCACTTTCTATCTCTCTTTCTCTCATACAATCTCTTGATATCCAGAAATGTTTTAAAACTAACAAAGATTTTTCCTGTCATTCATTCATTTGGTTAGGATGACGAGTTTTTTGGAGAACAACCCTTCGAAGTCGAAGAAGATGTTCTAAATCTTGATGGGAGCTGTGTTGACGGTGACGAATTAGAGCTAAATACCTTGAAAATAAAGAATAACACAAGTGACTATAACTTGGTGTCCCACCAGTTGACGAAACGAAATAGACCGGGTGGAGGTCATAGAGGAGTAGCCAATGATCAAAGATTAGAGACAATCTCTGTAAAGCATAATTCAAGAAAAAGACGACGGCGACAACAACAAAAACATCGTCGACCCAATAATAGCCACTTCGATAATCATGATAATAGGAACGATGATGATGATGATGACGATTACGATGATGATGATGATGATGTGGATGAAAATAATGATAACATGACAGCAAAGAAACGAGGCTCCAAACCGACAACCGATCATCAGACAGAGAGCGAATGTGTGCTGATTGGGAAACGGATGGCAGCCCACTTCCGTAATATGCGACCCGACCAGCGTCTCTTTGCGGAACGCATCATCAGCGAGGTGCTTGTCTATGGCCGCATGAATCGTCTGACGCTAGAGGCGCGTTTCTTGCCTAGCAAGTGAATAAGAATATAGCGAACGGATGCTTGTACGATTGTATGGATCGATGAAGCAGGAGGTAGGTAAAACTGCATTATAGCTATGTACATGCGCCAATTAGAGCAGCCACGACTCTAATAAAAACAAAAGCAACGAGAAGAACCAATGGAAGTGGCAATCTCCTACCGACAAATAAAAAAACAATTGTGGTAACAATTTCTTTAAATGTTATGAGAATTATAAACAAATACAAAAAAAACTAAAACTGGAATGAATCATTGTAATCTTTGGTGTTTTTTTTTTGTTTTTGTATTGTAGTACAAAACTAGTAATCTAGTTCTTCAGTTCCTGTTCTTAAAACTCTTACAATAATCTCTCCCAATTGTAATCGGTAGTGTTTACTTAGTGTTTTTATCATTGGACTACTAGTTTACGTCACTTCAAAGATTTGGAATGGTTAATAAATGATATATCTTTCGTATAGTATAGAATCATTTCGACAATTTTGTCGCCTGTTCGCCCCCACGCACACGCACACACACATTGGAAAAATGGCACTGCAAAGACAAAAGTAAAGAGAAAGAAGAAAATCAATAGCAAGTCCTAGGAAAGAAAGAGAGAGAGAGAGGGAACAGAGAATAAAACGACGAAAGAACTGTTTAAGCCGAACCGGTTTTTTTTATTCATTTGAAAATTTTGAGTAAGCGGTTCTGCATGCCTACCACATACGGATGGTAGACCTCCTCTCCCCAGCACTCCTCGGTACGTATCACTTTGGTTCTTGCGTGTTTTTTTTTTTTTTGGATTTGTTTTTGCGTTTTGCTTTCTTTTGCCATTTTGCGCTTTGGCACAGTCAGCGGACTTTAGGTGGGGGCACTCTCGACTCTTTGCCCCAACCAAATTCCCCTTACCCCTCCCGTGACCAACACCATTAGTTCTGTTTGTACGTACAAGAAACTTTTGCTTCTTCTTTCCCTGCATTCGTATTACCAGTAACTTTAAATTTTGTTGGCATTGCTCCATTGTCGTTTCAGAGACGGGTGAGGGTCCGTTATATATCAGAAGAATGGGGGGGGAGAGTATAAGAAGGCATCAAAGTTGGAATTGGAGCCAATGGAGTAACCCATCACATGGCAGCTTCATGTTGAATCTGAGTCATGCAAAAAAGACTTTAAAGAGAATTTTAGCGAAGATTAAATGTGGAAAATATATGTACATATGTATGGATAATGTATGTATGTATGTACATATGTAAGCACATATGTATGTATGTATGTATATAGATTCTGCATTCTTACATCATATCTAAAATCTAATAAAGAAAGTATTTATTAACAAACTTCTTTCTCAATTTTAGTTTTCTGGACCTTGGAAAACATTTTACGATTTCGTCAACGACTAATTTTAAATCAGTTTAATAAGAATTTTAATCGAATAAAAAACATTTTTATTAAATATTAAGGAATCTTTTTGTTAGAAACTTTTAGTAATCTAATCCAACTTCAGTGCATTCGCAAGTAATTGAAATATTTAAGAGTTGCAGAAACTAAATTTCTTATTGAAAGATTGCAAGGACATTTTTTCGTAATTTCGAACGGTTTATTCCATTAGGTACATATGTATGTACATACACACATACGTATGTACATACATATGTAAAGTGTAGCCAAATTTTCTTTCACTGTCCATAGATGAACTTTAATCTTTAGATTTGCGATATGTATGTATGTACATTTGTACATATGTATGTATGTCCATACATATGTATGTACTTGCAAAACATTTGTACTAATACTCTTTGGTTTGTTGCCTTACACATACTTTTTCTTTTATCTGTTATTCTTATTCTATTCAACTGATGCTCCCCATTTCTTATATTCTTTTTCTCCCACAAACATTCTTATGGGACGTACACAGACATCATGCATATGTACATACATACATATGTATGTCTGTCTATATATACGTAATTACATACATACATACATATGTACATATGTAAGTCTTTTATTTCTTTCCTTTGCCACTTTCTTGTCTGTTATTATTTTGTTCTTTTTTACTGTTGCTGTTGTTCTTATTCTTGTTATTTTTGTTGTTGTCATGGTCTTTAATTTCGCTCTGCCTTTGCCTCTCCTTTCAACCATCTCCTCTGTCAGTTCATCAGCCAGTCGTTTGCCATTTTTACTGTTTGTTGCGGCGGCAGCGGCTTTTACCAGTCGTTGAACGTTGATTTTCGACGCTGACGTCAACGCTAGCTGCGACCGCAGCGGCAGCAGCAGGTCATTAAAATAACTTTGTTGCCCTGTCCCTGTCCTTCCTGTATATACATACAAACATACATATATACATATGTCAAAATGTAAGTGTTTGTGTGTTTGTTTTCTTCTGCCTTGCTCTGCATTTTTATTGCCGTTCGTTTTCATCAATGTTTTTTTTTCTGCTTGCTTTTTCTTTTTGCCCTTCTTTTTTTTTGTAGTTTTGTATGGCTATAGCCGGCATTTAAGCCGGCGCAAATTTTTTTTTTTTTTAGGCAAATTACTCTCTTCTTCCCTCTCGTTTATTTGTAACACTCCTCTCTCACTCTAGCCTTGTCGCTCTCTTTTGCTCTCCGCATCGCCCCCGCTCTGTTTGTTCGCGTCTTTTGCGTCTTGAAGCCGAACAAAATCACAATCTATCCATCCATCTCTCTCTCTTTCTCTCTCCCTTTCCATCTCTCCACAATCCCAGTTTCTATGTGAGTTGAGTGTGTGGCACAAAATGAAAATGGCAAAACAAGGTCAAGTGTAGGGAGCAAAGTTTGTTTGAGTGCACACACACACACACAAATATATATATATATATATATATATGTATATATATGAATGCACACACACAAGCGAAAGCTCGCATAACTTTTTCATTAAGCGCAACTGTTGTTTTTGTTCTTGTTGTTGCTACTGCTGCCATCTGCATTTGTTTAAACAAAAAATTGTCATGACTGAGTCACGAAGTGCGTCGAAACAGCAAACGGCGCGTTCAACAGGCGGCAGGCAGCAGTATTCACATTTTGAGGTTAACTTTGGATTTGTCATAAAATAATTTGCACAAAGGTGTTAAATTTTCTCCATCCGTTTTATACAAATACCATTGCCAAAAAGAAGAAAAGAATGCACAACAGGAAAGAGCAAATCATATGCATATATACATATGTACATACATACATATGTATGTATTTGTATTATTTGTAGGATTTGATCAAAATCGGTTTATTATAACAAACTTTTCATGATATTGTTTAAAATAACTGTATGTATGTATTTATGTATAGGTTTGTATATATTGTGACCAAATTTAATATTACTCCTATAAAATTTAAAGGACCTCTCATTATATTAATTGAACAGTTGTTATGTGCCGTTATTTGAACCGTTAAATACATAGTTACTAATTAGTACGTAATGCATATGTATGTACGTATGTAACAAGCAAGAATCGGTTGCTATGATTTCTTTGGGGTTATTGAGTTACACGTACGCACGCACATATGTACATACATACATCCATATACATACATACATACATATCTACTTACATATAGAGTAATTAAAACACCTTATATTTGATGCTTCTCTTGAGTAACTACTATCGATATGTATATACATACATATGTATAAACATATGTATGTACATACATACATATGTTGAGAAAACGTGATATTTATCAATAGGAATGATTGGAAAAAACGTGAATTCGCATTGGTATATAAACTATACATATCTACTTATGTATATACATACATACACATGTATGTATGTATGTATGTATGTATATTTGTATGTATGTGCATACATCACAACAGAATTCAACCTAGCCCTGGCACTTTCTTCTTGTTTTTATTCTAGTTGGTGGTTCGTACAACCAAAGCCTGAACTTGACGAATGATGCTTAACGCCAACGGCAACACCTGTGGATGCCAAAAAAGGGAAATAATGGTAACAAAACAATTCTGTCCGCCCAGCCTCAATCAAAATCACGGCATTTCTTTTTTAGGCCTAACAAAATGTGTATAAGTATTGGTTAAACTGAAAGTGTAACTTTAATGTGTGTATACATACATACATACATACATAAGTATGTATGTAAGCAAAAAAACATCAATAAATTTTTCAATAATAATATTACAACTAAGAATTTTTTTTAAATTTATTTTATTTATTAAATTGTAATTGAAATAAATTCCAAAATTTTGATTTAAAATAAAATTATTTTCTCCTAATTAAATAATTTTCATCAATATTCCTATTGAATTGAAATTATCAAATGTGGAAAAATGTTCACCCTAATGTACATACACACAATGTACGTCGCACGTATGAATGTATGTACGTTTCTATTTGAGAACGTGTATATGTATGTATACATATGTGTACACATTCTTGCATGTGTTTGTATGTATGTATGTATATATGTATTTATGCATAGCAATAACAACAACGTTGCAAAAATAAAAAAGAAGCAAAAGAAACCTACATAAATAAAAAATTAAATGGAAATTTCTGATATAAAACACACTTATACATACATATACACAAACACATAAACACAGGCACATACATACTGAGAGCCAAGAGCAGCAGCCCGCGCGGTACTCACGCTCACTTCAAGTGAAATTTGGCAACGTTGCCTAACTCTGACAACATAACAAAGCAAAGCAACAACAATAATAACAGAAAACGTCAGTGAGCGAAAAAGCGAGAGCGACAGTCAGACCACCCGACGAACAGACGGTTAAACAAACTGACAGACATGACAGAGAGCGCAACGTAGTTTTTGCGCAGCAACAGAAATCGACCCAAGGCGCCAAAAAGAGATAGAGCTATAAAGTCTGTGCCAGAGAGTGAGAGCCACAGCACCAGCACGAACACACACAACATACAGAAACTGAGAACAAGCAACCCAGTAGAAAAACTGCAGCAAATGGAAGTAAATCGGATTTTGTAATGCATATGAAAAGTGAAGAACAAATATTTGCACAGATTTAATATGTTTTATTTATAAAAAACACACAGTCTTGTTCTTTTTGTGTTGTAAAAATAATTTAAATTAACATTTGATAATTTAAAATCTTTGAAAACTATTTTTGACATATGTATGTATATACATCTTCAATAAATTAAGAATTTATATTCACTTGTATTTCTAACACATAAAATTTAGATTTTTATATTGTTTTATCTATGTACATATGTATGTATGTATTTTTACTTGTATCGGGAAAATGAAATTGATTAACAAGTGAACTTGAGATTTGAGGCAAATGCTCCACTGGGTACATTCATTTTGTGGCTCTTACTTTTGTTCTCGTTCTCTCTCGCTTGCTTTCTATCTCTCTCTTTCTCTTGCTTGACTCTGTTGGCGGTGCTCGGGGTATAAAAACAAAAAATAATAATAAAAAAAAAACCTTTTTTTTTTTGCTACAATTTGACACACAAAGCAGCTGTCTTCACAGGCACACATACAAACAAAGCATACATACATACAAAGCTCTTATATATCACACGCTGTGTTGCCATAGATACAAATATACAGATATATATGTACATAAATATGTATGTATATATATATACATATATATATGCATGCATACATACAGACCAGTGTTTGCTTTAAGCATTGAGCAGGGTCGGGCGGGTGTAGTTGTTATCTACTGCGCATTGTCTTGATGTTGTTTGCGTAGTTGTCTGTCTGCCTGTGTGCCTGGGACTCTGCCTGTGTGTGTGTGTGAGTGTAGAGAAGATGAAGCAGAAATGGAAGAAGAAGATAAAGCAACAACAAGAACAAGAATGACAGCAGCAGAAAACCGAATAACTAGCGCAGACGCTGTCGTCAACCGGGGGGCATTGGTGGTGTTAGTGGGTGAGGATGTTGAAAGAAGGGAGGGAGGTGTAGTCAATGTACGACAGTCGTTGGGTCGGTCGGTTGGTCGGTCGGTCGGTCAGTTTGTCGAGCCAAAGCACAAATCAACATGACACGACCAACGGCAACAACAGAAACGTAGGAAAGAGAAGACCAGATGAAAAACAGATGAGAAGGGAACTGTAGAGCGGAATGGAATGAACAAACCGGCACATTCAACTTCAAACACACATACACCCAGAGACAGACGCAAATACATACACATTATGTATATATATACATACATGTGTACGCAGAAGAGACTGACGGACAGACGTTCAGCCGTTCAGACTGACTGTGAGTCGCTTGACTGGTTGCTAGTGTGCGAGCGAGAGAGTGTAAGAGAGGATTGCTTCGTGGGAAAAGGAGAGGAAGCGAACGCATCAACCAGTCGAAATAAATAAAGCAAAAGGCAAAAGAAAAAGAAAGAAGAAACTCAAAATAAAAATAACAAGAATAATAATAAAAAAAAAAAAAAAAAAAAAAAACCCAACAACAACAAAATAAAATGAAAGCACAAAAAGTGGAATGAGAATGGACTGCAAATTTTTTTTTTCTCTGTCTCTCTTGGTATATGTTTGAATCTGTATGTATGTATGTGTGTGTGTGTGTCTGTGCGAGACGTGGAATGGGAATGATACTGAGGCAGCGGGTGGCGTAACTTGAAGATGCAAATCGAAATTTGAAGTTTCTCATGAGTTTTGCAGGCATTATCTATAGAAATTATCTCAAAATATGACAAGAATAAGAATATAAAGTTGTTACTTTAGTATATATGTATGTATATACATATAGATATTTGTATGTACACATAATAATTTTCTTATTCCTTAATCTTAAAGCATTCAAATTTTGTTTACAAAAATTACTTTAAAGGGTTTTTTAAGATGTTTTAGTTTCAGATTTGAATAAAATAATATTTGTTTTTTAATTTTGTATATTTAAATCAATATATTAGTTCTTCTAATATACATACATATTCAACTTTTTAAATTGTTCTTAAAGAAAACAAATTTATAACTAATAGTTTTGTTTACGTTTCAGATTCCATACACGTCTAAAGTTTCCCATTAAAATTCACAGGTTCTTGGATGTAAAGAGAATTACGACATCGTAAGGTCATCCATACAAATACATGTACATGTATATGTATGCATGTATGTGTACTTTTGTGGATTCCCCTAGTTGAGCGAATAAAAATTATAATAACTTTTGCTCTCTTTCATCTCTAGCCTCTTCCCATTAAACCATCTCGCTTGCACACATCTAACTTAATCTGCCTGCATGCTTTATCATTTTGAGCTTTGTTGTTAATTTTTGTTGATTTGTTTTATTTGAGATTTTTATTATCGCCTAGATCGGGCTTATCAGAGAAGCAAATGCCAACATTACTGTGTCCCTGTGTCCCCCCGCGATTCATTTCCACATTTACACGGTATCCATGAATAAAAATTCACAGTTAAGCCATTTCCAGTTGTCATATCAAAAAAAAAAAAAAAAAAGGGAACAACAAACAATAAGAAAATAAAACCTAACCTGGATTGATATGTATATGTACGTATGTATGTATGTATGTATTACAGAATGAGCGAGAGAGAGAGAGAAAGAGAAACAGGGTTATAGAGGAAGGGAAAGGAAAGGAAGAAAGCGAAGCCGACTAAGCGCAAAGTAGCTCACTTTGGCTCGCTCTCTCTCCCCAACATTCCCCCCGTTGGCTTTGGCATGCCGGTTTTGGGGCTAAGCATAATCGTTGTCGCCAGCAGTAGCATCTCACCGCCACCCCCGTTTACAAATGTACCAACATACGCCACCCTGCTTCCTTACTGCCACCAACACCCCTTTATTACAGTGCCACATGCTTCTCCTATACATACAACGATCTAGCCGCAGCAGCGTTTTGTATTACGTGTTGGCGTTTATTTATTACTATTTATTTATTTTTTTTTCCTTAAGTTTTTTTTAAACTTGCACCCTGTAATGAAAGAATGTTACGGTATCTACATACATACATATATAAAAAAATATTATATATGTACATAGGATAATTCAAGTCTCCAAAATAACTGTTTAATATCAAACAAAAAACTTTTTATTAGTATTATTTAATTGGTTAGGGTATCCAAAAGTCGTTACTGTTACTTGGCTTGGTGGAATATTGTTTTTATTTGTGCATGGTTCGTCGCTTGGATCCCCCCCTTCATGTTGCCTTCAAGCAGCTCAAGCAAGTCACAGTTCCAGTTCGTCATTCCTTTCCCTTCTCAAACTTCACCCCTTTGGCATGTTCAGCAGTGGCGACTGGCACCCAGCAACAGCAACAACATGCCAAGCAAGTTGGGTTTTTTTTTTCTTTTAATTTTTTTTTTTTTATATTTATTTAATTTTTTTTTTTTTAAGAAAGGAACCGGTTTTTACTGTCTTGCATATTTTTAGCAACAAGTTGAAAGAGTTACTCCGGGCATGCATACATATACACATACATATATACATATATATATATATATATGTATGTATGTTGGTTTTGTGTGTATATACATATGTAAACTAATACATGGATATAGCCAGCTACATACATACATAAATGATAATGAAAACGTGTACAAAGATCGTCGACAACGAAGCAGCGGCGACGGCAGCAGCGACGACGGTGAACGGCATTCGCTTGTAACGCAAACTGCGATCCGCGCGCCAAAAGCAACTACACCGCACAACAACAATAACAAAACACAGAAGAATACTCCCCCCACCCCCCACTCTTTCTGTATAAGCCCCTCTCTAACTTGATACCTTTGAATAGAGCGTATAGTATGGTTTAAATGGGCAAGGGGAAAGATGCGGTTTTAAGATGTGAAGCAGGCAGGATGGGTGGAGGGGGGTTAAAGCGAGAGCAACCACAAACATAGCCGCCGCGTCATCGTCGTTGACGCCGCAAAACAATTGCCGGCCATTGTTGTTGTCGTCGTTGGGCGACCCCCAGAAGGCGAGATGACTTTCAATACACTGTACAAATTTCTACGAAAAGGTCAGTGCGATTTGTAGAAATTCTATATTAAGACAGGTTTCAGCGACAATTTAACTGGTTTCATATAAACATACATACATACATACATATATACATACATATGCATGTATGTATGTATGTATATAGGAAGGAATCCTTTGTATACCGTTTTATAGAAACTTTCGGTTTTTTTTTTCTTTCTTTGTTTCTTTCTTTTTAGAGCTAAAAAGCTTTTTAACCTGTAGATAGTGACATTAGTTGACTATTTTTTGGTTCTCCACACCAATTTCGATTAACAGTTATTTTTATGCCGTTAGATAATCTTCAAATAAAAGTAAATGATGATTCATTGTGGGGACAAACATTGCCACCAAGTCGAAAAAATAAGTAAAGAAGTAAGTAAAGTTTGGCAATGGAAGTTAGATACATATGTAGATAGATACATATATGTATGTATGTGTATGTATCTGTGATATAACCAAACGGTAATATCTTTAGATTTAATAAGTCTTAGAGCATTTATAAGTCGGTGAATGGAAATTTTTTTTTTTTTTTAACAATTTGTAGCCATTTCTCATATTCTTTGATATTTTTTCTTGCTCTCTCTCTTTCTTTCGTACAGACAGTTGCATACCCTATGTATTGAATGAAAGGGTATATTAGTGTTAACTAAATTATAAAAAAATTTCAATATTAATTAATTTGAATTTATAATTATTTGAAATTCTTAAAAGATTTAACAGGAAATATGTTTTCAAGCAATACATTTAATTGGATAGGGTATTCAGAGTGTCATTGGAAATAATTTGTATGCCTTTTTACATTCGCCTTGCCATTCATATTTTGTTTATTGTTGTTTCGAACAAACAACAGAAAACTGCGTTGCCTCCCCATAAATACATACATACATACATACAAACATACATATGTATGTATGTATACAATGGCCACACTTTGACCCTGACTTTTAATACATATGTGCATATGTATGCACATATAGCAACAAACATGAATGTTAGCTTCTTCTTTTGGCCACCACTTCTCTTTGCCCATATGCTAAATTATTATTATTATTATGAATGTGTTTATGCATGTGTTTTTGTTTGCTGCTAAAGTATGATTAATTGACCCGAGGTTGTGCCCGAGCACTTTAGCATATATTTTGTAAAACGACCAAAAGCCCCCAATCATCTGCATATATCCTTCTTTCTTTCTCTGGCAAGGGTTGATTCCCTGAAAGCTTTCTGTGATCCTACTTGTATGTACTTTCCTTTACCATGTTTTAAACAACTTGGCTAGGATTGCATCTAATTAATGGAAATTTTGGGTTATATATAGGAACGCATATCGAGTATATATATTACTCATATACCGTTATTTTCCTATACAGTCCAAACTTTCTTGGTTAGGTGTTCGCTAAAGAAATAAGATTGAATGCCAGTCCAGTTAGGCTCCACTGTTCCACATATCCTAGTTTATCCTTTTAAAAGGAACTTTAGTTTATAGTGAAATTTGTAAGTTATAAAAACGCAAAGAGTTGCCACTTAAGCCTAATAAGATTCCTAATAATGACAGATCTATGGAGTAGCTAACAAACTATATTTGACAGTCCAGTGAAATTTTCCACTTAGGAGAGTTTTTCCACCAATAGAGATGTTCGTTGCGGTAGTTTTCACTGTATTAAAAAAAGTTTGGATCTACACTAACTGTTCCACAAATCCTTGTTTATCTTTAAAAAGAAACTTTAGTTTTATAGTGAAATTTGTAGGTTAGAAAGAGGCAAAGAGTTGCCACTTAAGCCTTATAAGATCCCTAGGAATGCCGAATCTATGGATCTATCATATTTACCAAAATCTGATCACGTTTAGCATAGAGAAAATGATTTAATTATATAATAGATATACACATGCAATATTTAATGTAAATTCTAAATTATTTTTGTAATTAATTTTCATATACTCACATTCCCACCCTCCATTTAGATTGTTTTGAAATTCTTCTGACTCATTCTAAACAAATTGCTAGTGGAAATCGTTTAAATTACTTATTACCAAGATACGTTCATGTCATTTCTTGTTAAACCCGCTGCCCCCCCCCTCACTTCATCTACTTGGCACTATCAAACCAACAAACAACAACCACCCACGCGCATTGCAATTTGTGTTTACACATGGCAAATAACCGTTGTGTACCCCATACAGAATGTTCTGAGGCGAGGTAAATGAGAAAGACGTACAGAGAGGGAGTCGAGTGTAAAGTGTAAGTGTTCATACAAACATACATACATACAAACATACATATGTATGTATATGTATAGGTATATAGGACAATATCGTAAATGTCGCACAACTTTTATCAGCTTCAACAAATAAAGCACATTTCTGAAGGCCAATTATGATCTTAATCAAGCAATTGCTTAATCTTTTACATTTAAAATATATGGGTTAACGGTTGTATGGACTATAATGTAATGTATACCGATATAATTTAGATCTTTAAATAGAATTTAAAGTTTTGAATTAAAAATTTATCAATGAAGTATATAATCTGATATATATATATAAGGTAATTTAGTGAAACGATTTGCTATACAATATGCATTCAGTTAAAGTTTCAGTAAAATAATAAAAGAAAATTCGTTTTTCGTTTAGCAATTTCTAAGTTTTAAATGTACTAAAACATCAGTAAAAACGGCACACTGGCGTTCTCTATATGTGAAGTTAGATTGATGTAAACAGCAGGGCTGCCAGATTGTCATAAAAAGTAAAGTACGCATTTTGTTGGCAAATATTAAAAGAATATTGATTTATAAACATGATGACATTTATATTACATTTTTTTATAAAGAAAATAAAAGAAACTAATTTTGTATAAATTTCAAAATGTGTTTAAAACGGTGCACCATATGCATTTTCAAACCCAGTGGCGGCACCTGTTTAAAAATTAGCCTAGTGGGCGCCACTTGAAAAGGTTTTTAACCAAGCTATAAACTATGGTTGTGTATTTTTCTTCAGCCCAAAAGTATGCAATAAATTTAAAATGCAAACTAAAACATTTTGTAAAAATTTGTCATAAAATTTCTTTTGGTTTTACTCATAATTAGAAAGGCTTTAAGGCTTGGCTTAAACAGGGATTGGTAATGAGGCCTCCATTTAAACGGAAGTCTATTAGAATAACGGTTACATATGTATTTCTAAGCAATTGTGATTCATATTGTGTAGTCATAGAGAAAGATATAAATGTATATGTGTGTGTGTGTGTGTGTGTGTATATATAGTTACATAGATTATGTGAATTACTTACAATTTACTGTTATATATGCCTTGACAGATGTGTGCGGAATATTGTGTGACTCATATTATGACTTTTAAATGATCATGAACGGCCAAGGGAGGAGAAGGTGTGGCGTTGGCGGCGATTGTTGCATGCCTTTTTATTTACTTAATTTTGTTGTTGTTGTTGCTTTTTTTTTTTGTTATTGTCGTATAGGCTGTTGCTTGTTGGCTGTTTGTTGATTTCCTTGCCCAACTTGCAACTGCTGCAATAAAAAACAAGAAAAACTAAATTTTTTTTAACTAAAGCAACGAATTACAAATACCCTGTAAAAAAGTGATGTTCTTGTAATTTAACAGAGATTTAAAATGCATACAGTAAGACCTGCATTAAAGAACAATTTTTTATTTTAAAACTAAGAAATTTGTTTCTTAAGGAAGTTTTCTCCTTTCTTCCCAAATGGAACTTGATTTTTTGTGAAATTTATTAACTGTTATACATACATACAAACTGCATCTTAGTTTTTTGTGGAACTATTTTTTTTATAAACTGTTATACATACAAACTGTAACTTAATTTTTTGTGGAATTTAGAAACTGTTATACATGCAAACTGCAACTTGATTTTTTGTGGTATACATACAACTGAAACTTGATTTTTTGTGGAATTTATAAACTGTTATACATATATTTATAAACTGTTATACCTATGTTATATATCCTATCAAAATGATATTATTCCATTGCTAAATTATTTCATTTACAAGAACATATTTATTTAATTTTTTTTTTCAGGAACTGTTATACTAAGTAAGTGAAAGAATACTGTAAATTGATGTTTTCTTTACTTTTACTTTAATAATTATTTTCCTTATATGAAACTGTTATATAACTATTCTACTATTGAGCTTGAACTGTAGTGCACTGCATTATGTAAAAATAGAAATATTTTTGATAACTTTTATTATGATTTATATTGAAGATATATAAAATTGTAAGAATTATCCTATTCAAAAATTCATCTTGATGATCCTTGTCTAGCATGGCCATTGCATTAGTTAACATATTTTTTAATGGGTATTACAAATAGAAATATAAACCGCAATGGGTGAGGGGAGTAAATAAAAGGTACTGAAGTAACATAGACAATGCAATAACAAATGCAACCAGCAACAATTACAAAATCAACAATTCTGGTCTCGGCGACGACAACGAACACTAAAAAAATAGAAAAAAAAAACTAACTCTGGGTGATGGCAATGGCGATGTGTGCAACAGTTGGCCAGGCGGCAGTCAACCAAGTCCCCAGTTCCAGAGAGTGCGATTTCATGCCACACTGCTCCCACACAAACACAGACACACACACACACACATACATACATATATACATGGAAAACCATCCAGGGCCAACAATCCAATCCAATCCAATTCCCAATCCCTGCTATTGTCTTTTTTTTTTTTTTGGGGGGGTTTTCTTTTTTTTATCGAAATTCAAAACATTTACGAAAAGTCTGTTGAGGTAATTGGACGCGTTTAAGAAAGCGGTTGCGGTGCGTGTAAAGAGTGTGGGAGGGGGGTGGGGAGGGGGGAGTAGAAGCAAATAATAATCATAATAAATAAAGTGAAAAAATAAAGAAATATAAACAAAATGTGCAAACTAAATTTTTATACAGTTTTGATTTTTGGTCAAAAAGTTGAGGTGAAATGGCCAAAAAGCAAAAGTTAAGTTAAGTGTGTCTGTGTATGTGTGTGTGTGTTTTTTTTATTGTTATTTTTTTTTATTATATTTCTATATAAATATATTTGTTGATCGTCTTTTATGAATTTAATGGAAATTGTATGGTTATTGTTGTTGTTAATGTTAAATGTTTTTGTTGTTTGTTGTTTATTTTTATTTTTTATTTTTTTGGTTTTTCAATCCATTTAACGTTTTTGTTGTTGGCCAATATCGGTTAAATGTTAATTTTACAGCATCAGCTGAACAGAGCAAGCGAAAGGCTGTTATCTAACTGTTAAATGCATAATATGTAATTCGTATGTAACTCTCATAACAGAGTCCTGTTATGTTGCTGTTATAATTCTATTATATGCATATTTATTATAGCTATGCGAATACTTTACTTTTATATTTGTGTTATATGTATATCTATTGCATGTGCTCACTGTTATACGTCATCTATTATAATTATATAAGATGCCCTAAAAGTATAGTTTATTATAATAGATGGTGTATAACAAATAGATAAGTTTATATTTTGCCTTAAAAACATATATCCTTGTATATGAGAGGTGTATAACAGGATAAATATATATACATATTCCTTGATCAACATTTAAATATAATATTAAAATTGTTCTAAAATATTTCAATCAAATATTCGATTAAAAATAAACATATACATATATAGAAGTGTATAACAGAATATATATATATAACAGAATATATATTCCTTGATCAACATTTACATATAATATGGCAATTGTTCTAACATATTTTAATCAAATATTTTATTAAAAACATATTTGCTAGAAGTGTATAACAGAATATATATACACACATATAGAAATGTGTAACAGTATATATACATATTTCCTAATCAGCGTTTCATATAGTATTGAAATTGTAATAAAATATTTCAAACAAATATTCCATTAGCAGTTATGGGATGTGTATAACAAAATATATACACATAGAAATGTATAACAGAATGTATATTTCTTGATCAGCATTTAAATATAATACTGGAATTCTTTTTCAATCAAATTAGCACAGTTTTGGGGTATGTACAACAGAATATATATATACTTACATGTAGAGTAATGTATAACAGATTATCTATATACGTATTCCTTAATCAACATTTAAATATAACATTGAAATCGTTCTAAAATATTTTAAACGAGTATGTTTTATAGCACAGAAAATGTATAACAGAATATAATATATATATATGTATATATATAAATGTATAACAGAATATATATATGCATTCTTTGATTAGTATTTAAATATTCCATAGCAATTATTGTAAACAATTTCATTCTAATATTCCTTTTGATAGTATTATACAGCGCTTAAATTTCTGTTATACAAGTTAAGAAACTTTTTAAGAATTCTTTAAGATAGATTCTAAATATGTTTTTACAGACGCTATATCACTTTATATATTGTTAAATCAACCAATTGTAGGCGATCAATTGATCGAAATGGAATACAATATAATTTTTGGATCTTAAAATTGAAGTCTATGCATTTAGAGGTTACATTTTCGAAGTTGTTCTATTTCATAAGATTTTATAGTTAGGTTTTTTATTAACTTGGTTAATATAAATTATGTTCTTTAGTAATTTTCTTATCGAAACCTGATACTGTATATCAAGCACCTTAGGATTAGGTTAGGATTAAAAATTCAATTCAATTTCCTTAATGTTATAATTTCTGTTGCGGTTTTTATGGCTCAGTTATAACAGTTGCAGCTAAGTTTCCGTTATTACATTTGAAACAATGGCATTTAGTTTTTTTTATTCCTGTTGGTTTCTAAGAGTATACATTTTTTTTTTTGTCTAACTTTTCATTTTTGCTCATTAATATTTCTTGTGTCTAGACAAAGGTGCAACATTTTCTTTTCAGTTTGCTTTTTGTTTTGTTTTGTTTTTTTTTTTTTATGTTTTTGTTTCTTTTTTGCAACTCAATTGTTTAAAACGAATGAAAGTCGTTCGATTGTTGTTATTTACTGTTCGTGTTACAGTTGTTGTTTTTGTTGTTGTTGTGGCTGATCAACTAGTTTTCTAAATCATTTCAAGTTACTAGTCAGACGAACTATTTGTACCAAGAGATCAGACCAGGCCAATTTCAATTGGCCTTGCCTCTAAAAAAAAAAAAAATAAAATAAAAACGCCAAACGGCAATTCAAGGCTAATTGTCTTTTATTGTTGTTGTTGTTGTTGTTGCAG
Organism: Drosophila neocordata; assembly: GCA_018903615.1. NCBI lineage: Eukaryota > Metazoa > Arthropoda > Insecta > Diptera > Drosophilidae > Drosophila > Drosophila neocordata. The sequence continues at coordinate 2,364,681 of JAEIGI010000015.1, forward strand.
ATGAGGAAACCCGATTTAATAATAGTTTCTAACTAATTGTAAGATGAGACTGAGAGTTTCCCCATTTTCTTCATTTAAGGGAAATGAAAATACGCTCAAGTTGCCAGAAATGGCAAAGACCAGATGGCAGGCAGACCAGAAAGATATTATGGAATTGACCAACAATTTTTATTTTTTTCTTTCTTCCTAACTTTTGACTCTAGGAAACTGAAACTAGTCATGTATCCTCTCGCTTTTTTTGCGCTCTCTGTCTCTTTCTATCTGCAATCAATCAATCAATATGCCATTGAAATTATGCAGTCGTCCCAAAGCCAACATTTATTGATTATTAAAATATTTTTTTGAGATCAAGTTTTTTATATGGCAAATAGTTTTTGACCTAGTTTCGAATGCAAGTCTTTTGATACCCTTATTAACTAGGCATATTTTCTTATTGGTTCAATTAAAATAATATAGAAAGAAGAAAATTGGATGAAACAATAAGAATTGTTCAAATAAGAACTATGAAAAAACTGTTATACAAATTATTGATCTAGTTGATGTTATATTTGACGAATTTTTTATTTGTGTGGTATATATACCACATTTAAATACTGCTAGAAAAGATTTTTGAAAACTGTTATACAATATTTTAATTTTATATAACAGTTTTTATAACAGTCTTAATTAAACATAAATAGTTCAAATTTAAAGTGGACACAATTAAAAGTGTTATACAAGTAATATAAATGCAACAGTTTGAAATATGACTTAAACTTAATGCTATATACCAAGTGTTATACAAATTGAATAACAATATTTAATAAATTTTGTTGACATAATTACTTTAACTGAGTTTTTAGAAAACTTAGTTGCTTGTGGCAACGTTTTTAAACTGTTATACATACAAAATGCAATTGTTTATAAACTGTTATACATATACAAGCTGCAACCAATATGCTATATAACCTAACAGAATATTGTTATTACGTTTCTAATATAATTCAATAAGAAGATTTTTGTGCTTTTTTTCATGAACTGTTATACTGACTAAGTACAAAAATACTGTAAATTGAAGTTTTTTTTTAATTTTAATTATACGATTTGCTTAACCAATTATATTCGTTATACAAAACTGTTATGCAACCAAAACCTAATATTTTTTGTTATACGTAAACTGTTATACAGACTTGCATAATTACCGATGAACAACTCAACTAATTTAAACAGAATTCTTTTTGCAAAGCAAAGTAAAGATGTAAATGTATAACAATTAAATATAATATATAACAGTTATAAATGTAAAACACTGCATATAATAGTTGCAAATGTATAACACTGTTCTATTCAACACTTTTATTTTTCTATTATACCTCAATTAACAATTTTGTTGTCCTTTCTTAAACAAGAAGAAAACTTTTTGCTAGAGTATATAACAATTCGGTATAACAGAAAGAGAAGACATACAAAATGCTTGGCCCTCTCATTGATATTTATTACAAAATTGAAGAAAAAAAAAACGGTTTAACTTGAAATTGAGTCACACAGCCAGAGTGAGTCCAAGTCAGTTACATAAAATGGCATTAAAAACGATTCAGAAAAAAAGCAAAACAAGAAAAAAAAGCGAAAGAAAAAAAAGAAGCCAATTTGAGGCTATATAGTATGTTGATCTGGCCAAGCAGCAAAAAGTAAAAAAAAAAAAACAGAAAAAAGAGTAGAGAAGAGAAGAAAAAAAAAAAACCGAAAACCAAACCTGAAGCTTCAGTCATTTGGCATTTGCATACAGGTGGAACACCAGCAACAACGACCAACTGTAAAAGGTGAACAACATTTTTCTCTCTTTGAAACTTTTCTTTGGGTTTCTTTTTTTTTTATACACTACCAATTGAGAGAGTATATGGTTAAACATATGGTGTTTGCCTTAAAGCAGGGATATAGAAAAATATTTAGAAAACAGTTGAGTTAGGAATTTTGTCAATTCAGTTTTCTTTTCTATGGATATAAGGTTTAAGAAGAGAAAAGGACAAATTTATAAAAGGACTCGATACTAGCAAAAGCTTAGTATTATTATAAGTACATTGATTCTTTAATTCACTTTAAATTATTTCAAATTTCAATTTAGAGATTATTTTTAAAAAAACTTTGATTCTTCGATACTAAAAAAAATATTTTTTAAACTTATTTTGAACCTATTTAACATTTTGTATTTAACTGTTTGTAATTTGTATTTATGTCAGGATTCAATTAAAAATTCTAGAATCCTTATATTCTATTAGACAAAATAAGTGATTTAAATAATAAAATAGTAAAAATAAATAAAAGTAAATAAAATAAAATAAAATAAAATAAAATAAAAAAATACTTTAAATAAAATAATAGTAAATAAAAAAATAATAAAAAACTAAAAAAAATAATAGTTAATAAAATATTTATACAAAAACTTAATAGAATAAAATAATAATAACAAATAAAATAAAAACTAAAAAATTATAGTAAATAAAATATGAAAAAAATAACAAAAAATAAATAACATAGTAATAATAAGTAAAGTAATAATAATAACAAATAAAAAAAAAAAAATTAAAATAAATGAAAAAATTTAAAGTGAATAATAAAAGAAAAAAAATAATTTAAATAATAAATTAGTAAATATAAATAATAGTAAATAAAATAAAAGTAAAAAAATATTTTTTAATTAAAATAATAGTAAATCAAAAAATAATAAAAAACCAAAAAAAATAATGGGTAATAAAATTATTAATGAAAAAAATTAATAAAATCAATAATATAATAGTAAATAAAATAATATCTATAGTATTTTTAACTTACTTTTATTTTTTATAATTAAATATATAATAATTTAATATATATTATTTAATATTCTATTTTTTATAATTTAATATTCTTCGTTTTATAATTTAATGTCCTTTTATTTATAAAGTTCAAATCCATTTTTATTTATTATATTGTAATTTATTTATATTCCTATTTTTATTTTTCATTTTCATATTTCCATCCTTATTTATTAGTTTTTTTTTGTGTTCTGTTATTTTGGTTAAAAGCAATTATTTTTGTTTTGTAAATTTTTGAGAAAGTTATTGGTTTTGTATCGAATTTTTGTTATATATTTGTCATATATTTGTTATACAATTGTTAAATTTTTGTTATATATTTGTAAGAGATCCAAAGTTTTTCTGTTTATAAAATTTCCGAAACAAAATAGTTTCATTTAGAAGAGATTTTCTTTATAGATTCATATAGATAGTTCCTAGATATATTTCGATAGTTATAAAGTTTGAGAATATAAAACAACTATGATCTATTGATATTCTATAGTTATATACATATATATACATCACGCCTTTTGAAAGTAAATTCCTTTATATTTAAGACTGTTCTGTGGAAACAAGTTCCATTAATATAGACTATAATATAATATAAAAATTATTTAAATGGTTTTAAACTAAGAAAATATCAAAAAAAAGTTTATTATAAACAACAACTAAATCAAATTTGATTTATAATATTATAGGTTAGGGTATAGAAAATGTGTTATATATATCTATATAGAGTTACTTTTGATCCACTGTATTTATTTCTATATCTTGCTGCTGTGTTTGATGGCATTTAACACTTTGACATTATTGCTCAAGTTAAATTGATCATTGATCACCTAACCATAAAAAGTGAAGGAAAGGAGGGGGAATAACAAAAAAAAAATTTATATATAAAAAACCGAAAAAAAACTTCCCCGACAACAACTTCATTAAGTCAAATTATTTGCTATTTTGCATTAAATAATAACAACAACAACAACACCAAGAAAACTGTTTAACGCTTGTCGTCGCCGGTTATAGTATATCTATGCATATGATATACTGATATAGTATATATACTATATATATATATATACATATATCTATTTTTTTGTTGGTCTATCTTTTATAGTCCGGCTTTTAATGGCCGCTCTGCTTTTCGTTGATCGCCTTTTGCCGCTTGCCTCTTGCCACTCTCAAGGCCAGATGAAACCTTCAACTTATGGCTAACTAACTAGTTGAACTAGATTCCAAAAACAACAACAAAACACACTCTAGAATCAGATGAGTGAGTGAGTAAGCCGTGCTCATGTTCGTGATCCACTTGTCAACACCTACACGGCGTTCCATGAATCGATTTGGAATTTGTATTTCATTTTTTTTTTTTTTGCTTCTTTGGATTTCTTGTTTTGTTTTAGGATGTTTTTTTTTTTCTTTTTTATTATAAACTTTTCTTGATATTTTTTTTTGGTTTATGCGGTTTTTTTTTTTTGTTGCCTGGCGGCAGTTCCGGTTACGGTTAGTTCAACTGGAGAGTTGGGGACTATATACGAATATATAGTTATACATATTTTTTTTTTTTGTATTTATGTATTTTATGTGATGTTTTTTTTTTTATTTAATTTTTGGTTATTTGGTATTTTGCTGACGTAAGGTGAAAAATGATTAGTTAGGCATGCCAGTTGCATAGGTGAACAGAAAACGTGATGAGTGCTGATTGATAATGAAAGAAAGAAAGTGCAAGAGACGGAAAGAGATAGATATGGAAAGTGTAAGAGAGAGAGAGAGAGAGGGATTTAGAGAAAGGTTGGTGGGGAAAGGGAGACAACATTTAATTGCAATGAAAGTTAAACGTTAATATCATACCGTTAAAACCTATAAGCCAATTGGAGAGAGATTAACCCATGAAAAACATAATGAAGAAGATCAAACAATTTGTAAACAATTAACAAAATTTTTTCGCAAAATGATATAAGTTAAAAGTTGAAAAAAAAAAAACAAAATAACAAACAAATTGAAATGTATCAATATTTAATTAAATTTTCAAATATATAAATTTAATTTTATAAATTCTGTATATTATATTCTCTTACTTTTTGCGAAAAACTTTTCAAGTTTCTACTAAATGAATTTAAATGTTAAATGATTTTAAAAAAACTATGAGTCCAAAGTGAATTTTGGTATTCAAAACTTTTGTTCTCCATTTTTGTATTCAAAACTTTTTGTTTTGTTATTCACTCAAAATAGTTTTACAAGTTTTAAGTGTTTTCTAATAATTCTTTTTGATTTCTAAGTAAACGATTGACTATATTATATAGCATATATAGTATATCTATAGGTAGATCCTTTTGTATATATATATATATATATTTAATTTGCTTACCAAGCATATTTAAATCATTTTAGATTTATTCGATCAGCTCTTTTCATTAATATAAAAATTGATCTTGGGAGTAGTTTCAAATCTAAGAGAATTTGTGAATTGTTAAAGAAAAAACTTTTAAATTATTCAAAATATTAGAGTGAGTTTTATATAGTATAAACTTAAAAAACTACAAACTATAATCTATATATAACCCAATTTTTATGTATCTTATAGATTCTATTTGTTTGAAATGAACAAATACTAAAAGTATAAAATATTTTTATTATATAAAAATCATTTAAAAAGTTTTACCTAATTCTTGAAAGTTTTATATAAATTATTTAAAATATTATACCTAATTCTTGATATATAATATATATATTTCATTATTATATCAGATAATTCATTATTGATGTTTTAATTAATAGCAAAAAACCTTTTTGTGATATAATTAAATTGCGTTTTGAAGCAGAATAATCAATTAACGTATATCATATGATTAATTTTGCCATCTCCTGCTAAAGCCAGTGAAATTGGATATATCCAAGTCAAAATTTTCAAATAGCTTTTCAAATAAATGTTTCTATATATATTTTGTTAGCACATACTAAATTTTATAGAAATTGCTTTATACACAAACAAATTATGGATCTACAGATACATATATTTTGGAAGCTATATAGTTAACAGATTTTTTTAGAAAATTAAAGAGAATTTTTAGAAAATACATAAGACTTAATAATTCTCTTTAATTTGTAAGAAATCTCAACTCAACTTTCAAAAGAAATGTATAAGATTTTTGAAAACAAAATTGGGTAAGCAAAAAGTTAAGGAAAAAAAAGTTTTGGAACAGAACTTTAAATGGGACTCTTTGTTTATATGGTAAAGCTCCATGTTATAGTCAATCGAGTCTGTTGAAATTTAACAAATATGTTTAGAAGTATTCGTGAACATTCTATACGTAAGAAAATTAATATACCTTTTGTTTAAAGGTTATAAAAATCGTTAAATACTAGAACTAATTATATGGATTTCCATATTCAATATAATCTTTCTAGTTGATTCCAGAATCTCATTTTGATTGATTGTTTTTATAGTTGAAATGAACTTAATATACCCTTTTATGCCCTGCCTATATAAATACTTCCTACTATGTAGATTTTGTCTTTTTTTTATAGTTTGTGATCATGATAAACTGCACTTTAAAGTGCTTCAACAAACAAAAAAAAAAAAAAGAAAAAATAAATAAACAAAAAAATAATACATTGATGATGTCGATGAGGGGCTACTTGAAATTCGCATTGCCATTTTCGATTTAATTATGCATGCACTACTCTACTCGAGGTAAAAAAGAAAACAAAAACAACTACAAAATAACAAAATTTAAACGTTAAAAAAAAGAACATTGAGTATAAAGAAGAGATGAAAAAAATAAAAATAAAATAAAAAACACCAACTTTAAGCCGGAAACCATTGGAAGGTCACATAAACCGAACGACAAATTGGCCAAGTGAATCATTTAATTGCAGCCAACGTAAAATCCATCATCAACAACATTAAGAACTTATACTTGAACAATATGTGTATATATATATATATATACATTGTAAACTGGGTTTACCAAGTACTGTCATTGTGATTCTCACAAACTGATGCGAAGGTTTGCCTTAGGTACAACACAAATTGACGTCCATTGAACTCCATTGAGAGGCACTCCTCAAGAATAAACCACAAGATAAAAAACAAAAAAGAGTCATCAACTTTATATAAAAAGTTAATAAGAAAAAAAGAAAGAAAGAAACGAAGAAACCATTAAAAATATGTTCATTAAATAAACTGCTAAAGAAAAGCAAAAGAACAACAGATAAAGACAAAGACAATAATCTAGAAGGTACAACACGGGCACAAATACTACGTACGTGTTTGGATTATACGAGTGAGTTTATATATCCAAAAGTGGAAGGAGTACACTTTGAGAAAGAAATTAATTAAATTTTTAGAATTCATTTACATGGAATTTAAAAATTAATTAGAAAAAATAAGTTGAATCAATAATAATAAATCGTGTAAAAAAAATTGTATAACACTTTCCAGAATGTAAACTTTATATATTAAGTATACTGGGAAGAATGCAAAACTTATGTATGTACATAAAGCTGGCCTGGATAGGTGTTTAATCTTCCGTGATTTACATTTAAGTAGTAATTATACTGGAAAGATTCAAGTACTTAAATAATAAATGCTTTTTGAATACAGAAAGGTTGTCAGGATATGCCTATAACAGTATTGTCTAACATTATCTACATTTCCGTAGTAATTAAAATAAGAAGTATAAAGTACTTAGGTATTTATTTAAATAATAATTAGTTTTTAATACATAAAGCTTGTCAGGTTAGGTGTATAATAGTCGATTGATGAAATGATTTACATTTTAGTTGTAATTAAAATAGAAAAAATAAAGTACTTATGTATTTATTTAAACATAAAAGGATTTATTAATACATAAAGCTTGCATGGATATGCGTATAACAGTTAAGTCTAAGTTTACGTAGTAATTATAATGAGAAAATTAAAGTTCTTATGTATTTATTTAACTAGTAAATACTATTTAAATACATAAATCTTGTCAGGATATGCGTATAACAGTTTAAGTTTTAATGATCTTCATTTAAGTAGTAATTATATTGAGAAGAATTTATTTATTTATATAAATAATAATTATTTTTTAGTGATATTTTGCTTAAAATTTGAAAGATTTGCCATAGGAACTATCAGCTTATCAACTGATTATTAAAGAAATTTTTATCTTTTTTATCTTTTTTAATTTGAAATTAAGAATTCAAGTATATAAAAGTTTTCACCTTCTTTTTTTTTGTCAAGTGTAGGAGTAGAAGGAGCAGTTAGTTATATGGCAGGAGCGGTTTGTTTGTCTGCATTTGCATGTGTGTGTGTGTGTGTGTATGTTTGAGTGTGTGTTTGTATTTATAAGTTGGCTTTTGGTTGGGTTTCGGGTATTTCCTGATTGCTTTTGGGTTGCTCCTCTCCCCTCCGCCAAGCAGCAAAAGAGATATACACACACACACACACACACACAACACACTCACAACTCTTGCATAATAATTGACAGTTATAAATTTTACTTGTCTCCCAGGGGAGTGGTGAGGAGAAAGAAAAAGCGATGCCTGCCAGTAGTGGGTTGTGGCAAAAAGACAGTTAACAGTTATGCGGGATGCCATGCATACCCAACCCACCCCCCACCCCCCCATTCCCCATCCAGACATTTCCATCATATTTTTAATTCTTTTGGCTTTTGTCCAGTACTGTCGAATGGCGTGGCCAGAGAGGGGAAGTAGGTACCTTTTTTTTTTTTTCTACCAATTGTCACTTAACGGACGCCGCCCTCTATAAAGTTGAAGTCTGGCTTTGGCCTCAGCGCCTACGTGTATATTACTACTCTCTTTGTTTGTGTGTGTGTATGTGTGTGTGTGTGTTTTTGGAGTGGCTCTTGTCTTTTTTTTTTTTTGGTTTCGGCAAAACGCCAACCCAACAACAATTCCAATCGACTTGCAGCGCATTAACATTCCAAGTTGGCCACTCCTGTTTACACATTCATATACACACACACACACACACACACATACATACACACATATCTTTTCTTCTTCTTTTACTTCTTCTTCTTCTTCTCGCACACTTGAGATGTGTTGAATAACAGTTGTTGTTAATTTTATCTTTTTTTTTTTTTTCTTTTCTTTCTCGGTTTTTGCTTTTATTACAAAAATTTATTTTGAATTTTAAAGTTGTTTTTGATCTCAATTTCACATGCAAATTGTTGCAAAAAAAAAAAACTACAAATTTGGTGGCAACTCTACGATTGCACATATATCGATTTCAATTAATTAACATTGTAGATGGCAGCCCTAGATCGGAAAAAAACAATCTCTAAATCAATTTACATAATTTATTAACTAAATTTAAAAAAAAAAACCAATTAAAAACACATTAGTCATTTTAATACTTGGCAACTCTAATTTTAAAAATCTATTAAACAAGAACCCTAACTCTTTTTTATGTAAATTTTTTTAAGTTGTTCTGCTTGCAATTAAATTGAAGCACTATTTTGTCAAGATCATGAATATATATACATATATATATATATAATTAACTCTAATTTCTGCCTGGCAGCTCTGATTTTCCTTGGTTCAATTAACATTTATGCAACTAACAAAATGTTAATAATGATGAAATCTTAATAATCATTAACTTCTGTCCTTCGCCACGCCCTCTCGCATTAACACTCGGTCTGTTTCTTTGCCTCATCATCAACATCATCATCATCATCTTCTTCTTCTGTGTTTTTTTATGGTTTTTCTTTAATTTTTTTTTTTTTTTAAATGACCTCGTCGCTTGTCGTTCGAACATCCTGGAAACCCCGAATGTCTTGTCTTGTTGGCTGAATTGGTAACTTGATCAATATGACCTCGACATAACTTGAATCACTTTTAGTGCACATGATCGGTTAACTTATCACATCATATCACATACTATATACCTATGTACATATGTATAAACTGAAAAGAACCATCAAGGCCATGAACATTAACATTAAATTACATGTTGCAAAGAGAAGAAAAGAGAAAAAAAAAGGGTTTCAGGATTTTGCTTCCCGGTTCGCTAAACTGTGCAACATATCAAGTATATATATATATAGGTATATAGAAATATGTGTATATATCTTTGGCATGTCTGTAGCATAAATATGTGCAAATATTTATCATTTTTTTTTTAGGTTTAAGCTATTGCGAATTGCAAATATTTATCAATTGCAAAGTCACTTTACAATTCAGTTAAGCTTATCGATCAATGCTAATTAGAAAATCGATTGATCAATCGTTAAAAGCAACGATATACCATATACATAAGAGAGAGGAGAGGTAATAAAGGATGTTAGCCAAAATAAAATTGTGTTAAAAGTGCAAAAGTTGATTAATTAGATATAGGATTGATATAGGATAATATATAAAAAATCAATTTTTAAAGTTTTTTTAAGTAAATTGAATTCTTTTGATTTTAGATCTTTTATATATATATAAAACATATTTTGTATGTTAGTTTATGTATTTACTTAACATAAACTTAAAGAAATTGACTTTGAAAGCTGTAGAAACAGGATATCCAGTTAAATATGTATATATTATATATATATAGCTTCAAAGTAGCTCATATCTAAGTCCAATCGGCCTGTATATATATATATATATACATAAATGGCCTTTCAGTAATAAACAGTAAATAAGAAGCAAAAGAAGAAGATGAAAATTGCATAAATAAGCAAATGAACCAACGGTTAATCAATAAGCTAAAAGATTGAATAATAACATAAAGGTGAGAGCAAGAGGGGTGCTAAGAAAGAGCAAGAGATAGAGAGATAGAGAATAAGAGAGGGTTATGGGGCGGGGGGAAATGATGATTTTTGAGATAAGTTGCGTGCCCTGCTAATTGCAGCCAAAGCGCGTCCAATGCGGCGTATGTGTAATGCGACGACTACGAACGAAGAAACGGCCTTGAGACCAGCTGCTGTTAACCAGTTTTGTCTTATGAAATAACCCCAAAGATATGTGGAGAGCAGACAACAGAGTGAGATAGAGATTGTAAGAGAAAAAGATAGAAGAAGTGAGAGAGAGTATGTATATATGTATGTGTGTGTGTGTGTGTGTGTAAGATAAAGAGAAGGAGAGATGAGATGTTGGGAGGATTTAAAGCCTGTAGAGAGAATGCCAAAATGCAAGTGAATGTCGTTTTATCGAAGAAGCTTGAAAACTAGTGCAGTTTATTTTTACTTTTTCTTGTTGCTGTTGTTGTTGTAAGGTGAACTTCCTCGTACGCCATTGAAAATAATAAACGAACAGGCACAAGACATACGAACAATATACGAACATGTACGAACAGGTGTGAATTGCCTGCCGATTGCTTTAACTATGTATATGTATACGTGTGTGTTTGTGTCTGTCTCTACAATTGTAACTGTATGTTGTTGTTGTTGTATGCTCAGCCTATTGCCATCTCATTCATTTGCTCTGGTTAATGGCATCGAAGCAACGTCGCGTCGTTCCACTTGGCGTTGACTGCGCAGCCGTGGCGCGCGAACTGCAAACGGTTTTCGATGGTCGAAGCGTTCATCATTTTGCCATTTCACGTTCAGCTGGCAGCGAAATCGAAAGTGACTGCTCCGTAGGCTGTAAGGCAATATATTTTCAACGTTTAACAATTCCTCTTAAATAGTATAAGTAGACCAATATCTACATATATATCTGTATATATATAATATATGTATATCTTTATATATATGTCTATATGGTTACTACTTTGACATTTCTTTTTCAGTGTTCAGTGCAGAAAAAAAATGCAATAAATTAAAAAGTGCCAAGTTATTTTTTTTTCCTTTTCAAACTTTAACATATTTTTTTTTCTTTATTTTTTTTTATTTTTTGCATTTAGCTAATACACTCTAAAATATACAAACACACGCACACACACACATATATAATTGATAAAAAAAAAAACAACCAAGATAAAAGTGAAAAGTGAAAGTGCAAGTCAAAAATAAATACAAAAAAAAAGAGAAAAAAAAAAACAATGTGAACCAAAGCAAACACCAAACGCCACTTAAATGTTTAAACAAATCGATAAAAGTGCATTGCCAAATCAATTTATTTGTCATATTTACCTTATTCATTTTTTTTTTCGTTTCGTCTTCTCCTCCTCCTTCTTCTCCTCTTAATAGTTCAAAGCCTGTAAACATTTGACTTTCAAAAGTGCAAATAAACCAACAACAACAAAATAAAGTTAAAAATAAATAAATACTAAAAAAAATAACAAAAAAATAAAGCAAAAAAAACGCCGCAAATAACAACAACAACAACAACCGACCAACCAACAATAAGAGCAACATTTATAAACGTAAACCGCTGTAGGAGTCAAAATAGCAAAAAAGAAAAAAGAAGAAAACAACCAACAACAATAAATCACAAAAAGATCTACAATCAATCAACAAATATGCTGCTTAAAAGGTAAGTTTAGCAATTAACCCCCAAAAGTATGCTATAGTAATTGTAAGAATACATTAAATTGGCATTAACTTGACAATTAAACTTATTGATCGAATGTATGTATGTAAACTTTCCCCAGTCTCAAGGTTGTCTAGCCGCCAAGCTTGCCATGCCTCTTTTTTTGCCCATATATAGAATGATAAAGATTAAAGTCGATTGCGATACCCTTACTCTTGATGCAACCTTTACAAAAATCATATTTCTAGCAATTAATTCTTAATTTATTATATAGTTAATCAATTGGTAGTTAGAGTTTGAACTGTTTTACGATAGATATTGCTATCTATTGCTCATATATGATATATCTAACGGATTTTCATTAAATTCAGTTCTGGGAAACTAGTTCTAATGAACTTATTTGAAAGTAACCGAAACACTGATTGCAAATAGTGAGCTGAACCCTTTAAATCCAATAAAAAAGAAACCTTTTTTATGCATTTTTGGATTTGACATGAACTGGAATACATATGTATGTATATATATATATACATATATATTGATAGAAATCTGTTAGATATACAATATATACTAATTGAAAACTATTAAATATAAAATAAATCGCAAAATATATTAATGGAAAGTTTTTTAAGCCCAAAAGTTATTAGATTTAAAATAGAACTAGAACTAGGAATATATCTAGTTTATACTAAATATAAAAGGATCCTAAATTTTATATTGTTTCTATTGTTTCTTGCAGTTTTGTTTAATTAATTATATTTTAATTGATTTAAGAACAATTTAAGGTTTTTATAAATTCATTAGTTTGTTGTTTGTTGTATTATTCAAGCTTATTGATCCAGTTCCAGATATTATTTAACTATATAAAAAGAAGGAAATTATGATTCAACAGATCTTTGTACACCTTATCTTTCAACAGATCTTTTACACTTTTCTAATATAAAATTGTGAAACATTTTTCCATTGTTTTTAAACATTTTCCGGTTTCAGTTTTAAATTGGATATATTTAAATTTTCTTCCTGTCGCATTTTATTTTTATTTGTCATTTATTGACCTATATAAACTAAGATCTTTTAAAATTTAAAGACTTTAATTAGTTCTGACTGAAATAAACATTCATAAAAGATATATTTAAAAAAAGAAAATAATAAACTTAAGTTAAAAAGAGTTGCAAATGAGATACAAATGCAATTTGGCTTTTAAATTGCATATTTTAGATAGAAATCAAAACTCTTTAGAAATTTAAAACCTAAAGATCATTTAGAAACTTTTATTATAGAAGAATTAAATGAGATTAAGGTGACAAAAATAAATGCAATTATATCAAAAATAGTTATATAATAATTCCTATAATTTCTCTTGTCTATAAATATGAAATTTATCTTCAAAAATTCCTCATTGTCCGTATCTTGGTCATGTCTTTAGAGTCAATAATAAGCTAAAATTATGTTAAAACAAAAAAAAATATATATACATATATTTAATTGTAAATCAAAAGCTATTTTTTTTTTTTTTTTATTTTGGGGCCAAAACCATCTTAAGTATATGAATTTAGCATGCAGATTTGTTGGTCGAGTGGCCTTGGTCAACGGGTTTTTTTTTTTATTATTATTATTATTTATTTTTTGTGCTGGGGTTTGGATTTGGGTTTGGTTAGTTAGTGGCTGGTGTTAGACAGTGTCAGTCAGTCAATCAGTCAGTTAGTCAGTTAATATGCATGAAATATGCTTTGATGTATGATCAAGGCGTGGCAATGAACACACACACACACACAAACATAAATAAACTTGTATGTAGTTTTCTTTGGATTTTTTTTTTATGTAAAAGGTCATACAATTGAGTTTAAATGAGATGAAAAGAGAAACCAAAAGGTCAAATAGCAACGACAACAACAACACCAACAACAACGCACCAAGTCAACAAACCTTTTGAATATTTAGATGCATCCATTTAACAATGCAAAAAAAAAAAAATAAAGGAAAAACAAAAAACGTACTTAACATTTTCATTTTCATGGCTGTGGAGGTTGCTTTTTTTCTTCTTCTTCTTTTACTTCTTTTTTTTTTTTTTTGGTGATGCATCACTGCCTCTGTCGACGTCAATGGCCTCCGCAATTGTTGTTGCTTTTGGCCAAAGATTTACTTCTCCTATGCATGTACATACTTCTGTTACCTACTGTTTCTTCTATACGCTCTTTGTCTTCTTCATTGCTCTTTTAAATGAATTGCCAAATTATAATACAAATTGCCAAAGCCACACCCCAGCAGCAGTAACACTCCCTTTCAATCTTATTTCTTTGGTTTTTGCTTTTCTCTCTCTCTCTCTCTCTCTCTTAGCATGTTGCATAAAGTGCAAAATGCAATCTGTCGACACAAAAGCATATGGCCTTTCCAACCAACACAACACAACACAACACAATAGAGACACAATGATCATTATCATTATTATCACAATAATGATGCTGACTACGTCACTCATTTAGTCATTTAGTCATTTAGTCATACAGTCAGTCAGTCAGCCAATCGCTCAATCGGCTAACGAAACTAACGTTCATCATTATAACGTTATATGTTACCTGTTATCCGCCACAACAATACGAGTCATTTAATCAGTCATTCACATTCACAGCAGTTAGTTAAATTTAACTACTGCATTGTCGGTCTGACATTGCCACAGTGGGGCAATGTGATACAAATTGAAATGAAATTAGTTTATCCAATATAACATTAAATTTCTTATCCTAATATCTTATTCAAGTTTTGACTATCTTTTTCGTAAATGGTTTACCAGTTATACATTTTACAAATTTAATTTAAAATTTAATTTTAAAATTTAAATTTTTTTCTATTTTTACTCCTATTTAAGTTGATCTCAGAAGAAAGACAGGTGGTCATATAATGAAATCTACAAGTATTTCCTATTTTCCATAGTTTCTATATTCTTTTTAACTATTCGGAAAATAAAGGGTTTAACTATTGGTTCATTTATCTATAGGCTTTTGTATTTCGTATTTGTAAAATAAATACTTTACCAATATTTAAAAAAAAAAAATTCAAAAATATATTGGTTAAGTTTTTATAGAATATACCTCTAGATGAGAATGTGAGTTTTAATATTAAATGATTAAATGTAATAAACTGATTTATTATATAATAACAGTTTTCTTTGAATAACTAGAGAATATTGAATATAATTAAAACATTCTTATTATTTTATCGTTTTTAGTGATACTTAATAAAACAAATAAATGTTATCAATATAAAGGATTTTCAATTTCAAATCTTATATACATATTTTGTTTCAATATTTTTAGGTCCTTTATATAAGTTCTACTAAATCGAGTAATACAACTTTACTGTTTAGAAATTAACTGAAAATAGTTAAAGGTTGAGTAATTTGTTTTAGGAATTAGAATAAAAAATGTATTCAAGTTATAATATTTGAACTTCAATGACAATTAGAAACTATGCTTAAGTAATAATATCTAAATTCCAATTAACACTAAATAAATTTATACACAATACTTTATGTATATATGAAAAACAATTTAGAAACCAAAATCTTTAGAAATAATGTAAAATATAATATTGAACGTAATGTGAATTATTACTTCATTACTTTAACTTGAGTTAAAGCTCTTATTATATAGTCAACCTTTCCTGATTTATAATGAAGTCTTCTGTATATTTCAATAGCTTAATAGATACAGTTCTCTTTATTTCATATCGCAATTTTTACATAGTTTGTTTTTTTTTTCCATCTCATTTCAACTGTAACATAATTTAAGCATTTTTTCATATTACTCTAACCACTGTGCAAATCATTAAGGAATCTTTGTTCACGGACCTCTTTCGTACACTTAATTGTTAGTGGGTTAATGTGGCACAAAGCTTACAGACTAACTAGTATATATTTATATATACATATATATATATATATATATATATATATGTATTTAGTCAGCTGAAGCAGACGGAAACAATAAAAGTACATCATAAAATAACATAATAACAACAAATAACCAAAAAAAAAAACCCTTGCAGAAGAATTAACTTTGAAGTAATTTGCACGTTGGTATTTTAAGCCGTTTTTTAGGTATTTTTTTTTCCGCTTTTTGGCTATAATAATAATTATTTTTCCTAAAGCCATGCCATTTTTTTTTTTTTTTTTTCTTCTTTTTTTTTTTTGTTGTCGTCATATTTTGGGGGCTTTTGCAATTAAAATAAGTTGAAGTTGTCTACCTTTACAATAAGGTGTTGTTGTGGCAGTCCGAAACTTGTTCGACTGAAACAGAAGAGGCCGAGAGTGAAAGAGAAGAAAACAGGGGAAGGGGGGGCGGGGGAAAAAAAAAAAGCGAACGGCTGGCTTCGTCGTACTGCACATAATTCAAAATGTTAAAAGTTATCGTCAAGAGCGCAATCATGTGGAGGAGACGGGGAGACCTTTCGGCATCGTTAACCGATGAATATCGAACACCGGGTATGTTTGCGCAGGGAGCGTGAATATGTAAGGAGAAGTGTGTTGAGTGTGACGGAAGGGAGGGAAGGGGGGAGGTAAGGCCTATCTAGTCAAGTCTCTGATCTGGTCTGGTAAGTTTTACGGGCCTCGAATCCAAATCCGAATCCGAGTTCGACGAGTTCCCTCCCGTGTCTGTTGAAATTGCATACCAAATTGAAATGGGTTAACATCTTTTTATTTTTTTTATGTTTATATATATAAATTTGAACAGAAAATAAGAAACCGGTTGTCCCATAGGTAATACCCAACCAAGTATGTATTTATGAATATATATATATATATTTATATATATGATTCCTTTTGGCTTAATTTTCCAAATCGGCTGCTGTTCAATTTAGTTCATTTTTGCCGTTTGCCTTGAGGAGAGCAGCATCATTATCATTTTTGCTTTCCTTTGCCAACAGCTTTTCCCTCTCTATCTCCCCGATCGCTATCTTTCTTCTCTCTTTCTCTTTATCGTTCATTTTTCTTTTTTTGTTTATCGTTTTTCGTTTTTTTTTGATTTGTTTTTCAATGCATTGCAATGCGGATTCGCAAAAGCCCAATGAACTATTGTTGTTATGGATTCGAGTTGCACGATCCATGGTTAAGTTTTGGTAGACAGAAAGACAAACAGACAAATGGACAGACGGACAGACATGACCGATCGCATGCGCAATCGATGTCTGGTGGAGCTAGTCAAAGTCGATGTTTGTTGTTGTTGTTTTTGGTGTGGCTAATTAAATTGTGAAAGGTTTTTCATGCCAGATTAGAGACAACACCAACATCACCAAATGATGCAGCACAATATTGTTGCTGTTGTTATTGTTATTATTATCTTTCGTATAGCACGCGATCAGCAATCAATTTCTTCTTCTTAACTTTTTAATTTTATTATTTAAAACCAAGTTAAGCATTGAGACTGATATGAAAATTAATTGGGTTAAACTTATCGCTAAATTAATAAATAAAATCAAAACTGAAAATAATAAATTATCAGTGAATGTAATCCATTGAGAAGTATTAAAAATATATAGGATACATTTAGTTAATTTTGGTATAAAAATTGCATCACATCAATATTTATTTCAAAATTGCTTTATATGTAATTTTAATTCCACATTTTGCAATCCTCAAACTCAAACATTTATATAAAGTTTAAAAATAAAGCTTATATAAATTTTAATTTCAGTTCATTTAAAAATATGTGGAAAGGATAATACTTTCTGTTTGACAATAATGGTGAAAAATATTTTAAAATTTTCATTGACATAATTTAGCGTTTGAAATTATTAATGAAATTATTTTTTTGAAATTTTATTTAGAATTTCCAAGACAAAATGTTGATTTTTAATTGTTGAAAGACTTTGAGATTTCAGTTTCAGTCTTCACTTGAAATTCACAACAAACAATTCTCTGATAAACTGTATAATAGTTGTATAACAGTTTGACTTACATTTTGTACAGCTGTGTTTTATCTTTTTCGTCACTGAATTTAACAGTTAAAGTAACAAAGATGCCACCTCTCTGCTTTTTCAATAATTTTAATTTATTTACTTTAATTTAGTAATGCAATTTCTACTCAAAACTTATTTAATTTAACACTTTGTAAATATATTTTGAGAATGTTTAATAACAAAATATTTTTTTTTGCAATTGTGCACAAATCATCAAAGTTTATTTTCACATTTTTTTATTTTAATTTGCAAAAAGAATTATAAACAAATGTTAGAGATTAACGTTTGACATTTGAAAACATTAAAAAGTGATTCCTAACACACCCTAAATTTGGGTTTTTTCTTAGAGATTATTATATGAACATTTCCAGCACACCTCGGCATATGTATTTGTCAGTTAAAAAAATATGTTAAATGTTTTGAATCATATATAAAAATCTATATATGCATATAGCTGATCATTAATCAGATTTAATTACCAAAATTTATTTATTATTCAATTAATCTCTAGTTCTATCTGCTTTTTTGTTTTCTTTTGTTACTTGTACTTTTAAACCAACAAATTTGATACCCTTTATAAATTAAACGAAAAGGTATTTTAAAGCATGTGGAACCCAATAAAAATCATAAATATTTATATATATATAAATATTTTAAAAACCAAATCCGTTAGTAATATTCTAGAAACAATAAGGTCAGATCAAAGTATCTGGAACGTACTGGCACGTTCTTTTATCCCTCTATAGATACGAGACTTAAAGATTTATACAATAATACATTGGATCAAAATTAGCAGAAATATATACCACAAAATATGATTACCAAAATACCAATAAGTAAAAATTGGCCAATAGGGGGCGCTAAAGTATTGAAATTCTGTTAGGAGTGAGCAAGCATGAAATACTTTTGCTATTTTCGTACGTAAAAAGAATTCAGATATTACTTTATATGTATTCGATCGTAATCTGAAATAGTTTATGGCTCAGCTACATAATTTAATTATTAATTAATTAAATATAAATCACTAAGAAATGATTTCTAATTGAAAATATTTCCTTTGTTTGTATTTTATTTTAATTAGTTATTTACTGGGAGTGGCATTACTATCCTGTGCCTTTGCTGCTGAGGATGTGCCAGTAGCAGCTGCCAGCAATCACAAATCAATTGATTCTCCAGTGGCTGTACCATTTGAGACATCGCATAAACATCCTGAAGCAGCTGCCATACACAGTGATGAGGGTTTCCATACGGCACACAGGATTAGTGTGCGTGCCACAGATCCAGCAGATTATTCAATGAATCTGTTGCCTACTAAAGAGAGGCCCGAATTGAATCCCATTCTCAGTGCTTTGATCAATGAAGATGTGATGAAGAGCATTGAGGCAAAGCGTGCCATTGAAGAGGAAGAATTGGCCATAGTTCGCCATGAAATTGAACAGGCCGATCTCGCTGAATTGGCCCAAAAGGAGAAACAAAAAGAGGAGGCAGCATCATCGATTGTTGCCATCACAGAGGCTCCCCTTGGTCAATTGACCACATTGCCAACAGCGGCCAAAAAGATTGATCAGCTTGGTGATGATGATGTTGTAGTGGATCCACATGATGATTTCGTTAATCAGAACTTTGCTCTCGAGGGTGCCGGCAGTGAGAACAATAAGAAGTCACGCATTGAGATCAAAAAGGGACCCAATGGCCAGGACTACGAGTACGAGTATGTCTACTACTATGAGGAGGATGATGATGCAGCGGCCAAGCCAGCTGCTGAGGCTGCACCAACTGCAGCTACTGCAGCCACTCCTGATGCTCGTGGCAAGACCAGATATACCAACATTGAACGCAGCACTCCGGCCGCACCAAGTGAAAATAGCCTCCAGAGTGGCAAGGCCAAAGGACGGGCTTCCAGCGCAACAGGTGCTGGTGAGTCACCCGCCAGCGAGGACATTGAAGTCGAACGTTTGCCACACAATACACGTTTCCCCAGTCGTGGCAAGAATATTGATGTGCCACCAACACCAGCCCTAGACTCCCTGGAAACAGCTGCCGAGCGTAAGAAGATCAGCGTTAAGCGCCCTAGTTTGGAATTGGTAGATAGCCAGACCTTTAACACAGATGAGAAGCAGCCAAAGGGTTCCCGGGATAATGAATTGAAACCAGTGATCCAACAGGAGCAAGAGCAGGCAGCTGCCGCAGCTGCTGCAGCAGCCGCTGCCGCCGCCAAGAAGGAGGTAGACCCAGAGGAGTCAGGAATAACCACTGGTGATGATGATGCAGAACAGACCACACCTTCTATGGAGAAGGCTGCTCTCGATTTGTATGCCATTCTAACAAATGAGAATCTGAATAATGAGCAAACAACTGTCTCTACGGATTCGGATGATGATTCGATCACAACTGTTAGTCCGGATACGGCTAATACCGATGATGATGGAAATCTAACAACATTGTTGGATGAACAGTTATCGTCTACAACTAGCACAACTACAACAACCACCACAACGACAACAACCACAACGACAGAGGCACCAACCACAACCACAACGACGACAACAGCTGCACCATCTCTCTTTGGCGGACGCCGTGCAGGACTCAATGGATTGGCTGGACGTAATCGTTTTAAGTTGAATCGTGATAATGCAGCAGCAGGTGGAGTCAGCACAACCACCACAGAAGCACCAGCCACAGAAACCACCAAAACAGGAAGAAGTAAGTCCCTAGTTCAATCATTATTTCTTGGACCATAATTTCATTTTTGCCATTTCGTTTCATCTAAAGATCGCTTCTCTCGTCCATCAATTGGTGGACGTGCACGTCCCGGTGCTCGTACCACAGCCGCTCCAGAATCGTCTGCTGCCCCAGCAGCTGAAGAGGAAATTGTGGCAGCCAAGGAGGTTAAACCTGTCAGCTCGGGCTTTGGACGTGGCCGACGTAAGTAGAGAGAACTAGAAAATTTCGTATAATGTGCATGTTTAATAGAAATATATTCATTTTATAGCACGCAATCGTTTCAATCTGCGCGGATCGACCACAACCACCGAGAAGCCAGCGGAGGAGAATGCCGATGAAGGTGCATCTGCTGGTTCGGATGCTGTACCCAGCACAACAGCCCGTAGTTCTCTGCGTGGTCGACCTGGATTAAGTGGACTACGTGGACGTAGTCGTACCACAACCACCAAGGCACCAGCTTCAGAGGATAGTGATGATGCAAGCAACACCAATACAGAAGAAGGAGCTAAATCAGCTGCTGCCCCAGCTGCTCCCAGCTCGGATGCGGTGCGTCCATCACGTTTCAATTTGCATCGTCCCGGTGGTAATCGTCTGTTGCCACGTGGCAAGTTGGGACGCGCTGGTGTTAGTACAGAAGCACCTAAGGAGGGAGCTGCCGAAGATTCTGCTGCCGATAGCAGCCATCACAGTGTTGTAAAGGGAGGATCAGAAGCGGGAGCCGAGGTCGGTGTTAGCGAGGGTGCCGAGAAGACTGAAACAGGCGATGCTGCCGTTACAACTGGACCCGTTTCCGGTTTCAATCGCCTCAAGAACAGACCGCGCCTCAATGCGCTCCAGCACAAGACTGAAGGGGCGGCAGCTAAACCAAAAGCAGCGCCATCCGCAAGCTCCGCATCTCCGGTAGCGCCGCGTAAAATTAATCCCCTTCTAGCCAAGCGTCGTTTGCATTTGGGTGGCGCTGCAGCTACCTCGACCACAGGTAAAAGCTCTAAAATTCTATTAGAAATCTCATTTCTAGATTAATAATATTTCTTTTTACACAGAAACGCCTGCTGAAGAAGATGCATCATCATCGGATGCCTTGTCTGAGCAGCCAGCTAAGGATGATGCTGCTGCTGGTGGCGCTTCTGTGAGTTCCGATGAGTCGGCTGATAGTGCGGCCAAGGAGCACAGCGATACAACAGAGGTCACAGAAACGACCACTAAGCAGGCACGCGGTCTGGGCCTGCTCGGTCAGCGTCGGCGTTTGCCGCTGAGAAAACCGGGAACCATATTGTAAGGACGCTAGCATGCTATTCTCTATGCTAACATTCTTCCTTTTTCTTTCTATCTATCTTGTGTCAAAAATTGTTCTTTCAATTCCTGGTCAAAATACTCGCCAGGATTTAGCTTTTCTTCACCCCACTATTGCCTTAACATAATCTTTTTTGTCGCCACTCCGTTGTGTCTATATATTATCTGCGAAATGCGATTAGCTTTTTAAATTTTATACTTATAATATTGCGATATTATTTAAGAATCTCCCGGATAAAGTCACCAAACCGTTAAAAAAAAAAACAAAAAAGAAAACAGAAAGAAAAGTGAAAAACAAACAAAGGATATATACTCGTAAAGCCACTTGTAGAACCTTAAGAAAATTCAAAATATCCTTTTGAAATTTTGTGTGAGTTTTCGTTTAACTTTTTTTTTTATTGATTGTACGTTTATTTTTTGTGTGTACTGTACTGTATGTATTTGGGCTAGGCCACAACAGAAATAAAGAGCTCAAGATCTATCAATGTCGGGACTGTAATTTTTACTACTACCTACCTATATGGTATAGCAGATACATTATCTTTTATTTTTATATATGTATACTATATATATTTTTTTTGAGAAACGACTTTTAATTATACTTTATAAACAAAACAAGCAACAACAAAACGAAAAACAATAAAAACGAAACAAAAAAATTAAAAAACAAAATGAAAAAAACAAAACACAAAGTAAAAATAAAAATAAAAATTAAAAAAAAAAAAAAAAAACAAATCGTTTTTGTTTCAGTTTATGAAATGGGACAAAATTTATCATTAATTTTCTATTCTAAGAAATCGAATACTGAAATAAGGAACTGAAATATCTTTGAAAAAAGACAGTTTGAAACAATTATTTTCAACGAAGAAAATTGAGTTGAGTTCTATTGCGCTCTCGCTTACCAACACTGGAGTATATAATATTCAAAAAATTGGAAACTTAGTGAGAAAATATAATTACGATGATGAAATAATACTAAATTCCTATTAAACTCCTTTTTGTGTTTTTTTATACAGGTCCTTGATGAAATAACTTAGATACTTATTGGGTTAGTGATAAGTAGACAGTATTGGTAATAAATGTTTTCTATATAATCAATTTCAGTAGAAGTAATTATCGGATTTCTATATGATATATGCAAAACATAAAGGAGAAATGGAAATATTGATAAGTTTTCAAAAATATTTAATAAAATATTACATACATAATATGCCTTATAAAAGTTACACATAATCAGATTTCAAAATATTGTAGCTTAAAGGTCAACACGTTCTTAATAAATTTATTTATTTAACTATCTTGGTAAAGATACAGAAATTTAATATGTTACGTAATATAGTTGGAAATACATATTTTTATTTTTGCTTGAAATAACAATTAAACGATGTCAAGACATTGAACCGAATTATGAATTCTGTTTGATGCCTCCGCCCACCCATTCGGTAGATTATTTACATAGAGAACATACAAATAAGAGTGGGGGGAAACACACATGTAGCAGTCTACATTCATTATATAAAATGTCGAGAAGAATATGATAAGTCAATTAGACGTTGAGATCCATTGCACCATGCAATATCATTTGGGACTTATTTTTGTCATCAGTTTAGTTGCCTTTATTGAAGGCAGTCAAAGTGTAAATAAAACAACAAATCCATTGGTTAATGAACGAGATATTCAACAGTCGTGGGCAAGTGCTCTGCAGGCTATTAATAAAGAAGAAATTAAACGACAAATGGAAAGAGGTAATCCAACGCCTGCTTCACCTGAAGTTTACCAGAAACAACGACCCAATAGCAAACGTTTCAAGTGGCGTAATAATAACAGATTTCTAAATTGGCGAAGGGAAAAGGAGGCAAAAGAAGATGATTTCAATTCAGATCGATTTTACCTTACCCCACCCACGAGTCAATCAAATCAACCGAATCCTGATTATCTCAATGTAAAAGATTATTTACCCACAGAAGCACCTTGGTGGTTCAAGTGAGGGGAATGATGGAATTCGTTTTAAATTTATCTGGTTAATGAGTATTAGAAATTTTTTTTTGTTGTTTTTAAACTAATATTAGTTAATATATATAAGTTAATAAAGTAAAATTAAATGATGAAACTACAGACAAATTGTTGAAACTTTATTATAATATAATGATGAAAACGTTTCCAAGCAAGTGTATATATAGTAAATCGATAAATATAGTTTTTCTATCTTAAAAACTGTGTAACTGTTACTTTGAAAGTTCACAACTTATAGAGACACGGTATAGCCGTCGAATTCGAATATATATATACTTTATATAGCCAGAAATGCCGTATTTTATGGGTTACATATAACTAACCAAAATCAATATACCCTTTTTGCAAGAGTATTAAAAAGTGAATCGAATATAAAGTAACTTGAGTTGAGGTTCCTCAAATTGAAAAGAAAGTATAATTATGTTGAATATGTAATCTTTTCACAGTTTCTTAATACACAAATAACTAAAACAAATATATAATACTATAAAATAGTTCTAAAATTTTTAGATTTAAGAAAAATTTTATTAATTTCAGATTATTTTGCTTAATATAAATTGTTAAATATTTTGTGGTTCCCAAAAAATATTAAGTATGTAAATATATAGTACATAAGAGTGCATATGTTCAATGCAAAACCATCAATCACTGCTGTCCTCCGCGCTTCTCACATGTAGTACATAAGAGCACGTATGTGGGTTTCATTGAACAAGGCTAAATGAACTCATCTCATCGTGCTGACCAAGAATATATATACTTTATATAGTGGGAGATGATTATATTATAATTGTTATAATATTTTTTGATTTATTTAACAGAGCAACTAGAACTGTTGAGAGCTCAATTTGAGTTAACATAACAGCTTACATTTAAATAACATTTTGCATTGCACATTGGGTCAGAAAAGATTTAAAAATAATTAAAATTTTGAAACATTTTTGAATAAAATTTTTGTAGAAAGTATTATTTTCAAATTTTACAGATATTCTTTTTTATTTTTAAATAATTTTTTGATTAAAATTTTTGATTTACAATGGTTTTACAGCGGCTCAATATATAGTTAACATTGCTGTAACAAAGTAGCCGAGACACAAACCATAAAGCATTTTAAAACAAAGTCAAACCAATGCAAACAAGATTTTAATCTTTTTAAAAGTATAAAAGATAAAGCTTTTACTCTATATAGCTTATCTGATTGAGTGAAGCGAATTTACTCTTCTATTGTTGCTAATATTAAATTAGTTCTTTATGCTATATTTTCTCATTTTTTGGATAGGCAAACAAAGTTGTTTTTTTTTAGACAATTTAAAAACAAAATTATTAATTATTATCCTGCAACTTTCCTTGTTGTGCGCCAGGATCTCACTTATATATAATTTTTTAAATACGACATAACATTCATCTTCTAAAAACTTTACCCACAATATGTCTATATTTTTTCCCACTTAAATAAAAAAAAATCCTTTAATCAGTCATTTCTTGTGTTCATTGTAGATTCTACAGTTGCAATTGTTTCTCTACTTTAAAGTCGGCTTCTTCAATCATTGATGGCCTTTATAGCAATTGAATTTTATAAAACATTTTAATTCATTTTTTATGTTTCATTTCGAATTGTTTGACTTTTCAAATTAATTTGTTTGCTTTACATTTTGCTGTTCGGGTACAATAAAGTGAAATGTTTATTTTTTGTTTTTCTCAGAGTCCAAGAAATTTGATTGATTGACTTGATTATTGAACGGAACACATTGGTAGTAGCAGGTTCAATTTGCCCTTGGCTATTACCAATAATACATCGGGCGGGGTTCAAATTTGTATTTGCTTTCAACTTTTCTTTCAATTGCAAAAAAAAAAAAAAAAAATACTTTTTGGCTGAATCATTTAACAAAACCTTGACGCAATTGATCTAAAATTAACATACAAAAATCTAAAATAAAGTGCGGAACTTTAAATTAAATTTTAGTTTTTATATACTCTTGTAAGGAAAAATATAACAGTATTTGTAGTGATTTTGTTATATTATATAACACAAATATGTAAAATTCGTTTTTCTGTGGTAGTTCTATTTAAAGTAAGAAAAGTTTCTAAAATACTATCAACTATTTAGATTAGTTTTATATTCAAAAGCTCTTCATACTCTATCTAAATAGTTTTCAAAAGATCGAGAAATAAAGGTTTTCAGTTTCCTTAACTATCAGTTAGCTATTATTCGGAATTTATTATTACATATATCTACAGATATTATTAAATATGAAAATTGGTTTCTATATCATTTTCTTTAAATTCTTTAATTAAATTCATTTTAAAAACAATAATATTATATTATAGCATAATTAGTTAAAAAGTCAATCTACTTTATAGCTTACTTGTTACGTATTTACTTTTGGTAGTGTATATAGATTGCGGTGTTAATAAAATAAATAAATTACTTATGCTTATTATTTATTTTTGGTTTTTCTCCATTAAATCGGGTATTTGCAATTGCCCAATTGCCACATAAATAACGTTAATTTTATAACTTTTTTTTTCTTTTTCTTTTTGTATTATTTTTTTTTTTTCACTCTACTATATTTAATTGTATTTCTGTTTTTACAGTTGCATTTGGTGATCGCTGCTCGTTTGTTGTCAAAAGGTAAGCAGAGCATAACCATGGCAAGGTCATTCATCTATCGTCATCGTCATCGTTTCAGAACTACGATTAACAGTTTATTATGTTGTTGTTTATATTGTTGTAATTGTTGTAGTTGTTGCTACCCTAACAGTTGTTTAAATAAAAATCGTCGTTGCTACTTCATTTATTAGCCCAACAAGTTTTTGAGCTTCAGTTAACAATTAATTGTTGGCCAGGCCTAGAGACTTCTCTTATAGTTCCGTTACGTTTCTTTTTTTTTTTATACTCTTTCCAATGAGAAGCATATGCAATGTTAGGAAACTAACTAAAGCAAACATATATACATTAAAAAAAAGTTAAATCAGCTGTTCTTGGAGTAAATATTAGTGACAAAAATCTTTTCTTTTTTATTTTTAAATGATCTTCAAGTCAGATTACTTTATTTTCTAGGACATTTTGGACTTTCTGATAGGAATGAGAGCATTTCTAAGGGTATACAAATTTCGTTTTTCTAAATTTTTTTAGTTTTTGTTTGATTTTAATTACACAAGGCTCAGATATGTATATATATAGACAGGCATAGTTTTTATGCATAATTAGACGCTTGTAATTTAGATTTTGGTATTAATGTTTTTTGTTAATTTTGTTTTATTCAGTCCTTCACATTGCAAACAAAATAAATAGGAACAACAAAAAAAAAAGAATCAATCAAAATGTATAATTTGAAAGTTTACCAAAAATCATGTAACAAAATTTGAATATATGTATGTAATTATAAATATATGATATATGATATATGATATTTATTATTGTATATTGAACTAGAGGGAATATCCGGTATAAAGGAAGAAAAGTAATTCGAAATTTATTTTAAACAGATTTACTACCTAACTTGGGCAACTATTTAAACAGGATTTATTCCTTGGATGTAATCTTCCAAAAAATAGTTCAATTTAAATAGGTTCTTTTATCCTTGAGACAGATATTATTTAAATAAAAGAGAGAGAAAAATATTTACTTTAGCAACTTCAGTTCTTTATTAGAGATAATTATATAAGATTACTATATTTTGCCTTTTGATTTTGGTTAAGTTAAAAATAATATTTGAATTAGTTATTAAGACATTCATAACATATTCATAGAAAAGTAGAAATGATATGGTAACGCTAAATAATCAACCCTGGCACAAGAACTCAACGAGGTGGCAAGCAAGTTAGTTAAGTTGGGCTAATCAAATAAGACGAAGATTCGCATCAAAGGAACAATGCTCTTTCCATAAAAAGAATAGAGGGAAGATTAAGAAGATATAGAAAGGCTTACAACGGCGAACAAGTTAAACTTAAATATTAATTAATAATACTTAAAAAACCAAAAACTAATCTAAAATCCTATAAACTGTATTCAATATTTAAAGTTCCCCGTTCTTTCTCTTCTGAAAGTGGAATAAATAAAGTAGAATTTTTCTTAAATTTCTTAAAGTAAAAGAAAAATTTTCATCTGCTGGACGATTATATAGAATTAATATAATCTTATGTATTTTGAAAAGTAGAAACAAATCTTTAATTTTTAAATCATTTGATTAAAATAAAATAATTGAAAATATGAAATCGTATCCTAGAAATATATAAGTTTGAGACTTTTTTAGTTTTATAAAGTTTTGATTGATTTTTAAAAATGAAAAGTCTATATTTTATGAAGTTTCTAAATAATATATAAATTTATTTCATACAAAGAGAAGAATAAACCAGAATCGATGTTAGTTATATAATTATATTGATATAATAATTTTTATATAAATATATTGATTTAAAACCACCAAGGAGGTGGTGCTGTAGTATAATCAATCACATTGATATAGTCAGCTTGAGTTAATTTATTCTCTGGACTGTTTTCTTCCTCGACAGAAATGTCCGGTTCATTATCAGCCAATGTCCTTGCAGTGAACAGGGCCAGGGTAAAGATAATGGATAAAATCAAATTCCACTTCATTATTATTATTATTTTTTTTTTACCACTTTCGTTTGTGAATAATTCAGTTATAACTTCTTTTTGGTTTTAGTTGACTGGTTTTTATATGCGAACTTTTGCAAATATTTATATGTTGATTTGGGTTTCTGGGTTTTTCATTTCTTTTCATTTTAAAATTTGGGTTTGCGTATGGCCCAAAAAAAAAAAAAACAAATAATTTAGGTTATCGAACTGGTAAGATCTAGTTGCTTGGCTATAAATATCCACACATGTGTCTAAAAATTTTAAGGAAAACTAGTTAAATTTGATATTAGATAAATAAGGAAATATAAATAATAAAAAAATGTATAGTATTTTGATTTAACATGACAATTTCTAGCAAATAAAAACTAAGAATAGTATTAAAACTG
Organism: Drosophila neocordata; assembly: GCA_018903615.1. NCBI lineage: Eukaryota > Metazoa > Arthropoda > Insecta > Diptera > Drosophilidae > Drosophila > Drosophila neocordata. The sequence goes on from JAEIGI010000015.1 coordinate 2,393,879, forward strand.
ATTTTAAAATTTCTTCCATAAAATAATATTTATTTTTAAGGATTTTGATTTGATTATTTTATCGATTAATTCAAATTATTAGTTTATTATTTTTCTATTATGTAATGGAATTTATTTAATTTAATTTCTTAATCATGTACAAAAGAAAATATACATAGGCACGCACATGCAAAAATAATTTAGTAGATGAAAAATTCAAATGAAAATTAAACTTTGCGTTTCGTTCGGTCAATTGCCTGTTGAAATGATATATCATGATTTCCTGGTGAAAAGTTGTCATTGTTGTTGCCTCGACTACTTACTAGACTTGTTGCCAATTAACTGGCTAAACATCGTCCAGATCCCCATCTTGTCTACCGACCCCTACCAGTTAGCCACCACATTGCAATCGCCACCACACACTTTCATGCCACTGTCCAGTTTTGGCAGATTTCAGTGCAATTAGTTTTCAATTAAAAACTATTTAAATCGCAACTGATTCCGATTGCCAGGCAAACTCACAAAATACAAACACAGTAAAGAAAAACAACAAAAACAAACTAGTTAAATACGAAATGTTTCACTCTCGGATTTCATTTCCTTCACGCCATTTGGAAATTCTTGGAATTGCGTTCAAAAAAAAAAAAAAAAAAATAATCCAAAAAAATAATAAAAAAAAAAAAATTGAAACATAAAAAAGAGTTGAAATATATGCGCTAAATTAATATACACACACATAATATTCATAATAATAAAAATAATAATAAACATAAATAAATAGTGTAAAGAAGTGGAAAAAGCTAAAAGTATTAAAAGTATCTTCTATCTAAAATCATTGTCATTCATTTTCAACTTTCATCAATAGCAACATTATCAATAGTTATTTTTATGATCTCTTGTGGATATCAAATTGCCATTTTAGTATGTATATAACTATATATATTTATGATAACTGTTAATTTTAATTTGCTGCTTGGCAAATTGTATTTATATATATTTAACTCTGACAAAGATCTCATAAGTTGATCTTATGAAGTTAGTAAAAATATATATATAAGATATTATGCTGATTTAAATGATTTTTGTTATGATTTTTTTTATTCTAAATAAAACAATAAATAAAATTTTGTAACTAGTTGGATAGTTGAATTCAAATTTTTGTTTTAAGCAAAATAATCGAAAATATTTAATTGCCAATCGATTAATTGAATCAACTTTTTAAGATTTAAGAAATTTTAGTTTTTTAAAGAGATATTTCAAAATTTGTCTTAAGATATTTGTCAGAGTTTTGATAGATAATTAAAGTAAAGATATAGTTATTATTTTCTTCTTATAAAAGAATTTACTAAATTTTGCAGCTCAATTTTGCCCTTAGGAAATAGATAGTTATAGAAAGGAATATCTAAGAAGATAAGTAATCTAATATACATATATAGAATATTCTTATATATTTATATAGATATATATATTTAGAACCTGCTTCTGTCTGTATACTAATCATATTATATACTATTATATTTAAACCTTTTATTCTTATATTTTCTTTAGAAATCTAAAGATTTTCTATTTTGTATTTAAACTAATTCTAGTAAAAATTTTTATTTTTAGACATGACATCATTTCTCTTTGACTGCTCTATATTAAAATTATATATTCATGTGATTTATTATCCAAATGCTGAAATTAAATGTCACCGTAAATTATTGTTCAAATTGACCATATTTGATACGTACACGGCAGCCATTTAATGGCAACATGCCACACTTTACCAGTGCGTTTTATTAATTAATTAATATTAAATATTTTTTTATTTGGTCTTTTTTTTTTTTGTTGTTGTTGTTGTTGGTGTTAGTGCTGTCGGCAGTCTTGGTTTTTAATTTTGGTTACATCATTTTCCGCACAGGTATAAAAAAATAAATTTATTATTGACAGGCAGGCGAACGAACAAGTACAACATTATGGCTAGAAAAAAATGCGAAAAAGAAATATTGTCGTTGAACTTAATAAAAAAAAATAAATAAATATATATATGTATATTTGTATATGTATATAAGCAAAACGGTAGTTAGGCTATGTTGAAATTAGATACTCTTTTATTTAGCTAAGATGATCGTTTTGATGCAAACACTTTGATATCATCTTTGGCATTATCCCAAGACTAGCTACTGGATATTTTCAGGTATTTTACACTTCAAGACAATTGCGTACACTATTTCATTTAGTTACTCTATAAATTGATTTATTATTAATTTATTAATATTATTTAATATTATATTTTAGATTTATAGAATTATAGATTAAGATGTACTAGTTCTTGAGTTATAATAACTAAATCGGAGTGCACAAATAGCAGAACTAATTCAATAATGCATAAAATTACGTTCAATATTATATATAGAAAAGATATTTAAGCAAATAGCGAACTAGTTCTATAACTCACTCACTTGAACGCTTTTAAGCAGGTGGAATATCTAAAAACACAGAGGAAAAAGTTTCCAAATTAAATTTAGAAAATTGCAAAATATAAATAGTAGAACTAGTTAAATAGTTGTTTTTAGTAGATTTTAAACACAGCGGACTAGTTCCTAAATTATGGTTAGCAAATCGTTATGCATAACTAGTTCATTAATTCAAATATATGAGTGTTCATTAACATATAGGATACATGTATAAACATATTGCGAAACTAGTTCAATAATTCAATCACTTGAACGCTTAATAACAGATAAAATATATAAACAGATAGCTGAACTAGTTTCCAAATTATAGTTAGAAAATCGTAATAAACAAATGGTAGAACTAGTTGAATAGTTCAATCACTTAAGCGTTTAATAACAAATAAGATATAGGAATACATAGCGTTGTGTACACACGGCAAAACTTGTCCATTAATTCAATCACTTGAACGTTTAATAATAGATAAGTTTTTTATTACAGCGGAACTAGTTCCTAAAATATATTTTTCCAATTTTTTGTTGCACGTGGCATATAAATAACGCTAAGCGTTACTAGTTCCTTATTTATATAAAGCAATTTATTTTGGACACTTGACAGAACGGGAATAGTTCCTAAATCATATTTTTTAAAACGTAACTAGTTCAATAACCAATCATTTGAATTTGCAAGTAGAAGATCTTAAGTAATTTTAAAGTTTTCACCTGATACATTTTTATATATAATATTTAAAATATTAATAAATGGAATTCAATCGATCAACTACAATGGACCACATTTTGGATATATCTTCGTATCTTTACATATCGGATATATCTTTTCTAAATTTTCAATCTACAAAATTTTATATTAAAATTATAATTTTATATTATAATTATAAGTTTTGACAGCTTTTTGTTCTATTCAGACACAAAAAAATTATGATATGCATTTCTTTAAAAAATGCTATAAAAAATATATATAAAAAAATTAAACTAATTAATTTCATATTATTATATTATATGATGTCCAATAATATATAATTTTATATAACTATAATATTCTATAAAATAATAAAATATTCTAAAAAATGTTTACCATATCGTAGCAGAACTAAATTATTTAAAAAGTAAACTAAACTTTTCATTAAAATTTGATTGAAATATTATTATAACTTTCCTTGTTTAGACGACTACTACTTTAAAATTTATAGATCTTTTTATATAGAGTGAAATAAAACTTAAAATTGTATAACACATTGAAAGGAAACTGATATTGAAAATAGAAAAGGTTAAAAAAATTAATTACAATTATTTTAATGATATATAAAAAAAAGTCAAATTAATTTAATTTACGCTACTTTTACTGTATTAGAAAAATTTTATAAAATTTCTTCAAAGTGAAATATGTAGTTTGTATATATAAAAAAGTTTTTCCTTATTGCATAAAGAAATCCGATATAGCTACGGAAATCGACTTTGATTATGTTATCTGGGTGTTGCCAAATCAACTGACGGACTGTTACAATCTCCACACAAAGTGTATAATAAATTCATATCACTGAAAATGAATGCAAATTTGAATAGTTGCTTGGTTTTGTTGATAAGTTGAATTTGAATTGAGAGATTGTTGTTGTGTGGGAGGGGGGGATTGGTGGTTATGGGGATTATGGTAAATATCGTTAGACTTAATGGCGTCGAAGATGTGGTAGATGAAAATGCATTTGGATTTAATTTATGTATTTTATTTGTGCTCTCAAATTGTGTTTTAATAGGAGAGCAGCAAAAGCAGGAGCAGGAGCTATTACAATGTATAAACATTAACTGGTTCTCCCACTTTTGAACGCATTAATAAATGTGCAATTGGTAAAGAAAAGTTTCTCAATAATTGAAACAAGTTTTTATTTTGTTTTTCTTTAATTTTGTTGTATGTGGAAAACTTAAAAAACTTATGCAACAATAATAATCACAAGGATTAATGGAAAAAAAAGGAAAAAAACTTAAGATACAAGAAACTAATGAGGCGGCGGTCGTTTGTTTTGTATCCATAAATGGTTATATTAACATTTTCCTTTATGGTTAACCAAAAAGAAATGAAAAACTTGTTGTTAACAAACAACACACAATGCTCTCTCTCTGTTACACTCTCTTTCTGTTTGTGTGCAGCAAACCCTCTTTCAATATCAATTTTAAAGCCGTGAACAACAATTCAAGTTCATTGTCCATGGCCGTGTGATATGGCACTTTGTTTATTTTTACTATACATATATATATATACAAAATTGATTTATTTTCATTTTTATGGGCATTACAACATTATTTACCATTTTCCGGCTTAGATGCACCAACAGAGATCAACCGGCTGGTTAGGTGCCCAATTGTTGTCATTCATTGCCTGCATCCCCCAACCTGTATCTAAGCCTGATCAGCGAGACTATAATTCAACAGTTAAAAACTAGCCATTTAAAATATATATATATATATATATATATATATATATATATATATATAAATATAAATATTTAAGTGCACTAAGTAGTCATACAACTTGTTTAATCCAAAATGTGTGCGGCTAAGTGTATAATTTTTCAAGTTGCGCTTTTAGTTTATGCCTCGTTGAGATTTGACTGAAATCTTTTTATAAAAAATGGTTAATAAACTTCAAAAGAATGATGGCTACGTTTAGATTTCAAGTTAAGAAGATAAGATAAGAAACATGTTCATGCTCCAAAGAAAGGAAATGAAATGGGAAAATAATTAATTAGCCAACAAGATTTTAGCATTTCATTAGAGTTAGTTTACTCTTACTTTCATTTGGGCCAAAAGTTGTATATAAATATAGATTGTTAATCTTAGTTAATTCTTAAATAAATATATAATTAATATATATTCTTTAGCAAGGTTTAAAAAAGGATCTTTAGAAAGTATTGATCTTACGGTTTAGCATGACAAAAAATAATTGCTTAAATAAAAAAAGAAACTTTTAAACACAATTTTTTAAGAGTATTTATAATTTGATAAAGTAAAATTTCAATTTCATAAATTAAAAATATAATTAAACATTTAATTTACTTTTTCAGCATGGCAAATAAATATTCTTTTAATCAGCAAAACGACCATATAACTATTTATATACTAATGCTAATTTGCAAAGGTAATTTAAAATTAACATTAAAGAACTTTTTCGTTGTTGTTGTTGTCTTTTGGCACATAATAATTTTTTATTTAATGGGACATTTCGAATTAAAGTTGAAAATGATATAAGAAAATGCAAAAACTGCAATAATTATAATGAAATAAAATATTTTTCATTTAAATTCTAATTACGGAAATGTTTTGCATAGTTGAACCATTAATTAAATTATATGTAATAACTTAGTCAGTAGTTAGTTAGTTAGTTAGTTAAACTTAATTTATAGTTAACTAGTTTATAAATCAATATCTAAGTTCATTTGATTAGCACTTTCACTTTTCAAATTAAATTAAAAAAAAGAAGAAAATTTGTAAACAAGAAAAATATTTTTAAATTTTAAACTGAGCTAAAGAAATTGTTTATAAGAAATTTAAATTTATTTCAATTTAAATAGAAAACAACAATTTTTTAAGAATTCGAATTTTTATTTTTGAATTTTGCGAGGGTCATTCAAGAAATTGATTTAGAAATAAATAATTAGAGCAAATTATTTAATTGCTAGAATAGTTTCATTTTAC